>JAVYIG010000020.1:0-1282249 GCA_035222895.1 Strongylocentrotus droebachiensis
TGTATGCCAGTCCATTGTGAACCAATTATACCCTTACCTTACTTCCGCTCTTCTCTTGTTGGAGTTAATAACCATGCCAACGACCTTTACCTTCGGACATGTTCATTGTTCCTCTTACGTAACTTAGCTGTAGGATCATGGGCCAAAGACATAATATTCTATTATACGTCCCAAATACTTGCAAATATGTCTGTGTCGATTTTGTTTGTATACTTTGTCAATAAATACTTACAAACTATAATTGTCAAAATGGGGTAGAAAGGAAGGAATAATTTTGGTATGAAAACAAATATTGGAACAGAAAACAGTACAAGAGATAAATATGGTAAATGGCGTTCAGAGAGCGAGCGAGAGAGAGAGAGAAGCAAACATCCTCCCTATCATCTTTTCGTCTGTGACATTTCACTTAAAGGGACTAGGTAACATTGTTCAGATGAGAGATAGTGGTTCTAAGGTAGTGACTTCAATGCTAGATGTACAATTAAAGATAATCTGACAATTTGAGTGAAAACGGACCATTATTCATGGTACAAATTGGAAAAAACTGATCTGATCGATTCCTTAATTCTCCCAACTAGGTCTAGATCTAGATCTATAGAACAATTTAGTTACATTTTAGGTGAATGGAAATCTCACAAAGCAATAAAATGGCTCTACATTCCATTCCAAACATTAAGTGTTGACAGATTTTTTTTATAGCCTGTTTTATGTCTTTTTTCATGGAAAAACGGTTGGGGAAAATTCAAAAATGGTAGGGAGAATTTACTGTTAATCACTGTTAGAGAGTGCCTCACATCGACGCCTTCAAAGAAAACCATAGATATCTTCGTGGTTTGAGGATTTTTTCAGGATTTTTTGCCTGTCAGAGGGTTAGTACAGTAGAAGGAATATAGTAAGTAACATTTTATACAAAAATTAACCAATTTTTTTCATCAACCTTCAACAATGTTACCCAGTCACTTTAATCATAGGCCTATCCTCTTGTTTGTTCCTTTTTCTTTCCACGATTGTTTTATCTTTGAATTAATATTTTATATAGGGTAACATCTCGCTATTAGTAGGAGACCAGCCTGTAGGTCCCGTGACCAATCTCTGGGAACAAAGGTTTGAAAGTGTTTTTGTGTTCCCTGATGAATACCGAACAATTTTGACTTGGGCTGCCCCCTTGAAAATCCCAGGCATTTTCGTGAGGGGTCAACAAAGGTCACACAGGGATAGAAATTCAAATAGTTCTAATCGTGTCAATATGCATATCAAATTACTCGTCTGGTCGTGAGGATTCCAAAAATGTATAGTTTGCTATACCTCCGACCTTAAATGAGGGCGCTATGGTCAAAAACGTTGAAAGGTCAACACACTTTTGACTGGTGGTCAAATTCACCAACACATTGAACCTTATTAAATTGCATATCAAATTACTCGTCTGGTCATAAGGATTCCAAAAATGTATAGGATGTTATACCTCCGACCTTAAATGAGGGCGCTATGGTCAAAAAGGTCAATGCACTTTAGAAATTCACCAACACAGTTAACATCGTCCGATTCTAATGCTTTTAGTGTCTAATAATATGTTTTCTGACATATCAAGTTCAACTAAGCAACTTTTAAAATCAAAAGTGGTTGCCATAACCTTGAGATTTCACCCAAACCCATGGATAAGAAGTTGTTAGACGTTTGTCACCGAAACTGCAGCCATTTTGAATTTACATGGTCAACGTAAGCACTTTTACTTTTGAAAGTTGTATAGTTGAATTTGCCATGTCAGAAAACATATTATTAGACCCTGGGGAGGGGTCTAAAAAAGTTCAACCTATCTTGGAGAAAAACAATTTTTTTTTTTTTTTTTTTTTTTTTTTTTGGGGGGGGGGGGGGCACACGTGCCCCCCCCCCCCCCCGTGGCTAGGGGCCTGCCGAGGGTAAAGGTAGTTGTCATGGTTATAAACTCCAACAAATAGAAGAGCGGAAATAAGGTAAGGGTATAGATTTATTCACAATGAACTGACTTACAGCATTGATGATCCTTGTGTACTGTACATTTATATCGGGTTCAGATAACCCTCTTTTTGTTGGGGGGGGGGGGGGGGGTGGCTCTTGTTGTTTTGCAGTTGATGTTACTGTTTTCAAAAAATGTTTATGGGATTACGTTCCAAAGTACTCTTAAATTAAAAAAAAGAAGATATTATTAAACAAATAACGTAGCACCAGATTTTACCCTATTTGAAATAAAAATTCAAAGATATAACACTCATGCAAGATAAAGGAATGACCAAAAAGATGTGTTGATGCAAAATGTCCCAAACAAACAGATGATTATGAGAAATTATTGTTTCTCTCCCTCTTCCTCCCTCTGTATGTCTCTCTCTCTCTCTCTCTCTCTCGCTCGCTTTCTCAGTGCCATTTTCCATCTTCATCTCTGGTGCTGTTTCCGTTCCGTTATTTGATTTTATTCCGAAAGTATTCCTTTCGATCTTGAGATAAATGAATAATAAAACACGGAACGAGCTCCTTATGATATCGAAATAAGAAGAATATTACTGTACAATAATTATAACAAGTACAACTTTTGAATGTAAATCATGATAACAAATGGAAACTAAAAAGGAATCCAGAGTGGGTGGGGTTGATCGGAGAGACAAATAGCGTAATAATAACTAACAATACGCCCTAATTTCTCCCGGGGTCTATTTGCTATTCATAAGGACCGCTATTCATAAGGACCGCTATTCTTAACGTGTTTAAAATTCCCGTACTTCCGGGTCCGCTATTCCTAATGGGAGAAGAGGGTCACTATTCATAAAGAAATAAGGACCGTTAATCATAAGGACCGCTATTCATAAGGTGAGATGAGGGTCGCTATTCATAATTCATATTGAGGGTCATTAATCATAAGGACTGCTATTCATAATATGAAATCGGGGTCGCTATTCAAAATGAGAAATGAGGGTCGCTATTCAAAACACAAGAAGAGGGTCGGTATTCATGAGACGAAATGGGGTCGCTATTCATAAAACGAGAAGAGGGTCGCTATTCATAATACGAAATGAGGGTCAATATTCATAATAGGAGTACGGGTCGCTATTCATAATGCGAAACGGGGGTCGCTATTCATAAAACGGGAAGAGGGTGCTACTCATAATATAGAGTTAGGGTCGTTATTTATAATAAAAACAACAGGGAAATATTGGATAGAGGATACCCCCACGGCTATGCGTAGCTGTGGGAGGGGCGACACATAGCTCTAAATATTTGGCTCTTTTTAAAGTAGTTATATTTTATCTTTTTTCTTTGATAATTATATAAATACAACCCCTGCTCATAATGGTGACAACAAAAAGAAGTAAAACATAACACACATATAATTCTATCGTACTTTGTCCTCCTTGTTGGAAATCTTGCCCCACCACCCTGCCCCCAACTGATCGTATCCAGGCTACGCCACAGAGACATTAAATAAGCCAAGCAGGCCAATTATCATAGTTATGTAAGGACTGAGTTTGTTATTTCACTAATAATTGTTTGTACGACAATAATGTTTTTGTAGAAAGTATTAGGACTTATGGACCTACAAATTATAAATCGGGGTTGGACTGGAACATGAGCCTAGTAACTGCCCAGCCCCCCCCCCCCCCCACACCCCCATCGGTACGTCAGTGGTGTCCAGTGGCGTATCTGGCGATTGTTCTCGTTGGGGGGGGGGGGGGGGGGGGGCGAGAGGGGCACAAAAACATGTGTTATTTTCTTTCCCTTTCTCTCTTTCCCTTTCCCTCCCTTCCTTTCCCTCCCTTCCTTCTCTTTCCCTCCCTTCCTTCTCTCTCTCTCTCTCTAAAAACGGATGGCAACATGTGACCCCGCGATGAAGCGAAGCAACCGAACAAGTTAGTGTGTTGGAGGGGGTTATTCCATCAAACGACGTGAATTTCGATATCCTAGGTTTAAACAACTTGGGGTTTTACTTCATGTCAAGTTTTCCTGTTTCTTTTTTTCCCTCCACATTTTACAGTAAATAGAGACAGACATATAAAATAGAAATCATATAAGTATATGGTATATACGCACTGCAATGATATTCATTTCACATGTCAGATTAAGTAAAATGTGAGGAACCTATTGAAAAGCGATGCTTGTAGATTATAAGTTCCTGATAAAATAGACATTGTAGATCATAGGTGTAGGAAGCTTTTGAAGTGTGGGGGGGGGGGGGGGGTTGAAGCACTCACCCTGAAAATCTGAATGTGGGCGAAGTCCCTTTCGTCCGGGATCTAGGGCCCGCTCAATGGCCCTGTAAGCTCTGGGAATCTAGATTTTCTCTGGCACAATATCAGCCTTATTTTAGTGCATTTTTTATGATATATTTTCAGGGCAATTTAAAAGAAATTCATCATGAATTAAAAAATACCAAATGGAAATTGTGGACGTATAAGGGGAATATAGCCATGGGGGATTGTGTTTTGTTCTTCGAGATTTAACAATCACCTCTTACCGAGGACAAGAACCGGCGGAGCGACTTTCAAATTGGGGAGGGGGAGAGGGCACCAATAGAAAAGGGGCACCTACAAAGGGAAACCTCAAAGCAAAAATATACAATTTAGCGAGCTAGCAAAAATGTAAGGATTTGTGAAGTCGCAATGCGAAAAAATTACATCTTTTAAAGAGGAAGAAAAATCATACTAATAGCGGTCCTTATGAATAGTGACCCTTATGAATAATGACCCTTTTGTCAAATTATGAATACCGGCCCTTATGAATAGCGGTCCTTATGTATAGCGACATTGACCCTTTCTCCCTCTCTCGTTTTCTCAATGTCGTTTTCCATCTTCATCTCTCATAGTGTTTTCTGTTTCGCGATTTTTGATGAGATCGCGTTTCGACGTACTCCTAAATAAAAATAGCTGATCATAATTATTACGTAGAACCCAATTTGACCCTATCTGAAATATTCATTCAGTAATATAACAATCACGGAAAGATAAAGGAATAATACAAATGTGATTTCGTAAAATTTCACAGACGAAAAGATGACATGATAAATGATTATTTCTCTCTGTGTTTGACTCTTTCTTTGTCTCTCACTCTTTATCGCTTTTTTTTTTCTCTTTCTTTTTCTCTTTCTTTTTCTCTCTCTCTCGCTCGCTTTTTCAGCTCCATTTTCCATCTTTATCTCTGGTACTGTTATCTGTTCCGCTATCATTGCTCATTCCGAAAGTATTCCTTTCGATCTTGAGATGAACTATACCATAACCTCGATATGGAGAAGGAAAACACGGTACGAGCCTGATCTATCGAAATGAGAAGAATATTACTGTACAATAATTATAAAAAGTAAAATTGTTGAGTTTAAATCATGATGAAAAAAAAACTAAAGAGGGATCCACAGCGGGTGGAGGTGGGGGTTGATCGGAGAGACAAATGGGGCCAGTCACCACGAAATGAGTCCAGTGTCGCATTAGGCTCAATCGTAGTAATAGCGATGTATAGTGTGTATGTACTGAAAATTGACCCACCTACCACATTTAAGATTTTTCCAAAAATCGACTTATTAATGTCTTGTAGTTTATGTCCCCAGAGCTTAGGTCACGAAAATATCTCCTAACATTTTTTGGCAAATAATATAGGCTATGTTACGCATCATTAACTTTACACCTAATTATCTAAAAACTGGGTAATCCCATTGTTTATAAAGTCCAATTAGGTTTTTGTTCATATTTCTGGATATAATTTATCAATTTTAATGTGTGACCCCTTAATTTATAGCTTACTTAATGTAGATTCATATAATACTTAAAAACAGGAATAACATTTTTGACCAACTGGACTCATTTCGTGGTGACAGGCCCCAAATATCATAATAATAAATAACAATACGTTCAACTCTCTCTCTCTCTCTCTCTAGTTTTCTCAATGTAATTTTCTATTTTCATCTCTCATAGTGTTTTCTGTTCCGCGATTTTGGATGAGATCGCGTTTCGACGTACTCCTGAATAAAAATTGCTGATCATAATTATTACGTAGAACCAGATTTGACCCTATCTGAAATATTCATTAAAAATATAACAATCATGGACAGATAAAGGAATAATACAAATGTGATTTCTTAAAAATGTCACAGACGAAAAGAAGACATGAGAAATGATTGTTTCTCTCTCTCTGTATATCTTTCTCTATCTCTCTTGCTCGCTTACTCGGTGCCATTTTCCATCTTCATCTCTGGTACTGTTATCCGTTCCGCTATCATTGCTTATTCCGAAAGTATTCCTTTCGATCTTGAAATAAATTATTATACCATAACCTCGATATGGAGAAGGAAAACACAAAACGAGCGCCTGATGATTTCGAAATGAGGAGAATATTACTGTACAATTATTTAACCGTAATAAGGCCGGGGGGGGGGGGGGGGGGGGGGGAGCATTATGACCCCACTCCACGATTTTTCAGATTGCTCGGGAACGCATATGAATGGCGCCCCGCCGCTCGCTGACTTTTTTCTTTCGAGTCTTGAGCATCTTTAAAAAAAAAAAAATTGAAACGGACCTACAGTTACAAGGTCATGTGACCTTTTGTCTTTGCATGTCAGCCCGAAAATCACAAATTTTTGTGATTTGCGTACAAAACATATGGAAATGTCATTTTTCCTAAAAATAGATTAAACATTGGTTATTAGGTCTTGTTTAAAGTTTAGGTGGTTGTTTTGGGAGTCAAAATAGTTTAATTGTAGTAAGAAATTAAATAAAATAACAAAAACAATAAGTTAAAAAAACAATGAAATCATAAGAAATTGTCAAAACAAGAGATAGCATAAGGAATAAGCTGGCTCTTCCGAATTTTTTTGTTGTATTTTTATTCCCTCCCAAAAAATGGTCTAATGAATATATGTAGTGAAAGAGAATGCTTAGATATGAATATTATATAATTTATGGGTAAAAATGTGATTTTATGACCTTATTTGCAAACATTACCATAAATATGCAAATAAGTGAATTTTTCAAAAATTGAAATTATCATATTATTCTAAGCACTTCGTTTGACATGCGTGCACATTTTCGTGGAGATCGGCTGCCTCACGGCCGAGATCTTAAGGGGAGGGGGCATAATGCCCCCCCCCCCCCCCCGGCCGTACTAAGACCTCAAATAGCCCGACCTTTTTAGGGTTAAAAAAGTAAAACATTTGAATGTAAATCTGTGCTGTGCATCAAAATAATATGGGGAAAAAATGTTTATTATGCTATATTGACGTTACTTATATACCGTGATCGCCGCCCCTGGGTGCAGGGAAGCTTTGATTGACGTTTCAGCAAATTTTCTAAGAAAGAAGACGTCTCATAATACTTCGGACTCTTATTTGATGCCGGCTTCTGTATGACGAAGGAACTCCATGATTGCGAGGAATAATTGTTATCCACAGTGAGCACGTTAAGTTGGGGTGGGGGGGTGGGGGGGGTGCAGAGAGGATAGATAGAGGATAGATAGAGCTTCTTTCTCCTGCGCGAAGCACGGAAGCTTCCACGATTCATCAAATTTTGAGAGAAAGAAGACGTCTCATACAGGGGCATCGCTAGACCTTTTTCAGTGGGGGGGGGGGGGGGGGGGGGGGGGGGTGTTACACCCACAAATGTAATAACTCCCACAAATGTAATAACTCCCACAAATGTAATAACGCCCACAAATGTAATAACGACTTTACCCACAAATGTAACAAATTTGAAGTGATATTTTGAATCACCCACAAATGTAATAATGACTTTACCCACAAATGTAATAAATTTGAAGGGATATTTTGTCGAATTTAAAACTAAAACCCTGTAATAAAGCATGGGTATAGTGCGCAGTCTTTGCTCCAGACCCGGTTATTTAAAAAAAAAAAAAAAATCTTCAAAACTAAGACCCCACCATCTTCCAAACTAAGACCCGGTAATAAAGCATGGGTTTAGAGCGTAGTTTTTCTTCCAGACCCGGTTATTTCAAAACTTTTTAAAAATCTTCAAAACTAAGACCCCATCATCTTATTCCTGTGGAAGAACATAAGTATTGAGCGTAGTCTTTCCTCCAGACCCGGTTTTTCAAAAGTTAAAAAACAAAAAACAAAACAAAACAAAACAAAACAACAAAAAAAACCTTTTACACTAAGACCCCTCCATCTTCCAAATTAAGACCCGGTAATAAAGCATGGGATTAGAACGTAGTCTTTACTTCAGACTCGGTTATTTAAAAAAAAAAAATCTTCAAACTAAGACCTCACCATCTCATTCCTGTGGAATAACATGGGTATAGAGCGTAGTCTTTCCTCCAGACCCGGTTATTTCAAAGGAAATAGAAATTTAAACAAATCTTCGAAACTAAGACCCACCATCTTATTCCTCTTTTTTTTTCATTTAAAAATAAATTACATTATTACATATGTGGATACAACACGTCACAAATAAATGATTGGTCGGCGGTCACACGAACTGACGAATCAGTCAAAATGGTCCATATATATAACACACAGAGGAGGGACCGATTCGATGGTTCGTTGACCGTCGACGATTTCTTAATCATGTAAATATTCTAACGCCCACAAATATCCTGAAATTCAATGTTCGTAGACAAAAAAGTAATTGAATAAGTGACCTTAAATGTATTTAAATATTGACGCTGATTGTTTTATGCATGTGATTATGAAATATGTTCACGATATGTAAAATATATCTATATATACAGTGCGTCCCAGAAAAAACGAAACCGAGAAGTATCAATGTTTTATCATAACTTAATCACAACCATAATTAATGAATGATACATATTTGGAAAGCTTAGAGTCTCCTCTTTCAGTTGATGCTACTCAGATGATGCATATTTCACGCATGAGTGAATTAAAGTAATTTGAAGGAAGGAAACCACAAAGACATTTGGCGGGCGGTATCTGAATTTCGAAGGAAAATTCACATTTCTAGAAACTTGGGTTTCTGCCCTAATATGACACCTCTCGTCTACGGCTGATTGTCAACGAAACGGAGTTAAGTCTTTTGTTAATTTGGTTTATTGATACGGCAGGCAGCCAGTGAAAACGAATTCGTTTAATAAAATTAAGTTATGATAGAACATCGATACTTCATGGTTTCGTTTTTTCTGGGACGCACTGTATATATGTACGCTATTAGTGACATTAAAACGTTGGATTGCGATGGTATATTTTCATGAGTGCGTGAATGAATTACCTTTCTTCATGTGATGAACGTATCAATTACTTATACTGAAGACTACCAATTGGTACGCGGTACACGGTGTGAATTCATGAGAACGAAATTTATTCAAAGGCAAATACAAACAAAACACATTTATATTACAGTTTTCCCTACTTCTGAAACACACCGTGTACCGCGTACCAATTGGTAGTCTTCAGTATAAGCAATTGATACGTTCATCACATGAAGAAAGGTAATTCATTCACGCACTCATGAAAATATAACATCGCAATCCAACGTTTTAATGTCACCAATAGCGTACATATATATATATAAATATATGTAACATATCGTGAAAATATTTCATAATCACATGCATAAAACGATCAGCGTCAATATTTAAATACATTTAAGGTCACTTATTCAATTACTTTTTATTTCTACGAACATTGAATTTCAGGATATTTGTGGGCGTTAGAATATTTACATGATTAAGAAATCGTCGACGGTCAACGAACCATCGAATCGGTCCCTCCTCTGTGTGTTATATATATGGACCATTTTGACTGATTCGTCAGTTCGTGTGACCGCCGACCAATCATTTATTTGTGACGTGTTGTATCCACATATGTAATAATGTAATTTATTTTTAAATGAAAAAAAAAGAGGAATAAGATGGTGGGTCTTAGTTTCGAAGATTTGTTTAAATTTCTATTTCCTTTGAAATAACCGGGTCTGGAGGAAAGACTACGCTCTATACCCATGTTATTCCACAGGAATGAGATGGTGAGGTCTTAGTTTGAAGATTTTTTTTTTTTAAATAACCGAGTCTGAAGTAAAGACTACGTTCTAATCCCATGCTTTATTACCGGGTCTTAATTTGGAAGATGGAGGGGTCTTAGTGTAAAAGGTTTTTTTGTTGTTTTGTTTTGTTTTGTTTTTTGTTTGTTTTTTAACTTTTGAAAAACCGGGTCTGGAGAAAAGACTACGCTCAATACTTATGTTCTTCCACAGGAATAAGATGATGGGGTCTTAGTTTTGAAGATTTTTAAAAAGTTTTGAAATAAGCGGGTCTGGAAGAAAAACTACGCTCTAAACCCATGCTTTATTACCGGGTCTTAGTTTGGAAGATGGTGGGGTCTTAGTTTTGAAGATTTTTATTTTTTTTTGAAATAACCGGGTCTGGAGCAAAGACTGCGCGCTATACCCATGCTTTATTACAGGGTTTTAGTTTTAAATTCGACAAAATATCCCTTCAAATTTATTACATTTGTGGGTAAAGTCATTATTACATTTGTGGGTGATTCAAAATATCACTTCAAATTTATTACATTTGTGGGTAAAGTCATTATTACATTTGTGGGTGATTCAAAATATCACTTCAAATTTATTACATTCGTGGGTAAAGGGGTTATTACATTTGTGGGTGAAATTATTACATTTGTGGGTAAAGTGTTATTACATTTGTGGGTGTTGTTACATTTGTGGGTAAAGTGTTATTACATTTGTGGGCGTTATTACATTTGTGGGAGTTATTACATTTGTGGGTGTAACAGGGGGGGGGGGGGGTGTAGAGGCCATCCATTACCAACAAAATTAAACGTCCCAATATCTAAAAATTTAACCCTATTAACCCGGGGCCGAAGGCTAAATTGTTTTTCCTATGGACTATCTAGAGTACTTGAATATGCGCAAATGGTCATGTCCCTGGACGACATAAATATACGAATTATTTCATCAACTTTAATAGTCAGCATTATAGCTATATATTTTAATGCAGGCGCGGAGCGATGATCATATTTTAGGAAGGGGCGGTAGTGAGCAAGCGAATCACTTAAAGAGCGCGCAAAGCGCGCTTATGAGGGGGGGGGGGTGGTGGGTGGGTGATAGGCCTGCCGCGCAAAGCGCGGAAGCTTAGACATTTCCTTAAATTATTAGGAAAAGAATACGATTTATTGTACCGTTCTCGACTGTTAATCCTTGTCTGAATGAAGTTTCCCACCCCCCCTCCTGCGCGAAGCGCGAAAGCTTTGACGCTTCATTCAATTATTATAAAAAGAAGACGATTTGCTGTACAATTCTCGACTGTTAATCCCTGTCTGAATTCAGTTTCTCCCCCTCCCGCGTAAAGCGCGGAGCTTTGACGAGAAAAAGTAGACGATTCGGTGTACTGTTCCCGACTCTTAATCCTTATGTGAACTCAGTTTCCGCCCTCCCGCGCGAAGCTCGGAAGTTTTGGCGTTTCATTAAATTATTACAGAAAGTAGACGATTCGTTGAACCGTGCTTGACTCTTAATCCTTGTCTGAATTCAGTTTCTCCATCTCCCACATGTGTGTGTGGATGTGTGTGTGTGTGTGTGTGTGCATGTGTACGCGAGCGTGCGTGGTTGTATGTGTTTGTAACGAATATATGGAAGTGCACGTAGCTCTGTGTGGTATAGAGGAGTGGAAACATAGCCTTTACAATAAAGGAAACTAAGAATACGAAATAGGAAACAAAATTTGCAATGTGACCAAAATTTGACAATTGCCTACTGCATGTTGAAATCAGTTAAGTAGATACTTTGATATAAGAGTTTTTTTGAGAGATGCTTTAAAAGAATAGAGAGATGAACAATGCCTTATTGAATTTTGTAAGGAGTTCCAAACATCTGGTTCATGATGTCTTACTGATTTTTGTGCTAAAAGTATTTTAGGATTTTCTAAGTGATAATTTGTTGAACAACGGGTGGGGTATGTGTGAATGTTGAGTTTAAACTGTAAATATTGTGAAATAGGGATGGTAGTTGATTATGAGAATATTTATACATAAAAATGCATGTCTGAAAAATGTGGATATCTTGTATTTTTTAATGTTTTTAAACGCTGAAATAAAGGTTCCGTGTGTGATATATAATGTGAGTTAGTGATTATGCGAATCGCTCTCTTTTGAAGCAAAAATAAGGAATTAATTCTTGTTAAACTACAATTACCCCACACAATATTACAATATATCACATGTGATAATATTAGAGAATTGTATAATATAATCATAGATCTTTCAGAAAGAATTTTGTTTAACTTATACAGTATTCCAATATTCCTTGATATTGATGTATGTATATTACGTATATGCTCATTAAAATTTAGATGAGTCAATAGTGACTCCTAAAAATTTAACAGATTGTTTTTCAATGAGAGGCAAGCCATCAATCTCAATATGACAATTTCTTATATCATGTACGTTGGTCTGTTTAAAATAAATGAAATTTGTTTTATTAAGATTTAATGACAATTTATTAGATTTAAACCACCTAGAAATTTTCATTAATTCACAGTTTAACCGCGTTATGAGCGTATCAAAGTTTTTATGGGAATAATAAATACTCGTATCATCAGCAAAGATGATAAAATTTAAAAGTGAAGAGGTTTCAATAATATCATTTATATAAATAATAAATAGCAATGGACCCAATATAGATCCTTGCGGTACTCCACATTTAATTGTTAATTTTGTTGATTCATAATTTTGGAAAGATACGTATTGTTGTCTGTCTTTTAAATAATTAGTAAACCATGAAAGAGCTTGACCTCTTACGCCATAGTATTGTAATTTATGAATTAATATTTTATGATCAATCGTATCAAAAGCTTTTGACAAGTCCATAAATACTCCAACAATATGTTCACTGTTCGCAAAAGCCTTAATTATTTTATCATACATATGCAAAATTGCGTAATCTGTAGAATGACCAATTCTAAATCCAAACTGGTTAGGAATCAATGAATTATTTTTTTGTAAGAAAGTGTTAAGTCTTTTATATATTATTTTTTCGAGAATTTTAGAGATACTTGGTAATAATAAAATTGGTCTATAATTACTTATTACTGAGGAATCGTCATTTTTATGAATAGGAATCACTTTAGCGATTTTAAGCAAATGCGGGCATACACCTGTTGAAATTGATAAATTAAATATATATGTCAGGGGGTTACGATATTAAAGATTATTTGTTTCAATAAGTGAACACTTATACTATCATGGCCACTAGATTTTGTAGAATTAAGGTGTTGAACTATATTAATAATTTCATAATCATTGGTTGGAGTAAGAAATAAGGAATTTTCACGTGGGAAATTCAAGGACTTATTGTAGTCCATGTCACCTGAATCAATATTAGCTGCTAAATTAGGGCCTACATCTATATAATACTCATTAAAAGCTTTTGAAATTTTAGTCGGATCTGTTATTTGTTGTTCATTAATTAAGAAACATTTATTACTTTCTGTATTTTTTTGCCTAAGAGTTCCTTTACAGTTTTCCATAATAAATTATTGTTACTTTTATTACTTTCTATGTTGTTAGAGTTAATACAGTACAGTCAAATATCTTTATAACAACCACCTTGGTCTATTGAATTTACTTTGTTACATCAGATATCTTCATTATCTTGTTGTATTAGAGGTTAAAAAAGACACATAAAATACATAGCACCTTGATCCGTCAAGAGTTCAACTACCTCACTATGTCAGGTACCTCTTTATTTCAGATTTCATTGTAAAGAGGTACCACTGTATTTACAATTTGGTAAGGAATTAATAAAACATTTTTAACATTTATTTCAGTCAACAGACATTTGATGACACTCCTGGTACAAGCTCTCTACAGCACAGCACTGGCCCCAAGACTAAACCGCCAAATCGGTAAGTTACATGATTACAAACACTAAAGAAATATAATTATTTTCTTGTGCTGCTTTTAAATTTTAAGAGTGCAAACTACAAAATATATCAGATTTTTGTAATAAAACATCTCAAATATTTATTTCAGTCAACTGACATTTGATGAGAGTCCTAGTACAAGCTCTCGACAGCACATCACTGGCCCCAAGACTAAACCGCCAAATCGGTTAGTTATATGATTACAAACACTAATGAAATATAATTATATTCTTGTGCTGCTTTTAAATCTTTAAAGTGCAAACTACAAAATATATCAGATTTTTGTAATAAAACATCTCAAACATTTATTTCAGTCAACTGACATTTGATGAGAGTCCTAGTACAAGCTTTCAACAGCACAGCACTGGCCTAAAGACACAATCATTGACCAGGTATGTTACATTTATAAAATTAAAAGCCTTAATTAATACAGTACAGTCAAATATCTTTATAACAACCACCTTGGTCTATTGAATTTACATCAGATATCTTCATTATCTTGTTGTATTAGAGGTTAAAAAAGACACATAAAATACATAGAACCTTGATCCGTCAAGTGTTCAACTACCTCACTATGTCAGGTACCTCTTTATTTCAGATATCATTGTAAAGAGGTACCACTGTATTTACAATTTGATAAGAAATTAATAAAACATTTCAACCATTTATTTCAGTCAACCAACATTTACTGAGACTCTTAGTCCAAGCTTTCGACAGCACATCACTGGCCTAAAGACACAATCATTGACCATGTATGTTACATTTATAAAATTAAAAGCCTTAATTAATACAGTACAGTCAAATATCTTTATAACAACCACCTTGGTCTATTGAATTTACTTTGTTACATCAGATATCTTCATTATCTTGTTGTATTAGAGGTTAAAAAAGACACATAAAATACATAGAACCTTGATCCGTCAAGTGTTCAACTACCTCACTATGTCAGGTACCTCTTTATTTCAGATATCATTGTAAAGAGGTACCACTGTATTTACAATTTGTTAAGAAATTAATAAAACATTTCAACCATTTATTTCAGTCAACCGACATTTACTGAGACTCCTAGTACAAGCTTTCGACAGCACATTACTGGCCTAAAGACACAATCATTGACCATGTATGTTACATTTATAAAATTAAAAGCCTTAATTAATACAGTACAGTCAAATATCTTTATAACAACCACCTTGGTCTATTGAATTTACTTTGTTACATCAGCACTGGCCTAAAGACACAATCATTGACCAGGTATGTTACATTTATAAAATTAAAAGCCTTAATTAATACAGTACAGTCAAATATATTTATAACAACCACCTTGGTCTATTTAATTTACTTTGTTACATCAGATATCTTCATTGTCTTGTTGTATTAGAGGTTAAAAAAGACACATAAAATACATAGCACCTTGATCCGTCAAGTGTTCAACTACCTCACTATGTCAGGTACCTCTTTATTTCAGATATCATTGTAAAGAGGTACCACTGTATTTACAATTTGGTAAGGAATTAATTAAAACATTTTAAACATTTATTTTAGTCAACAAACATTTGATGACATTACTAGTACAAGCTCTCGACAGCACAGCACTGGCCCCAAGACTAAACCGCCAAATCGGTAAGTTACATGATTACAAACAATAACAAAATATATGTATTTGGTACGTATCCTTTGTAAATTCCATCCCACAAGTACACGAACTGTGGTTGGTTATCATGTGTATGACTGTGTACACCTGTACTGAGTAGTGTACATTGCACAGTTTTCTAACATGCATGTGGGCAATTCCATGGGCCATGATCTAAACCTCTAAACTTCTAACTCACTAACATCCTCCTCACTCACTCTCACCTAATTTCTAACTCACCTAACATCCTCCTCACTCTCACCTAATTTCTAACTCACCTAACATCCTCCTCACTCACTCTCACCTAATTTCTAACTCATCTAACATCCTCCTCACTCACTCTCACCTAATTTCTAACCCACATAACATCCTCCTCACTCACTCTCACCTAACATCCCCCCAACTCACTCTCACCTAACATCCTCACTCACTCTCACGTAATTTCTAACTCACCTAACATCCTCACTCACTCTCACCTAATTTCTAACCCACCTAACTCCTCACTCACTCTCACCTAATTTCTAACTCACCTAACATCCTCACTCTCACCTAATTTCTAACCCACGTAACATCCTACTCACTCTCACCTAATTTCTAACTCACCTAACATTCCCCTCACTCACTCTCACCTAATTTCTAACTCACGTAACATCCTTCTCACTCACTCTCACCTAACATCCTCCTCAATCATTTTCACCTAATTTCTAACTCGCCTAACATCCTCCTCACTCACTCTCACCTAATTTCTAACCCACATAACATCCTCCTCACTCACTCTCACCTAACATCCCCCTCACTCACTCTCACCTAACATCCCCCTCACTCACTCTCACCTAACATCCTCCTCACTCACTCTCACCTAATTTCTAACTCACCTAACATCCTCACTCACTCTCACCTAACATCCTCACTCATTTTCACCTAATTTCTAACTCACCTAACATCCTCCTCATTCACTCTCACCTAATTTCTAACTCACCTAACATCCTCCTCACTCACTCTCACCTAACATCCTCCTCACTCACTCTCACCTAATTTCTAACTCACCTAACATCCTCCTCAATCACTCTCACCTAACATCCTCAATCACTCTCACCTAACATCCTCACTCATTTTCACCTAATTTCTAACTCACCTAACATCCTCCTCACTCACTCTCACCTAATTTCTAACTCACGTAACATCCTCACTCACTCTCGCCTAACATCCTCCTCACTCACTCTCACCTAATTTCTAACTCACCTAACATCCTCCTCACTCACTCTCACCTAATTTCTAACTCACCTAACATCCTCCTCACTCACTCTCAACTAACATCCTCCTCACTCACTCTCACCTAATTTCTAACCCACATAACATCCTCTTCACTCACTCTCACCTAACATCCACCTCACTCACTCTCACATAATTTCTAACCCACCTAACATCCTTCTCACTCTCACCTAATTTCTAACCCACATAACATCCTACTCACTCTCACCTAATTTCTAACTCACCTAACATCCTTCTCACTCACTCTCACCTAACATCCTCCTCAATCATTTTCACCTAATTTCTAACTCACATAACATCCTCCTCACTCTTTCTCACCTAATTTGTAACTCACCTAACATCTTCCTCACTCTTTCTCACCTAATTTCTAACTCACCTTACATCCTCCTCACCTACTCTCACCTAACATCCCCCTCACTGGCTCTTACCTAACATCCTCACTCACTTTCACGTAATTTCTAACCCACCTAACATCCTCCTCACTCACTCTCACCTAATTTCTAACTCACCTAACATCCTCCTCACTCACTCTCACCTAATTTCTAACTCACCTAACATCCACCTCACTCACTCTCCCCTAATTTCTAACTCACCTAACATCCTCCTCACCAACTCTCACCTAACATCCTCCTCACTCACTCTCACCTAACATCCTCCTCACTCACTCTCAACTAATTTCTAACTCACCTAACATCCTCCTCACTCACTCTCACCTTATTTCTAACTCACCTAACATCCTCACTCACTCTCACCTAATTTCTAACTCACCTAACATCCTCCTCACTCACTCTCACCTTATTTCTAACTCACCTAACATCCTCCTCACTCACTCTCACCTAATTTCTAACCCACCTAACATCCCCCTCTCTCACTCTCACCTAATTTTTAACTCGCCTAACATCCTCCTTACTCACTCTCACCTAATTTCTAACTCACCTAACATCCTCCTCACTCACTCTCACCTAATTTCTAACTCACCTAACATCCTGCTCACTCACTCTCACCTAACATCCTCACTCATTTTCACCTAATTTCTAACTCGCCTAACAGCCTCCTCACTCACTCTCACCTAATTTCTAACTCACCTAACATCCTCCTCACTCTCACCTAATTTCTAACCCACATAACATCCCTAATTTGTAACTCACCTAACATCCTCCTCACTCACTCTCACCTAACATCCTCACTCGCTCTCAACTAATTTCTAACCCACCTTACATCCTCCTCACTCTCACCTAATGTCTAACTCACCTAACATCCTCCTGACTCACTCTCACCTAACTTCCTCCTCACTCACTCTCACCTAATTTCTAACTCACCTAATTTCTAACTCACCTAACATCCTCACTCATTTTCACCTAATTTCTAACTCACCTAACATCCTCCTCACTCACTCTCACCTAATTTCTAACTCACCTAACATCCTCCTCACTCACTCACTCTCACCTAACATCCTCCTCACTCTCACCTAATTTCTAAATCATGTAACATCCTCCTTTACTCATTTTCACCTAATTTCTAACTCACCTAACATCCTCCTCACTCACTCTCACCTAATTTCTAACTCACCTAACATCCTCCTCACTCACTCACTCTCACCTAACATCCTCCTCACTCTCACCTAATTTCTAACTCACTTAACATCCTCCACTCACTCTCACCTAATTTCTAACTCATCTAACATCCTCCTCACTCACTTTCACGTAATTTCTAACCCACCTAACATCCTCCTCACTCACTCTCACCTAACATCCTACTCACTCTCACCTAACATCCTCCTCACTCACTCTCACCTAATTTCTAACCCACCTAACATCCTCCTCTCTCACTCTCACTTAACATCCTCGCTCATTTTCACCTAATTTCTAACTCACCTAACATCCTCCTCATTCACTCTCCCCTAATTTCTAACTCACCTAACATCCTCCTCACTAACTCTCACCTAACATCCTCCTCACTCACTCTCACCTAATTTCTAACTCACCTAACATCCTCCTCACTCACTCTCACCTAACATCCTCACTCATTTTCACCTAACATCCTCCTCACTCACTCTCACCTAATTTCTAACTCACCTAACATCCTCCTCACTCTCACCTAATTTCTAACCCACATAACATCTAACCCACATAACATCCTACTCACTCTCACCTAATTTCTAACTCACCTAATTTCTAACTCACCTAATTTCTAACTCACCTAACATCCTCCTCACTCACTCTCACCTAACATCCTCACTCATTTTCACCTAATTTCTAACTCACCTAACATCCTCCTCACTCACTCTCACCTAATTTCTAACTCACCTAACATCCTCCTCACTCTCACCTAATTTCTAACTCATGTAACATCCTCCTTTACTCATTTTCACCTAATTTCTAACTCACCTAATTTCTAACTCACCTAACATCCTCCTCACTCACTCTCAACTAATTTCTAACTCACGTAACATCCTCCTCACTCACTCTCACCTAACATCCTCCTCACTCACTCTCACCTAATTTCTAACTCACCTAACATCCTCCACTCACTCTCACCTAATTTCTAACTCACCTAACATCCTCCTCACTCACTCTCACCTAATTTCTAACTCATCTAACATCCTCCTCACTCACTTTCACGTAATTTCTAACCCACCTAACATCCTCCTCACTCACTCTCACCTAATTTCTAACTCACCTAACATCCTACTCACTCTCACCTAACATCCTCCTCACTCTCACCTAATTTCTAACCCACCTAACATCCTCCTCTCTCACTCTCACCTAATTTTTAACTCACCTAACATCCTCCTCACTCTCACCTAACATCCTCCTCACTCTCACCTAACATCCTCCTCACTCACTCTCACCTAATTTCTAACTCATCTAACATCCTCCTCACTCACTTTCACGTAATTTCTAACCCACCTAACATCCTCATTCACTCTCCCCTAATTTCTAACTCACCTAACATCCTCCTCACTCACTCTCACCTAATTTCTAACTCACCTAGCATCCTCCTCACTCACTCTCACCTACTCTCACCTAACATCCTCTCACCTAACATCCTCACTCCTTTTCACATAATTTCTAAGTCACCTAACATCCTCCTCACTCACTCTCACCTAAATTCTAACTCACCTAACATCCTCCTCACTCTCACCTAATTTCTAACCCACATAACATCTAACCCACATAACATCCTACTCACTCTCACCTAATTTTTAACTCACCTAACATCCTACTCACTCTCACGTAACATCCTCCTCACTCACTCTCACCTAATTTCTAACTCACATAACATCCTCCACTCACTCTCACCTAATTTCTAACTCATCTAACATCCTCCTTACTCACTTTCACGTAATTTCTAACCCACCTAACATCCTCCTCACTCACTCTCACCTAACATCCTCACTCATTTTCACCTAATTTCTAACTCACCTAACATCCTCCTCACTCTCTCCTAATTTCTAACCCACATAACATCTAACCCACATAACATCCTACTCACTCTCACCTAATTTCTAACTCATCTAACATCCTCCTCACTCACTTTCACGTAATTTCTAACCCACCTAACATCCTCCTCACTCACTCTCACCTAACATCCTCCTCACTCACTCTCACCTAACATCCTACTCACTCTCACGTAACATCCTCCTCACTCACTCTCACCTAATTTCTAACTCACCTAACATCCTCACTCACTCTCACATAAATTCTAACTCACCTAACATCCTCCTCACTCTCACCTAATTTCTAACCCACATAACATCCTCCTCACTCACTTTCACCTAACATCCTCACTCATTTTCACCTAATTTCTAACTCACCTAACATCCTCCTCACTCTCTCCTAATTTCTAACCCACATAACATCTAACCCACATAACATCCTACTCACTCTCACCTAATTTCTAACTCACCTAACATCCCCCTCACTCTCACCTAACATCCTCCTCACTCACTCTCACCTAACATCCTCCTCACTCACTCTCACCTAATTTCTAACTCACCTAATTTCTAACTCACCTAACATCCTCCTCACTCACTCTCACCTAACATCCTCACTCATTTTCACCTAATTTCTAACTCACATAACATCCTCCTCACTCTTTCTCACCTAATTTGTAACTCACCTAACATCTTCCTCACTCTTTCTCACCTAATTTCTAACTCACCTTACATCCTCCTCACCTACTCTCACCTAACATCCCCCTCACTCGCTCTTACCTAACATCCTCACTCACTTTCACGTAATTTCTAACCCACCTAACATCCTCCTCACTCACTCTCACCTAATTTCTAACTCACCTAACGTCCTCCTCACTCACTCTCACCTAATTTCTAACTCACCTAACATCCACCTCACTCACTCTCCCCTAATTTCTAACTCACCTAACATCCTCCTCACCAACTCTCACCTAACATCCTCCTCACTCACTCTCACCTAACATCCTCCTCACTCACTCTCAACTAATTTCTAACTCACCTAACATCCTCCTCACTCACTCTCACCTTATTTCTAACTCACCTAACATCCTCACTCACTCTCACCTAATTTCTAACTCACCTAACATCCTCCTCACTCACTCTCACCTTATTTCTAACTCACCTAACATCCTCCTCACTCACTCTCACCTAATTTCTAACCCACCTAACATCCCCCTCTCTCACTCTCACCTAATTTTTAACTCGCCTAACATCCTCCTTACTCACTCTCACCTAATTTCTAACTCACCTAACATCCTCCTCACTCACTCTCACCTAATTTCTAACTCACCTAACATCCTGCTCACTAACTCTCACCTAACATCCTCACTCATTTTCACCTAATTTCTAACTCACCTAACAGCCTCCTCACTCACTCTCACCTAATTTCTAACTCACCTAACATCCTCCTCACTCTCACCTAATTTCTAACCCACATAACATCCCTAATTTGTAACTCACCTAACATCCTCCTCACTCACTCTCACCTAACATCCTCACTCGCTCTCAACTAATTTCTAACCCACCTTACATCCTCCTCACTCTCACCTAATGTCTAACTCACCTAACATCCTCCTGACTCACTCTCACCTAACATCCTCCTCACTCACTCTCACTTAATTTCTAACTCACCTAATTTCTAACTCACCTAACATCCTCACTCATTTTCACCTAATTTCTAACTCACCTAACATCCTCCTCACTCACTCTCACCTAATTTCTAACTCACCTAACATCCTCCTCACTCACTCACTCTCACCTAACATCCTCCTCACTCTCACCTAATTTCTAAATCATGTAACATCCTCCTTTACTCATTTTCACCTAATTTCTAACTCGCCTAACATCCTCCTCACTCACTCTCACCTAATTTCTAACTCACCTAACATCCTCCTCACTCACTCACTCTCACCTAACATCCTCCTCACTCTCACCTAATTTCTAACTCACTTAACATCCTCCACTCACTCTCACCTAATTTCTAACTCATCTAACATCCTCCTCACTCACTTTCACGTAATTTCTAACCCACCTAACATCCTCCTCACTCACTCTCACCTAATTTCTAACCCACCTAACATCCTCCTCTCTCACTCTCACTTAACATCCTCGCTCATTTTCACCTAATTTCTAACTCACCTAACATCCTCCTCATTCACTCTCCCCTAATTTCTAACTCACCTAACATCCTCCTCACTCACTTTCACGTAATTTCTAACCCACCTAACATCCTCATTCACTCTCCCCTAATTTCTAACTCACGTAACATCCTCCTCACTCACTCTCACCTAACATCCTCCTCACTCACTCTCACCTAATTTCTAACTCACCTAACATCCTCCTCACTCACTCTCACCTAACATCCTCACTCATTTTCACCTAACATCCTCCTCACTCTCACCTAATTTCTAACTCACCTAACATCCTCCTCACTCTCACCTAATTTCTAACCCACATAACATCTAACCCACATAACATCCTACTCACTCTCACCTAATTTCTAACTCACCTAATTTCTAACTCACCTAACATCCTCCTCACTCACTCTCACCTAACATCCTCACTCATTTTCACCTAATTTCTAACTCACCTAACATCCTCCTCACTCACTCTCACCTAATTTCTAACTCACCTAACATCCTCCTCACTCTCACCTAATTTCTAACTCATGTAACATCCTCCTTTACTCATTTTCACCTAATTTCTAACTCACCTAACATCCTCCTCACTCACTCTCAACTAATTTCTAACTCACGTAACATCCTCCTCACTCACTCTCACCTAACATCCTCCTCACTCACTCTCACCTAATTTCTAACTCACCTAACATCCTCCACTCACTCTCACCTAATTTCTAACTCACCTAACATCCTCCTCACTCACTCTCACCTAATTTCTAACTCATCTAACATCCTCCTCACTCACTTTCACGTAATTTCTAACCCACCTAACATCCTCCTCACTCACTCGCACCTAATTTCTAACTCACCTAACATCCTACTCACTCTCACCTAACATCCTCCTCACTCTCACCTAATTTCTAACCCACCTAACATCCTCCTCTCTCACTCTCACCTAATTTTTAACTCACCTAACATCCTCCTCACTCTCACCTAACATCCTCCTCACTCACTCTCACCTAATTTCTAACTCATCTAACATCCTCCTCACTCACTTTCACGTAATTTCTAACCCACCTAACATCCTCATTCACTCTCCCCTAATTTCTAACTCACCTAACATCCTCCTCACTCACTCTCACCTAATTTCTAACTCACCTAGCATCCTCCTCACTCACTCTCACCTACTCTCACCTAACATCCTCACTCCTTTTCACCTAATTTCTAAGTCACCTAACATCCTCCTCACTCACTCTCACCTAAATTCTAACTCACCTAACATCCTCCTCACTCTCACCTAATTTCTAACCCACATAACATCTAACCCACATAACATCCTACTCACTCTCACCTAATTTTTAACTCACCTAACATCCTACTCACTCTCACGTAACATCCTCCTCACTCACTCTCACCTAATTTCTAACTCACCTAACATCCTCCACTCACTCTCACCTAATTTCTAACTCATCTAACATCCTCCTTACTCACTTTCACGTAATTTCTAACCCACCTAACATCCTCCTCACTCACTCTCACCTAACATCCTCACTCATTTTCACCTAATTTCTAACTCACCTAACATCCTCCTCACTCTCTCCTAATTTCTAACCCACATAACATCTAACCCACATAACATCCTACTCACTCTCACCTAATTTCTAACTCATCTAACATCCTCCTCACTCACTTTCACGTAATTTCTAACCCACCTAACATCCTCCTCACTCACTCTCACCTAACATCCTACTCACTCTCACGTAACATCCTCCTCACTCACTCTCACCTAATTTCTAACTCACCTAACATCCTCACTCACTCTCACATAAATTCTAACTCACCTAACATCCTCCTCACTCTCACCTAATTTCTAACCCACATAACATCCTCCTCACTCACTCTCACCTAACATCCTCACTCATTTTCACCTAATTTCTAACTCACCTAACATCCTCCTCACTCTCTCCTAATTTCTAACCCACATAACATCTAACCCACATAACATCCTACTCACTCTCACCTAATTTCTAACTCACCTAACATCCCCCTCACTCTCACCTAACATCCTCCTCACTCACTCTCACCTAACATCCTCCTCACTCACTCTCACCTAATTTCTAACTCACCTAATTTCTAACTCACCTAACATCCTCCTCACTCACTCTCACCTAACATCCTCACTCATTTTCACCTAATTTCTAACTCACCTAACATCCTCCTCACTCACTCTCACCTAACATCCTCCTCACTCTCACCTAATTTCTAACTCATGTAACATCCTCCTTTACTCATTTTCACCTAATTTCTAACTCGCCTAACATCCTCCTCACTCACTCTCACCTAATTTCTAACTCACCTAACATCCTCCTCACTCACTCTCAACTAATTTCTAACTCACGTCACATCCTCCTCACTCACTCTCACCTAACATCCTCCTCACTCACTCTCACCTAACATCCTCCTCACTCACTTTCACCTAATTTCTAACTCACCTAACATCCTCCACTCACTCTCACCTAATTTCTAACTCACCTAACATCCTCCTCACTCACTCTCACCTAATTTCTAACTCATCTAACATCCTCCTCGCTCACTTTCACGTAATTTCTAACCCACCTAACATCCTCCTCACTCACTCTCACCTAATTTCTAACTCACCTAACATCCTACTCACTCTCACCTAACATCCTCCTCACTCACTCTCACCTAATTTCTAACCCACCTAACATCCTCCTCACTCACTCTCACCTAATTTCTAACTCACCTAACATCCTCCTCACTCACTCTCACCTAACATCCTCCTCACTCACTCTCAACTTACATCCTCCTCACTCACTCTCACCTAATTTCTAACTCACCTAACATCCTCACTTACTCACTCTCACCTAACATCCTCAATCACTCTCACCTAATTTCTAACTCACCTAACATCCTCCTCACTCACTCTCACCTAATTTCTAACTCACCTAACATCCTCCTCACTCACTCTCACCTAATTTCTAACTCACCTAACATCCTCCTCACTCACTCTCACCTAACATCCTCACTCATTTTCACCTAATTTCTAACTCACCTAACAGCCTCCTCACTCACTCTCACCTAATTTCTAACTCACCTAACATCCTCCTCACTCACTCTCACCTAATTTCTAACCCACCTAACATCCTCCTCACTCACTCTCACCTAACATCCTCACTCACTCTCACCTAACATCCTCCTCACTCACTCTCACCTAATGTCTAACTCACCTAACATCCTCCTCACTCTCACCTAATTTCTAACCCACATAACATCCTTAATTTGTAACTCACCTAACATCCCCCTCACTCTCACCTAATATCCTCCTCACTCACTCTCACCTAATTTCTAACTCACCTAACATCCTCCTCACTCATTCTCACCTAACATCCTCCTCACTCACTCTCACCTAATGTCTAACTCACCTAATGTCTAACTCACCTAACATCCTCCTCACTCACTCTCACCTAATTTCTAACTCACATCACATCCTCCTCACATCCTCCTCACTCATTCTCACCTAACATCTTCCTCACTCTTTCTCACCTAATTTCTAACTCACCTAACATCCTCCTTCCTCACTCACTCTCACCTAACATCCTCCTCACTCACTCTCACCTAACATCCTCCTCACTCACTCTCACCTAACATCCTCCTCACCCACTCTCACCTAATTTCTAACTCACCTAACATCCTCCTCATTCACTCTCCCCTAATTTCTAACTCACCTAACATCCTCACTCATTTTCACCTAATTTCTAACTCACCTAACATCCTCCTCATTCACTCTCCCCTAATTTCTAACTCACCTAACATCCTCCTCACTCACTCTCACCTAACATCCTCCTCACTCACTCTCACCTAATTTCTAACTCACCTAACATCCTCCTCACTCTCACCTAACATCCTCCTCACTCACTCTCACCTAACATCCTCCTCACCCACTCTCACCTAATTTCTAACTCACCTAACATCCTCCTCATTCACTCTCCCCTAATTTCTAACTCACCTAACATCCTCACTCATTTTCACCTAATTTCTAACTCACCTAACATCCTCCTCATTCACTCTCCCCTAATTTCTAACTCACCTAACATCCTCCTCACTCACTCTCACCTAACATCCTCCTCACTCACTCTCACCTAATTTCTAACTCACATAACATCTTCCTCACTCTTTCTCACCTAATTTCTAACTCACCTAACTTCTAACTCACCTAACTTCTAACTCACCTAACTTCTAACTCACCTAACATCCTCAGTCACTCTCACCTAATTTCTAACTCACCTAACATCCTCCTAACTCACTCTCAACTTACATCCTCCTCACTCACTTTCACGTAATTTCTAACCCACCTAACATCCTCCTCACTCACTCTCACGTAATTTCTAACCCACCTAACATCCTCCTCTCTCACCTAATTTCTAAATCTCACCTAATTTCTAACCCACCTAACATCCTCCTCACTCACTCTCACCTAATTTGTAACTCACCTAACATCCTCCTCACTCACTCTCACCTAATTTCTAACTCACCTAACATCCTCCTCACCCACTCTCACCTAACATCCTCCTCACCCACTCTCACCTAATTTCTAACTCACCTAACATCCTCCTCACTCACTCTCAACTAATTTCTAACTCACCTAACATCCTCCTCACTCTCACCTAATTTCTAACCCACATAACATCCTACTCACTCTCACCTAATTTCTAACTCACCTAACATCCCCCTCACTCTCACCTAACATCCTCCTCACTCACTCACTCTCACCTAACATCCTCCTCACTCTCACCTAATTTCTAACCCACATAACATCCTACTCACTCTCACCTAATTTCTAACTCACCTAACATCCCCCTCACTCTCACCTAATATCCTCCTCACTCACTCTCACCTAATTTCTAACTCACCTAACATCCTCACTCATTGTCACCTAACATCCTCCTCACTCACTCTCACCTAATGTCTAACTCACCTAACATCCTCCTCACTCACTCTCACCTAACATCCTCCTCACCCACTCTCCCCTAATTTCTAACTCACCTAACATCCTCACTCATTTTCACCTAATTTCTAACTCACCTAACATCCTCCTCATTCACTCTCCCCTAATTTCTAACTCACCTAACATCCTCCTCACTCACTCTCACCTAATTTCTAACTCACCTAACATCCTCCTCACTGACTCTTACCTAACATCTTCCTCAATCATTTTCACCTAATTTCTAACTCACATAACATCCTCCTCACTCTTTCTCACCTAATTTCTAACTCACCTAACGTCCTCCACTCACTCTCAGCTAATTTCTAACTCACCTAACATCCTCCTCACTCACTCTCACCTAATTTCTAACTCACCTAACATCCTCCTCTCTCACTCTCACCTAACATCCCCCTCACTCGCTCTTACCTAACATCCTCCTCACTCACTTTCACGTAAGTTCTAACCCACCTAACATCCTCCTCTCACTCTCACCTAATTTCTAACTCACCTAACATCTTCCTCACTCTTTCTCACCTAATTTCTAACTCACCTAACATCCTCCTTCCTCACTCACTCTCACCTAACATCCTCCTCACTCACTCTCACCTAACATCCTCCTCACCCACTCTCACCTAATTTCTAACTCACCTAACATCCTCCTCATTCACTCTCCCCTAATTTCTAACTCGCCTAACATCCTCACTCATTTTCACCTAATTTCTAACTCACCTAACATCCTCCTAACTCACTCTCAACTTACATCCTCCTCACTCACTTTCACGTAATTTCTAACCCACCTAACATCCTCCTCACTCACTCTCACGTAATTTCTAACCCACCTAACATCCTCCTCTCTCACCTAATTACTAAATCTCACCTAATTTCTAACCCACCTAACATCCTCCTCACTCACTCTCACCTAATTTGTAACTCACCTAACATCCTCCTCACTCACTCTCACCTAATTTCTAACTCACCTAACATCCTCCTCACCCACTCTCACCTAACATCCTCCTCACCCACTCTCACCTAATTTCTAACTCACCTAACATCCTCCTCACTCACTCTCAACTAATTTCTAACTCACCTAACATCCTCCTCACTCTCACCTAATTTCTAACCCACATAACATCCTACTCACTCTCACCTAATTTCTAACTCACCTAACATCCCCCTCACTCTCACCTAACATCCTCCTCACTCACTCACTCTCACCTAACATCCTCCTCACTCTCACCTAATTTCTAACCCACATAACATCCTACTCACTCTCACCTAATTTCTAACTCACCTAACATCCCCCTCACTCTCACCTAATATCCTCCTCACTCACTCTCACCTAATTTCTAACTCACCTAACATCCTCACTCATTGTCACCTAACATCCTCCTCACTCACTCTCACCTAATGTCTAACTCACCTAACATCCTCCTCACTCACTCTCACCTAATTTCTAACTCACATCACATCCTCCTCACATCCTCCTCACTCATTCTCACCTAACATCCTCCTCACTCATTTTCACCTAATTTCTAACTCACCTAACATCCTCCTTCCTCACTCACTCTCACCTAACATCCTCCTCACTCACTCTCACCTAACATCCTCCTCACTCACTCTCACCTAACATCCTCCTCACCCACTCTCCCCTAATTTCTAACTCACCTAACATCCTCACTCATTTTCACCTAATTTCTAACTCACCTAACATCCTCCTCATTCACTCTCCCCTAATTTCTAACTCACCTAACATCCTCCTCACTCACTCTCACCTAATTTCTAACTCACCTAACATCCTCCTCACTGACTCTTACCTAACATCTTCCTCAATCATTTTCACCTAATTTCTAACTCACCTAACATCCTCCTCACTCACTCTCAGCTAATTTCTAACTCACCTAACATCCTCCTCACTCACTCTCACCTAATTTCTAACTCACCTAACATCCTCCTCTCACTCTCACCTAATTTCTAACTCACCTAACATCTTCCTCACTCTTTCTCACCTAATTTCTAACTCACCTAACATCCTCCTTCCTCACTCACTCTCACCTAACATCCTCCTCACTCACTCTCACCTAACATCCTCCTCACCCACTCTCACCTAATTTCTAACTCACCTAACATCCTCCTCATTCACTCTCCCCTAATTTCTAACTCGCCTAACATCCTCACTCATTTTCACCTAATTTCTAACTCACCTAACATCCTCCTCATTCACTCTCCCCTAATTTCTAACTCACCTAACATCCTCCTCACTCACTCTCACCTAACATCCTCCTCACTCACTCTCACCTAATTTCTAACTCACCTAACATCCTCCTCACTCACTCTCACCTAACATCTTCCTCAATCATTTTCCTCAATCATTTTCACCTAATTTCTAACTCACATAACATCTTCCTCACTCTTTCTCACCTAATTTCTAACTCACCTAACTTCTAACTCACCTAACTTCTAACTCACCTAACATCTTCCTCACCTAACATCTTCCTCACTCACTCTCACCTAATTTCTAACTCACCTAACATCCTCCTCACTCACTCTCAACTAATTTCTAACTCACGTAACATCCTCCTCACTCACTCTCACCTAACATCCTCACTCATTTTCACCTAATTTCTAACTCACCTAACATCCTCCTCACTCACTCTCACCTAATTTCTAACTCACCTAACATCCTCCTCACCCACTCTCACCTAACATCCTCCTCACCCACTCTCACCTAATTTCTAACTCACCTAACATCCTCCTCACTCTCAACTAATTTCTAACTCACCTAACATCCTCCTCACTCTCACCTAATTTCTAACCCACATAACATCCTACTCACTCTCATCTAATTTCTAACTCACCTAACATCCCCCTCACTCTCACCTAACATCCTCCTCACTCTCACCTAATTTCTAACCCACATATCATCCTACTCACTCTCACCTAATTTCTAACTCACCTAACATCCCCCTCACTCTCACCTAATATCCTCCTCACTCACTCTCACCTAATTTCTAACTCACCTAACATCCTCCTCACTCATTCTCACCTAACATCCTCCTCACTCACTCTCACCTAATGTCTAACTCACCTAATGTCTAACTCACCTAACATCCTCCTCACTCACTCTCACCTAATTTCTAACTCACATCACATCCTCCTCACATCCTCCTCACTCATTCTCACCTAACATCCTCCTCACTCATTTTCACCTAATTTCTAACTCACCTAACATCTTCCTCACTCTTTCTCACCTAATTTCTAACTCACCTAACATCCTCCTTCCTCACTCACTCTCACCTAACATCCTCCTCACTCACTCTCACCTAACATCCTCCTTCCTCACTCATTCTCACCTAACATCCTCCTCACTCATTTTCACCTAATTTCTAACTCACCTAACATCCTCCTCATTCACTCTCCCCTAATTTCTAACTCACCTAACATCCTCCTCACTCACTCTCACCTAACATCTTCCTCAATCATTTTCCTCAATCATTTTCACCTAATTTCTAACTCACATAACATCTTCCTCACTCTTTCTCACCTAATTTCTAACTCACCTAACTTCTAACTCACCTAACTTCTAGCTCACCTAACATCTTCCTCACTCACTCTCACCTAATTTCTAACTCACCTAACATCCTCCTAACTCACTCTCAACTTACATCCTCCTCACTCACTTTCACGTAATTTCTAACTCACCTAACATCCTCCTCACTCACTCTCACCTAACTCACTCTCACCTAACATCTTCCTCAATCATTTTCCTCAATCATTTTCACCTAATTTCTAACTCACATAACTTCTAACTCACCTAACTTATAACTCACCTAACATCTAACTCACCTAACATCTTCCTCACTCACTCTCACCTAATTTCTAACTCACCTAATTTCTAACTCACCTAACATCCTCCTCACCTAACATCCTCCTCACTCACTCTCACCTAACATCCTCCTCACTCACTTTTACCTAACATCCTCCTCACTCACTCTCACCTAATTTCTAACCCACCTAACATCCTCTCTCACTCTCACCTAATTTCTAACTCACCTAACATCCTCCTCACTCACTCTCACCTAACATCCTCCTCACTCACTCTCACCTAATGTGTAACTCACCTAACATCCTCCTCACTCACTCTCACCTAATTTCTAACTCACCTAACATCCTCACTCACTCACTCACTCTCACCTACTCACTCTCACCTAACATCCTCCTCACTCACTCTCACCTAATTTCTAACTCACCTAACATCCTCCTCACTCACTCTCACCTAATTTCTAACTCACCTAACATCCTCCTCTCTCACTCTCACCTAATTTTTAACTCGCCTAACATCCTCCTCACTCTCTCTCACCTAACATCCTCCTTACTCACTCTCACCTAATTTCTAACTCGCCTAACATCCTCCTCACTCACTCTCACCTAATTTCTAACTTATTTTCACCTAATTTCTAACTCACCTAACATCCTCCTAACTCACTCTCACCTAATTTCTAACTCACCTAACATCCTCCTTCCTCACTCACTCTCACCTAACATCCTCCTCACTCACTCTCACCTAACATCCTCCTCACCCACTCTCACCTAATTTCTAACTCACCATCCTCCTCACTCACTCTCCCCTAATTTCTAACTCACCTAACATCCTCCTCACTCACTCTCACCTAATTTCTAACTCACCTAACATCCTCCTCACTCACTCTCACCTAACATCTTCCTCAATCATTTTCCTCAATCATTTTCACCTAATTTCTAACTCACCTAACTTCTAACTCACCTAACTTCTAACTCACCTAACTTCTAACTCACCTAACTTCTAACTCACCTAACTTCTAACTCACCTAACATCTTCCTCACTCACTCTCACCTAATTTCTAACTCACCTAACATCCTCACTCACTCTCACCTAACATCCTCAGTCACTCTCACCTAATTTCTAACTCACCTAACATCCTCCTCACTCACTCTCACCTAATTTGTAACTCACCTAACATCCTCCTCACTCACTCTCACCTAATTTCTAACTCACCTAACATCTTCCTCACTCACTCTCAACTAATTTCTAACTCACCTAACATCCTCCTCACTCTCACCTAATTTCTAACCCACATAACATCCTACTCACTCTCACCTAATTTCTAACTCACCTAACTTCTAACTCACCTAACATCCTCACTCACTCACTTTCACAAATTTTCTAACCCACCTAACATCCTCCTCACTCACTCTCACCTAACATCCTCCTCACTCACTCTCACCTAATTTCTAACTCACCTAACTTCTAACTCACCTAACATCCTCACTCACTCACTCTCACCTAACATCCTCAGTCACTCTCACCTAACATCCTCCTCACTCACTCTCACCTAACATCCTCCTCACTCTCCCCTAATTTCTAACTCACCTAACATCCTACTCACTCTCACCTAACATCCTCACTCACTCTCACCTAATTTTTAACTCACCTAACATCCTCCTCACTCTCACCTAATTTCTAACCCACATAACATCCTACTCACTCTCACCTAACATCCTCCTCACTCTCACCTAACATCCTCCTCACTCACTCTCACCTAATTTCTAACTTACCTAACATCCTCCTCACTCACTCTCACCTAACATCCTCCTCACTCTTTCTCACCTAATTTCTAACCTAATTTCTAACTCACTCACTCTCACCTAATTTCTAACCCACCTTACATCCTCACTCTCGCCTAATGTCTAACTCACCTAACATCCTCCTCACTCACTCTCACCTAACATCCTCCTCACTCTCACCTAACATCCTCACTCACTCTCCCCTAATTTCTAACTCACCTAACATCCTCCTCACTCTCACCTAATTTCTAACCCACATAACATCCTACTCACTCTCACCTAACATCCTCCTCACTCGCTCTCACCTAATTTCTAACCCACCTTACATCCTCCTCACTCTCACCTAACATCCTCCTCACTCTCACCTAACATCCTCCTCACTCACTCTCACCTAATTTCTAACTTACCTAACATCCTCCTCACTCTCACCTAACATCCTCCTCACTCACTCTCACCTAACATCCTCCTCACTCTCCCCTAATTTCTAACTCACCTAACATCCTCCTCACTCACTTTCACGTAATTTCTAACCCACCTAACATCCTCCTCACTCACTCTCACCTAACATCCTCCTCACTCACTCTCTCTCACCTAATTTCTAACTCACCTAACATCCTCCTCACTCACTTTCACGTAATTTCTAACCCACCTAACATCCTCCTCACTCACTCTCACCTAACATCCTCCTCACTCACTCTCACCTAATTTCTAACTCACCTAACATCCTCCTTACTCACTCTCACCTAACATCCTCCTCACTCTCACCTAATTTCTAACTCACCTAACATCCTCCTCACTCATTCATTCATCTACCATAGAGCCACCATTCATCTACCATTCATCCACCACTCATCTACCATAGAGCCACCATTCATCTACCATAGAGCCACCATTCATCTACCATAGAGCCACCATTCATCTACCATTCATCCACCACTCATCTACCATTCATCTACCATAGAGCCGCCATTCATCTACCATAGAGCCACCATTCATCTACCATGAGCCACCTTGATCTACCATTCATCTACCATAGAGCCACCATTCATCTACCATAGAGCCACCATTCATCTACCACTCATATACCATTCATCTACCACTCATCTACCATTCATCTACCACTCATCTACCATTCATCTACCATAGAGCCGCCATTCATCTACCATAGAGCCACCATTCATCTACCATGAGCCAACTTGATCTACCATTCATCTACCATAGAGCCACCATTCATCTACCATAGAGCCACCATTTATCTACCATAGAGCCACCATTCATCTACCATAGAGCCACCATTCATCTACCATAGAGCCACCCTTCATCTACCATAGAGCCACCATTCATCTACCATAGAGCCACCATTCATCTACCATAGAGCCACCATTCATCTACCATAGAGCCACCATTCATCTACCATAGAGCCACCATTCATCTACCATAGAGCCACCATTCATCTACCATAGAGCCACCATTCATCTACCATAGAGCCACCATTCATCTACCATAGAGCCACCATTCATCTACCATTCATCCACCATTCATCTACCATTCATCTACCATAGAGCCACCATTCATCTACCAATAAGCCACCTTTCATCTACCATAGAGCCAACATTCATCTACCATTCATCCACCACTCATCTACCATTCATCTACCATTCATCTACCATTCATCTACCATTCATCTACCATTCATCTACCATTCATCTACCATTCATATACTATTCATCTACCATAGAGCCACCATTCATCTACCATAGAGCCACCATTCATCTACCATTCATCCACCACTCATCTACCATTCATCTACCATTCATCTACCATAGAGCCGCCATTCATCTACCATAGAGCCACCATTCATCTACCATAGAGCCACCATTCATCTACCATAGAGCCTCCATTCATCTACCATAGAGCCACCATTCATCTACCATAGAGCCACCATTCATCTACCATAGAGCCACCATTCATCTACCATAGAGCCACCATTCATCTACCATAGAGCCACTATTCATCTACCATTCTTCCACCACTCATCTACCATTCTTCCACCACTCATCTACCATTCTTCCACCACTCATCTACCATTCATCTACCATTCATCTACCGTAGAGCCACCATTCATCTACCATAGAGCCACCATTTATCTACCATAGAGCCTCCATTCATCTACCATAGAGCCACCATTCATCTACCATAGAGCAACCATTCATCTACCATAGAGCCACCATTCATCTACCATAGAGCCACCATTCATCTACCATAGAGCCACCATTCATCTACCATAGAGCCACCATTCATCTACCATTCATCCACCACTCATCTACCATTCATCCACCACTCATCTACCATTCTTCCACCACTCATCTACCATTCATCTACCATAGAGCCACCATTCATCTACCATTCATCCACCACTCATCTACCATTCATCCACCACTCATCTACCATTCTTCCACCACTCATCTACCATTCATCTACCATAGAGCCACCATTCATCTACCATAGAGCCACCATTCATCTACCATAGAGCCACCATTCATCTACCATAGAGCCGCCATTCATCTACCATGAGCCACCTTGATCTACCATTCATCTACCAATAAGCCACCTTTCATCTACCAAAGAGCCACCATTCATCTACCATAGAGCCACCATTCATATACCATAGAGCCACCATTCATCTACCATAGAGCCGCCACTCATCTACCATAGAGCCACCATTCATCTACCATAGAGCACCCACTCATCTACCATAGAGCCACCATTCATCTACCATAGAGCCACCATTCATCTACCATAGAGCCACCATTCATCTACCATAGAGCCACCATTCATCTACCATAGAGCCACCACTCATCCACCACTCATCCACCACTCATCTACCACTCATCTACTATTCATCCACCACTCATCTACCATTCATCTACCATTCATCTACCATAGAGCCGCCATTCATCTACCATAGAGCCGCCATTCATCTACCATAGAGCCACCATTCATCTACCATTCATCCACCACTCATCTACCATTCATCTACCATTCATCTACCATAGAGCCGCCATTCATCTACCATAGAGCCACCATTCATCTACCATAGAGCCACCATTCATCTACCATAGAGCCACCATTCATCTACCATTCATCCACCACTCATCTACCATTCATCTACCATTCATCTACCATAGAGCCGCCATTCATCTACCATAGAGCCACCATTCATCTACCATAGAGCCACCATTCATCTACCATAGAGCCTCCATTCATCTACCATAGAGCCACCATTCATCTACCATAGAGCCACCATTCATCTACCATAGAGCCACCATTCATCTACCATAGAGCCACCATTCATCTACCATAGAGCCACCATTCATCTACCATTCTTCCACCACTCATCTACCATTCTTCCACCACTCATCTACCATTCATCTACCATTCATCTACCGTAGAGCCACCATTCATCTACCATAGAGCCGCCATTCATCTACCATAGAGCCACCATTCATCTACCATAGAGCCACCATTTATCTACCATAGAGCCTCCATTCATCTACCATAGAGCCACCATTCATCTACCATAGAGCCACCATTCATCTACCATAGAGCCACCATTCATCTACCATAGAGCCACCATTCATCTACCATAGAGCCACCATTCATCTACCATTCATCCACCACTCATCTACCATTCTTCCACCACTCATCTACCACCACTCATCTACCATTCTTCCACCATAGAGCCACCATTCATCTACCATTCATCTACCATAGAGCCACCATTCATCTACCATAGAGCCACCATTCATCTACCATAGAGCCGCCATTCATCTACCATGAGCCACCTTGATCTACCATTCATCTACCAATAAGCCACCTTTCATCTACCAAAGAGCCACCATTCATCTACCATAGAGCCACCATTCATATACCATAGAGCCACCATTCATCTACCATAGAGCCGCCACTCATCTACCATAGAGCCACCATTCATCTACCATAGAGCCACCATTCATCTACGATAAGGCTACCATTCATCTACCATTCATCTACCATACAGCCACCATTCATCTACCATAGAGCCACCATTTATCTACCATAGAGCCTCCATTCATCTACCATAGAGCCACCATTCATCTACCATAGAGCCACCATTCATCTACCATTCATCCACCACTCATCTACCATAGAGCCGCCATTCATCTACCATAGAGCCACCATAGAGCCACCATTCATCTACCATAGAGCCACCACTCATCTACCATAGGGCTACCATTCATCTACCATAGAGCCACCATTCATCTACCATGTGCCACCTTGATCTACCATTCATCTACCATAGAGCCACCATTCATCTACCATAGAGCCACCATTCATCTACCATTCATCCACCACTCATCTACCACTCATCCACCACTCATCTACCACTCATCTACCACTCATCTACCATTCATCTACCATAGAGCCGCCATTCATCTACCATAGAGCCACCATTTATCTACCATAGAACCACCATTCATCTACCATAGAGCCACCATTCATCTACCATAGAGCCACCATTCATCTACGATAAGGCTACCATTCATCTACCATTCATCTACCATACAGCCACCATTCATCTACCATAGAGCCACCATTTATCTACCATAGAGCCACCATTCATCTACCAAAGGGCTACCATTCATCCACCACTCATCTACCATTCATCTACCATAGAGCCACCATTCATCTACCATAGAGCCACCATTCATCTACCATAGAGCCACCATTCATTTACCACTCATCTACCATTCATTTACCACTCATCTACCATTCATCTACCACTCATCTACCATTCATCTACCATAGAGCCACCGTTCATCTACTACTCATCTACCACTCATCTACCATTCATCTACCAAAGAGCCACCGTTCATCTACCATTCATCTACCATAGAGCCACCGTTCATCTACCATTCATCTACCATAGAGCCACCTTTCATCTACCATAGAGCCACCATTCATCTACCATAGAGCCACCTTTCATCTACCATAGAGCCAACATTCATCTACCATTCATCCACCACTCATCCACCACTCATCTACCATTCATCTACCATAGAGCCACCATTCATCTACCATACAGCCACCACTCATCTACCATAGAGCCGCCATTCATCTACCATAGAGCCACCATTCAGCTACCATAGAGCCACCACTCATCTACCATGGGGCTACCATTCATCTAACATAGAGCCACCATTCATCTACCATAGAGCCACCATTCATCTACCATAGAGCCACCATTCATCTACCATAGAGCCACCATTCATCTACCATAGAGCCACCATTCATCTACCATAGAGCCACCACTCATCTACCATAGTGCTACCATTCATCTTCCATTCATCCACCACTCATATACTATTCATCTACCATAGAGCCACCATTCATCTACCATAGAGCCACCATTTATCTACCATAGAGCCACCATTCATCTACCACTCATCTACCATTCATCTACCATAGAGCCGCCATTCATCTACCATAGAGCCACCATTCATCTACCATATAGCCACCATTTATCTACTATAGAACCACCATTCATCTACCATAGAGCCACCATTCATCTACCATAGAGCCACCATTCATCTACCATAGACCCACCATTCATCTACCATAGAGCCACCATTCATCTACCATAGGGCTACCATTCATCCAGCATTCATCTACCATTCATCTACCATAGAGCCACCATTCATCTACCATAGAGCCACCATTCATCTACCATAGAGCCACCATTCATCTACCATAGAGCCACCATTCATCTACCATAGAGCCACTATTCATCTACCATGAGCCACCTTGATCTACCATTCATCTACCATTCATCCACCACTCATCTACCACTCATCTACCATTCATCTACCATAGAGCCGCCATTCATCTACCATAGAGCCACCATTCATCTACCATAGAGCCACCATTCATCTACCATTCATCCACCACTCATTTACCACTCATCTACCACTCATCTACTATTCATCTACCATAGAGCCGCCATTCATCTACCATAGAGCCACCATTCATCTACCATTAGCCACCTTGATCTACCATTCATCTACCATAGAGCCACCATTCATCTACCATAGAGCCACCATTCATCTACCACTCATCTACCATTCATCTACCATAGAGCCACCATTCATCTACCATAGAGCCACCATTCATCTACCATGAGCCACCTTGATCTACCATTCACCTACCATAGAGCCACCATTCATCTACCATAGAGCCACCATTCATCTACCATAGAGCCGCCACTCATCTACCATAGAGCCACCATTCATCTACCATAGAGCACCCACTCATCTACCATAGAGCCACCATTCATCTACCATAGAGCCACCATTCATCTACCATAGAGCCACCATTCATCTACCATAGAGCCACCATTCATCTACCATTCATCCACCACTCATCCACCACTCATCTACCACTCATCTACCACTCATCTACTATTCATCCACCACTCATCTACCATTCATCTACCATTCATCTACCATAGAGCCGCCATTCATCTACCATAGAGCCGCCATTCATCTACCATAGAGCCACCATTCATCTACCATTCATCCACCACTCATCTACCATAGAGCCGCCATTCATCTACCATAGAGCCACCATAGAGCCACCATTCATCTACCATAGAGCCACCACTCATCTACCATAGGGCTACCATTCATCTACCATAGAGCCACCATTCATCTACCATGTGCCACCTTGATCTACCATTCATCTACCATAGAGCCACCATTCATCTACCATAGAGCCACCATTCATCTACCATTCATCCACCACTCATCTACCACTCATCCACCACTCATCTACCACTCATCTACCACTCATCTACCATTCATCTACCATAGAGCCGCCATTCATCTACCATAGAGCCACCATTCATCTACCATAGAGCCACCATTTATCTACCATAGAACCACCATTCATCTACCATAGAGCCACCATTCATCTACCATAGAGCCACCATTCATCTACCATAGAGCCACCATTTATCTACCATAGAGCCACCATTCATCTACCAAAGGGCTACCATTCATCCACCACTCATCTACCATTCATCTACCATAGATCCACCATTCATCTACCATAGAGCCACCATTCATCTACCATAGAGCCACCATTCATTTACCACTCATCTACCATTCATCCACCGTTCATCTACCATTCATCTACCATAGAGCCACCATTCATCTACCATAGAGCCACCTTTCATCTACCATAGAGCCAACATTCATCTACCATTCATCCACCACTCATCCACCACTCATCTACCATTCATCTACCATAGAGCCACCATTCATCTACCATACAGTCACCACTCATCTACCATTCATCTACCATAGATCTACCATAGAGCCACCATTCATCTACCATTCATCCACCACTCATCTACCATAGAGCCGCCATTCATCTACCATAGAGCCACCATTCAGCTACCATAGAGCCACCACTCATCTACCATGGGGCTACCATTCATCTACCATAGAGCCACCATTCATCTACCATAGAGCCACCATTCATCTACCATAGAGCCACCATTCATCTACCATAGAGCCACCACTCATCTACCATAGTGCTACCATTCATCTTCCATTCATCCACCACTCATATACTATTCATCTACCATAGAGCCACCATTCATCTACCATAGAGCCACCATTTATCTACCATAGAGCCACCATTCATCTATCACTCATCTACCATTCATCTACCATAGAGCCGCCATTCATCTACCATAGAGCCACCATTCATCTACCATAGAGCCACCATTCATCTACCATAGACCCACCATTCATCTACCATAGAGCCACCATTCATCTACCATAGGGCTACCATTCATCCAGCATTCATCTACCATTCATCTACCATAGAGCCACCATTCATCTACCATAGAGCCACCATTCATCTACCATAGAGCCACCATTCATCTACCATAGAGCCACTATTCATCTACCATGAGCCACCTTGATCTACCATTCATCTACCATTCATCCACCACTCATCTACCACTCATCTACCATTCATCTACCATAGAGCCGCCATTCATCTACCATAGAGCCACCATTCATCTACCATAGAGCCACCATTCATCTACCATTCATCCACCACTCATTTACCACTCATCTACCACTCATCTACTATTCATCTACCATAGAGCCGCCATTCATCTACCATAGAGCCACCATTCATCTACCATTAGCCACCTTGATCTACCATAGAGCCACCATTCATCTACCATAGAGCCACCATTCATCTACCACTCATCTACCATTCATCTACCATAGAGCCACCATTCATCTACCATGAGCCACCTTGATCTACCATTCACCTACCATAGAGCCACCATTCATCTACCATAGAGCCACCATTCATCTACCATAGAGCCGCCATTCATATACCATAAAGCCACCATTCATCTACCATAGAGCCGCCACTCATCTACCATAGAGCCACCATTCATCTACCATAGAGCACCCACTCATCTACCATAGAGCCACCATTCATCTACCATAGAGCCACCATTCATCTACCATAGAGCCACCATTCATCTACCATAGAGCCACCATTCATCTACCATTCATCCACCACTCATCCACCACTCATCTACCACTCATCTACCACTCATCTACTATTCATCCACCACTCATCTACCATTCATCTACCATTCATCTACCATAGAGCCGCCATTCATCTACCATAGAGCCGCCATTCATCTACCATAGAGCCACCATTCATCTACTATTCATCCACCACTCATCTACCATAGAGCCGCCATTCATCTACCATAGAGCCACCATAGAGCCACCATTCATCTACCATAGAGCCACCACTCATCTACCATAGGGCTACCATTCATCTACCATAGAGCCACCATTCATCTACCATGTGCCACCTTGATCTACCATTCATCTACCATAGAGCCACCATTCATCTACCATAGAGCCACCATTCATCTACCATTCATCCACCACTCATCTACCACTCATCCACCACTCATCTACCACTCATCTACCACTCATCTACCACTCATCTACCATTCATCTACCATAGAGCCGCCATTCATCTACCATAGAGCCACCATTCATCTACCATAGAGCCACCATTCATCTACCATAGAGCCACCATTCATCTACCATAGAGCCACCATTTATCTACCATAGAGCCACCATTCATCTACCAAAGGGCTACCATTCATCCACCACTCATCTACCATTCATCTACCATAGAGCCACCATTCATCTACCATAGAGCCACCATTCATCTACCATAGAGCCACCATTCATCTACCATAGAGCCACCATTCATTTACCACTCATCTACCATTCATCCACCGTTCATCTACCATTCATCTACCATAGAGCCACCATTCATCTACCATAGAGCCACCTTTCATCTACCATAGAGCCACCATTCATCTACCATAGAGCCACCATTCATCTACCATAGAGCCACCACTCATCCACCACTCATCCACCACTCATCTACCACTCATCTACCACTCATCTACTATTCATCCACCACTCATCTACCATTCATCTACCATTCATCTACCATAGAGCCGCCATTCATCTACCATAGAGCCGCCATTCATCTACCATAGAGCCACCATTCATCTACCATTCATCCACCACTCATCTACCATTCATCTACCATTCATCTACCATAGAGCCGCCATTCATCTACCATAGAGCCACCATTCATCTACCATAGAGCCACCATTCATCTACCATAGAGCCACCATTCATCTACCATTCATCCACCACTCATCTACCATTCATCTACCATTCATCTACCATAGAGCCGCCATTCATCTACCATAGAGCCACCATTCATCTACCATAGAGCCACCATTCATCTACCATAGAGCCTCCATTCATCTACCATAGAGCCACCATTCATCTACCATAGAGCCACCATTCATCTACCATAGAGCCACCATTCATCTACCATAGAGCCACCATTCATCTACCATAGAGCCACCATTCATCTACCATTCTTCCACCACTCATCTACCATTCTTCCACCACTCATCTACCATTCATCTACCATTCATCTACCGTAGAGCCACCATTCATCTACCATAGAGCCGCCATTCATCTACCATAGAGCCACCATTCATCTACCATAGAGCCACCATTTATCTACCATAGAGCCTCCATTCATCTACCATAGAGCCACCATTCATCTACCATAGAGCCACCATTCATCTACCATAGAGCCACCATTCATCTACCATAGAGCCACCATTCATCTACCATAGAGCCACCATTCATCTACCATTCATCCACCACTCATCTACCATTCTTCCACCACTCATCTACCATTCTTCCACCATAGAGCCACCATTCATCTACCATTCATCTACCATAGAGCCACCATTCATCTACCATAGAGCCACCATTCATCTACCATAGAGCCGCCATTCATCTACCATGAGCCACCTTGATCTACCATTCATCTACCAATAAGCCACCTTTCATCTACCAAAGAGCCACCATTCATCTACCATAGAGCCACCATTCATATACCATAGAGCCACCATTCATCTACCATAGAGCCGCCACTCATCTACCATAGAGCCACCATTCATCTACCATAGAGCCACCATTCATCTACGATAAGGCTACCATTCATCTACCATTCATCTACCATACAGCCACCATTCATCTACCATAGAGCCACCATTTATCTACCATAGAGCCTCCATTCATCTACCATAGAGCCACCATTCATCTACCATAGAGCCACCATTCATCTACCATTCATCCACCACTCATCTACCATAGAGCCGCCATTCATCTACCATAGAGCCACCATAGAGCCACCATTCATCTACCATAGAGCCACCACTCATCTACCATAGGGCTACCATTCATCTACCATAGAGCCACCATTCATCTACCATGTGCCACCTTGATCTACCATTCATCTACCATAGAGCCACCATTCATCTACCATAGAGCCACCATTCATCTACCATTCATCCACCACTCATCTACCACTCATCCACCACTCATCTACCACTCATCTACCACTCATCTACCATTCATCTACCATAGAGCCGCCATTCATCTACCATAGAGCCACCATTTATCTACCATAGAACCACCATTCATCTACCATAGAGCCACCATTCATCTACCATAGAGCCACCATTCATCTACGATAAGGCTACCATTTATCTACCATACAGCCACCATTCATCTACCATAGAGCCACCATTTATCTACCATAGAGCCACCATTCATCTACCAAAGGGCTACCATTCATCCACCACTCATCTACCATTCATCTACCATAGAGCCACCATTCATCTACCATAGAGCCACCATTCATCTACCATAGAGCCACCATTCATTTACCACTCATCTACCATTCATTTACCACTCATCTACCATTCATCTACCACTCATCTACCATTCATCTACCATAGAGCCACCGTTCATCTACTACTCATCTACCACTCATCTACCATTCATCTACCAAAGAGCCACCGTTCATCTACCATTCATCTACCATAGAGCCACCGTTCATCTACCATTCATCTACCATAGAGCCACCTTTCATCTACCATAGAGCCACCATTCATCTACCATAGAGCCACCTTTCATCTACCATAGAGCCAACATTCATCTACCATTCATCCACCACTCATCCACCACTCATCTACCATTCATCTACCATAGAGCCACCATTCATCTACCATACAGCCACCACTCATCTACCATAGAGCCGCCATTCATCTACCATAGAGCCACCATTCAGCTACCATAGAGCCACCACTCATCTACCATGGGGCTACCATTCATCTAACATAGAGCCACCATTCATCTACCATAGAGCCACCATTCATCTACCATAGAGCCACCATTCATCTACCATAGAGCCACCATTCATCTACCATAGAGCCACCATTCATCTACCATAGAGCCACCACTCATCTACCATAGTGCTACCATTCATCTTCCATTCATCCACCACTCATATACTATTCATCTACCATAGAGCCACCATTCATCTACCATAGAGCCACCATTCATCTACCACTCATCTACCATTCATCTACCATAGAGCCGCCATTCATCTACCATAGAGCCACCATTCATCTACCATAGAGCCACCATTTATCTACTATAGAACCACCATTCATCTACCATAGAGCCACCATTCATCTACCATAGAGCCACCAATCATCTACCATAGACCCACCATTCATCTACCATAGAGCCACCATTCATCTACCATAGGGCTACCATTCATCCAGCATTCATCTACCATTCATCTACCATTCATCCACCACTCATCTACCACTCATCTACCATTCATCTACCATAGAGCCGCCATTCATCTACCATAGAGCCACCATTCATCTACCATAGAGCCACCATTCATCTACCATTCATCCACCACTCATTTACCACTCATCTACCACTCATCTACTATTCATCTACCATAGAGCCGCCATTCATCTACCATAGAGCCACCATTCATCTACCATTAGCCACCTTGATCTACCATTCATCTACCATAGAGCCACCATTCATCTACCATAGAGCCACCATTCATCTACCACTCATCTACCATTCATCTACCATAGAGCCACCATTCATCTACCATAGAGCCACCATTCATCTACCATGAGCCACCTTGATCTACCATTCACCTACCATAGAGCCACCATTCATCTACCATAGAGCCACCATTCATCTACCATAGAGCCGCCACTCATCTACCATAGAGCCACCATTCATCTACCATAGAGCACCCACTCATCTACCATAGAGCCACCATTCATCTACCATAGAGCCACCATTCATCTACCATAGAGCCACCATTCATCTACCATTCATCCACCACTCATCCACCACTCATCTACCACTCATCTACTATTCATCCACCACTCATCTACCATTCATCTACCATTCATCTACCATAGAGCCGCCATTCATCTACCATAGAGCCGCCATTCATCTACCATAGAGCCACCATTCATCTACCATTCATCCACCACTCATCTACCATAGAGCCGCCATTCATCTACCATAGAGCCACCATAGAGCCACCATTCATCTACCATAGAGCCACCACTCATCTACCATAGGGCTACCATTCATCTACCATAGAGCCACCATTCATCTACCATGTGCCACCTTGATCTACCATTCATCTACCATAGAGCCACCATTCATCTACCATAGAGCCACCATTCATCTACCATTCATCCACCACTCATCTACCACTCATCCACCACTCATCTACCACTCATCTACCACTCATCTACCATTCATCTACCATAGAGCCGCCATTCATCTACCATAGAGCCACCATTCATCTACCATAGAGCCACCATTTATCTACCATAGAACCACCATTCATCTACCATAGAGCCACCATTCATCTACCATAGAGCCACCATTCATCTACCATAGAGCCACCATTTATCTACCATAGAGCCACCATTCATCTACCAAAGGGCTACCATTCATCCACCACTCATCTACCATTCATCTACCATAGAGCCACCATTCATCTACCATAGAGCCACCATTCATCTACCATAGAGCCACCATTCATTTACCACTCATCTACCATTCATCCACCGTTCATCTACCATTCATCTACCATAGAGCCACCATTCATCTACCATAGAGCCACCTTTCATCTACCATAGAGCCAACATTCATCTACCATTCATCCACCACTCATCCACCACTCATCTACCATTCATCTACCATAGAGCCACCATTCATCTACCATACAGTCACCACTCATCTACCATTCATCTACCATAGATCTACCATAGAGCCACCATTCATCTACCATTCATCCACCACTCATCTACCATAGAGCCGCCATTCATCTACCATAGAGCCACCATTCAGCTACCATAGAGCCACCACTCATCTACCATGGGGCTACCATTCATCTACCATAGAGCCACCATTCATCTACCATAGAGCCACCATTCATCTACCATAGAGCCACCATTCATCTACCATAGAGCCACCACTCATCTACCATAGTGCTACCATTCATCTTCCATTCATCCACCACTCATATACTATTCATCTACCATAGAGCCACCATTCATCTACCATAGAGCCACCATTTATCTACCATAGAGCCACCATTCATCTATCACTCATCTACCATTCATCTACCATAGAGCCGCCATTCATCTACCATAGAGCCACCATTCATCTACCATAGAGCCACCATTCATCTACCATAGACCCACCATTCATCTACCATAGAGCCACCATTCATCTACCATAGGGCTACCATTCATCCAGCATTCATCTACCATTCATCTACCATAGAGCCACCATTCATCTACCATAGAGCCACCATTCATCTACCATAGAGCCACCATTCATCTACCATAGAGCCACTATTCATCTACCATGAGCCACCTTGATCTACCATTCATCTACCATTCATCCACCACTCATCTACCACTCATCTACCATTCATCTACCATAGAGCCGCCATTCATCTACCATAGAGCCACCATTCATCTACCATAGAGCCACCATTCATCTACCATTCATCCACCACTCATTTACCACTCATCTACCACTCATCTACTATTCATCTACCATAGAGCCGCCATTCATCTACCATAGAGCCACCATTCATCTACCATTAGCCACCTTGATCTACCATAGAGCCACCATTCATCTACCATAGAGCCACCATTCATCTACCACTCATCTACCATTCATCTACCATAGAGCCACCATTCATCTACCATGAGCCACCTTGATCTACCATTCACCTACCATAGAGCCACCATTCATCTACCATAGAGCCACCATTCATCTACCATAGAGCCGCCATTCATATACCATAAAGCCACCATTCATCTACCATAGAGCCGCCACTCATCTACCATAGAGCCACCATTCATCTACCATAGAGCACCCACTCATCTACCATAGAGCCACCATTCATCTACCATAGAGCCACCATTCATCTACCATAGAGCCACCATTCATCTACCATTCATCCACCACTCATCCACCACTCATCTACCACTCATCTACCACTCATCTACTATTCATCCACCACTCATCTACCATTCATCTACCATTCATCTACCATAGAGCCGCCATTCATCTACCATAGAGCCGCCATTCATCTACCATAGAGCCACCATTCATCTACCATTCATCCACCACTCATCTACCATAGAGCCGCCATTCATCTACCATAGAGCCACCATAGAGCCACCATTCATCTACCATAGAGCCACCACTCATCTACCATAGGGCTACCATTCATCTACCATAGAGCCACCATTCATCTACCATGTGCCACCTTGATCTACCATTCATCTACCATAGAGCCACCATTCATCTACCATAGAGCCACCATTCATCTACCATTCATCCACCACTCATCTACCACTCATCCACCACTCATCTACCACTCATCTACCACTCATCTACCATTCATCTACCATAGAGCCGCCATTCATCTACCATAGAGCCACCATTCATCTACCATAGAGCCACCATTCATCTACCATAGAGCCACCATTCATCTACCATAGAGCCACCATTTATCTACCATAGAGCCACCATTCATCTACCAAAGGGCTACCATTCATCCACCACTCATCTACCATTCATCTACCATAGAGCCACCATTCATCTACCATAGAGCCACCATTCATCTACCATAGAGCCACCATTCATCTACCATAGAGCCACCATTCATTTACCACTCATCTACCATTCATCCACCGTTCATCTACCATTCATCTACCATAGAGCCACCATTCATCTACCATAGAGCCACCTTTCATCTACCATAGAGCCAACATTCATCTACCATTCATCCACCACTCATCCACCACTCATCTACCATTCATCTACCATAGAGCCACCATTCATCTACCATACAGCCACCACTCATCTACCATTCATCTACCATAGATCTACCATAGAGCCACCATTCATCTACCATTCATCCACCACTCATCTACCATAGAGCCGCCATTCATCTACCATAGAGCCACCATTCAGCTACCATAGAGCCACCACTCATCTACCATGGGGCTACCATTCATCTACCATAGAGCCACCATTCATCTACCATAGAGCCACCATTCATCTACCATAGAGCCACCATTCATCTACCATAGAGCCACCATTCATCTACCATAGAGCCACCATTCATCTACCATAGAGCCACCACTCATCTACCATAGTGCTACCATTCATCTTCCATTCATCCACCACTCATATACTATTCATCTACCATAGAGCCACCATTCATCTACCATAGAGCCACCATTTATCTACCATAGAGCCACCATTCATCTACCATAGAGCCACCATTCATCTACCATAGAGCCACCATTCATCTACCATAGAGCCACCATTCATCTACCATAGAGCCACCATTCATCTACCATAGAGCCACCATTCATCTACCATGAGCCACCTTGATCTACCATTCATCTACAATAGAGCCACCATTCATCTACCATTCATCCACCACTCATCTACCACTCATCTACCACTCATCTACCACTCATCTACCACTCATCTACCATTCATCTACCATAGAGCCGCCATTCATCTACCATAGAGCCACCATTCATCTACCATAGAGCCACCATTTATCTACTATAGAACCACCATTCATCTACCATAGAGCCACCATTCATCTACCATAGAGCCACCATTCATCTACCATAGAGCCACCATTCATCTACCATAGAGCCACCATTCATCTACCATAGGGCTACCATTCATCCAGCATTCATCTACCATTCATCTACCATAGAGCCACCATTCATCTACCATAGAGCCACCATTCATCTACCATAGAGCCACCATTCATCTACCATAGAGCCACTATTCATCTACCATGAGCCACCTTGATCTACCATTCATCTACCATTCATCCACCACTCATCCACCACTCATCTACCACTCATCTACCATAGAGCCGCCATTCATCTACCATAGAGCCACCATTCATCTACCATAGAGCCACTATTCATCTACCATGAGCCACCTTGATCTACCATTCATCTACCATAGAGCCACCATTCATCTACCATAGAGCCACCATTCATCTACCACTCATCTACCATTCATCTACCACTCATCTACCATTCATCTACCATAGAGCCACCATTCATCTACCATAGAGCCAACATTCATCTACCATGAGCCACCTTGATCTACCATTCATCTACCATAGAGCCACCATTCATCTACCATAGAGCCAACATTCATCTACCATAGAGCCACCATTCATCTACCATAGAGCCACCATTCATCTACCATAGAGCCACCATTCATCTACCATAGAGCCACCATTCATCTACCATAGAGCCACCATTCATCTACCATAGAGCCACCATTCATCTACCATTCATCCACCATTCATCTACCATTCATCTACCATAGAGCCACCATTCATCTACCATAGAGCCACCTTTCATCTACCATAGAGCCACCATTCATCTACCATTAAGCCACCACTCATTTACCATTCATCTACCATTCATCTACCATTCATCTACCATAGAGCCGCCACTCATCTACCATAGAGCACCCATTCATCTACCATTCATCTACCATTTATCCACCACTCATCTACCATTCATCCACCACTCATCTACCATTCATCTACCAAAGAGCCACCACTCATCTACCATTCATCCACCACTCATCTACCACTCATCTACCATAGGGCTACCATTCATCTTCCATTCATCCACCACTCATATACTATTCATCTACCATAGAGCCATCATTCATCTACCATAGAGCCACCATTCATCTACCATAGAGCCACCATTCATCCACCACTCATCTACCATTCATCTACCATTCATCTACCATAGAGCCGCCATTCATCTACCATAGAGCCACCATTCATCTACCACTCATCTACAATTCATCTACCATTCATCTACCATAGAGCCACCATTCATCTACCATAGAGCCACCATTCATCTACCATAGAGCCACCATTCATCTACCATAGAGCCACCATTCATCTACCATTCTTCCACCACTCATCTACCATTCTTCCACCACTCATCTACCATTCATCTACCTTTCATCTACCGTAGAGCCACCATTCATCTACCATAGAGCCGCCATTCATCTACCATAGAGCCACCATTTATCTACCATAGAGCCACCATTCATCTACCATAGAGCCACCATTCATCTACCATAGAGCCACCATTCATCTACCATAGAGCCACCATTCATCTACCATAGAGCCACCATTCATCTACCATAGAGCCACCATTCATCTACCATGAGCCACCTTGATCTACCATTCATCTACAATAGAGCCACCATTCATCTACCATTCATCCACCACTCATCTACCACTCATCTACCACTCATCTACCACTCATCTACCACTCATCTACCATTCATCTACCATAGAGCCGCCATTCATCTACCATAGAGCCACCATTCATCTACCATTCATCCACCACTCATCTACCATTCTTCCACCACTCATCTACCATTCATCTACCATAGAGCCACCATTCATCTACCATAGAGCCACCATTAATCTACCATAGAGCCACCATTCATCTACCATAAGGCTACCATTCATCTACCATTCATCTACCATACAGCCACCATTCATCTACCATAGGGCTACCACTCATCTACCACTCATCTACCACTTATCTACCATTCATCTACCATAGAGCCGCCATTCATCTACCATAGAGCCACCATTCATCTACCATTCATCCACCACTCATCTACCACTCATCTACCATTCATCTACCATAGAGCCGCCATTCATCTACCATGAGCCACCTTGATCTACCATTCATCTACCAATAAGCCACCTTTCATCTACCATAGAGCCACCATTCATCTACCATTCATCCACCACTCATCCACCACTCATCCACCACTCATCTACCACTCATCTACCACTCATCTACTATTCATCCACCACTCATCTACCATTCATCTACCATTCATCTACCATAGAGCCGCCATTCATCTACCATTCATCCACCACTCATCTACCATAGAGCCGCCATTCATCTACCATAGAGCCACCATAGAGCCACCATTCATCTACCATAGAGCCACCACTCATCTACCATAGGGCTACCATTCATCCATCACTCATCTACCATAGAGCCGCCATTCATCTACCATAGAGCCACCATAGAGCCACCATTCATCTACCATAGAGCCACCACTCATCTACCATAGAGCCGCCATTCATCTACCATAGAGCCACCATTCATCTACCATAGAGCCACCATTCATCTACCATAGAGCCACCATTCATCTACCATTCATCCACCACTCATCTACCACTCATCCACCACTCATCTACCACTCATCTACCATTCATCTACCATAGAGCCGCCATTCATCTACCATAGAGCCACCATTCATCTACCATAGAGCCACCATTCATCTACCATAGAACCACCATTCATCTACCATAGAGCCACCATTCATCTACCATAGAGCCACCATTCATCTACCATAGAGCCACCATTCATCTACCATTCATCCACCACTCATCCACCACTCATCTACCATTCATCTACCATAGAGCCACCATTCATCTACCATACAGCCACCACTCATCTACCATTCATCTACCATAGATCTACCATAGAGCCACCATTCATCTACCATTCATCCACCACTCATCTACCATAGAGCCGCCATTCATCTACTATAGAGCCACCACTCATCTACCATAGAGCCACCACTCATCTACCATTTATCTACCATTCATCTACCATTCATCTACCATAGAGCCACCATTCATCTACCAAAGGGCTACCATTCATCTACCATTCATCTACCATAGAGCCACCATTCATCTACCATACAGCCACCACTCATCTACCATTCATCTACCATAGATCTACCATAGAGCCACCATTCATCTACCATTCATCCACCACTCATCTACCATAGAGCCGCCATTCATCTACTATAGAGCCACCACTCATCTACCATAGAGCCACCACTCATCTACCATTTATCTACCATTCATCTACCATTCATCTACCATAGAGCCACCATTCATCTACCAAAGGGCTACCATTCATCTACCATTCATCTACCATAGAGCCACCATTCATCTAACGAAAAAGACGTGTAAATCTCCCCTGTAAAATATTGGTATAGATCTCTTATTGATATAAACGGACGATGCCATTTGGATAAAAACTAACGAAAACACCTCGATTTAATCGCGTATATACTGTCATATTGCGCAATAAAAGAGTCATTTGAAGCATTTTTTACATTTGCAAATATCTTTCTTGAAAAGAATGCTATGGTCTCCTAAGTGGTAGTAATAAATAATGATGAAAAACATAAACCGATGACGCGAACAGGTAGAGAAGCTCAAGCGCAACATAATGATACCACTTAGGAGACCATAGCATTCTTTTATAAGAAAGATATTTGCAAATGTAGAAAATGCTTCAAATGACTCTTTGATTGCGCAATATGATAGTATATACGCGATTTAATCGTTTTCAACATTGCGCAATAAATAATGATGAAAAACATAAACCGATGACGCCAACAGGTAGAGAAGCTCAAGCGCAACATAATGATACCACTTAGGAGACCATAGCATTCTTTTATAAGAAAGATATTTGCAAATGCTTCAAATGACTCTTTTATTGCGCAATATGACAGTATATACGCGATTTAATCGTTTTCAACATTGCGCAATAAATAATGATGAAAAACATAAACCGATGACGCGAACAGGTAGACAAGCTCAAGCGCATCAAAATGATGCCACTTAAGAGACCGACCTAATCGTTTTTAACATTGCGCAATAAATAATGATGAAAAACATAAACCGATGACGCGAACAGGTAGAGAAGCTCAAGCGCATCAAATAGGAGACCGACTTAATCGTTTTTAACATTGCGCAATAAATAATGATGAAAAACATAAACCGATGACGCGAACAGGTAGAGATGCTCAAGTGCAACATAATGATACCACTTAGGAGACCATAGCATTCTTTTTAGGAAAGATATTTGAAAAACATAAACCGATGACGCCAACAGGTAGAGAAGCTGAAGCGCATCAAAATGATACCACTTAGGAGACCATAGCATTCTTTTTAGGAAAGATATTTGCAAACGTAAAAAATGCTTCAAATGACTCTTTTATTGCGCAATATATACGCGATTTAATCGTTTCCATCATTGCGCAATAAATAATGATGAAAAACATAAACCGATGACGCCAACAGGTAGAGAAGCTCAAGCGGAACATAATGATACCACTTAGGAGGGAATAGCATTCTCTTTAAGAAAGATATTTGCAAATGTGTAAAAAAATGCTTCAAATGACTCTTTGATTGCGCAATATGATAGTATATACGCGATTTAATCGTTTTCAACATTGCGCAATAAATAATGATGAAAAACATAAACCGGTGACGCGAACAGGCAGACAAGCTCAAGCGCATCAAAATGATGCCACTTAAGAGACCGACCTAATCGTTTATAACATTGCGCAATAAATAATGATGAAAAACATAAACCGATGACGCGAACAGGTAGAGATGCTCAAGTGCAACATAATGATACCACTTAGGAGACCATAGCATTCTTTTATAAGAAAGATATTTGCAAATGCTTCAAATGACTCTTTTATTGCGCAATATGACAGTATATACGCGATTTAATCGTTTTCAACATTGCGCAATAAATAAAGATGAAAAACATAAACCGATGACGCGAACAGGTAGAGAAGCTCAAGCGCATCAAATAGGAGACCGACTTAATCGTTTTTAACATTGCGCAATAAATAAAGATGAAAAACATAAACCGATGACGCGTACAGGTAGAGATGCTCAAGTGCAACATAATGACACCACTTAGGAGACCATAGCATTCTTTTATAAGAAAGATATTTGAAAAACATAAACCGATGACGCGAACAGGTAGAGAAGCTGAAGCGCATCAAAATGATACCACTTAGGAGACCATAGCATTCTTTTTAGGAAAGATATTTGCAAACGTAAAAAATGCTTCAAATGACTCTTTTATTGCGCAATATATACGCGATTTAATCGTTTCCATCATTGCGCAATAAATAATGATGAAAAACATAAACCGATGACGCGAACAGGTAGAGATGCTCAAAGCGCAACATAATGATACCACTTAAGAGACCAAAGCATTCTTTTATAAGAAAGATATTTGCAAATGTAAAAAATGCTTCAAATGACTCTTTTATTGCGCAATATGATAGTATATACGCGATTTAATCGTTTTCAACATTGCGCAATAAATAATGATGAAAAACATAAACCGGTGACGCGAACAGGCAGACAAGCTCAAGCGCATCAAAATGATGCCACTTAAGAGACCGACCTAATCGTTTTTAACATTGCGCAATAAATAATGATGAAAAACATAAACCGATGACGCGAACAGGTAGAGATGCTCAAGTGCAACATAATGATACCACTTAGGAGACCATAGCATTCTTTTATAAGAAAGATATTTGCAAATGCTTCGAATGACTCTTTTATTGCGCAATATGACAGTATATACGCGATTTAATCGTTTTCAACATTGCGCAATAAATAAAGATGAAAAACATAAACCGATGACGCGAACAGGTAGAGAAGCTCAAGTGCATCAAATAGGAGACCGACTTAATCGTTTTTAACATTGCGCAATAAATAAAGATGAAAAACATAAACCGATGACGCGAACAGGTAGACAAGTTCAAGCGCATCAAAATGATGCCACTTAAGAGACCGACTTAATCGTTTATAACATTGCGCAATAAATAATGATGAAAAACATAAACCGATGACGCGAACAGGTAGAGATGCTCAAGTGCAACATAATGATACCACTTAGGAGACCATAGCATTCTTTTATAAGAAAGATATTTGCAAATGCTTCGAATGACTCTTTTATTGCGCAATATGACAGTATATACGCGATTTAATCGTTTTCAACATTGCGCAATAAATAAAGATGAAAAACATAAACCGATGACGCGAACAGGTAGAGAAGCTCAAGCGCATCAAATAGGAGACCGACTTAAGCGTTTTTAACATTGCGCAATAAATAAAGATGAAAAACATAAACCGATGACGCGTACAGGTAGAGATGCTCAAGTGCAACATAATGACACCACTTAGGAGACCATAGCATTCTTTTATAAGAAAGATATTTGCAAATGTAGAAAATGCTTCAAATGACTCTTTTATTGCGCAATATGATAGTATATACGCGATTTAATCGTTTTCAACATTGCGCAATAAATAATGATAGAAAACATAAACCGATGACGCCAACAGGTAGAGAAGCTCAAGCGGAACATAATGATACCACTTAGGAGGCAATAGCATTCTTTTATAAGAAAGATATTTGAAAAACATAAACCGATAACGCGAACAGGTAGAGAAGCTCAAGCGCATCAAAATGATACCACTTAGGAGACCATAGCATTCTTTTTAAGAAAGATATTTGCAAATGTAAAAATTGCTTCAAATGACTCTTTTATTGCGCAATATGACAGTATATACGCGATTTAATCGTTTTCAACATTGCGCAATAAATAAAGATGAAAAACATAAACCGATGACGCGAACAGGTAGAGAAGCTCAAGCGCATCAAAATGATGCCACTTAAGAGACCGACTTAATCGTTTTTAACATTGCGCAATAAATAATGATGAAAAACATAAACCGATGACGCGAACAGGTAGAGAAGCTCAAGCGCAACATAATGATACCACTTAGGAGACCATAGCATTCTTTTATAAGAAAGATATTGGCAAATGTAAAAAATGCTTCAATTGACTCTTTTATTGCGCAATATAATCGTTTTTCAACATTGCGCAATAAATAATGATGAAAAACATAAACCGATGACGCCAACAGGTAGAAGAAGCTCAAGCGCATCAAAATGATATCACTTAGGAGACCGACTTAATCGTTTTTAACATTGCGCAATAAATAAAGATGAAAAACATAAACCGATGACGCGTACAGGTAGAGATGCTCAAGTGCAACATAATGACACCACTTAGGAGACCATAGCATTCTTTTATAAGAAAGATATTTGAAAAACATAAACCGATGACGCGAACAGGTAGAGAAGCTGAAGCGCATCAAAATGATACCACTTAGGAGACCGACTTAATCGTTTTTAACATTGCGCAATAAATAAAGATGAAAAACATAAACCGATGACGCGTACAGGTAGAGGTGCTCAAGCGCAACAAATAGGAGACCGACTTAATCGTTTTTAACATTGCGCAATAAATAAAGATGAAAAACATAAACCGATAACGCGTACAGGTAGAGATGCTCAAGTGCAACATAATGACACCACTTAGGAGACCATAGCATTCTTTTATAAGAAAGATATTTGAAAAACATAAACCGATGACGCGAACAGGTAGAGAAGCTGGAGCGCATCAAAATGATACCACTTAGGAGACCATAGCATTCTTTTTAGGAAAGATATTTGCAAACGTAAAAAATGCTTCAAATGACTCTTTTATTGCGCAATATATACGCGATTTAATCGTTTCCATCATTGCGCAATAAATAATGATGAAAAACATAAACCGATGACGCGAACAGGTAGAGATGCTCAAAGCGCAACATAATGATACCACTTAAGAGACCAAAGCATTCTTTTATAAGAAAGATATTTGCAAATGTAAAAAATGCTTCAAATGACTCTTTGATTGCGCAATATGATAGTATATACGCGATTTAATCGTTTTCAACATTGCGCAATAAATAATGATGAAAAACATAAACCGATGACGCCAACAGGTAGAGAAGCTCAAGCGAATCAAAATGATACCACTTAAGAGACCGACTTAATCGTTTTTAACATTGCGCAATAAATAATGATGAAAAACATAAACCGATGACGCAAACAGGTAGAAAAGCTCAAGCGGAACATAATGATACCACTTAGGAGGCAATAGCATTCTCTTTAAGAAAGATATTTGCAAATGTGTAAAAAAATGCTTCAAATGACTCTTTGATTGCGCAATATGATAGTATATACGCGATTTAATCGTTTTCAACATTGCGCAATAAATAATGATGAAAAACATAAACCGGTGACGCAAACAGGTAGAGAAGCTCAAGCGCATCAAAATGATACCACTTAGGAGACCGACTTAATCGTTTTTAACATTGCGCAATAAATAAAGATGAAAAACATAAACCGATGACGCGTACAGGTAGAGATGCTCAAGCGCAACATAATGATACCACTTAGGAGACCATAGCATTCTTTTATAAGAAAGATATTTGAAAAACATAAACCGATAACGCGAACAGGTAGAGAAGCTCAAGCGCATCAAAATGATACCACTTAGGAGACCATAGCATTCTTTTATAAGAAAGATATTTGAAAAACATAAACCGATGACGCGAACAGGTAGAGATGCTCAAAGCGCAACATAATGATACCACTTAAGAGACCAAAGCATTCTTTTATAAGAAAGATATTTGCAAATGTAAAAAATGCTTCAAATGACTCTTTGATTGCGCAATATGATAGTATATACGCGATTTAATCGTTTTCAACATTGCGCAATAAATAATGATGAAAAACATAAACCGATGACGCCAACAGGTAGAGAAGCTCAAGCGAATCAAAATGATACCACTTAAGAGACCGACTTAATCGTTTTTAACATTGCGCAATAAATAATGATGAAAAACATAAACCGATGACGCAAACAGGTAGAAAAGCTCAAGCGGAACATAATGATACCACTTAGGAGGCAATAGCATTCTCTTTAAGAAAGATATTTGCAAATGTGTAAAAAAATGCTTCAAATGACTCTTTGATTGCGCAATATGATAGTATATACGCGATTTAATCGTTTTCAACATTGCGCAATAAATAATGATGAAAAACATAAACCGGTGACGCAAACAGGTAGAGAAGCTCAAGCGCATCAAAATGATACCACTTAGGAGACCGACTTAATCGTTTTTAACATTGCGCAATAAATAAAGATGAAAAACATAAACCGATGACGCGTACAGGTAGAGATGCTCAAGCGCAACATAATGATACCACTTAGGAGACCATAGCATTCTTTTATAAGAAAGATATTTGAAAAACATAAACCGATAACGCGAACAGGTAGAGAAGCTCAAGCGCATCAAAATGATACCACTTAGGAGACCATAGCATTCTTTTTAAGAAAGATATTTGCAAATGTAAAAATTGCTTCAAATGACTCTTTTATTGCGCAATATGACAGTATATACGCGATTTAATCGTTTTCAACATTGCGCAATAAATAAAGATGAAAAACATAAACCGATGACGCGAACAGGTAGAGAAGATCAAGCGCATCAAAATGATGCCACTTAAGAGACCGACTTAATCGTTTTTAACATTGCGCAATAAATAATGATGAAAAACATAAACCGATGACGCGAACAGGTAGAGAAGCTCAAGCGCAACATAATGATACCACTTAGGAGACCATAGCATTCTTTTATAAGAAAGATATTGGCAAATGTAAAAAATGCTTCAATTGACTCTTTTATTGCGCAATATAATCGTTTTTCAACATTGCGCAATAAATAATGATGAAAAACATAAACCGATGACGCCAACAGGTAGAGAAGCTCAAGCGGAACATAATGATACCACTTAGGAGGCAATAGTATTCTCTTTAAGAAAGATATTTGCAAAAGTGTAAAAAAATGCTTCAAATGACTCTTTGATTGCGCAATATGATAGTATATACGCGATTTAATCGTTTTCAACATTGCGCAATAAATAATGATGAAAAACATAAACCGGTGACGCGAACAGGCAGACAAGCTCAAGCGCATCAAAATGATGCCACTTAAGAGACCGACCTAATCGTTTATAACATTGCGCAATAAATAATGATGAAAAACATAAACCGATGACGCGAACAGGTAGAGATGCTCAAGTGCAACATAATGATACCACTTAGGAGACCATAGCATTCTTTTATAAGAAAGATATTTGCAAATGCTTCAAATGACTCTTTTATTGCGCAATATGACAGTATATACGCGATTTAATCGTTTTCAACATTGCGCAATAAATAAAGATGAAAAACATAAACCGATGACGCGAACAGGTAGAGAAGCTCAAGCGCAACATAATGACACCACTTAGGAGACCATAGCATTCTTTTATAAGAAAGATATTTGAAAAACATAAACCGATGACGCGAACAGGTAGAGAAGCTGAAGCGCATCAAAATGATACCACTTAGGAGACCATAGCATTCTTTTTAGGAAAGATATTTGCAAACGTAAAAAATGCTTCAAATGACTCTTTTATTGCGCAATATATACGCGATTTAATCGTTTCCATCATTGCGCAATAAATAATGATGAAAAACATAAACCGATGACGCGAACAGGTAGAGAAGCTCAAGCGCATCAAATAGGAGACCGACTTAATCGTTTTTAACATTGCGCAATAAATAAAGATGAAAAACATAAACCGATGACGCGTACAGGTAGAGATGCTCAAGTGCAACATAATGACACCACTTAGGAGACCATAGCATTCTTTTATAAGAAAGATATTTGAAAAACATAAACCGATGACGCCAACAGGTAGAGAAGCTGAAGCGCATCAAAATGATACCACTTAGGAGACCATAGCATTCTTTTTAGGAAAGATATTTGCAAACGTAAAAAATGCTTCAAATGACTCTTTTATTGCGCAATATATACGCGATTTAATCGTTTTCAACATTGCGCAATAAATAATGATGAAAAACATAAACCGATGACGCCAACAGGTAGAGAAGCTCAAGCGGAACATAATGATACCACTTAGGAGGCAATAGTATTCTCTTTAAGAAAGATATTTGCAAATGTGTAAAAAAAATGCTTCAAATGACTCTTTGATTGCGCAATATGATAGTATATACGCGATTTAATCGTTTTCAACATTGCGCAATAAATAATGATGAAAAACATAAACCGATGACGCGAACAGGTAGAGAAGCTCAAGCGCAACATAATGATACCACTTAGGAGACCATAGCATTCTTTTATAAGAAAGATATTGGTAAATGTAAAAAATGCTTCAATTGACTCTTTTATTGCGCAATATAATCGTTTTTCAACATTGCGCAATAAATAATGATGAAAAACATAAACCGATGACGCCAACAGGTAGAGAAGCTCAAGCGCATCAAAATGATATCACTTAGGAGACCGACTTAATCGTTTTTAACATTGCGCAATAAATAAAGATGAAAAACATAAACCGATGACGCGTACAGGTAGAGATGCTCAAGTGCAACATAATGACACCACTTAGGAGACCATAGCATTCTTTTATAAGAAAGATATTTGAAAAACATAAACCGATGACGCGAACAGGTAGAGAAGCTGAAGCGCATCAAAATGATACCACTTAGGAGACCGACTTAATCGTTTTTAACATTGCGCAATAAATAAAGATGAAAAACATAAACCGATGACGCGTACAGGTAGAGGTGCTCAAGCGCAACAAATAGGAGACCGACTTAATCGTTTTTAACATTGCGCAATAAATAAAGATGAAAAACATAAACCGATAACGCGTACAGGTAGAGAAGCTGAAGCGCATCAAAATGATACCACTTAGGAGACCATAGCATTCTTTTTAGGAAAGATATTTGCAAACGTAAAAAATGCTTCAAATGACTCTTTTATTGCGCAATATATACGCGATTTAATCGTTTTCATCATTGCGCAATAAATAATGATGAAAAACATAAACCGATGACGCGAACAGGTAGAGAAGCTCAAGCGCATCAAATAGGAGACCGACTTAATCGTTTTTAACATTGCGCAATAAATAAAGATGAAAAACATAAACCGATGACGCGTACAGGTAGAGATGCTCAAGTGCAACATAATGACACTTTTAGGAGACCATAGCATTCTTTTATAAGAAAGATATTTGAAAAACATAAACCGATGACGCCAACAGGTAGAGAAGCTGAAGCGCATCAAAATGATACCACTTAGGAGACCATAGCATTCTTTTTAGGAAAGATATTTGCAAACGTAAAAAATGCTTCAAATGACTCTTTTATTGCGCAATATGACAGTATATACGCGATTTAATCGTTTTCAACATTGCGCAATAAATAATGATGAAAAACATAAACCGATGACGCCAACAGGTAGAGAAGCTCAAGCGAATCAAAATGATACCACTTAAGAGACCGACTTAATCGTTTTTAACATTGCGCAATAAATAATGATGAAAAACATAAACCGATGACGCAAACAGGTAGAAAAGCTCAAGCGGAACATAATGATACCACTTAGGAGGCAATAGCATTCTCTTTAAGAAAGATATTTGCAAATGTGTAAAAAAATGCTTCAAATGACTCTTTGATTGCGCAATATGATAGTATATACGCGATTTAATCGTTTTCAACATTGCGCAATAAATAATGATGAAAAACATAAACCGGTGACGCAAACAGGTAGAGAAGCTCAAGCGCATCAAAATGATACCACTTAGGAGACCGACTTAATCGTTTTTAACATTGCGCAATAAATAAAGATGAAAAACATAAACCGATGACGCGTACAGGTAGAGATGCTCAAGCGCAACATAATGATACCACTTAGGAGACCATAGCATTCTTTTATAAGAAAGATATTTGCAAATGTAAAAATTGCTTCAAATGACTCTTTTATTGCGCAATATGACAGTATATACGCGATTTAATCGTTTTCAACATTGCGCAATAAATAAAGATGAAAAACATAAACCGATGACGCGAACAGGTAGAGAAGATCAAGCGCATCAAAATGATGCCACTTAAGAGACCGACTTAATCGTTTTTAACATTGCGCAATAAATAATGATGAAAAACATAAACCGATGACGCGAACAGGTAGAGAAGCTCAAGCGCAACATAATGATACCACTTAGGAGACCATAGCATTCTTTTATAAGAAAGATATTGGCAAATGTAAAAAATGCTTCAATTGACTCTTTTATTGCGCAATATAATCGTTTTTCAACATTGCGCAATAAATAATGATGAAAAACATAAACCGATGACGCCAACAGGTAGAGAAGCTCAAGCGGAACATAATGATACCACTTAGGAGGCAATAGTATTCTCTTTAAGAAAGATATTTGCAAAAGTGTAAAAAAATGCTTCAAATGACTCTTTGATTGCGCAATATGATAGTATATACGCGATTTAATCGTTTTCAACATTGCGCAATAAATAATGATGAAAAACATAAACCGGTGACGCGAACAGGCAGACAAGCTCAGGCGCATCAAAATGATGCCACTTAAGAGACCGACCTAATCGTTTATAACATTGCGCAATAAATAATGATGAAAAACATAAACCGATGACGCGAACAGGTAGAGATGCTCAAGTGCAACATAATGATACCACTTAGGAGACCATAGCATTCTTTTATAAGAAAGATATTTGCAAATGCTTCAAATGACTCTTTTATTGCGCAATATGACAGTATATACGCGATTTAATCGTTTTCAACATTGCGCAATAAATAAAGATGAAAAACATAAACCGATGACGCCAACAGGTAGAGAAGCTCAAGCGGAACATAATGATACCACTTAGGAGGCAATAGTATTCTCTTTAAGAAAGATATTTGCAAATGTGTAAAAAAATGCTTCAAATGACTCTTTGATTGCGCAATATGATAGTATATACGCGATTTAATCGTTTTCAACATTGCGCAATAAATAATGATGAAAAACATAAACCGATGACGCCAACAGGTAGAGAAGCTCAAGCGCAACATAATGATACCACTTAGGAGACCATAGCATTCTTTTATAAGAAAGATATTGGCAAATGTAAAAAATGCTTCAATTGACTCTTTTATTGCGCAATATAATCGTTTTTCAACATTGCGCAATAAATAACGATGAAAAACATAAACCGATGACGCCAACAGGTAGAGAAGCTCAAGCGCATCAAAATGATATCACTTAGGAGACCGACTTAATCGTTTTTAACATTGCGCAATAAATAAAGATGAAAAACATAAACCGATGACGCGTACAGGTAGAGATGCTCAAGTGCAACATAATGACACCACTTAGGAGACCATAGCATTCTTTTATAAGAAAGATATTTGAAAAACATAAACCGATGACGCGAACAGGTAGAGAAGCTGAAGCGCATCAAAATGATACCACTTAGGAGACCGACTTAATCGTTTTTAACATTGCGCAATAAATAAAGATGAAAAACATAAACCGATGACGCGTACAGGTAGAGGTGCTCAAGCGCAACAAATAGGAGACCGACTTAATCGTTTTTAACATTGCGCAATAAATAAAGATGAAAAACATAAACCGATAACGCGTACAGGTAGAGAAGCTGAAGCGCATCAAAATGATACCACTTAGGAGACCATAGCATTCTTTTTAGGAAAGATATTTGCAAACGTAAAAAATGCTTCAAATGACTCTTTTATTGCGCAATATATACGCGATTTAATCGTTTCCATCATTGCGCAATAAATAATGATGAAAAACATAAACCGATGACGCGAACAGGTAGAGAAGCTCAAGCGCATCAAATAGGAGACCGACTTAATCGTTTTTAACATTGCGCAATAAATAAAGATGAAAAACATAAACCGATGACGCGTACAGGTAGAGATGCTCAAGTGCAACATAATGACACCACTTAGGAGACCATAGCATTCTTTTATAAGAAAGATATTTGAAAAACATAAACCGATGACGCCAACAGGTAGAGAAGCTGAAGCGCATCAAAATGATACCACTTAGGAGACCATAGCATTCTTTTTAGGAAAGATATTTGCAAACGTAAAAAATGCTTCAAATGACTCTTTTATTGCGCAATATATACGCGATTTAATCGTTTTCAACATTGCGCAATAAATAATGATGAAAAACATAAACCGATGACGCCAACAGGTAGAGAAGCTCAAGCGGAACATAATGATACCACTTAGGAGGCAATAGTATTCTCTTTAAGAAAGATATTTGCAAATGTGTAAAAAAATGCTTCAAATGACTCTTTGATTGCGCAATATGATAGTATATACGCGATTTAATCGTTTTCAACATTGCGCAATAAATAATGATGAAAAACATAAACCGGTGACGCGAACAGGCAGACAAGCTCAAGCGCATCCAAATGATGCCACTTAAGAGACCGACCTAATCGTTTATAACATTGCGCAATAAATAATGATGAAAAACATAAACCGATGACGCGAACAGGTAGAGATGCTCAAGTGCAACATAATGATACCACTTAGGAGACCATAGCATTCTTTTATAAGAAAGATATTTGCAAATGCTTCAAATGACTCTTTTATTGCGCAATATGACAGTATATACGCGATTTAATCGTTTTCAACATTGCGCAATAAATAAAGATGAAAAACATAAACCGATGACGCGAACAGGTAGAGATGCTCAAGCGCAACATAATGATACCACTTAGGAGACCATAGCATTCTTTTATAAGAAAGATATTTGAAAAACATAAACCGATAACGCGAACAGGTAGAGAAGCTCAAGCGCATCAAAATGATACCACTTAGGAGACCATAGCATTCTTTTTAAGAAAGATATTTGCAAATGTAAAAATTGCTTCAAATGACTCTTTTATTGCGCAATATGACAGTATATACGCGATTTAATCGTTTTCAACATTGCGCAATAAATAAAGATGAAAAACATAAACCGATGACGCGAACAGGTAGAGAAGCTCAAGCGCATCAAAATGATGCCACTTAAGAGACCGACTTAATCGTTTTTAACATTGCGCAATAAATAATGATGAAAAACATAAACCGATGACGCGAACAGGTAGAGAAGCTCAAGCGCAACATAATGATACCACTTAGGAGACCATAGCATTCTTTTTAGGAAAGATATTTGCAAACGTAAAAAATGCTTCAAATGACTCTTTTATTGCGCAATATGACAGTATATACGCGATTTAATCGTTTTCAACATTGCGCAATAAATAATGATGAAAAACATAAACCGATGACGCCAACAGGTAGAGAAGCTCAAGCGAATCAAAATGATACCACTTAAGAGACCGACTTAATCGTTTTTAACATTGCGCAATAAATAATGATGAAAAACATAAACCGATGACGCAAACAGGTAGAAAAGCTCAAGCGGAACATAATGATACCACTTAGGAGGCAATAGCATTCTCTTTAAGAAAGATATTTGCAAATGTGTAAAAAAATGCTTCAAATGACTCTTTGATTGCGCAATATGATAGTATATACGCGATTTAATCGTTTTCAACATTGCGCAATAAATAATGATGAAAAACATAAACCGGTGACGCAAACAGGTAGAGAAGCTCAAGCGCATCAAAATGATACCACTTAGGAGACCGACTTAATCGTTTTTAACATTGCGCAATAAATAAAGATGAAAAACATAAACCGATGACGCGTACAGGTAGAGATGCTCAAGCGCAACATAATGATACCACTTAGGAGACCATAGCATTCTTTTATAAGAAAGATATTTGCAAATGTAAAAATTGCTTCAAATGACTCTTTTATTGCGCAATATGACAGTATATACGCGATTTAATCGTTTTCAACATTGCGCAATAAATAAAGATGAAAAACATAAACCGATGACGCGAACAGGTAGAGAAGATCAAGCGCATCAAAATGATGCCACTTAAGAGACCGACTTAATCGTTTTTAACATTGCGCAATAAATAATGATGAAAAACATAAACCGATGACGCGAACAGGTAGAGAAGCTCAAGCGCAACATAATGATACCACTTAGGAGACCATAGCATTCTTTTATAAGAAAGATATTGGCAAATGTAAAAAATGCTTCAATTGACTCTTTTATTGCGCAATATAATCGTTTTTCAACATTGCGCAATAAATAATGATGAAAAACATAAACCGATGACGCCAACAGGTAGAGAAGCTCAAGCGGAACATAATGATACCACTTAGGAGGCAATAGTATTCTCTTTAAGAAAGATATTTGCAAAAGTGTAAAAAAATGCTTCAAATGACTCTTTGATTGCGCAATATGATAGTATATACGCGATTTAATCGTTTTCAACATTGCGCAATAAATAATGATGAAAAACATAAACCGGTGACGCGAACAGGCAGACAAGCTCAGGCGCATCAAAATGATGCCACTTAAGAGACCGACCTAATCGTTTATAACATTGCGCAATAAATAATGATGAAAAACATAAACCGATGACGCGAACAGGTAGAGATGCTCAAGTGCAACATAATGATACCACTTAGGAGACCATAGCATTCTTTTATAAGAAAGATATTTGCAAATGCTTCAAATGACTCTTTTATTGCGCAATATGACAGTATATACGCGATTTAATCGTTTTCAACATTGCGCAATAAATAAAGATGAAAAACATAAACCGATGACGCCAACAGGTAGAGAAGCTCAAGCGGAACATAATGATACCACTTAGGAGGCAATAGTATTCTCTTTAAGAAAGATATTTGCAAATGTGTAAAAAAATGCTTCAAATGACTCTTTGATTGCGCAATATGATAGTATATACGCGATTTAATCGTTTTCAACATTGCGCAATAAATAATGATGAAAAACATAAACCGATGACGCCAACAGGTAGAGAAGCTCAAGCGCAACATAATGATACCACTTAGGAGACCATAGCATTCTTTTATAAGAAAGATATTGGCAAATGTAAAAAATGCTTCAATTGACTCTTTTATTGCGCAATATAATCGTTTTTCAACATTGCGCAATAAATAACGATGAAAAACATAAACCGATGACGCCAACAGGTAGAGAAGCTCAAGCGCATCAAAATGATATCACTTAGGAGACCGACTTAATCGTTTTTAACATTGCGCAATAAATAAAGATGAAAAACATAAACCGATGACGCGTACAGGTAGAGATGCTCAAGTGCAACATAATGACACCACTTAGGAGACCATAGCATTCTTTTATAAGAAAGATATTTGAAAAACATAAACCGATGACGCGAACAGGTAGAGAAGCTGAAGCGCATCAAAATGATACCACTTAGGAGACCGACTTAATCGTTTTTAACATTGCGCAATAAATAAAGATGAAAAACATAAACCGATGACGCGTACAGGTAGAGGTGCTCAAGCGCAACAAATAGGAGACCGACTTAATCGTTTTTAACATTGCGCAATAAATAAAGATGAAAAACATAAACCGATAACGCGTACAGGTAGAGAAGCTGAAGCGCATCAAAATGATACCACTTAGGAGACCATAGCATTCTTTTTAGGAAAGATATTTGCAAACGTAAAAAATGCTTCAAATGACTCTTTTATTGCGCAATATATACGCGATTTAATCGTTTCCATCATTGCGCAATAAATAATGATGAAAAACATAAACCGATGACGCGAACAGGTAGAGAAGCTCAAGCGCATCAAATAGGAGACCGACTTAATCGTTTTTAACATTGCGCAATAAATAAAGATGAAAAACATAAACCGATGACGCGTACAGGTAGAGATGCTCAAGTGCAACATAATGACACCACTTAGGAGACCATAGCATTCTTTTATAAGAAAGATATTTGAAAAACATAAACCGATGACGCCAACAGGTAGAGAAGCTGAAGCGCATCAAAATGATACCACTTAGGAGACCATAGCATTCTTTTTAGGAAAGATATTTGCAAACGTAAAAAATGCTTCAAATGACTCTTTTATTGCGCAATATATACGCGATTTAATCGTTTTCAACATTGCGCAATAAATAATGATGAAAAACATAAACCGATGACGCCAACAGGTAGAGAAGCTCAAGCGGAACATAATGATACCACTTAGGAGGCAATAGTATTCTCTTTAAGAAAGATATTTGCAAATGTGTAAAAAAATGCTTCAAATGACTCTTTGATTGCGCAATATGATAGTATATACGCGATTTAATCGTTTTCAACATTGCGCAATAAATAATGATGAAAAACATAAACCGGTGACGCGAACAGGCAGACAAGCTCAAGCGCATCCAAATGATGCCACTTAAGAGACCGACCTAATCGTTTATAACATTGCGCAATAAATAATGATGAAAAACATAAACCGATGACGCGAACAGGTAGAGATGCTCAAGTGCAACATAATGATACCACTTAGGAGACCATAGCATTCTTTTATAAGAAAGATATTTGCAAATGCTTCAAATGACTCTTTTATTGCGCAATATGACAGTATATACGCGATTTAATCGTTTTCAACATTGCGCAATAAATAAAGATGAAAAACATAAACCGATGACGCGAACAGGTAGAGATGCTCAAGCGCAACATAATGATACCACTTAGGAGACCATAGCATTCTTTTATAAGAAAGATATTTGAAAAACATAAACCGATAACGCGAACAGGTAGAGAAGCTCAAGCGCATCAAAATGATACCACTTAGGAGACCATAGCATTCTTTTTAAGAAAGATATTTGCAAATGTAAAAATTGCTTCAAATGACTCTTTTATTGCGCAATATGACAGTATATACGCGATTTAATCGTTTTCAACATTGCGCAATAAATAAAGATGAAAAACATAAACCGATGACGCGAACAGGTAGAGAAGCTCAAGCGCATCAAAATGATGCCACTTAAGAGACCGACTTAATCGTTTTTAACATTGCGCAATAAATAATGATGAAAAACATAAACCGATGACGCGAACAGGTAGAGAAGCTCAAGCGCAACATAATGATACCACTTAGGAGACCATAGCATTCTTTTATAAGAAAGATATTGGCAAATGTAAAAAATGCTTCAATTGACTCTTTTATTGCGCAATATAATCGTTTTTCAACATTGCGCAATAAATAATGATGAAAAACATAAACCGATGACGCCAACAGGTAGAGAAGCTCAAGCGCATCAAAATGATATCACTTAGGAGACCGACTTAATCGTTTTTAACATTGCGCAATAAATAAAGATGAAAAACATAAACCGATGACGCGTACAGGTAGAGATGCTCAAGTGCAACATAATGACACCACTTAGGAGACCATAGCATTCTTTTATAAGAAAGATATTTGAAAAACATAAACCGATGACGCGAACAGGTAGAGAAGCTGAAGCGCATCAAAATGATACCACTTAGGAGACCGACTTGATCGTTTTTAACATTGCGCAATAAATAAAGATGAAAAACATAAACCGATGACGCGTACAGGTAGAGGTGCTCAAGCGCAACAAATAGGAGACCGACTTAATCGTTTTTAACATTGCGCAATAAATAAAGATGAAAAACATAAACCGATAACGCGTACAGGTAGAGATGCTCAAGTGCAACATAATGACACCACTTAGGAGACCATAGCATTCTTTTATAAGAAAGATATTTGCAAATGTAGAAAATGCTTCAAATGACTCTTTTATTGCGCAATATGACAGTATATACGCGATTTAATCGTTTTCAACATTGCGCAATAAATAATGATGAAAAACATAAACCGATGACGCCAACAGGTAGAGAAGCTCAAGCGGAACATAATGATACCACTTAGGAGGCAATAGCATTCTCTTTAAGAAAGATATTTGCAAATGTAAAAATTGCTTCAAATGACTCTTTTATTGCGCAATATGACAGTATATACGCGATTTAATCGTTTTCAACATTGCGCAATAAATAAAGATGAAAAACATAAACTGATGACGCGAACAGGTAGAGAAGCTCAAGCGCATCAAAATGATGCCACTTAAGAGACCGACTTAATCGTTTTTAACATTGCGCAATAAATAATGATGAAAAACATAAACCGATGACGCGAACAGGTAGAGAAGCTCAAGCGCAACATAATGATACCACTTAGGAGACCATAGCATTCTTTTATAAGAAAGATATTGGCAAATGTAAAAAATGCTTCAATTGACTCTTTTATTGCGCAATATAATCGTTTTTCAACATTGCGCAATAAATAATGATGAAAAACATAAACCGATGACGCGTACAGGTAGAGATGCTCAAGTGCAACATAATGACACCACTTAGGAGACCATAGCATTCTTTTATAAGAAAGATATTTGAAAAACATAAACCGATGACGCGAACAGGTAGAGAAGCTGAAGCGCATCAAAATGATACCACTTAGGAGACCGACTTAATCGTTTTTAACATTGCGCAATAAATAAAGATGAAAAACATAAACCGATGACGCGTACAGGTAGAGGTGCTCAAGCGCAACAAATAGGAGACCGACTTAATCGTTTTTAACATTGCGCAATAAATAAAGATGAAAAACATAAACCGATAACGCGTACAGGTAGAGATGCTCAAGTGCAACATAATGACACCACTTAGGAGACCATAGCATTCTTTTATAAGAAAGATATTTGCAAATGTAGAAAATGCTTCAAATGACTCTTTTATTGCGCAATATGACAGTATATACGCGATTTAATCGTTTTCAACATTGCGCAATAAATAATGATGAAAAACATAAACCGATGACGCCAACAGGTAGAGAAGCTCAAGCGGAACATAATGATACCACTTAGGAGGCAATAGTATTCTCTTTAAGAAAGATATTTGCAAAAGTGTAAAAAAATGCTTCAAATGACTCTTTGATTGCGCAATATGATAGTATATACGCGATTTAATCGTTTTCAACATTGCGCAATAAATAATGATGAAAAACATAAACCGGTGACGCGAACAGGTAGAGATGCTCAAGTGCAACATAATGATACCACTTAGGAGACCATAGCATTCTTTTATAAGAAAGATATTTGCAAAAGCTTCAAATGACTCTTTTATTGCGCAATATGACAGTATATACGCGATTTAATCGTTTTCAACATTGCGCAATAAATAAAGATGAAAAACATAAACCGATGACGCGAACAGGTAGAGAAGCTCAAGCGCAACATAATGACACCACTTAGGAGACCATAGCATTCTTTTATAAGAAAGATATTTAAAAAACATAAACCGATGACGCGAACAGGTAGAGAAGCTGAAGCGCATCAAAATGATACCACTTAGGAGACCATAGCATTCTTTTTAGGAAAGATATTTGCAAACGTAAAATATGCTTCAAATGACTCTTTTATTGCGCAATATATACGCGATTTAATCGTTTCCATCATTGCGCAATAAATAATGATGAAAAACATAAACCGATGACGCGAACAGGTAGAGAAGCTCAAGCGCATCAAATAGGAGACCGACTTAATCGTTTTTAACATTGCGCAATAAATAAAGATGAAAAACATAAACCGATGACGCGTACAGGTAGAGATGCTCAAGTGCAACATAATGACACCACTTAGGAGACCATAGCATTCTTTTATAAGAAAGATATTTGAAAAACATAAACCGATGACGCCAACAGGTAGAGAAGCTGAAGCGCATCAAAATGATACCACTTAGGAGACCATAGCATTCTTTTTAGGAAAGATATTTGCAAACGTAAAAAATGCTTCAAATGACTCTTTTATTGCGCAATATATACGCGATTTAATCGTTTTCAACATTGCGCAATAAATAATGATGAAAAACATAAACCGATGACGCGAACAGGTAAGACAAGCTCAAGCGCATCAAAATGATGCCACTTAAGAGACCGACCTAATCGTTTTGAACATTGCGCAATAAACAATGATGAAAAACATAAACCGATGACGCGAACAGGTAGAGAAGCTCAAGCGCAACATAATGATACCACTTAGGAGACCATAGCATTCTTTTATAAGAAAGATATTGGCAAATGTAAAAAATACTTCAATTGACTCTTTTATTGCGCAATATAATCGTTTTTCAACATTGCGCAATAAATAATGATGAAAAACATAAACCGATGACGCCAACAGGTAGAGAAGCTCAAGCGCATCAAAATGATATCACTTAGGAGACCGACTTAATCGTTTTTAACATTGCGCAATAAATAAAGATGAAAAACATAAACCGATGACGCGTACAGGTAGAGATGCTCAAGTGCAACATAATGACACCACTTAGGAGGCCATAGCATTCTTTTATAAGAAAGATATTTGCAAATGCTTCAAATGACTCTTTTATTGCGCAATATGACAGTATATACGCGATTTAATCGTTTTCAACATTGCGCAATAAATAAAGATGAAAAACATAAACCGATGACGCGAACAGGTAGAGAAGCTCAAGCGCAACATAATGACACCACTTAGGAGACCATAGCATTCTTTTATAAGAAAGATATTTAAAAAACATAAACCGATGACGCGAACAGGTAGAGAAGCTGAAGCGCATCAAAATGATACCACTTAGGAGACCATAGCATTCTTTTTAGGAAAGATATTTGCAAACGTAAAATATGCTTCAAATGACTCTTTTATTGCGCAATATATACGCGATTTAATCGTTTCCATCATTGCGCAATAAATAATGATGAAAAACATAAACCGATGACGCGAACAGGTAGAGAAGCTCAAGCGCATCAAATAGGAGACCGACTTAATCGTTTTTAACATTGCGCAATAAATAAAGATGAAAAACATAAACCGATGACGCGTACAGGTAGAGATGCTCAAGTGCAACATAATGACACCACTTAGGAGACCATAGCATTCTTTTATAAGAAAGATATTTGAAAAACATAAACCGATGACGCCAACAGGTAGAGAAGCTGAAGCGCATCAAAATGATACCACTTAGGAGACCATAGCATTCTTTTTAGGAAAGATATTTGCAAACGTAAAAAATGCTTCAAATGACTCTTTTATTGCGCAATATATACGCGATTTAATCGTTTTCAACATTGCGCAATAAATAATGATGAAAAACATAAACCGATGACGCGAACAGGTAAGACAAGCTCAAGCGCATCAAAATGATGCCACTTAAGAGACCGACCTAATCGTTTTGAACATTGCGCAATAAACAATGATGAAAAACATAAACCGATGACGCGAACAGGTAGAGAAGCTCAAGCGCAACATAATGATACCACTTAGGAGACCATAGCATTCTTTTATAAGAAAGATATTGGCAAATGTAAAAAATACTTCAATTGACTCTTTTATTGCGCAATATAATCGTTTTTCAACATTGCGCAATAAATAATGATGAAAAACATAAACCGATGACGCCAACAGGTAGAGAAGCTCAAGCGCATCAAAATGATATCACTTAGGAGACCGACTTAATCGTTTTTAACATTGCGCAATAAATAAAGATGAAAAACATAAACCGATGACGCGTACAGGTAGAGATGCTCAAGTGCAACATAATGACACCACTTAGGAGGCCATAGCATTCTTTTATAAGAAAGATATTTGCAAATGCTTCAAATGACTCTTTTATTGCGCAATATGACAGTATATACGCGATTTAATCGTTTTCAACATTGCGCAATAAATAAAGATGAAAAACATAAACCGATGACGCGAACAGGTAGAGAAGCTCAAGCGCAACATAATGACACCACTTAGGAGACCATAGCATTCTTTTATAAGAAAGATATTTGAAAAACATAAACCGATGACGCGAACAGGTAGAGAAGCTGAAGCGCATCAAAATGATACCACTTAGGAGACCATAGCATTCTTTTTAGGAAAGATATTTGCAAACGTAAAAAATGCTTCAAATGACTCTTTTATTGCGCAATATATACGCGATTTAATCGTTTCCATCATTGCGCAATAAATAATGATGAAAAACATAAACCGATGACGCGAACAGGTAGAGAAGCTCAAGCGCATCAAAAAGGAGACCGACTTAATCGTTTTTAACATTGCGCAATAAATAAAGATGAAAAACATAAACCGATGACGCGTACAGGTAGAGATGCTCAAGTGCAACATAATGACACCACTTAGGAGACCATAGCATTCTTTTATAAGAAAGATATTTGAAAAACATAAACCGATGACGCCAACAGGTAGAGAAACTGAAGCGCATCAAAATGATACCACTTAGGAGACCATAGCATTCTTTTTAGGAAAGATATTTGCAAACGTAAAAAATGCTTCAAATGACTCTTTTATTGCGCAATATATACGCGATTTAATCGTTTTCAACATTGCGCAATAAATAATGATGAAAAACATAAACCGATGACGCGAACAGGTAAGACAAGCTCAAGCGCATCAAAATGATGCCACTTAAGAGACCGACCTAATCGTTTTGAACATTGCGCAATAAACAATGATGAAAAACATAAACCGATGACGCGAACAGGTAGAGAAGCTCAAGCGCAACATAATGATACCACTTAGGAGACCATAGCATTCTTTTATAAGAAAGATATTGGCAAATGTAAAAAATACTTCAATTGACTCTTTTATTGCGCAATATAATCGTTTTTCAACATTGCGCAATAAATAATGATGAAAAACATAAACCGATGACGCCAACAGGTAGAGAAGCTCAAGCGCATCAAAATGATATCACTTAGGAGACCGACTTAATCGTTTTTAACATTGCGCAATAAATAAAGATGAAAAACATAAACCGATGACGCGTACAGGTAGAGATGCTCAAGTGCAACATAATGACACCACTTAGGAGGCCATAGCATTCTTTTATAAGAAAGATATTTGCAAATGCTTCAAATGACTCTTTTATTGCGCAATATGACAGTATATACGCGATTTAATCGTTTTCAACATTGCGCAATAAATAAAGATGAAAAACATAAACCGATGACGCGAACAGGTAGAGAAGCTCAAGCGCAACATAATGACACCACTTAGGAGACCATAGCATTCTTTTATAAGAAAGATATTTGAAAAACATAAACCGATGACGCGAACAGGTAGAGAAGCTGAAGCGCATCAAAATGATACCACTTAGGAGACCATAGCATTCTTTTTAGGAAAGATATTTGCAAACGTAAAAAATGCTTCAAATGACTCTTTTATTGCGCAATATATACGCGATTTAATCGTTTCCATCATTGCGCAATAAATAATGATGAAAAACATAAACCGATGACGCGAACAGGTAGAGAAGCTCAAGCGCATCAAAAAGGAGACCGACTTAATCGTTTTTAACATTGCGCAATAAATAAAGATGAAAAACATAAACCGATGACGCGTACAGGTAGAGATGCTCAAGTGCAACATAATGACACCACTTAGGAGACCATAGCATTCTTTTATAAGAAAGATATTTGAAAAACATAAACCGATGACGCCAACAGGTAGAGAAGCTGAAGCGCATCAAAATGATACCACTTAGGAGACCATAGCATTCTTTTTAGGAAAGATATTTGCAAACGTAAAAAATGCTTCAAATGACTCTTTTATTGCGCAATATATACGCGATTTAATCGTTTTCAACATTGCGCAATAAATAATGATAAAAAACATAAACCGATGACGCGAACAGGTAAGACAAGCTCAAGCGCATCAAAATGATGCCACTTAAGAGACCGACCTAATCGTTTTGAACATTGCGCAATAAATAATGATGAAAAACATAAACCGATGACGCGAACAGGTAGAGAAGCTCAAGCGCAACATAATGATACCACTTAGGAGACCATAGCATTCTTTTATAAGAAAGATATTTGCAAATGCTTCAAATGACTCTTTTATTGCGCAATATGACAGTATATACGCAATTTAATCGTTTTCAACATTGCGCAATAAATAATGATGAAAAACATAAACCGATGACGCGAACAGGTAAGACAAGCTCAAGCGCATCAAAATGATGCCACTTAAGAGACCGACCTAATCGTTTTGAACATTGCGCAATAAATAATGATGAAAAACATAAACCGATGACGCGAACAGGTAGAGAAGCTCAAGCGCAACATAATGATACCACTTAGGAGACCATAGCATTCTTTTATAAGAAAGATATTGGCAAATGTAAAAAATACTTCAATTGACTCTTTTATTGCGCAATATAATCGTTTTTCAACATTGCGCAATAAATAATGATGAAAAACATAAACCGATGACGCCAACAGGTAGAGAAGCTCAAGCGCATCAAAATGATATCACTTAGGAGACCGACTTAATCGTTTTTAACATTGCGCAATAAATAAAGATGAAAAACATAAACCGATGACGCGTACAGGTAGAGATGCTCAAGTGCAACATAATGACACCACTTAGGAGACCATAGCATTCTTTTATAAGAAAGATATTTAAAAAACATAAACCGATGACGCGAACAGGTAGAGAAGCTGAAGCGCATCAAAATGATACCACTTAGGTGACCGACTTAATCGTTTTTAATATTGCGCAATAAATAAAGATGAAAAACATAAACCGATGACGCGTACAGGTAGAGGTGCTCAAGTACAACATAATGACACCACTTAGGAGACCATAGCATTCTTTTATAAGAAAGATATTTGAAAAACATAAACCGATGACGCGAACAGGTAGAGAAGCTGAAGCGCATCAAAATGATACCACTTAGGAGACCATAGCATTCTTTTTAGGAAAGATATTTGCAAACGTAAAAAATGCTTCAAATGACTCTTTTATTGCGCAATATATACGCGATTTAATCGTTTCCATCATTGCGCAATAAATAATGATGAAAAACATAAACCGATGACGCGAACAGGTAGAGATGCTCAAAGCACAACATAATGATACCACTTAAGAGACCAAAGCATTCTTTTATAAGAAAGATATTTGCAAATGTAAAAAATGCTTCAAATGACTCTTTTATTGCGCAATATGATAGTATATACGCGATTTAATCGTTTTCAACATTGCGCAATAAATAATGATGAAAAACATAAACCGGTGACGCGAACAGGCAGACAAGCTCAAGCGCATCAAAATGAAGCCACTTAAGAGACCGACCTAATCGTTTTTAACATTGCGCAATAAATAATGATGAAAAACATAAACCGATGACGCGAACAGGTAGAGAAGCTCAAGCGCAACATAATGATACCACTTAGGAGACCATAGCATTCTTTTATAAGAAAGATATTTGCGAACGTAAAAAATGCTTCAAATGACTCTTTTATTGCGCAATATGACAGTATATACGCGATTTAATCGTTTCCATCATTGCGCAATATATAATGATGAAAAACATAAACCGATGACGCCAACAGGTAGAGAAGCTCAAGCGCATCAAAATGATACCACTTAGGAGACCGACTTAATCGTTTTTAACATTGCGCAATAAATAAAGATGAAAAACATAAACCGATGACGCGTACAGGTAGAGATGCTCAAGCGCAACATAATGATACCACTTAGGAGACCATAGCATTCTTTTATAAGAAAGATATTTGAAAAACATAAACCGATAACGCGAACAGGTAGAGAAGCTCAAGCGCATCAAAATGATACCACTTAGGAGATCATAGCATTCTTTTTAAGAAAGATATTTGCAAATGTAAAAATTGCTTCAAATGACTCTTTTATTGCGCAATATGACAGTATATACGCGATTTAATCGTTTTCAACATTGCGCAATAAATAATGATGAAAAACATAAACCGATGACGCGAACAGGTAGAGAAGCTCAAGCGCAACATAATGATACCACTTAGGAGACCATAGCATTCTTTTATAAGAAAGATATTGGCAAATGTAAAAAATGCTTCAATTGACTCTTTTATTGCGCAATATAATCGTTTTTCAACATTGCGCAATAAATAATGATGAAAAACATAAACCGATGACGCGAACAGGTAGAGATGCTCAAGTGCAACATAATGATACCACTTAGAAGACCATAGCATTCTTTTATAAGAAAGATATTTGCAAATGCTTCAAATGACTCTTTTATTGCGCAATATGACAGTATATACGCAATTTAATCGTTTTCAACATTGCGCAATAAATAATGATGAAAAACATAAACCGATGACGCGAACAGGTAAGACAAGCTCAAGCGCATCAAAATGATGCCACTTAAGAGACCGACCTAATCGTTTTTGAACATTGCGCAATAAATAATGATGAAAAACATAAACCGATGACGCGAACAGGTAGAGAAGCTCAAGCGCAACATAATGATACCACTTAGGAGACCATAGCATTCTTTTATAAGAAAGATATTGGCAAATGTAAAAAATGCTTCAATTGACTCTTTTATTGCGCAATATAATCGTTTTTCAACATTGCGCAATAAATAATGATGAAAAACATAAACCGATGACGCGAACAGGTAGAGATGCTCAAGTGCAACATAATGATACCACTTAGGAGACCATAGCATTCTTTTATAAGAAAGATATTTGCAAATGCTTCAAATGACTCTTTTATTGCGCAATATGACAGTATATACGCAATTTAATCGTTTTCAACATTGCGCAATAAATAATGATGAAAAACATAAACCGATGACGCGAACAGGTAAGACAAGCTCAAGCGCATCAAAATGATGCCACTTAAGAGACCGACCTAATCGTTTTGAACATTGCGCAATAAATAATGATGAAAAACATAAACCGATGACGCGAACAGGTAGAGAAGCTCAAGCGCAACATAATGATACCACTTAGGAGACCATAGCATTCTTTTATAAGAAAGATATTGGCAAATGTAAAAAATACTTCAATTGACTCTTTTATTGCGCAATATAATCGTTTTTCAACATTGCGCAATAAATAATGATGAAAAACATAAACCGATGACGCCAACAGGTAGAGAAGCTCAAGCGCATCAAAATGATATCACTTAGGAGACCGACTTAATCGTTTTTAACATTGCGCAATAAATAAAGATGAAAAACATAAACCGATGACGCGTACAGGTAGAGATGCTCAAGTGCAACATAATGACACCACTTAGGAGACCATAGCATTCTTTTATAAGAAAGATATTTAAAAAACATAAACCGATGACGCGAACAGGTAGAGAAGCTGAAGCGCATCAAAATGATACCACTTAGGTGACCGACTTAATCGTTTTTAATATTGCGCAATAAATAAAGATGAAAAACATAAACCGATGACGCGTACAGGTAGAGGTGCTCAAGTACAACATAATGACACCACTTAGGAGACCATAGCATTCTTTTATAAGAAAGATATTTGAAAAACATAAACCGATGACGCGAACAGGTAGAGAAGCTGAAGCGCATCAAAATGATACCACTTAGGAGACCATAGCATTCTTTTTAGGAAAGATATTTGCAAACGTAAAAAATGCTTCAAATGACTCTTTTATTGCGCAATATATACGCGATTTAATCGTTTCCATCATTGCGCAATAAATAATGATGAAAAACATAAACCGATGACGCGAACAGGTAGAGATGCTCAAAGCACAACATAATGATACCACTTAAGAGACCAAAGCATTCTTTTATAAGAAAGATATTTGCAAATGTAAAAAATGCTTCAAATGACTCTTTTATTGCGCAATATGATAGTATATACGCGATTTAATCGTTTTCAACATTGCGCAATAAATAATGATGAAAAACATAAACCGGTGACGCGAACAGGCAGACAAGCTCAAGCGCATCAAAATGAAGCCACTTAAGAGACCGACCTAATCGTTTTTAACATTGCGCAATAAATAATGATGAAAAACATAAACCGATGACGCGAACAGGTAGAGAAGCTCAAGCGCAACATAATGATACCACTTAGGAGACCATAGCATTCTTTTATAAGAAAGATATTTGCGAACGTAAAAAATGCTTCAAATGACTCTTTTATTGCGCAATATGACAGTATATACGCGATTTAATCGTTTCCATCATTGCGCAATATATAATGATGAAAAACATAAACCGATGACGCCAACAGGTAGAGAAGCTCAAGCGCATCAAAATGATACCACTTAGGAGACCGACTTAATCGTTTTTAACATTGCGCAATAAATAAAGATGAAAAACATAAACCGATGACGCGTACAGGTAGAGATGCTCAAGCGCAACATAATGATACCACTTAGGAGACCATAGCATTCTTTTATAAGAAAGATATTTGAAAAACATAAACCGATAACGCGAACAGGTAGAGAAGCTCAAGCGCATCAAAATGATTCCACTTAGGAGATCATAGCATTCTTTTTAAGAAAGATATTTGCAAATGTAAAAATTGCTTCAAATGACTCTTTTATTGCGCAATATGACAGTATATACGCGATTTAATCGTTTTCAACATTGCGCAATAAATAATGATGAAAAACATAAACCGATGACGCGAACAGGTAGAGAAGCTCAAGCGCAACATAATGATACCACTTAGGAGACCATAGCATTCTTTTATAAGAAAGATATTGGCAAATGTAAAAAATGCTTCAATTGACTCTTTTATTGCGCAATATAATCGTTTTTCAACATTGCGCAATAAATAATGATGAAAAACATAAACCGATGACGCGAACAGGTAGAGATGCTCAAGTGCAACATAATGATACCACTTAGAAGACCATAGCATTCTTTTATAAGAAAGATATTTGCAAATGCTTCAAATGACTCTTTTATTGCGCAATATGACAGTATATACGCAATTTAATCGTTTTCAACATTGCGCAATAAATAATGATGAAAAACATAAACCGATGACGCGAACAGGTAAGACAAGCTCAAGCGCATCAAAATGATGCCACTTAAGAGACCGACCTAATCGTTTTTGAACATTGCGCAATAAATAATGATGAAAAACATAAACCGATGACGCGAACAGGTAGAGAAGCTCAAGCGCAACATAATGATACCACTTAGGAGACCATAGCATTCTTTTATAAGAAAGATATTGGCAAATGTAAAAAATGCTTCAATTGACTCTTTTATTGCGCAATATAATCGTTTTTCAACATTGCGCAATAAATAATGATGAAAAACATAAACCGATGACGCGAACAGGTAGAGATGCTCAAGTGCAACATAATGATACCACTTAGGAGACCATAGCATTCTTTTATAAGAAAGATATTTGCAAATGCTTCAAATGACTCTTTTATTGCGCAATATGACAGTATATACGCAATTTAATCGTTTTCAACATTGCGCAATAAATAATGATGAAAAACATAAACCGATGACGCGAACAGGTAAGACAAGCTCAAGCGCATCAAAATGATGCCACTTAAGAGACCGACCTAATCGTTTTGAACATTGCGCAATAAATAATGATGAAAAACATAAACCGATGACGCGAACAGGTAGAGAAGCTCAAGCGCAACATAATGATACCACTTAGGAGACCATAGCATTCTTTTATAAGAAAGATATTGGCAAATGTAAAAAATGCTTCAATTGACTCTTTTATTGCGCAATATAATCGTTTTTCAACATTGCGCAATAAATAATGATGAAGAACATAAACCGATGACGCCAACAGGTAGAGAAGCTCAAGCGCATCAAAATGATATCACTTAGGAGACCGACTTAATCGTTTTTAACATTGCGCAATAAATAAAGATGAAAAACATAAACCGATGACGCGTACAGGTAGAAAAGCTCAAGCGGAACATAATGATACCACTTAGGAGGCAATAGCATTCTCTTTAAGAAAGATATTTGCAAATGTGTAAAAAAATGCTTCAAATGACTCTTTGATTGCGCAATATGATAGTATATACGCGATTTAATCGTTTTCAACATTGCGCAATAAATAATGATGAAAAACATAAACCGGTGACGCAAACAGGTAGAGAAGCTCAAGCGCATCAAAATGATACCACTTAGGAGACCGACTTAATCGTTTTTAACATTGCGCAATAAATAAAGATGAAAAACATAAACCGATGACGCAAACAGGTAGAGAAGCTCAAGCGCATCAAAATGATGCCACTTAAGAGACCGACTTAATCGTTTATAACATTGCGCAATAAATAATGATGAAAAACATAAACCGATGACGCGAACAGGTAGAGATGCTCAAGTGCAACATAATGATACCACTTAGGAGACCATAGCATTCTTTTATAAGAAAGATATTTGCAAATGCTTCGAATGACTCTTTTATTGCGCAATATGACAGTATATACGCGATTTAATCGTTTTCAACATTGCGCAATAAATAAAGATAAAAAACATAAACCGATGACGCGAACAGGTAGAGAAGCTCAAGCGCATCAAATAGGAGACCGACTTAATCGTTTTTAACATTGCGCAATAAATAAAGATGAAAAACATAAACCGATGATGCGTACAGGTAGAGATGCTCAAGTGCAACATAATGACACCACTTAGGAGACCATAGCATTCTTTTATAAGAAAGATATTTGCAAATGTAGAAAATGCTTCAAATGACTCTTTTATTGCGCAATATGATAGTATATACGCGATTTAATCGTTTTCAACATTGCGCAATAAATAATGATGAAAAACATAAACCGATGACGCCAACAGGTAGAGAAGCTCAAGCGGAACATAATGATACCACTTAGGAGGCAATAGCATTCTTTTATAAGAAAGATATTTGCAAATGTAAAAAATGCTTCAAATGACTCTTTGATTGCGCAATATGATAGTATATACGCGATTTAATCGTTTTCAACATTGCGCAATAAATAATGATGAAAAACATAAACCGATGACGCCAACAGGTAGAGAAGCTCAAGCGCAACATAATGATACCACTTAGGAGACCATAGCATTCTTTTATAAGAAAGATATTGGCAAATGTAAAAAATGCTTCAATTGACTCTTTTATTGCGCAATATAATCGTTTTTCAACATTGCGCAATAAATAACGATGAAAAACATAAACCGATGACGCCAACAGGTAGAGAAGCTCAAGCGCATCAAAATGATATCACTTAGGAGACCGACTTAATCGTTTTTAACATTGCGCAATAAATAAAGATGAAAAACATAAACCGATGACGCGTACAGGTAGAGATGCTCAAGTGCAACATAATGACACCACTTAGGAGACCATAGCATTCTTTTATAAGAAAGATATTTGAAAAACATAAACCGATGACGCGAACAGGTAGAGAAGCTGAAGCGCATCAAAATGATACCACTTAGGAGACCGACTTAATCGTTTTTAACATTGCGCAATAAATAAAGATGAAAAACATAAACCGATGACGCGTACAGGTAGAGGTGCTCAAGCGCAACAAATAGGAGACCGACTTAATCGTTTTTAACATTGCGCAATAAATAAAGATGAAAAACATAAACCGATAACGCGTACAGGTAGAGAAGCTGAAGCGCATCAAAATGATACCACTTAGGAGACCATAGCATTCTTTTTAGGAAAGATATTTGCAAACGTAAAAAATGCTTCAAATGACTCTTTTATTGCGCAATATATACGCGATTTAATCGTTTCCATCATTGCGCAATAAATAATGATGAAAAACATAAACCGATGACGCGAACAGGTAGAGAAGCTCAAGCGCATCAAATAGGAGACCGACTTAATCGTTTTTAACATTGCGCAATAAATAAAGATGAAAAACATAAACCGATGACGCGTACAGGTAGAGATGCTCAAGTGCAACATAATGACACCACTTAGGAGACCATAGCATTCTTTTATAAGAAAGATATTTGAAAAACATAAACCGATGACGCCAACAGGTAGAGAAGCTGAAGCGCATCAAAATGATACCACTTAGGAGACCATAGCATTCTTTTTAGGAAAGATATTTGCAAACGTAAAAAATGCTTCAAATGACTCTTTTATTGCGCAATATATACGCGATTTAATCGTTTTCAACATTGCGCAATAAATAATGATGAAAAACATAAACCGATGACGCCAACAGGTAGAGAAGCTCAAGCGGAACATAATGATACCACTTAGGAGGCAATAGTATTCTCTTTAAGAAAGATATTTGCAAATGTGTAAAAAAATGCTTCAAATGACTCTTTGATTGCGCAATATGATAGTATATACGCGATTTAATCGTTTTCAACATTGCGCAATAAATAATGATGAAAAACATAAACCGGTGACGCGAACAGGCAGACAAGCTCAAGCGCATCCAAATGATGCCACTTAAGAGACCGACCTAATCGTTTATAACATTGCGCAATAAATAATGATGAAAAACATAAACCGATGACGCGAACAGGTAGAGATGCTCAAGTGCAACATAATGATACCACTTAGGAGACCATAGCATTCTTTTATAAGAAAGATATTTGCAAATGCTTCAAATGACTCTTTTATTGCGCAATATGACAGTATATACGCGATTTAATCGTTTTCAACATTGCGCAATAAATAAAGATGAAAAACATAAACCGATGACGCGAACAGGTAGAGATGCTCAAGCGCAACATAATGATACCACTTAGGAGACCATAGCATTCTTTTATAAGAAAGATATTTGAAAAACATAAACCGATAACGCGAACAGGTAGAGAAGCTCAAGCGCATCAAAATGATACCACTTAGGAGACCATAGCATTCTTTTTAAGAAAGATATTTGCAAATGTAAAAATTGCTTCAAATGACTCTTTTATTGCGCAATATGACAGTATATACGCGATTTAATCGTTTTCAACATTGCGCAATAAATAAAGATGAAAAACATAAACCGATGACGCGAACAGGTAGAGAAGCTCAAGCGCATCAAAATGATGCCACTTAAGAGACCGACTTAATCGTTTTTAACATTGCGCAATAAATAATGATGAAAAACATAAACCGATGACGCGAACAGGTAGAGAAGCTCAAGCGCAACATAATGATACCACTTAGGAGACCATAGCATTCTTTTTAGGAAAGATATTTGCAAACGTAAAAAATGCTTCAAATGACTCTTTTATTGCGCAATATGACAGTATATACGCGATTTAATCGTTTTCAACATTGCGCAATAAATAATGATGAAAAACATAAACCGATGACGCCAACAGGTAGAGAAGCTCAAGCGAATCAAAATGATACCACTTAAGAGACCGACTTAATCGTTTTTAACATTGCGCAATAAATAATGATGAAAAACATAAACCGATGACGCAAACAGGTAGAAAAGCTCAAGCGGAACATAATGATACCACTTAGGAGGCAATAGCATTCTCTTTAAGAAAGATATTTGCAAATGTGTAAAAAAATGCTTCAAATGACTCTTTGATTGCGCAATATGATAGTATATACGCGATTTAATCGTTTTCAACATTGCGCAATAAATAATGATGAAAAACATAAACCGGTGACGCAAACAGGTAGAGAAGCTCAAGCGCATCAAAATGATACCACTTAGGAGACCGACTTAATCGTTTTTAACATTGCGCAATAAATAAAGATGAAAAACATAAACCGATGACGCGTACAGGTAGAGATGCTCAAGCGCAACATAATGATACCACTTAGGAGACCATAGCATTCTTTTATAAGAAAGATATTTGCAAATGTAAAAATTGCTTCAAATGACTCTTTTATTGCGCAATATGACAGTATATACGCGATTTAATCGTTTTCAACATTGCGCAATAAATAAAGATGAAAAACATAAACCGATGACGCGAACAGGTAGAGAAGATCAAGCGCATCAAAATGATGCCACTTAAGAGACCGACTTAATCGTTTTTAACATTGCGCAATAAATAATGATGAAAAACATAAACCGATGACGCGAACAGGTAGAGAAGCTCAAGCGCAACATAATGATACCACTTAGGAGACCATAGCATTCTTTTATAAGAAAGATATTGGCAAATGTAAAAAATGCTTCAATTGACTCTTTTATTGCGCAATATAATCGTTTTTCAACATTGCGCAATAAATAATGATGAAAAACATAAACCGATGACGCCAACAGGTAGAGAAGCTCAAGCGGAACATAATGATACCACTTAGGAGGCAATAGTATTCTCTTTAAGAAAGATATTTGCAAAAGTGTAAAAAAATGCTTCAAATGACTCTTTGATTGCGCAATATGATAGTATATACGCGATTTAATCGTTTTCAACATTGCGCAATAAATAATGATGAAAAACATAAACCGGTGACGCGAACAGGCAGACAAGCTCAGGCGCATCAAAATGATGCCACTTAAGAGACCGACCTAATCGTTTATAACATTGCGCAATAAATAATGATGAAAAACATAAACCGATGACGCGAACAGGTAAGACAAGCTCAAGCGCATCAAAATGATGCCACTTAAGAGACCGACCTAATCGTTTTGAACATTGCGCAATAAACAATGATGAAAAACATAAACCGATGACGCGAACAGGTAGAGAAGCTCAAGCGCAACATAATGATACCACTTAGGAGACCATAGCATTCTTTTATAAGAAAGATATTGGCAAATGTAAAAAATACTTCAATTGACTCTTTTATTGCGCAATATAATCGTTTTTCAACATTGCGCAATAAATAATGATGAAAAACATAAACCGATGACGCCAACAGGTAGAGAAGCTCAAGCGCATCAAAATGATATCACTTAGGAGACCGACTTAATCGTTTTTAACATTGCGCAATAAATAAAGATGAAAAACATAAACCGATGACGCGTACAGGTAGAGATGCTCAAGTGCAACATAATGACACCACTTAGGAGGCCATAGCATTCTTTTATAAGAAAGATATTTGCAAATGCTTCAAATGACTCTTTTATTGCGCAATATGACAGTATATACGCGATTTAATCGTTTTCAACATTGCGCAATAAATAAAGATGAAAAACATAAACCGATGACGCGAACAGGTAGAGAAGCTCAAGCGCAACATAATGACACCACTTAGGAGACCATAGCATTCTTTTATAAGAAAGATATTTGAAAAACATAAACCGATGACGCGAACAGGTAGAGAAGCTGAAGCGCATCAAAATGATACCACTTAGGAGACCATAGCATTCTTTTTAGGAAAGATATTTGCAAACGTAAAAAATGCTTCAAATGACTCTTTTATTGCGCAATATATACGCGATTTAATCGTTTCCATCATTGCGCAATAAATAATGATGAAAAACATAAACCGATGACGCGAACAGGTAGAGAAGCTCAAGCGCATCAAAAAGGAGACCGACTTAATCGTTTTTAACATTGCGCAATAAATAAAGATGAAAAACATAAACCGATGACGCGTACAGGTAGAGATGCTCAAGTGCAACATAATGACACCACTTAGGAGACCATAGCATTCTTTTATAAGAAAGATATTTGAAAAACATAAACCGATGACGCCAACAGGTAGAGAAGCTGAAGCGCATCAAAATGATACCACTTAGGAGACCATAGCATTCTTTTTAGGAAAGATATTTGCAAACGTAAAAAATGCTTCAAATGACTCTTTTATTGCGCAATATATACGCGATTTAATCGTTTTCAACATTGCGCAATAAATAATGATAAAAAACATAAACCGATGACGCGAACAGGTAAGACAAGCTCAAGCGCATCAAAATGATGCCACTTAAGAGACCGACCTAATCGTTTTGAACATTGCGCAATAAATAATGATGAAAAACATAAACCGATGACGCGAACAGGTAGAGAAGCTCAAGCGCAACATAATGATACCACTTAGGAGACCATAGCATTCTTTTATAAGAAAGATATTTGCAAATGCTTCAAATGACTCTTTTATTGCGCAATATGACAGTATATACGCAATTTAATCGTTTTCAACATTGCGCAATAAATAATGATGAAAAACATAAACCGATGACGCGAACAGGTAAGACAAGCTCAAGCGCATCAAAATGATGCCACTTAAGAGACCGACCTAATCGTTTTGAACATTGCGCAATAAATAATGATGAAAAACATAAACCGATGACGCGAACAGGTAGAGAAGCTCAAGCGCAACATAATGATACCACTTAGGAGACCATAGCATTCTTTTATAAGAAAGATATTGGCAAATGTAAAAAATACTTCAATTGACTCTTTTATTGCGCAATATAATCGTTTTTCAACATTGCGCAATAAATAATGATGAAAAACATAAACCGATGACGCCAACAGGTAGAGAAGCTCAAGCGCATCAAAATGATATCACTTAGGAGACCGACTTAATCGTTTTTAACATTGCGCAATAAATAAAGATGAAAAACATAAACCGATGACGCGTACAGGTAGAGATGCTCAAGTGCAACATAATGACACCACTTAGGAGACCATAGCATTCTTTTATAAGAAAGATATTTAAAAAACATAAACCGATGACGCGAACAGGTAGAGAAGCTGAAGCGCATCAAAATGATACCACTTAGGTGACCGACTTAATCGTTTTTAATATTGCGCAATAAATAAAGATGAAAAACATAAACCGATGACGCGTACAGGTAGAGGTGCTCAAGTACAACATAATGACACCACTTAGGAGACCATAGCATTCTTTTATAAGAAAGATATTTGAAAAACATAAACCGATGACGCGAACAGGTAGAGAAGCTGAAGCGCATCAAAATGATACCACTTAGGAGACCATAGCATTCTTTTTAGGAAAGATATTTGCAAACGTAAAAAATGCTTCAAATGACTCTTTTATTGCGCAATATATACGCGATTTAATCGTTTCCATCATTGCGCAATAAATAATGATGAAAAACATAAACCGATGACGCGAACAGGTAGAGATGCTCAAAGCACAACATAATGATACCACTTAAGAGACCAAAGCATTCTTTTATAAGAAAGATATTTGCAAATGTAAAAAATGCTTCAAATGACTCTTTTATTGCGCAATATGATAGTATATACGCGATTTAATCGTTTTCAACATTGCGCAATAAATAATGATGAAAAACATAAACCGGTGACGCGAACAGGCAGACAAGCTCAAGCGCATCAAAATGAAGCCACTTAAGAGACCGACCTAATCGTTTTTAACATTGCGCAATAAATAATGATGAAAAACATAAACCGATGACGCGAACAGGTAGAGAAGCTCAAGCGCAACATAATGATACCACTTAGGAGACCATAGCATTCTTTTATAAGAAAGATATTTGCGAACGTAAAAAATGCTTCAAATGACTCTTTTATTGCGCAATATGACAGTATATACGCGATTTAATCGTTTCCATCATTGCGCAATATATAATGATGAAAAACATAAACCGATGACGCCAACAGGTAGAGAAGCTCAAGCGCATCAAAATGATACCACTTAGGAGACCGACTTAATCGTTTTTAACATTGCGCAATAAATAAAGATGAAAAACATAAACCGATGACGCGTACAGGTAGAGATGCTCAAGCGCAACATAATGATACCACTTAGGAGACCATAGCATTCTTTTATAAGAAAGATATTTGAAAAACATAAACCGATAACGCGAACAGGTAGAGAAGCTCAAGCGCATCAAAATGATACCACTTAGGAGATCATAGCATTCTTTTTAAGAAAGATATTTGCAAATGTAAAAATTGCTTCAAATGACTCTTTTATTGCGCAATATGACAGTATATACGCGATTTAATCGTTTTCAACATTGCGCAATAAATAATGATGAAAAACATAAACCGATGACGCGAACAGGTAGAGAAGCTCAAGCGCAACATAATGATACCACTTAGGAGACCATAGCATTCTTTTATAAGAAAGATATTGGCAAATGTAAAAAATGCTTCAATTGACTCTTTTATTGCGCAATATAATCGTTTTTCAACATTGCGCAATAAATAATGATGAAAAACATAAACCGATGACGCGAACAGGTAGAGATGCTCAAGTGCAACATAATGATACCACTTAGAAGACCATAGCATTCTTTTATAAGAAAGATATTTGCAAATGCTTCAAATGACTCTTTTATTGCGCAATATGACAGTATATACGCAATTTAATCGTTTTCAACATTGCGCAATAAATAATGATGAAAAACATAAACCGATGACGCGAACAGGTAAGACAAGCTCAAGCGCATCAAAATGATGCCACTTAAGAGACCGACCTAATCGTTTTTGAACATTGCGCAATAAATAATGATGAAAAACATAAACCGATGACGCGAACAGGTAGAGAAGCTCAAGCGCAACATAATGATACCACTTAGGAGACCATAGCATTCTTTTATAAGAAAGATATTGGCAAATGTAAAAAATGCTTCAATTGACTCTTTTATTGCGCAATATAATCGTTTTTCAACATTGCGCAATAAATAATGATGAAAAACATAAACCGATGACGCGAACAGGTAGAGATGCTCAAGTGCAACATAATGATACCACTTAGGAGACCATAGCATTCTTTTATAAGAAAGATATTTGCAAATGCTTCAAATGACTCTTTTATTGCGCAATATGACAGTATATACGCAATTTAATCGTTTTCAACATTGCGCAATAAATAATGATGAAAAACATAAACCGATGACGCGAACAGGTAAGACAAGCTCAAGCGCATCAAAATGATGCCACTTAAGAGACCGACCTAATCGTTTTGAACATTGCGCAATAAATAATGATGAAAAACATAAACCGATGACGCGAACAGGTAGAGAAGCTCAAGCGCAACATAATGATACCACTTAGGAGACCATAGCATTCTTTTATAAGAAAGATATTGGCAAATGTAAAAAATACTTCAATTGACTCTTTTATTGCGCAATATAATCGTTTTTCAACATTGCGCAATAAATAATGATGAAAAACATAAACCGATGACGCCAACAGGTAGAGAAGCTCAAGCGCATCAAAATGATATCACTTAGGAGACCGACTTAATCGTTTTTAACATTGCGCAATAAATAAAGATGAAAAACATAAACCGATGACGCGTACAGGTAGAGATGCTCAAGTGCAACATAATGACACCACTTAGGAGACCATAGCATTCTTTTATAAGAAAGATATTTAAAAAACATAAACCGATGACGCGAACAGGTAGAGAAGCTGAAGCGCATCAAAATGATACCACTTAGGTGACCGACTTAATCGTTTTTAATATTGCGCAATAAATAAAGATGAAAAACATAAACCGATGACGCGTACAGGTAGAGGTGCTCAAGTACAACATAATGACACCACTTAGGAGACCATAGCATTCTTTTATAAGAAAGATATTTGAAAAACATAAACCGATGACGCGAACAGGTAGAGAAGCTGAAGCGCATCAAAATGATACCACTTAGGAGACCATAGCATTCTTTTTAGGAAAGATATTTGCAAACGTAAAAAATGCTTCAAATGACTCTTTTATTGCGCAATATATACGCGATTTAATCGTTTCCATCATTGCGCAATAAATAATGATGAAAAACATAAACCGATGACGCGAACAGGTAGAGATGCTCAAAGCACAACATAATGATACCACTTAAGAGACCAAAGCATTCTTTTATAAGAAAGATATTTGCAAATGTAAAAAATGCTTCAAATGACTCTTTTATTGCGCAATATGATAGTATATACGCGATTTAATCGTTTTCAACATTGCGCAATAAATAATGATGAAAAACATAAACCGGTGACGCGAACAGGCAGACAAGCTCAAGCGCATCAAAATGAAGCCACTTAAGAGACCGACCTAATCGTTTTTAACATTGCGCAATAAATAATGATGAAAAACATAAACCGATGACGCGAACAGGTAGAGAAGCTCAAGCGCAACATAATGATACCACTTAGGAGACCATAGCATTCTTTTATAAGAAAGATATTTGCGAACGTAAAAAATGCTTCAAATGACTCTTTTATTGCGCAATATGACAGTATATACGCGATTTAATCGTTTCCATCATTGCGCAATATATAATGATGAAAAACATAAACCGATGACGCCAACAGGTAGAGAAGCTCAAGCGCATCAAAATGATACCACTTAGGAGACCGACTTAATCGTTTTTAACATTGCGCAATAAATAAAGATGAAAAACATAAACCGATGACGCGTACAGGTAGAGATGCTCAAGCGCAACATAATGATACCACTTAGGAGACCATAGCATTCTTTTATAAGAAAGATATTTGAAAAACATAAACCGATAACGCGAACAGGTAGAGAAGCTCAAGCGCATCAAAATGATTCCACTTAGGAGATCATAGCATTCTTTTTAAGAAAGATATTTGCAAATGTAAAAATTGCTTCAAATGACTCTTTTATTGCGCAATATGACAGTATATACGCGATTTAATCGTTTTCAACATTGCGCAATAAATAATGATGAAAAACATAAACCGATGACGCGAACAGGTAGAGAAGCTCAAGCGCAACATAATGATACCACTTAGGAGACCATAGCATTCTTTTATAAGAAAGATATTGGCAAATGTAAAAAATGCTTCAATTGACTCTTTTATTGCGCAATATAATCGTTTTTCAACATTGCGCAATAAATAATGATGAAAAACATAAACCGATGACGCGAACAGGTAGAGATGCTCAAGTGCAACATAATGATACCACTTAGAAGACCATAGCATTCTTTTATAAGAAAGATATTTGCAAATGCTTCAAATGACTCTTTTATTGCGCAATATGACAGTATATACGCAATTTAATCGTTTTCAACATTGCGCAATAAATAATGATGAAAAACATAAACCGATGACGCGAACAGGTAAGACAAGCTCAAGCGCATCAAAATGATGCCACTTAAGAGACCGACCTAATCGTTTTTGAACATTGCGCAATAAATAATGATGAAAAACATAAACCGATGACGCGAACAGGTAGAGAAGCTCAAGCGCAACATAATGATACCACTTAGGAGACCATAGCATTCTTTTATAAGAAAGATATTGGCAAATGTAAAAAATGCTTCAATTGACTCTTTTATTGCGCAATATAATCGTTTTTCAACATTGCGCAATAAATAATGATGAAAAACATAAACCGATGACGCGAACAGGTAGAGATGCTCAAGTGCAACATAATGATACCACTTAGGAGACCATAGCATTCTTTTATAAGAAAGATATTTGCAAATGCTTCAAATGACTCTTTTATTGCGCAATATGACAGTATATACGCAATTTAATCGTTTTCAACATTGCGCAATAAATAATGATGAAAAACATAAACCGATGACGCGAACAGGTAAGACAAGCTCAAGCGCATCAAAATGATGCCACTTAAGAGACCGACCTAATCGTTTTGAACATTGCGCAATAAATAATGATGAAAAACATAAACCGATGACGCGAACAGGTAGAGAAGCTCAAGCGCAACATAATGATACCACTTAGGAGACCATAGCATTCTTTTATAAGAAAGATATTGGCAAATGTAAAAAATGCTTCAATTGACTCTTTTATTGCGCAATATAATCGTTTTTCAACATTGCGCAATAAATAATGATGAAGAACATAAACCGATGACGCCAACAGGTAGAGAAGCTCAAGCGCATCAAAATGATATCACTTAGGAGACCGACTTAATCGTTTTTAACATTGCGCAATAAATAAAGATGAAAAACATAAACCGATGACGCGTACAGGTAGAAAAGCTCAAGCGGAACATAATGATACCACTTAGGAGGCAATAGCATTCTCTTTAAGAAAGATATTTGCAAATGTGTAAAAAAATGCTTCAAATGACTCTTTGATTGCGCAATATGATAGTATATACGCGATTTAATCGTTTTCAACATTGCGCAATAAATAATGATGAAAAACATAAACCGGTGACGCAAACAGGTAGAGAAGCTCAAGCGCATCAAAATGATACCACTTAGGAGACCGACTTAATCGTTTTTAACATTGCGCAATAAATAAAGATGAAAAACATAAACCGATGACGCAAACAGGTAGAGAAGCTCAAGCGCATCAAAATGATGCCACTTAAGAGACCGACTTAATCGTTTATAACATTGCGCAATAAATAATGATGAAAAACATAAACCGATGACGCGAACAGGTAGAGATGCTCAAGTGCAACATAATGATACCACTTAGGAGACCATAGCATTCTTTTATAAGAAAGATATTTGCAAATGCTTCGAATGACTCTTTTATTGCGCAATATGACAGTATATACGCGATTTAATCGTTTTCAACATTGCGCAATAAATAAAGATAAAAAACATAAACCGATGACGCGAACAGGTAGAGAAGCTCAAGCGCATCAAATAGGAGACCGACTTAATCGTTTTTAACATTGCGCAATAAATAAAGATGAAAAACATAAACCGATGATGCGTACAGGTAGAGATGCTCAAGTGCAACATAATGACACCACTTAGGAGACCATAGCATTCTTTTATAAGAAAGATATTTGCAAATGTAGAAAATGCTTCAAATGACTCTTTTATTGCGCAATATGATAGTATATACGCGATTTAATCGTTTTCAACATTGCGCAATAAATAATGATGAAAAACATAAACCGATGACGCCAACAGGTAGAGAAGCTCAAGCGGAACATAATGATACCACTTAGGAGGCAATAGCATTCTTTTATAAGAAAGATATTTGCAAATGTAAAAAATGCTTCAAATGACTCTTTGATTGCGCAATATGATAGTATATACGCGATTTAATCGTTTTCAACATTGCGCAATAAATAATGATGAAAAACATAAACCGATGACGCCAACAGGTAGAGAAGCTCAAGCGCAACATAATGATACCACTTAGGAGACCATAGCATTCTTTTATAAGAAAGATATTGGCAAATGTAAAAAATGCTTCAATTGACTCTTTTATTGCGCAATATAATCGTTTTTCAACATTGCGCAATAAATAACGATGAAAAACATAAACCGATGACGCCAACAGGTAGAGAAGCTCAAGCGCATCAAAATGATATCACTTAGGAGACCGACTTAATCGTTTTTAACATTGCGCAATAAATAAAGATGAAAAACATAAACCGATGACGCGTACAGGTAGAGATGCTCAAGTGCAACATAATGACACCACTTAGGAGACCATAGCATTCTTTTATAAGAAAGATATTTGAAAAACATAAACCGATGACGCGAACAGGTAGAGAAGCTGAAGCGCATCAAAATGATACCACTTAGGAGACCGACTTAATCGTTTTTAACATTGCGCAATAAATAAAGATGAAAAACATAAACCGATGACGCGTACAGGTAGAGGTGCTCAAGCGCAACAAATAGGAGACCGACTTAATCGTTTTTAACATTGCGCAATAAATAAAGATGAAAAACATAAACCGATAACGCGTACAGGTAGAGAAGCTGAAGCGCATCAAAATGATACCACTTAGGAGACCATAGCATTCTTTTTAGGAAAGATATTTGCAAACGTAAAAAATGCTTCAAATGACTCTTTTATTGCGCAATATATACGCGATTTAATCGTTTCCATCATTGCGCAATAAATAATGATGAAAAACATAAACCGATGACGCGAACAGGTAGAGAAGCTCAAGCGCATCAAATAGGAGACCGACTTAATCGTTTTTAACATTGCGCAATAAATAAAGATGAAAAACATAAACCGATGACGCGTACAGGTAGAGATGCTCAAGTGCAACATAATGACACCACTTAGGAGACCATAGCATTCTTTTATAAGAAAGATATTTGAAAAACATAAACCGATGACGCCAACAGGTAGAGAAGCTGAAGCGCATCAAAATGATACCACTTAGGAGACCATAGCATTCTTTTTAGGAAAGATATTTGCAAACGTAAAAAATGCTTCAAATGACTCTTTTATTGCGCAATATATACGCGATTTAATCGTTTTCAACATTGCGCAATAAATAATGATGAAAAACATAAACCGATGACGCCAACAGGTAGAGAAGCTCAAGCGGAACATAATGATACCACTTAGGAGGCAATAGTATTCTCTTTAAGAAAGATATTTGCAAATGTGTAAAAAAATGCTTCAAATGACTCTTTGATTGCGCAATATGATAGTATATACGCGATTTAATCGTTTTCAACATTGCGCAATAAATAATGATGAAAAACATAAACCGGTGACGCGAACAGGCAGACAAGCTCAAGCGCATCCAAATGATGCCACTTAAGAGACCGACCTAATCGTTTATAACATTGCGCAATAAATAATGATGAAAAACATAAACCGATGACGCGAACAGGTAGAGATGCTCAAGTGCAACATAATGATACCACTTAGGAGACCATAGCATTCTTTTATAAGAAAGATATTTGCAAATGCTTCAAATGACTCTTTTATTGCGCAATATGACAGTATATACGCGATTTAATCGTTTTCAACATTGCGCAATAAATAAAGATGAAAAACATAAACCGATGACGCGAACAGGTAGAGATGCTCAAGCGCAACATAATGATACCACTTAGGAGACCATAGCATTCTTTTATAAGAAAGATATTTGAAAAACATAAACCGATAACGCGAACAGGTAGAGAAGCTCAAGCGCATCAAAATGATACCACTTAGGAGACCATAGCATTCTTTTTAAGAAAGATATTTGCAAATGTAAAAATTGCTTCAAATGACTCTTTTATTGCGCAATATGACAGTATATACGCGATTTAATCGTTTTCAACATTGCGCAATAAATAAAGATGAAAAACATAAACCGATGACGCGAACAGGTAGAGAAGCTCAAGCGCATCAAAATGATGCCACTTAAGAGACCGACTTAATCGTTTTTAACATTGCGCAATAAATAATGATGAAAAACATAAACCGATGACGCGAACAGGTAGAGAAGCTCAAGCGCAACATAATGATACCACTTAGGAGACCATAGCATTCTTTTTAGGAAAGATATTTGCAAACGTAAAAAATGCTTCAAATGACTCTTTTATTGCGCAATATGACAGTATATACGCGATTTAATCGTTTTCAACATTGCGCAATAAATAATGATGAAAAACATAAACCGATGACGCCAACAGGTAGAGAAGCTCAAGCGAATCAAAATGATACCACTTAAGAGACCGACTTAATCGTTTTTAACATTGCGCAATAAATAATGATGAAAAACATAAACCGATGACGCAAACAGGTAGAAAAGCTCAAGCGGAACATAATGATACCACTTAGGAGGCAATAGCATTCTCTTTAAGAAAGATATTTGCAAATGTGTAAAAAAATGCTTCAAATGACTCTTTGATTGCGCAATATGATAGTATATACGCGATTTAATCGTTTTCAACATTGCGCAATAAATAATGATGAAAAACATAAACCGGTGACGCAAACAGGTAGAGAAGCTCAAGCGCATCAAAATGATACCACTTAGGAGACCGACTTAATCGTTTTTAACATTGCGCAATAAATAAAGATGAAAAACATAAACCGATGACGCGTACAGGTAGAGATGCTCAAGCGCAACATAATGATACCACTTAGGAGACCATAGCATTCTTTTATAAGAAAGATATTTGCAAATGTAAAAATTGCTTCAAATGACTCTTTTATTGCGCAATATGACAGTATATACGCGATTTAATCGTTTTCAACATTGCGCAATAAATAAAGATGAAAAACATAAACCGATGACGCGAACAGGTAGAGAAGATCAAGCGCATCAAAATGATGCCACTTAAGAGACCGACTTAATCGTTTTTAACATTGCGCAATAAATAATGATGAAAAACATAAACCGATGACGCGAACAGGTAGAGAAGCTCAAGCGCAACATAATGATACCACTTAGGAGACCATAGCATTCTTTTATAAGAAAGATATTGGCAAATGTAAAAAATGCTTCAATTGACTCTTTTATTGCGCAATATAATCGTTTTTCAACATTGCGCAATAAATAATGATGAAAAACATAAACCGATGACGCCAACAGGTAGAGAAGCTCAAGCGGAACATAATGATACCACTTAGGAGGCAATAGTATTCTCTTTAAGAAAGATATTTGCAAAAGTGTAAAAAAATGCTTCAAATGACTCTTTGATTGCGCAATATGATAGTATATACGCGATTTAATCGTTTTCAACATTGCGCAATAAATAATGATGAAAAACATAAACCGGTGACGCGAACAGGCAGACAAGCTCAGGCGCATCAAAATGATGCCACTTAAGAGACCGACCTAATCGTTTATAACATTGCGCAATAAATAATGATGAAAAACATAAACCGATGACGCGAACAGGTAGAGATGCTCAAGTGCAACATAATGATACCACTTAGGAGACCATAGCATTCTTTTATAAGAAAGATATTTGCAAATGCTTCAAATGACTCTTTTATTGCGCAATATGACAGTATATACGCGATTTAATCGTTTTCAACATTGCGCAATAAATAAAGATGAAAAACATAAACCGATGACGCCAACAGGTAGAGAAGCTCAAGCGGAACATAATGATACCACTTAGGAGGCAATAGTATTCTCTTTAAGAAAGATATTTGCAAATGTGTAAAAAAATGCTTCAAATGACTCTTTGATTGCGCAATATGATAGTATATACGCGATTTAATCGTTTTCAACATTGCGCAATAAATAATGATGAAAAACATAAACCGATGACGCCAACAGGTAGAGAAGCTCAAGCGCAACATAATGATACCACTTAGGAGACCATAGCATTCTTTTATAAGAAAGATATTGGCAAATGTAAAAAATGCTTCAATTGACTCTTTTATTGCGCAATATAATCGTTTTTCAACATTGCGCAATAAATAACGATGAAAAACATAAACCGATGACGCCAACAGGTAGAGAAGCTCAAGCGCATCAAAATGATATCACTTAGGAGACCGACTTAATCGTTTTTAACATTGCGCAATAAATAAAGATGAAAAACATAAACCGATGACGCGTACAGGTAGAGATGCTCAAGTGCAACATAATGACACCACTTAGGAGACCATAGCATTCTTTTATAAGAAAGATATTTGAAAAACATAAACCGATGACGCGAACAGGTAGAGAAGCTGAAGCGCATCAAAATGATACCACTTAGGAGACCGACTTAATCGTTTTTAACATTGCGCAATAAATAAAGATGAAAAACATAAACCGATGACGCGTACAGGTAGAGGTGCTCAAGCGCAACAAATAGGAGACCGACTTAATCGTTTTTAACATTGCGCAATAAATAAAGATGAAAAACATAAACCGATAACGCGTACAGGTAGAGAAGCTGAAGCGCATCAAAATGATACCACTTAGGAGACCATAGCATTCTTTTTAGGAAAGATATTTGCAAACGTAAAAAATGCTTCAAATGACTCTTTTATTGCGCAATATATACGCGATTTAATCGTTTCCATCATTGCGCAATAAATAATGATGAAAAACATAAACCGATGACGCGAACAGGTAGAGAAGCTCAAGCGCATCAAATAGGAGACCGACTTAATCGTTTTTAACATTGCGCAATAAATAAAGATGAAAAACATAAACCGATGACGCGTACAGGTAGAGATGCTCAAGTGCAACATAATGACACCACTTAGGAGACCATAGCATTCTTTTATAAGAAAGATATTTGAAAAACATAAACCGATGACGCCAACAGGTAGAGAAGCTGAAGCGCATCAAAATGATACCACTTAGGAGACCATAGCATTCTTTTTAGGAAAGATATTTGCAAACGTAAAAAATGCTTCAAATGACTCTTTTATTGCGCAATATATACGCGATTTAATCGTTTTCAACATTGCGCAATAAATAATGATGAAAAACATAAACCGATGACGCCAACAGGTAGAGAAGCTCAAGCGGAACATAATGATACCACTTAGGAGGCAATAGTATTCTCTTTAAGAAAGATATTTGCAAATGTGTAAAAAAATGCTTCAAATGACTCTTTGATTGCGCAATATGATAGTATATACGCGATTTAATCGTTTTCAACATTGCGCAATAAATAATGATGAAAAACATAAACCGGTGACGCGAACAGGCAGACAAGCTCAAGCGCATCCAAATGATGCCACTTAAGAGACCGACCTAATCGTTTATAACATTGCGCAATAAATAATGATGAAAAACATAAACCGATGACGCGAACAGGTAGAGATGCTCAAGTGCAACATAATGATACCACTTAGGAGACCATAGCATTCTTTTATAAGAAAGATATTTGCAAATGCTTCAAATGACTCTTTTATTGCGCAATATGACAGTATATACGCGATTTAATCGTTTTCAACATTGCGCAATAAATAAAGATGAAAAACATAAACCGATGACGCGAACAGGTAGAGATGCTCAAGCGCAACATAATGATACCACTTAGGAGACCATAGCATTCTTTTATAAGAAAGATATTTGAAAAACATAAACCGATAACGCGAACAGGTAGAGAAGCTCAAGCGCATCAAAATGATACCACTTAGGAGACCATAGCATTCTTTTTAAGAAAGATATTTGCAAATGTAAAAATTGCTTCAAATGACTCTTTTATTGCGCAATATGACAGTATATACGCGATTTAATCGTTTTCAACATTGCGCAATAAATAAAGATGAAAAACATAAACCGATGACGCGAACAGGTAGAGAAGCTCAAGCGCATCAAAATGATGCCACTTAAGAGACCGACTTAATCGTTTTTAACATTGCGCAATAAATAATGATGAAAAACATAAACCGATGACGCGAACAGGTAGAGAAGCTCAAGCGCAACATAATGATACCACTTAGGAGACCATAGCATTCTTTTATAAGAAAGATATTGGCAAATGTAAAAAATGCTTCAATTGACTCTTTTATTGCGCAATATAATCGTTTTTCAACATTGCGCAATAAATAATGATGAAAAACATAAACCGATGACGCCAACAGGTAGAGAAGCTCAAGCGCATCAAAATGATATCACTTAGGAGACCGACTTAATCGTTTTTAACATTGCGCAATAAATAAAGATGAAAAACATAAACCGATGACGCGTACAGGTAGAGATGCTCAAGTGCAACATAATGACACCACTTAGGAGACCATAGCATTCTTTTATAAGAAAGATATTTGAAAAACATAAACCGATGACGCGAACAGGTAGAGAAGCTGAAGCGCATCAAAATGATACCACTTAGGAGACCGACTTGATCGTTTTTAACATTGCGCAATAAATAAAGATGAAAAACATAAACCGATGACGCGTACAGGTAGAGGTGCTCAAGCGCAACAAATAGGAGACCGACTTAATCGTTTTTAACATTGCGCAATAAATAAAGATGAAAAACATAAACCGATAACGCGTACAGGTAGAGATGCTCAAGTGCAACATAATGACACCACTTAGGAGACCATAGCATTCTTTTATAAGAAAGATATTTGCAAATGTAGAAAATGCTTCAAATGACTCTTTTATTGCGCAATATGACAGTATATACGCGATTTAATCGTTTTCAACATTGCGCAATAAATAATGATGAAAAACATAAACCGATGACGCCAACAGGTAGAGAAGCTCAAGCGGAACATAATGATACCACTTAGGAGGCAATAGCATTCTCTTTAAGAAAGATATTTGCAAATGTAAAAATTGCTTCAAATGACTCTTTTATTGCGCAATATGACAGTATATACGCGATTTAATCGTTTTCAACATTGCGCAATAAATAAAGATGAAAAACATAAACTGATGACGCGAACAGGTAGAGAAGCTCAAGCGCATCAAAATGATGCCACTTAAGAGACCGACTTAATCGTTTTTAACATTGCGCAATAAATAATGATGAAAAACATAAACCGATGACGCGAACAGGTAGAGAAGCTCAAGCGCAACATAATGATACCACTTAGGAGACCATAGCATTCTTTTATAAGAAAGATATTGGCAAATGTAAAAAATGCTTCAATTGACTCTTTTATTGCGCAATATAATCGTTTTTCAACATTGCGCAATAAATAATGATGAAAAACATAAACCGATGACGCGTACAGGTAGAGATGCTCAAGTGCAACATAATGACACCACTTAGGAGACCATAGCATTCTTTTATAAGAAAGATATTTGAAAAACATAAACCGATGACGCGAACAGGTAGAGAAGCTGAAGCGCATCAAAATGATACCACTTAGGAGACCGACTTAATCGTTTTTAACATTGCGCAATAAATAAAGATGAAAAACATAAACCGATGACGCGTACAGGTAGAGGTGCTCAAGCGCAACAAATAGGAGACCGACTTAATCGTTTTTAACATTGCGCAATAAATAAAGATGAAAAACATAAACCGATAACGCGTACAGGTAGAGATGCTCAAGTGCAACATAATGACACCACTTAGGAGACCATAGCATTCTTTTATAAGAAAGATATTTGCAAATGTAGAAAATGCTTCAAATGACTCTTTTATTGCGCAATATGACAGTATATACGCGATTTAATCGTTTTCAACATTGCGCAATAAATAATGATGAAAAACATAAACCGATGACGCCAACAGGTAGAGAAGCTCAAGCGGAACATAATGATACCACTTAGGAGGCAATAGTATTCTCTTTAAGAAAGATATTTGCAAAAGTGTAAAAAAATGCTTCAAATGACTCTTTGATTGCGCAATATGATAGTATATACGCGATTTAATCGTTTTCAACATTGCGCAATAAATAATGATGAAAAACATAAACCGGTGACGCGAACAGGTAGAGATGCTCAAGTGCAACATAATGATACCACTTAGGAGACCATAGCATTCTTTTATAAGAAAGATATTTGCAAAAGCTTCAAATGACTCTTTTATTGCGCAATATGACAGTATATACGCGATTTAATCGTTTTCAACATTGCGCAATAAATAAAGATGAAAAACATAAACCGATGACGCGAACAGGTAGAGAAGCTCAAGCGCAACATAATGACACCACTTAGGAGACCATAGCATTCTTTTATAAGAAAGATATTTAAAAAACATAAACCGATGACGCGAACAGGTAGAGAAGCTGAAGCGCATCAAAATGATACCACTTAGGAGACCATAGCATTCTTTTTAGGAAAGATATTTGCAAACGTAAAATATGCTTCAAATGACTCTTTTATTGCGCAATATATACGCGATTTAATCGTTTCCATCATTGCGCAATAAATAATGATGAAAAACATAAACCGATGACGCGAACAGGTAGAGAAGCTCAAGCGCATCAAATAGGAGACCGACTTAATCGTTTTTAACATTGCGCAATAAATAAAGATGAAAAACATAAACCGATGACGCGTACAGGTAGAGATGCTCAAGTGCAACATAATGACACCACTTAGGAGACCATAGCATTCTTTTATAAGAAAGATATTTGAAAAACATAAACCGATGACGCCAACAGGTAGAGAAGCTGAAGCGCATCAAAATGATACCACTTAGGAGACCATAGCATTCTTTTTAGGAAAGATATTTGCAAACGTAAAAAATGCTTCAAATGACTCTTTTATTGCGCAATATATACGCGATTTAATCGTTTTCAACATTGCGCAATAAATAATGATGAAAAACATAAACCGATGACGCGAACAGGTAAGACAAGCTCAAGCGCATCAAAATGATGCCACTTAAGAGACCGACCTAATCGTTTTGAACATTGCGCAATAAACAATGATGAAAAACATAAACCGATGACGCGAACAGGTAGAGAAGCTCAAGCGCAACATAATGATACCACTTAGGAGACCATAGCATTCTTTTATAAGAAAGATATTGGCAAATGTAAAAAATACTTCAATTGACTCTTTTATTGCGCAATATAATCGTTTTTCAACATTGCGCAATAAATAATGATGAAAAACATAAACCGATGACGCCAACAGGTAGAGAAGCTCAAGCGCATCAAAATGATATCACTTAGGAGACCGACTTAATCGTTTTTAACATTGCGCAATAAATAAAGATGAAAAACATAAACCGATGACGCGTACAGGTAGAGATGCTCAAGTGCAACATAATGACACCACTTAGGAGGCCATAGCATTCTTTTATAAGAAAGATATTTGCAAATGCTTCAAATGACTCTTTTATTGCGCAATATGACAGTATATACGCGATTTAATCGTTTTCAACATTGCGCAATAAATAAAGATGAAAAACATAAACCGATGACGCGAACAGGTAGAGAAGCTCAAGCGCAACATAATGACACCACTTAGGAGACCATAGCATTCTTTTATAAGAAAGATATTTGAAAAACATAAACCGATGACGCGAACAGGTAGAGAAGCTGAAGCGCATCAAAATGATACCACTTAGGAGACCATAGCATTCTTTTTAGGAAAGATATTTGCAAACGTAAAAAATGCTTCAAATGACTCTTTTATTGCGCAATATATACGCGATTTAATCGTTTCCATCATTGCGCAATAAATAATGATGAAAAACATAAACCGATGACGCGAACAGGTAGAGAAGCTCAAGCGCATCAAAAAGGAGACCGACTTAATCGTTTTTAACATTGCGCAATAAATAAAGATGAAAAACATAAACCGATGACGCGTACAGGTAGAGATGCTCAAGTGCAACATAATGACACCACTTAGGAGACCATAGCATTCTTTTATAAGAAAGATATTTGAAAAACATAAACCGATGACGCCAACAGGTAGAGAAACTGAAGCGCATCAAAATGATACCACTTAGGAGACCATAGCATTCTTTTTAGGAAAGATATTTGCAAACGTAAAAAATGCTTCAAATGACTCTTTTATTGCGCAATATATACGCGATTTAATCGTTTTCAACATTGCGCAATAAATAATGATGAAAAACATAAACCGATGACGCGAACAGGTAAGACAAGCTCAAGCGCATCAAAATGATGCCACTTAAGAGACCGACCTAATCGTTTTGAACATTGCGCAATAAACAATGATGAAAAACATAAACCGATGACGCGAACAGGTAGAGAAGCTCAAGCGCAACATAATGATACCACTTAGGAGACCATAGCATTCTTTTATAAGAAAGATATTGGCAAATGTAAAAAATACTTCAATTGACTCTTTTATTGCGCAATATAATCGTTTTTCAACATTGCGCAATAAATAATGATGAAAAACATAAACCGATGACGCCAACAGGTAGAGAAGCTCAAGCGCATCAAAATGATATCACTTAGGAGACCGACTTAATCGTTTTTAACATTGCGCAATAAATAAAGATGAAAAACATAAACCGATGACGCGTACAGGTAGAGATGCTCAAGTGCAACATAATGACACCACTTAGGAGGCCATAGCATTCTTTTATAAGAAAGATATTTGCAAATGCTTCAAATGACTCTTTTATTGCGCAATATGACAGTATATACGCGATTTAATCGTTTTCAACATTGCGCAATAAATAAAGATGAAAAACATAAACCGATGACGCGAACAGGTAGAGAAGCTCAAGCGCAACATAATGACACCACTTAGGAGACCATAGCATTCTTTTATAAGAAAGATATTTGAAAAACATAAACCGATGACGCGAACAGGTAGAGAAGCTGAAGCGCATCAAAATGATACCACTTAGGAGACCATAGCATTCTTTTTAGGAAAGATATTTGCAAACGTAAAAAATGCTTCAAATGACTCTTTTATTGCGCAATATATACGCGATTTAATCGTTTCCATCATTGCGCAATAAATAATGATGAAAAACATAAACCGATGACGCGAACAGGTAGAGAAGCTCAAGCGCATCAAAAAGGAGACCGACTTAATCGTTTTTAACATTGCGCAATAAATAAAGATGAAAAACATAAACCGATGACGCGTACAGGTAGAGATGCTCAAGTGCAACATAATGACACCACTTAGGAGACCATAGCATTCTTTTATAAGAAAGATATTTGAAAAACATAAACCGATGACGCCAACAGGTAGAGAAGCTGAAGCGCATCAAAATGATACCACTTAGGAGACCATAGCATTCTTTTTAGGAAAGATATTTGCAAACGTAAAAAATGCTTCAAATGACTCTTTTATTGCGCAATATATACGCGATTTAATCGTTTTCAACATTGCGCAATAAATAATGATAAAAAACATAAACCGATGACGCGAACAGGTAAGACAAGCTCAAGCGCATCAAAATGATGCCACTTAAGAGACCGACCTAATCGTTTTGAACATTGCGCAATAAATAATGATGAAAAACATAAACCGATGACGCGAACAGGTAGAGAAGCTCAAGCGCAACATAATGATACCACTTAGGAGACCATAGCATTCTTTTATAAGAAAGATATTTGCAAATGCTTCAAATGACTCTTTTATTGCGCAATATGACAGTATATACGCAATTTAATCGTTTTCAACATTGCGCAATAAATAATGATGAAAAACATAAACCGATGACGCGAACAGGTAAGACAAGCTCAAGCGCATCAAAATGATGCCACTTAAGAGACCGACCTAATCGTTTTGAACATTGCGCAATAAATAATGATGAAAAACATAAACCGATGACGCGAACAGGTAGAGAAGCTCAAGCGCAACATAATGATACCACTTAGGAGACCATAGCATTCTTTTATAAGAAAGATATTGGCAAATGTAAAAAATACTTCAATTGACTCTTTTATTGCGCAATATAATCGTTTTTCAACATTGCGCAATAAATAATGATGAAAAACATAAACCGATGACGCCAACAGGTAGAGAAGCTCAAGCGCATCAAAATGATATCACTTAGGAGACCGACTTAATCGTTTTTAACATTGCGCAATAAATAAAGATGAAAAACATAAACCGATGACGCGTACAGGTAGAGATGCTCAAGTGCAACATAATGACACCACTTAGGAGACCATAGCATTCTTTTATAAGAAAGATATTTAAAAAACATAAACCGATGACGCGAACAGGTAGAGAAGCTGAAGCGCATCAAAATGATACCACTTAGGTGACCGACTTAATCGTTTTTAATATTGCGCAATAAATAAAGATGAAAAACATAAACCGATGACGCGTACAGGTAGAGGTGCTCAAGTACAACATAATGACACCACTTAGGAGACCATAGCATTCTTTTATAAGAAAGATATTTGAAAAACATAAACCGATGACGCGAACAGGTAGAGAAGCTGAAGCGCATCAAAATGATACCACTTAGGAGACCATAGCATTCTTTTTAGGAAAGATATTTGCAAACGTAAAAAATGCTTCAAATGACTCTTTTATTGCGCAATATATACGCGATTTAATCGTTTCCATCATTGCGCAATAAATAATGATGAAAAACATAAACCGATGACGCGAACAGGTAGAGATGCTCAAAGCACAACATAATGATACCACTTAAGAGACCAAAGCATTCTTTTATAAGAAAGATATTTGCAAATGTAAAAAATGCTTCAAATGACTCTTTTATTGCGCAATATGATAGTATATACGCGATTTAATCGTTTTCAACATTGCGCAATAAATAATGATGAAAAACATAAACCGGTGACGCGAACAGGCAGACAAGCTCAAGCGCATCAAAATGAAGCCACTTAAGAGACCGACCTAATCGTTTTTAACATTGCGCAATAAATAATGATGAAAAACATAAACCGATGACGCGAACAGGTAGAGAAGCTCAAGCGCAACATAATGATACCACTTAGGAGACCATAGCATTCTTTTATAAGAAAGATATTTGCGAACGTAAAAAATGCTTCAAATGACTCTTTTATTGCGCAATATGACAGTATATACGCGATTTAATCGTTTCCATCATTGCGCAATATATAATGATGAAAAACATAAACCGATGACGCCAACAGGTAGAGAAGCTCAAGCGCATCAAAATGATACCACTTAGGAGACCGACTTAATCGTTTTTAACATTGCGCAATAAATAAAGATGAAAAACATAAACCGATGACGCGTACAGGTAGAGATGCTCAAGCGCAACATAATGATACCACTTAGGAGACCATAGCATTCTTTTATAAGAAAGATATTTGAAAAACATAAACCGATAACGCGAACAGGTAGAGAAGCTCAAGCGCATCAAAATGATACCACTTAGGAGATCATAGCATTCTTTTTAAGAAAGATATTTGCAAATGTAAAAATTGCTTCAAATGACTCTTTTATTGCGCAATATGACAGTATATACGCGATTTAATCGTTTTCAACATTGCGCAATAAATAATGATGAAAAACATAAACCGATGACGCGAACAGGTAGAGAAGCTCAAGCGCAACATAATGATACCACTTAGGAGACCATAGCATTCTTTTATAAGAAAGATATTGGCAAATGTAAAAAATGCTTCAATTGACTCTTTTATTGCGCAATATAATCGTTTTTCAACATTGCGCAATAAATAATGATGAAAAACATAAACCGATGACGCGAACAGGTAGAGATGCTCAAGTGCAACATAATGATACCACTTAGAAGACCATAGCATTCTTTTATAAGAAAGATATTTGCAAATGCTTCAAATGACTCTTTTATTGCGCAATATGACAGTATATACGCAATTTAATCGTTTTCAACATTGCGCAATAAATAATGATGAAAAACATAAACCGATGACGCGAACAGGTAAGACAAGCTCAAGCGCATCAAAATGATGCCACTTAAGAGACCGACCTAATCGTTTTTGAACATTGCGCAATAAATAATGATGAAAAACATAAACCGATGACGCGAACAGGTAGAGAAGCTCAAGCGCAACATAATGATACCACTTAGGAGACCATAGCATTCTTTTATAAGAAAGATATTGGCAAATGTAAAAAATGCTTCAATTGACTCTTTTATTGCGCAATATAATCGTTTTTCAACATTGCGCAATAAATAATGATGAAAAACATAAACCGATGACGCGAACAGGTAGAGATGCTCAAGTGCAACATAATGATACCACTTAGGAGACCATAGCATTCTTTTATAAGAAAGATATTTGCAAATGCTTCAAATGACTCTTTTATTGCGCAATATGACAGTATATACGCAATTTAATCGTTTTCAACATTGCGCAATAAATAATGATGAAAAACATAAACCGATGACGCGAACAGGTAAGACAAGCTCAAGCGCATCAAAATGATGCCACTTAAGAGACCGACCTAATCGTTTTGAACATTGCGCAATAAATAATGATGAAAAACATAAACCGATGACGCGAACAGGTAGAGAAGCTCAAGCGCAACATAATGATACCACTTAGGAGACCATAGCATTCTTTTATAAGAAAGATATTGGCAAATGTAAAAAATACTTCAATTGACTCTTTTATTGCGCAATATAATCGTTTTTCAACATTGCGCAATAAATAATGATGAAAAACATAAACCGATGACGCCAACAGGTAGAGAAGCTCAAGCGCATCAAAATGATATCACTTAGGAGACCGACTTAATCGTTTTTAACATTGCGCAATAAATAAAGATGAAAAACATAAACCGATGACGCGTACAGGTAGAGATGCTCAAGTGCAACATAATGACACCACTTAGGAGACCATAGCATTCTTTTATAAGAAAGATATTTAAAAAACATAAACCGATGACGCGAACAGGTAGAGAAGCTGAAGCGCATCAAAATGATACCACTTAGGTGACCGACTTAATCGTTTTTAATATTGCGCAATAAATAAAGATGAAAAACATAAACCGATGACGCGTACAGGTAGAGGTGCTCAAGTACAACATAATGACACCACTTAGGAGACCATAGCATTCTTTTATAAGAAAGATATTTGAAAAACATAAACCGATGACGCGAACAGGTAGAGAAGCTGAAGCGCATCAAAATGATACCACTTAGGAGACCATAGCATTCTTTTTAGGAAAGATATTTGAAAAACATAAACCGATGACGCCAACAGGTAGAGAAGCTGAAGCGCATCAAAATGATACCACTTAGGAGACCATAGCATTCTTTTTAGGAAAGATATTTGCAAACGTAAAAAATGCTTCAAATGACTCTTTTATTGCGCAATATATACGCGATTTAATCGTTTTCAACATTGCGCAATAAATAATGATGAAAAACATAAACCGATGACGCCAACAGGTAGAGAAGCTCAAGCGGAACATAATGATACCACTTAGGAGGCAATAGTATTCTCTTTAAGAAAGATATTTGCAAATGTGTAAAAAAATGCTTCAAATGACTCTTTGATTGCGCAATATGATAGTATATACGCGATTTAATCGTTTTCAACATTGCGCAATAAATAATGATGAAAAACATAAACCGGTGACGCGAACAGGCAGACAAGCTCAAGCGCATCCAAATGATGCCACTTAAGAGACCGACCTAATCGTTTATAACATTGCGCAATAAATAATGATGAAAAACATAAACCGATGACGCGAACAGGTAGAGATGCTCAAGTGCAACATAATGATACCACTTAGGAGACCATAGCATTCTTTTATAAGAAAGATATTTGCAAATGCTTCAAATGACTCTTTTATTGCGCAATATGACAGTATATACGCGATTTAATCGTTTTCAACATTGCGCAATAAATAAAGATGAAAAACATAAACCGATGACGCGAACAGGTAGAGATGCTCAAGCGCAACATAATGATACCACTTAGGAGACCATAGCATTCTTTTATAAGAAAGATATTTGAAAAACATAAACCGATAACGCGAACAGGTAGAGAAGCTCAAGCGCATCAAAATGATACCACTTAGGAGACCATAGCATTCTTTTTAAGAAAGATATTTGCAAATGTAAAAATTGCTTCAAATGACTCTTTTATTGCGCAATATGACAGTATATACGCGATTTAATCGTTTTCAACATTGCGCAATAAATAAAGATGAAAAACATAAACCGATGACGCGAACAGGTAGAGAAGCTCAAGCGCATCAAAATGATGCCACTTAAGAGACCGACTTAATCGTTTTTAACATTGCGCAATAAATAATGATGAAAAACATAAACCGATGACGCGAACAGGTAGAGAAGCTCAAGCGCAACATAATGATACCACTTAGGAGACCATAGCATTCTTTTATAAGAAAGATATTGGCAAATGTAAAAAATGCTTCAATTGACTCTTTTATTGCGCAATATAATCGTTTTTCAACATTGCGCAATAAATAATGATGAAAAACATAAACCGATGACGCCAACAGGTAGAGAAGCTCAAGCGCATCAAAATGATATCACTTAGGAGACCGACTTAATCGTTTTTAACATTGCGCAATAAATAAAGATGAAAAACATAAACCGATGACGCGTACAGGTAGAGATGCTCAAGTGCAACATAATGACACCACTTAGGAGACCATAGCATTCTTTTATAAGAAAGATATTTGAAAAACATAAACCGATGACGCGAACAGGTAGAGAAGCTGAAGCGCATCAAAATGATACCACTTAGGAGACCGACTTGATCGTTTTTAACATTGCGCAATAAATAAAGATGAAAAACATAAACCGATGACGCGTACAGGTAGAGGTGCTCAAGCGCAACAAATAGGAGACCGACTTAATCGTTTTTAACATTGCGCAATAAATAAAGATGAAAAACATAAACCGATAACGCGTACAGGTAGAGATGCTCAAGTGCAACATAATGACACCACTTAGGAGACCATAGCATTCTTTTATAAGAAAGATATTTGCAAATGTAGAAAATGCTTCAAATGACTCTTTTATTGCGCAATATGACAGTATATACGCGATTTAATCGTTTTCAACATTGCGCAATAAATAATGATGAAAAACATAAACCGATGACGCCAACAGGTAGAGAAGCTCAAGCGGAACATAATGATACCACTTAGGAGGCAATAGCATTCTCTTTAAGAAAGATATTTGCAAATGTAAAAATTGCTTCAAATGACTCTTTTATTGCGCAATATGACAGTATATACGCGATTTAATCGTTTTCAACATTGCGCAATAAATAAAGATGAAAAACATAAACTGATGACGCGAACAGGTAGAGAAGCTCAAGCGCATCAAAATGATGCCACTTAAGAGACCGACTTAATCGTTTTTAACATTGCGCAATAAATAATGATGAAAAACATAAACCGATGACGCGAACAGGTAGAGAAGCTCAAGCGCAACATAATGATACCACTTAGGAGACCATAGCATTCTTTTATAAGAAAGATATTGGCAAATGTAAAAAATGCTTCAATTGACTCTTTTATTGCGCAATATAATCGTTTTTCAACATTGCGCAATAAATAATGATGAAAAACATAAACCGATGACGCGTACAGGTAGAGATGCTCAAGTGCAACATAATGACACCACTTAGGAGACCATAGCATTCTTTTATAAGAAAGATATTTGAAAAACATAAACCGATGACGCGAACAGGTAGAGAAGCTGAAGCGCATCAAAATGATACCACTTAGGAGACCGACTTAATCGTTTTTAACATTGCGCAATAAATAAAGATGAAAAACATAAACCGATGACGCGTACAGGTAGAGGTGCTCAAGCGCAACAAATAGGAGACCGACTTAATCGTTTTTAACATTGCGCAATAAATAAAGATGAAAAACATAAACCGATAACGCGTACAGGTAGAGATGCTCAAGTGCAACATAATGACACCACTTAGGAGACCATAGCATTCTTTTATAAGAAAGATATTTGCAAATGTAGAAAATGCTTCAAATGACTCTTTTATTGCGCAATATGACAGTATATACGCGATTTAATCGTTTTCAACATTGCGCAATAAATAATGATGAAAAACATAAACCGATGACGCCAACAGGTAGAGAAGCTCAAGCGGAACATAATGATACCACTTAGGAGGCAATAGTATTCTCTTTAAGAAAGATATTTGCAAAAGTGTAAAAAAATGCTTCAAATGACTCTTTGATTGCGCAATATGATAGTATATACGCGATTTAATCGTTTTCAACATTGCGCAATAAATAATGATGAAAAACATAAACCGGTGACGCGAACAGGTAGAGATGCTCAAGTGCAACATAATGATACCACTTAGGAGACCATAGCATTCTTTTATAAGAAAGATATTTGCAAAAGCTTCAAATGACTCTTTTATTGCGCAATATGACAGTATATACGCGATTTAATCGTTTTCAACATTGCGCAATAAATAAAGATGAAAAACATAAACCGATGACGCGAACAGGTAGAGAAGCTCAAGCGCAACATAATGACACCACTTAGGAGACCATAGCATTCTTTTATAAGAAAGATATTTAAAAAACATAAACCGATGACGCGAACAGGTAGAGAAGCTGAAGCGCATCAAAATGATACCACTTAGGAGACCATAGCATTCTTTTTAGGAAAGATATTTGCAAACGTAAAATATGCTTCAAATGACTCTTTTATTGCGCAATATATACGCGATTTAATCGTTTCCATCATTGCGCAATAAATAATGATGAAAAACATAAACCGATGACGCGAACAGGTAGAGAAGCTCAAGCGCATCAAATAGGAGACCGACTTAATCGTTTTTAACATTGCGCAATAAATAAAGATGAAAAACATAAACCGATGACGCGTACAGGTAGAGATGCTCAAGTGCAACATAATGACACCACTTAGGAGACCATAGCATTCTTTTATAAGAAAGATATTTGAAAAACATAAACCGATGACGCCAACAGGTAGAGAAGCTGAAGCGCATCAAAATGATACCACTTAGGAGACCATAGCATTCTTTTTAGGAAAGATATTTGCAAACGTAAAAAATGCTTCAAATGACTCTTTTATTGCGCAATATATACGCGATTTAATCGTTTTCAACATTGCGCAATAAATAATGATGAAAAACATAAACCGATGACGCGAACAGGTAAGACAAGCTCAAGCGCATCAAAATGATGCCACTTAAGAGACCGACCTAATCGTTTTGAACATTGCGCAATAAACAATGATGAAAAACATAAACCGATGACGCGAACAGGTAGAGAAGCTCAAGCGCAACATAATGATACCACTTAGGAGACCATAGCATTCTTTTATAAGAAAGATATTGGCAAATGTAAAAAATACTTCAATTGACTCTTTTATTGCGCAATATAATCGTTTTTCAACATTGCGCAATAAATAATGATGAAAAACATAAACCGATGACGCCAACAGGTAGAGAAGCTCAAGCGCATCAAAATGATATCACTTAGGAGACCGACTTAATCGTTTTTAACATTGCGCAATAAATAAAGATGAAAAACATAAACCGATGACGCGTACAGGTAGAGATGCTCAAGTGCAACATAATGACACCACTTAGGAGGCCATAGCATTCTTTTATAAGAAAGATATTTGCAAATGCTTCAAATGACTCTTTTATTGCGCAATATGACAGTATATACGCGATTTAATCGTTTTCAACATTGCGCAATAAATAAAGATGAAAAACATAAACCGATGACGCGAACAGGTAGAGAAGCTCAAGCGCAACATAATGACACCACTTAGGAGACCATAGCATTCTTTTATAAGAAAGATATTTGAAAAACATAAACCGATGACGCGAACAGGTAGAGAAGCTGAAGCGCATCAAAATGATACCACTTAGGAGACCATAGCATTCTTTTTAGGAAAGATATTTGCAAACGTAAAAAATGCTTCAAATGACTCTTTTATTGCGCAATATATACGCGATTTAATCGTTTCCATCATTGCGCAATAAATAATGATGAAAAACATAAACCGATGACGCGAACAGGTAGAGAAGCTCAAGCGCATCAAAAAGGAGACCGACTTAATCGTTTTTAACATTGCGCAATAAATAAAGATGAAAAACATAAACCGATGACGCGTACAGGTAGAGATGCTCAAGTGCAACATAATGACACCACTTAGGAGACCATAGCATTCTTTTATAAGAAAGATATTTGAAAAACATAAACCGATGACGCCAACAGGTAGAGAAACTGAAGCGCATCAAAATGATACCACTTAGGAGACCATAGCATTCTTTTTAGGAAAGATATTTGCAAACGTAAAAAATGCTTCAAATGACTCTTTTATTGCGCAATATATACGCGATTTAATCGTTTTCAACATTGCGCAATAAATAATGATGAAAAACATAAACCGATGACGCGAACAGGTAAGACAAGCTCAAGCGCATCAAAATGATGCCACTTAAGAGACCGACCTAATCGTTTTGAACATTGCGCAATAAACAATGATGAAAAACATAAACCGATGACGCGAACAGGTAGAGAAGCTCAAGCGCAACATAATGATACCACTTAGGAGACCATAGCATTCTTTTATAAGAAAGATATTGGCAAATGTAAAAAATACTTCAATTGACTCTTTTATTGCGCAATATAATCGTTTTTCAACATTGCGCAATAAATAATGATGAAAAACATAAACCGATGACGCCAACAGGTAGAGAAGCTCAAGCGCATCAAAATGATATCACTTAGGAGACCGACTTAATCGTTTTTAACATTGCGCAATAAATAAAGATGAAAAACATAAACCGATGACGCGTACAGGTAGAGATGCTCAAGTGCAACATAATGACACCACTTAGGAGGCCATAGCATTCTTTTATAAGAAAGATATTTGCAAATGCTTCAAATGACTCTTTTATTGCGCAATATGACAGTATATACGCGATTTAATCGTTTTCAACATTGCGCAATAAATAAAGATGAAAAACATAAACCGATGACGCGAACAGGTAGAGAAGCTCAAGCGCAACATAATGACACCACTTAGGAGACCATAGCATTCTTTTATAAGAAAGATATTTGAAAAACATAAACCGATGACGCGAACAGGTAGAGAAGCTGAAGCGCATCAAAATGATACCACTTAGGAGACCATAGCATTCTTTTTAGGAAAGATATTTGCAAACGTAAAAAATGCTTCAAATGACTCTTTTATTGCGCAATATATACGCGATTTAATCGTTTCCATCATTGCGCAATAAATAATGATGAAAAACATAAACCGATGACGCGAACAGGTAGAGAAGCTCAAGCGCATCAAAAAGGAGACCGACTTAATCGTTTTTAACATTGCGCAATAAATAAAGATGAAAAACATAAACCGATGACGCGTACAGGTAGAGATGCTCAAGTGCAACATAATGACACCACTTAGGAGACCATAGCATTCTTTTATAAGAAAGATATTTGAAAAACATAAACCGATGACGCCAACAGGTAGAGAAGCTGAAGCGCATCAAAATGATACCACTTAGGAGACCATAGCATTCTTTTTAGGAAAGATATTTGCAAACGTAAAAAATGCTTCAAATGACTCTTTTATTGCGCAATATATACGCGATTTAATCGTTTTCAACATTGCGCAATAAATAATGATAAAAAACATAAACCGATGACGCGAACAGGTAAGACAAGCTCAAGCGCATCAAAATGATGCCACTTAAGAGACCGACCTAATCGTTTTGAACATTGCGCAATAAATAATGATGAAAAACATAAACCGATGACGCGAACAGGTAGAGAAGCTCAAGCGCAACATAATGATACCACTTAGGAGACCATAGCATTCTTTTATAAGAAAGATATTTGCAAATGCTTCAAATGACTCTTTTATTGCGCAATATGACAGTATATACGCAATTTAATCGTTTTCAACATTGCGCAATAAATAATGATGAAAAACATAAACCGATGACGCGAACAGGTAAGACAAGCTCAAGCGCATCAAAATGATGCCACTTAAGAGACCGACCTAATCGTTTTGAACATTGCGCAATAAATAATGATGAAAAACATAAACCGATGACGCGAACAGGTAGAGAAGCTCAAGCGCAACATAATGATACCACTTAGGAGACCATAGCATTCTTTTATAAGAAAGATATTGGCAAATGTAAAAAATACTTCAATTGACTCTTTTATTGCGCAATATAATCGTTTTTCAACATTGCGCAATAAATAATGATGAAAAACATAAACCGATGACGCCAACAGGTAGAGAAGCTCAAGCGCATCAAAATGATATCACTTAGGAGACCGACTTAATCGTTTTTAACATTGCGCAATAAATAAAGATGAAAAACATAAACCGATGACGCGTACAGGTAGAGATGCTCAAGTGCAACATAATGACACCACTTAGGAGACCATAGCATTCTTTTATAAGAAAGATATTTAAAAAACATAAACCGATGACGCGAACAGGTAGAGAAGCTGAAGCGCATCAAAATGATACCACTTAGGTGACCGACTTAATCGTTTTTAATATTGCGCAATAAATAAAGATGAAAAACATAAACCGATGACGCGTACAGGTAGAGGTGCTCAAGTACAACATAATGACACCACTTAGGAGACCATAGCATTCTTTTATAAGAAAGATATTTGAAAAACATAAACCGATGACGCGAACAGGTAGAGAAGCTGAAGCGCATCAAAATGATACCACTTAGGAGACCATAGCATTCTTTTTAGGAAAGATATTTGCAAACGTAAAAAATGCTTCAAATGACTCTTTTATTGCGCAATATATACGCGATTTAATCGTTTCCATCATTGCGCAATAAATAATGATGAAAAACATAAACCGATGACGCGAACAGGTAGAGATGCTCAAAGCACAACATAATGATACCACTTAAGAGACCAAAGCATTCTTTTATAAGAAAGATATTTGCAAATGTAAAAAATGCTTCAAATGACTCTTTTATTGCGCAATATGATAGTATATACGCGATTTAATCGTTTTCAACATTGCGCAATAAATAATGATGAAAAACATAAACCGGTGACGCGAACAGGCAGACAAGCTCAAGCGCATCAAAATGAAGCCACTTAAGAGACCGACCTAATCGTTTTTAACATTGCGCAATAAATAATGATGAAAAACATAAACCGATGACGCGAACAGGTAGAGAAGCTCAAGCGCAACATAATGATACCACTTAGGAGACCATAGCATTCTTTTATAAGAAAGATATTTGCGAACGTAAAAAATGCTTCAAATGACTCTTTTATTGCGCAATATGACAGTATATACGCGATTTAATCGTTTCCATCATTGCGCAATATATAATGATGAAAAACATAAACCGATGACGCCAACAGGTAGAGAAGCTCAAGCGCATCAAAATGATACCACTTAGGAGACCGACTTAATCGTTTTTAACATTGCGCAATAAATAAAGATGAAAAACATAAACCGATGACGCGTACAGGTAGAGATGCTCAAGCGCAACATAATGATACCACTTAGGAGACCATAGCATTCTTTTATAAGAAAGATATTTGAAAAACATAAACCGATAACGCGAACAGGTAGAGAAGCTCAAGCGCATCAAAATGATACCACTTAGGAGATCATAGCATTCTTTTTAAGAAAGATATTTGCAAATGTAAAAATTGCTTCAAATGACTCTTTTATTGCGCAATATGACAGTATATACGCGATTTAATCGTTTTCAACATTGCGCAATAAATAATGATGAAAAACATAAACCGATGACGCGAACAGGTAGAGAAGCTCAAGCGCAACATAATGATACCACTTAGGAGACCATAGCATTCTTTTATAAGAAAGATATTGGCAAATGTAAAAAATGCTTCAATTGACTCTTTTATTGCGCAATATAATCGTTTTTCAACATTGCGCAATAAATAATGATGAAAAACATAAACCGATGACGCGAACAGGTAGAGATGCTCAAGTGCAACATAATGATACCACTTAGAAGACCATAGCATTCTTTTATAAGAAAGATATTTGCAAATGCTTCAAATGACTCTTTTATTGCGCAATATGACAGTATATACGCAATTTAATCGTTTTCAACATTGCGCAATAAATAATGATGAAAAACATAAACCGATGACGCGAACAGGTAAGACAAGCTCAAGCGCATCAAAATGATGCCACTTAAGAGACCGACCTAATCGTTTTTGAACATTGCGCAATAAATAATGATGAAAAACATAAACCGATGACGCGAACAGGTAGAGAAGCTCAAGCGCAACATAATGATACCACTTAGGAGACCATAGCATTCTTTTATAAGAAAGATATTGGCAAATGTAAAAAATGCTTCAATTGACTCTTTTATTGCGCAATATAATCGTTTTTCAACATTGCGCAATAAATAATGATGAAAAACATAAACCGATGACGCGAACAGGTAGAGATGCTCAAGTGCAACATAATGATACCACTTAGGAGACCATAGCATTCTTTTATAAGAAAGATATTTGCAAATGCTTCAAATGACTCTTTTATTGCGCAATATGACAGTATATACGCAATTTAATCGTTTTCAACATTGCGCAATAAATAATGATGAAAAACATAAACCGATGACGCGAACAGGTAAGACAAGCTCAAGCGCATCAAAATGATGCCACTTAAGAGACCGACCTAATCGTTTTGAACATTGCGCAATAAATAATGATGAAAAACATAAACCGATGACGCGAACAGGTAGAGAAGCTCAAGCGCAACATAATGATACCACTTAGGAGACCATAGCATTCTTTTATAAGAAAGATATTGGCAAATGTAAAAAATACTTCAATTGACTCTTTTATTGCGCAATATAATCGTTTTTCAACATTGCGCAATAAATAATGATGAAAAACATAAACCGATGACGCCAACAGGTAGAGAAGCTCAAGCGCATCAAAATGATATCACTTAGGAGACCGACTTAATCGTTTTTAACATTGCGCAATAAATAAAGATGAAAAACATAAACCGATGACGCGTACAGGTAGAGATGCTCAAGTGCAACATAATGACACCACTTAGGAGACCATAGCATTCTTTTATAAGAAAGATATTTAAAAAACATAAACCGATGACGCGAACAGGTAGAGAAGCTGAAGCGCATCAAAATGATACCACTTAGGTGACCGACTTAATCGTTTTTAATATTGCGCAATAAATAAAGATGAAAAACATAAACCGATGACGCGTACAGGTAGAGGTGCTCAAGTACAACATAATGACACCACTTAGGAGACCATAGCATTCTTTTATAAGAAAGATATTTGAAAAACATAAACCGATGACGCGAACAGGTAGAGAAGCTGAAGCGCATCAAAATGATACCACTTAGGAGACCATAGCATTCTTTTTAGGAAAGATATTTGCAAACGTAAAAAATGCTTCAAATGACTCTTTTATTGCGCAATATATACGCGATTTAATCGTTTCCATCATTGCGCAATAAATAATGATGAAAAACATAAACCGATGACGCGAACAGGTAGAGATGCTCAAAGCACAACATAATGATACCACTTAAGAGACCAAAGCATTCTTTTATAAGAAAGATATTTGCAAATGTAAAAAATGCTTCAAATGACTCTTTTATTGCGCAATATGATAGTATATACGCGATTTAATCGTTTTCAACATTGCGCAATAAATAATGATGAAAAACATAAACCGGTGACGCGAACAGGCAGACAAGCTCAAGCGCATCAAAATGAAGCCACTTAAGAGACCGACCTAATCGTTTTTAACATTGCGCAATAAATAATGATGAAAAACATAAACCGATGACGCGAACAGGTAGAGAAGCTCAAGCGCAACATAATGATACCACTTAGGAGACCATAGCATTCTTTTATAAGAAAGATATTTGCGAACGTAAAAAATGCTTCAAATGACTCTTTTATTGCGCAATATGACAGTATATACGCGATTTAATCGTTTCCATCATTGCGCAATATATAATGATGAAAAACATAAACCGATGACGCCAACAGGTAGAGAAGCTCAAGCGCATCAAAATGATACCACTTAGGAGACCGACTTAATCGTTTTTAACATTGCGCAATAAATAAAGATGAAAAACATAAACCGATGACGCGTACAGGTAGAGATGCTCAAGCGCAACATAATGATACCACTTAGGAGACCATAGCATTCTTTTATAAGAAAGATATTTGAAAAACATAAACCGATAACGCGAACAGGTAGAGAAGCTCAAGCGCATCAAAATGATTCCACTTAGGAGATCATAGCATTCTTTTTAAGAAAGATATTTGCAAATGTAAAAATTGCTTCAAATGACTCTTTTATTGCGCAATATGACAGTATATACGCGATTTAATCGTTTTCAACATTGCGCAATAAATAATGATGAAAAACATAAACCGATGACGCGAACAGGTAGAGAAGCTCAAGCGCAACATAATGATACCACTTAGGAGACCATAGCATTCTTTTATAAGAAAGATATTGGCAAATGTAAAAAATGCTTCAATTGACTCTTTTATTGCGCAATATAATCGTTTTTCAACATTGCGCAATAAATAATGATGAAAAACATAAACCGATGACGCGAACAGGTAGAGATGCTCAAGTGCAACATAATGATACCACTTAGAAGACCATAGCATTCTTTTATAAGAAAGATATTTGCAAATGCTTCAAATGACTCTTTTATTGCGCAATATGACAGTATATACGCAATTTAATCGTTTTCAACATTGCGCAATAAATAATGATGAAAAACATAAACCGATGACGCGAACAGGTAAGACAAGCTCAAGCGCATCAAAATGATGCCACTTAAGAGACCGACCTAATCGTTTTTGAACATTGCGCAATAAATAATGATGAAAAACATAAACCGATGACGCGAACAGGTAGAGAAGCTCAAGCGCAACATAATGATACCACTTAGGAGACCATAGCATTCTTTTATAAGAAAGATATTGGCAAATGTAAAAAATGCTTCAATTGACTCTTTTATTGCGCAATATAATCGTTTTTCAACATTGCGCAATAAATAATGATGAAAAACATAAACCGATGACGCGAACAGGTAGAGATGCTCAAGTGCAACATAATGATACCACTTAGGAGACCATAGCATTCTTTTATAAGAAAGATATTTGCAAATGCTTCAAATGACTCTTTTATTGCGCAATATGACAGTATATACGCAATTTAATCGTTTTCAACATTGCGCAATAAATAATGATGAAAAACATAAACCGATGACGCGAACAGGTAAGACAAGCTCAAGCGCATCAAAATGATGCCACTTAAGAGACCGACCTAATCGTTTTGAACATTGCGCAATAAATAATGATGAAAAACATAAACCGATGACGCGAACAGGTAGAGAAGCTCAAGCGCAACATAATGATACCACTTAGGAGACCATAGCATTCTTTTATAAGAAAGATATTGGCAAATGTAAAAAATGCTTCAATTGACTCTTTTATTGCGCAATATAATCGTTTTTCAACATTGCGCAATAAATAATGATGAAGAACATAAACCGATGACGCCAACAGGTAGAGAAGCTCAAGCGCATCAAAATGATATCACTTAGGAGACCGACTTAATCGTTTTTAACATTGCGCAATAAATAAAGATGAAAAACATAAACCGATGACGCGTACAGGTAGAAAAGCTCAAGCGGAACATAATGATACCACTTAGGAGGCAATAGCATTCTCTTTAAGAAAGATATTTGCAAATGTGTAAAAAAATGCTTCAAATGACTCTTTGATTGCGCAATATGATAGTATATACGCGATTTAATCGTTTTCAACATTGCGCAATAAATAATGATGAAAAACATAAACCGGTGACGCAAACAGGTAGAGAAGCTCAAGCGCATCAAAATGATACCACTTAGGAGACCGACTTAATCGTTTTTAACATTGCGCAATAAATAAAGATGAAAAACATAAACCGATGACGCAAACAGGTAGAGAAGCTCAAGCGCATCAAAATGATGCCACTTAAGAGACCGACTTAATCGTTTATAACATTGCGCAATAAATAATGATGAAAAACATAAACCGATGACGCGAACAGGTAGAGATGCTCAAGTGCAACATAATGATACCACTTAGGAGACCATAGCATTCTTTTATAAGAAAGATATTTGCAAATGCTTCGAATGACTCTTTTATTGCGCAATATGACAGTATATACGCGATTTAATCGTTTTCAACATTGCGCAATAAATAAAGATAAAAAACATAAACCGATGACGCGAACAGGTAGAGAAGCTCAAGCGCATCAAATAGGAGACCGACTTAATCGTTTTTAACATTGCGCAATAAATAAAGATGAAAAACATAAACCGATGATGCGTACAGGTAGAGATGCTCAAGTGCAACATAATGACACCACTTAGGAGACCATAGCATTCTTTTATAAGAAAGATATTTGCAAATGTAGAAAATGCTTCAAATGACTCTTTTATTGCGCAATATGATAGTATATACGCGATTTAATCGTTTTCAACATTGCGCAATAAATAATGATGAAAAACATAAACCGATGACGCCAACAGGTAGAGAAGCTCAAGCGGAACATAATGATACCACTTAGGAGGCAATAGCATTCTTTTATAAGAAAGATATTTGCAAATGTAAAAAATGCTTCAAATGACTCTTTGATTGCGCAATATGATAGTATATACGCGATTTAATCGTTTTCAACATTGCGCAATAAATAATGATGAAAAACATAAACCGATGACGCCAACAGGTAGAGAAGCTCAAGCGCAACATAATGATACCACTTAGGAGACCATAGCATTCTTTTATAAGAAAGATATTGGCAAATGTAAAAAATGCTTCAATTGACTCTTTTATTGCGCAATATAATCGTTTTTCAACATTGCGCAATAAATAACGATGAAAAACATAAACCGATGACGCCAACAGGTAGAGAAGCTCAAGCGCATCAAAATGATATCACTTAGGAGACCGACTTAATCGTTTTTAACATTGCGCAATAAATAAAGATGAAAAACATAAACCGATGACGCGTACAGGTAGAGATGCTCAAGTGCAACATAATGACACCACTTAGGAGACCATAGCATTCTTTTATAAGAAAGATATTTGAAAAACATAAACCGATGACGCGAACAGGTAGAGAAGCTGAAGCGCATCAAAATGATACCACTTAGGAGACCGACTTAATCGTTTTTAACATTGCGCAATAAATAAAGATGAAAAACATAAACCGATGACGCGTACAGGTAGAGGTGCTCAAGCGCAACAAATAGGAGACCGACTTAATCGTTTTTAACATTGCGCAATAAATAAAGATGAAAAACATAAACCGATAACGCGTACAGGTAGAGAAGCTGAAGCGCATCAAAATGATACCACTTAGGAGACCATAGCATTCTTTTTAGGAAAGATATTTGCAAACGTAAAAAATGCTTCAAATGACTCTTTTATTGCGCAATATATACGCGATTTAATCGTTTCCATCATTGCGCAATAAATAATGATGAAAAACATAAACCGATGACGCGAACAGGTAGAGAAGCTCAAGCGCATCAAATAGGAGACCGACTTAATCGTTTTTAACATTGCGCAATAAATAAAGATGAAAAACATAAACCGATGACGCGTACAGGTAGAGATGCTCAAGTGCAACATAATGACACCACTTAGGAGACCATAGCATTCTTTTATAAGAAAGATATTTGAAAAACATAAACCGATGACGCCAACAGGTAGAGAAGCTGAAGCGCATCAAAATGATACCACTTAGGAGACCATAGCATTCTTTTTAGGAAAGATATTTGCAAACGTAAAAAATGCTTCAAATGACTCTTTTATTGCGCAATATATACGCGATTTAATCGTTTTCAACATTGCGCAATAAATAATGATGAAAAACATAAACCGATGACGCCAACAGGTAGAGAAGCTCAAGCGGAACATAATGATACCACTTAGGAGGCAATAGTATTCTCTTTAAGAAAGATATTTGCAAATGTGTAAAAAAATGCTTCAAATGACTCTTTGATTGCGCAATATGATAGTATATACGCGATTTAATCGTTTTCAACATTGCGCAATAAATAATGATGAAAAACATAAACCGGTGACGCGAACAGGCAGACAAGCTCAAGCGCATCCAAATGATGCCACTTAAGAGACCGACCTAATCGTTTATAACATTGCGCAATAAATAATGATGAAAAACATAAACCGATGACGCGAACAGGTAGAGATGCTCAAGTGCAACATAATGATACCACTTAGGAGACCATAGCATTCTTTTATAAGAAAGATATTTGCAAATGCTTCAAATGACTCTTTTATTGCGCAATATGACAGTATATACGCGATTTAATCGTTTTCAACATTGCGCAATAAATAAAGATGAAAAACATAAACCGATGACGCGAACAGGTAGAGATGCTCAAGCGCAACATAATGATACCACTTAGGAGACCATAGCATTCTTTTATAAGAAAGATATTTGAAAAACATAAACCGATAACGCGAACAGGTAGAGAAGCTCAAGCGCATCAAAATGATACCACTTAGGAGACCATAGCATTCTTTTTAAGAAAGATATTTGCAAATGTAAAAATTGCTTCAAATGACTCTTTTATTGCGCAATATGACAGTATATACGCGATTTAATCGTTTTCAACATTGCGCAATAAATAAAGATGAAAAACATAAACCGATGACGCGAACAGGTAGAGAAGCTCAAGCGCATCAAAATGATGCCACTTAAGAGACCGACTTAATCGTTTTTAACATTGCGCAATAAATAATGATGAAAAACATAAACCGATGACGCGAACAGGTAGAGAAGCTCAAGCGCAACATAATGATACCACTTAGGAGACCATAGCATTCTTTTTAGGAAAGATATTTGCAAACGTAAAAAATGCTTCAAATGACTCTTTTATTGCGCAATATGACAGTATATACGCGATTTAATCGTTTTCAACATTGCGCAATAAATAATGATGAAAAACATAAACCGATGACGCCAACAGGTAGAGAAGCTCAAGCGAATCAAAATGATACCACTTAAGAGACCGACTTAATCGTTTTTAACATTGCGCAATAAATAATGATGAAAAACATAAACCGATGACGCAAACAGGTAGAAAAGCTCAAGCGGAACATAATGATACCACTTAGGAGGCAATAGCATTCTCTTTAAGAAAGATATTTGCAAATGTGTAAAAAAATGCTTCAAATGACTCTTTGATTGCGCAATATGATAGTATATACGCGATTTAATCGTTTTCAACATTGCGCAATAAATAATGATGAAAAACATAAACCGGTGACGCAAACAGGTAGAGAAGCTCAAGCGCATCAAAATGATACCACTTAGGAGACCGACTTAATCGTTTTTAACATTGCGCAATAAATAAAGATGAAAAACATAAACCGATGACGCGTACAGGTAGAGATGCTCAAGCGCAACATAATGATACCACTTAGGAGACCATAGCATTCTTTTATAAGAAAGATATTTGCAAATGTAAAAATTGCTTCAAATGACTCTTTTATTGCGCAATATGACAGTATATACGCGATTTAATCGTTTTCAACATTGCGCAATAAATAAAGATGAAAAACATAAACCGATGACGCGAACAGGTAGAGAAGATCAAGCGCATCAAAATGATGCCACTTAAGAGACCGACTTAATCGTTTTTAACATTGCGCAATAAATAATGATGAAAAACATAAACCGATGACGCGAACAGGTAGAGAAGCTCAAGCGCAACATAATGATACCACTTAGGAGACCATAGCATTCTTTTATAAGAAAGATATTGGCAAATGTAAAAAATGCTTCAATTGACTCTTTTATTGCGCAATATAATCGTTTTTCAACATTGCGCAATAAATAATGATGAAAAACATAAACCGATGACGCCAACAGGTAGAGAAGCTCAAGCGGAACATAATGATACCACTTAGGAGGCAATAGTATTCTCTTTAAGAAAGATATTTGCAAAAGTGTAAAAAAATGCTTCAAATGACTCTTTGATTGCGCAATATGATAGTATATACGCGATTTAATCGTTTTCAACATTGCGCAATAAATAATGATGAAAAACATAAACCGGTGACGCGAACAGGCAGACAAGCTCAGGCGCATCAAAATGATGCCACTTAAGAGACCGACCTAATCGTTTATAACATTGCGCAATAAATAATGATGAAAAACATAAACCGATGACGCGAACAGGTAGAGATGCTCAAGTGCAACATAATGATACCACTTAGGAGACCATAGCATTCTTTTATAAGAAAGATATTTGCAAATGCTTCAAATGACTCTTTTATTGCGCAATATGACAGTATATACGCGATTTAATCGTTTTCAACATTGCGCAATAAATAAAGATGAAAAACATAAACCGATGACGCCAACAGGTAGAGAAGCTCAAGCGGAACATAATGATACCACTTAGGAGGCAATAGTATTCTCTTTAAGAAAGATATTTGCAAATGTGTAAAAAAATGCTTCAAATGACTCTTTGATTGCGCAATATGATAGTATATACGCGATTTAATCGTTTTCAACATTGCGCAATAAATAATGATGAAAAACATAAACCGATGACGCCAACAGGTAGAGAAGCTCAAGCGCAACATAATGATACCACTTAGGAGACCATAGCATTCTTTTATAAGAAAGATATTGGCAAATGTAAAAAATGCTTCAATTGACTCTTTTATTGCGCAATATAATCGTTTTTCAACATTGCGCAATAAATAACGATGAAAAACATAAACCGATGACGCCAACAGGTAGAGAAGCTCAAGCGCATCAAAATGATATCACTTAGGAGACCGACTTAATCGTTTTTAACATTGCGCAATAAATAAAGATGAAAAACATAAACCGATGACGCGTACAGGTAGAGATGCTCAAGTGCAACATAATGACACCACTTAGGAGACCATAGCATTCTTTTATAAGAAAGATATTTGAAAAACATAAACCGATGACGCGAACAGGTAGAGAAGCTGAAGCGCATCAAAATGATACCACTTAGGAGACCGACTTAATCGTTTTTAACATTGCGCAATAAATAAAGATGAAAAACATAAACCGATGACGCGTACAGGTAGAGGTGCTCAAGCGCAACAAATAGGAGACCGACTTAATCGTTTTTAACATTGCGCAATAAATAAAGATGAAAAACATAAACCGATAACGCGTACAGGTAGAGAAGCTGAAGCGCATCAAAATGATACCACTTAGGAGACCATAGCATTCTTTTTAGGAAAGATATTTGCAAACGTAAAAAATGCTTCAAATGACTCTTTTATTGCGCAATATATACGCGATTTAATCGTTTCCATCATTGCGCAATAAATAATGATGAAAAACATAAACCGATGACGCGAACAGGTAGAGAAGCTCAAGCGCATCAAATAGGAGACCGACTTAATCGTTTTTAACATTGCGCAATAAATAAAGATGAAAAACATAAACCGATGACGCGTACAGGTAGAGATGCTCAAGTGCAACATAATGACACCACTTAGGAGACCATAGCATTCTTTTATAAGAAAGATATTTGAAAAACATAAACCGATGACGCCAACAGGTAGAGAAGCTGAAGCGCATCAAAATGATACCACTTAGGAGACCATAGCATTCTTTTTAGGAAAGATATTTGCAAACGTAAAAAATGCTTCAAATGACTCTTTTATTGCGCAATATATACGCGATTTAATCGTTTTCAACATTGCGCAATAAATAATGATGAAAAACATAAACCGATGACGCCAACAGGTAGAGAAGCTCAAGCGGAACATAATGATACCACTTAGGAGGCAATAGTATTCTCTTTAAGAAAGATATTTGCAAATGTGTAAAAAAATGCTTCAAATGACTCTTTGATTGCGCAATATGATAGTATATACGCGATTTAATCGTTTTCAACATTGCGCAATAAATAATGATGAAAAACATAAACCGGTGACGCGAACAGGCAGACAAGCTCAAGCGCATCCAAATGATGCCACTTAAGAGACCGACCTAATCGTTTATAACATTGCGCAATAAATAATGATGAAAAACATAAACCGATGACGCGAACAGGTAGAGATGCTCAAGTGCAACATAATGATACCACTTAGGAGACCATAGCATTCTTTTATAAGAAAGATATTTGCAAATGCTTCAAATGACTCTTTTATTGCGCAATATGACAGTATATACGCGATTTAATCGTTTTCAACATTGCGCAATAAATAAAGATGAAAAACATAAACCGATGACGCGAACAGGTAGAGATGCTCAAGCGCAACATAATGATACCACTTAGGAGACCATAGCATTCTTTTATAAGAAAGATATTTGAAAAACATAAACCGATAACGCGAACAGGTAGAGAAGCTCAAGCGCATCAAAATGATACCACTTAGGAGACCATAGCATTCTTTTTAAGAAAGATATTTGCAAATGTAAAAATTGCTTCAAATGACTCTTTTATTGCGCAATATGACAGTATATACGCGATTTAATCGTTTTCAACATTGCGCAATAAATAAAGATGAAAAACATAAACCGATGACGCGAACAGGTAGAGAAGCTCAAGCGCATCAAAATGATGCCACTTAAGAGACCGACTTAATCGTTTTTAACATTGCGCAATAAATAATGATGAAAAACATAAACCGATGACGCGAACAGGTAGAGAAGCTCAAGCGCAACATAATGATACCACTTAGGAGACCATAGCATTCTTTTATAAGAAAGATATTGGCAAATGTAAAAAATGCTTCAATTGACTCTTTTATTGCGCAATATAATCGTTTTTCAACATTGCGCAATAAATAATGATGAAAAACATAAACCGATGACGCCAACAGGTAGAGAAGCTCAAGCGCATCAAAATGATATCACTTAGGAGACCGACTTAATCGTTTTTAACATTGCGCAATAAATAAAGATGAAAAACATAAACCGATGACGCGTACAGGTAGAGATGCTCAAGTGCAACATAATGACACCACTTAGGAGACCATAGCATTCTTTTATAAGAAAGATATTTGAAAAACATAAACCGATGACGCGAACAGGTAGAGAAGCTGAAGCGCATCAAAATGATACCACTTAGGAGACCGACTTGATCGTTTTTAACATTGCGCAATAAATAAAGATGAAAAACATAAACCGATGACGCGTACAGGTAGAGGTGCTCAAGCGCAACAAATAGGAGACCGACTTAATCGTTTTTAACATTGCGCAATAAATAAAGATGAAAAACATAAACCGATAACGCGTACAGGTAGAGATGCTCAAGTGCAACATAATGACACCACTTAGGAGACCATAGCATTCTTTTATAAGAAAGATATTTGCAAATGTAGAAAATGCTTCAAATGACTCTTTTATTGCGCAATATGACAGTATATACGCGATTTAATCGTTTTCAACATTGCGCAATAAATAATGATGAAAAACATAAACCGATGACGCCAACAGGTAGAGAAGCTCAAGCGGAACATAATGATACCACTTAGGAGGCAATAGCATTCTCTTTAAGAAAGATATTTGCAAATGTAAAAATTGCTTCAAATGACTCTTTTATTGCGCAATATGACAGTATATACGCGATTTAATCGTTTTCAACATTGCGCAATAAATAAAGATGAAAAACATAAACTGATGACGCGAACAGGTAGAGAAGCTCAAGCGCATCAAAATGATGCCACTTAAGAGACCGACTTAATCGTTTTTAACATTGCGCAATAAATAATGATGAAAAACATAAACCGATGACGCGAACAGGTAGAGAAGCTCAAGCGCAACATAATGATACCACTTAGGAGACCATAGCATTCTTTTATAAGAAAGATATTGGCAAATGTAAAAAATGCTTCAATTGACTCTTTTATTGCGCAATATAATCGTTTTTCAACATTGCGCAATAAATAATGATGAAAAACATAAACCGATGACGCGTACAGGTAGAGATGCTCAAGTGCAACATAATGACACCACTTAGGAGACCATAGCATTCTTTTATAAGAAAGATATTTGAAAAACATAAACCGATGACGCGAACAGGTAGAGAAGCTGAAGCGCATCAAAATGATACCACTTAGGAGACCGACTTAATCGTTTTTAACATTGCGCAATAAATAAAGATGAAAAACATAAACCGATGACGCGTACAGGTAGAGGTGCTCAAGCGCAACAAATAGGAGACCGACTTAATCGTTTTTAACATTGCGCAATAAATAAAGATGAAAAACATAAACCGATAACGCGTACAGGTAGAGATGCTCAAGTGCAACATAATGACACCACTTAGGAGACCATAGCATTCTTTTATAAGAAAGATATTTGCAAATGTAGAAAATGCTTCAAATGACTCTTTTATTGCGCAATATGACAGTATATACGCGATTTAATCGTTTTCAACATTGCGCAATAAATAATGATGAAAAACATAAACCGATGACGCCAACAGGTAGAGAAGCTCAAGCGGAACATAATGATACCACTTAGGAGGCAATAGTATTCTCTTTAAGAAAGATATTTGCAAAAGTGTAAAAAAATGCTTCAAATGACTCTTTGATTGCGCAATATGATAGTATATACGCGATTTAATCGTTTTCAACATTGCGCAATAAATAATGATGAAAAACATAAACCGGTGACGCGAACAGGTAGAGATGCTCAAGTGCAACATAATGATACCACTTAGGAGACCATAGCATTCTTTTATAAGAAAGATATTTGCAAAAGCTTCAAATGACTCTTTTATTGCGCAATATGACAGTATATACGCGATTTAATCGTTTTCAACATTGCGCAATAAATAAAGATGAAAAACATAAACCGATGACGCGAACAGGTAGAGAAGCTCAAGCGCAACATAATGACACCACTTAGGAGACCATAGCATTCTTTTATAAGAAAGATATTTAAAAAACATAAACCGATGACGCGAACAGGTAGAGAAGCTGAAGCGCATCAAAATGATACCACTTAGGAGACCATAGCATTCTTTTTAGGAAAGATATTTGCAAACGTAAAATATGCTTCAAATGACTCTTTTATTGCGCAATATATACGCGATTTAATCGTTTCCATCATTGCGCAATAAATAATGATGAAAAACATAAACCGATGACGCGAACAGGTAGAGAAGCTCAAGCGCATCAAATAGGAGACCGACTTAATCGTTTTTAACATTGCGCAATAAATAAAGATGAAAAACATAAACCGATGACGCGTACAGGTAGAGATGCTCAAGTGCAACATAATGACACCACTTAGGAGACCATAGCATTCTTTTATAAGAAAGATATTTGAAAAACATAAACCGATGACGCCAACAGGTAGAGAAGCTGAAGCGCATCAAAATGATACCACTTAGGAGACCATAGCATTCTTTTTAGGAAAGATATTTGCAAACGTAAAAAATGCTTCAAATGACTCTTTTATTGCGCAATATATACGCGATTTAATCGTTTTCAACATTGCGCAATAAATAATGATGAAAAACATAAACCGATGACGCGAACAGGTAAGACAAGCTCAAGCGCATCAAAATGATGCCACTTAAGAGACCGACCTAATCGTTTTGAACATTGCGCAATAAACAATGATGAAAAACATAAACCGATGACGCGAACAGGTAGAGAAGCTCAAGCGCAACATAATGATACCACTTAGGAGACCATAGCATTCTTTTATAAGAAAGATATTGGCAAATGTAAAAAATACTTCAATTGACTCTTTTATTGCGCAATATAATCGTTTTTCAACATTGCGCAATAAATAATGATGAAAAACATAAACCGATGACGCCAACAGGTAGAGAAGCTCAAGCGCATCAAAATGATATCACTTAGGAGACCGACTTAATCGTTTTTAACATTGCGCAATAAATAAAGATGAAAAACATAAACCGATGACGCGTACAGGTAGAGATGCTCAAGTGCAACATAATGACACCACTTAGGAGGCCATAGCATTCTTTTATAAGAAAGATATTTGCAAATGCTTCAAATGACTCTTTTATTGCGCAATATGACAGTATATACGCGATTTAATCGTTTTCAACATTGCGCAATAAATAAAGATGAAAAACATAAACCGATGACGCGAACAGGTAGAGAAGCTCAAGCGCAACATAATGACACCACTTAGGAGACCATAGCATTCTTTTATAAGAAAGATATTTAAAAAACATAAACCGATGACGCGAACAGGTAGAGAAGCTGAAGCGCATCAAAATGATACCACTTAGGAGACCATAGCATTCTTTTTAGGAAAGATATTTGCAAACGTAAAATATGCTTCAAATGACTCTTTTATTGCGCAATATATACGCGATTTAATCGTTTCCATCATTGCGCAATAAATAATGATGAAAAACATAAACCGATGACGCGAACAGGTAGAGAAGCTCAAGCGCATCAAATAGGAGACCGACTTAATCGTTTTTAACATTGCGCAATAAATAAAGATGAAAAACATAAACCGATGACGCGTACAGGTAGAGATGCTCAAGTGCAACATAATGACACCACTTAGGAGACCATAGCATTCTTTTATAAGAAAGATATTTGAAAAACATAAACCGATGACGCCAACAGGTAGAGAAGCTGAAGCGCATCAAAATGATACCACTTAGGAGACCATAGCATTCTTTTTAGGAAAGATATTTGCAAACGTAAAAAATGCTTCAAATGACTCTTTTATTGCGCAATATATACGCGATTTAATCGTTTTCAACATTGCGCAATAAATAATGATGAAAAACATAAACCGATGACGCGAACAGGTAAGACAAGCTCAAGCGCATCAAAATGATGCCACTTAAGAGACCGACCTAATCGTTTTGAACATTGCGCAATAAACAATGATGAAAAACATAAACCGATGACGCGAACAGGTAGAGAAGCTCAAGCGCAACATAATGATACCACTTAGGAGACCATAGCATTCTTTTATAAGAAAGATATTGGCAAATGTAAAAAATACTTCAATTGACTCTTTTATTGCGCAATATAATCGTTTTTCAACATTGCGCAATAAATAATGATGAAAAACATAAACCGATGACGCCAACAGGTAGAGAAGCTCAAGCGCATCAAAATGATATCACTTAGGAGACCGACTTAATCGTTTTTAACATTGCGCAATAAATAAAGATGAAAAACATAAACCGATGACGCGTACAGGTAGAGATGCTCAAGTGCAACATAATGACACCACTTAGGAGGCCATAGCATTCTTTTATAAGAAAGATATTTGCAAATGCTTCAAATGACTCTTTTATTGCGCAATATGACAGTATATACGCGATTTAATCGTTTTCAACATTGCGCAATAAATAAAGATGAAAAACATAAACCGATGACGCGAACAGGTAGAGAAGCTCAAGCGCAACATAATGACACCACTTAGGAGACCATAGCATTCTTTTATAAGAAAGATATTTGAAAAACATAAACCGATGACGCGAACAGGTAGAGAAGCTGAAGCGCATCAAAATGATACCACTTAGGAGACCATAGCATTCTTTTTAGGAAAGATATTTGCAAACGTAAAAAATGCTTCAAATGACTCTTTTATTGCGCAATATATACGCGATTTAATCGTTTCCATCATTGCGCAATAAATAATGATGAAAAACATAAACCGATGACGCGAACAGGTAGAGAAGCTCAAGCGCATCAAAAAGGAGACCGACTTAATCGTTTTTAACATTGCGCAATAAATAAAGATGAAAAACATAAACCGATGACGCGTACAGGTAGAGATGCTCAAGTGCAACATAATGACACCACTTAGGAGACCATAGCATTCTTTTATAAGAAAGATATTTGAAAAACATAAACCGATGACGCCAACAGGTAGAGAAACTGAAGCGCATCAAAATGATACCACTTAGGAGACCATAGCATTCTTTTTAGGAAAGATATTTGCAAACGTAAAAAATGCTTCAAATGACTCTTTTATTGCGCAATATATACGCGATTTAATCGTTTTCAACATTGCGCAATAAATAATGATGAAAAACATAAACCGATGACGCGAACAGGTAAGACAAGCTCAAGCGCATCAAAATGATGCCACTTAAGAGACCGACCTAATCGTTTTGAACATTGCGCAATAAACAATGATGAAAAACATAAACCGATGACGCGAACAGGTAGAGAAGCTCAAGCGCAACATAATGATACCACTTAGGAGACCATAGCATTCTTTTATAAGAAAGATATTGGCAAATGTAAAAAATACTTCAATTGACTCTTTTATTGCGCAATATAATCGTTTTTCAACATTGCGCAATAAATAATGATGAAAAACATAAACCGATGACGCCAACAGGTAGAGAAGCTCAAGCGCATCAAAATGATATCACTTAGGAGACCGACTTAATCGTTTTTAACATTGCGCAATAAATAAAGATGAAAAACATAAACCGATGACGCGTACAGGTAGAGATGCTCAAGTGCAACATAATGACACCACTTAGGAGGCCATAGCATTCTTTTATAAGAAAGATATTTGCAAATGCTTCAAATGACTCTTTTATTGCGCAATATGACAGTATATACGCGATTTAATCGTTTTCAACATTGCGCAATAAATAAAGATGAAAAACATAAACCGATGACGCGAACAGGTAGAGAAGCTCAAGCGCAACATAATGACACCACTTAGGAGACCATAGCATTCTTTTATAAGAAAGATATTTGAAAAACATAAACCGATGACGCGAACAGGTAGAGAAGCTGAAGCGCATCAAAATGATACCACTTAGGAGACCATAGCATTCTTTTTAGGAAAGATATTTGCAAACGTAAAAAATGCTTCAAATGACTCTTTTATTGCGCAATATATACGCGATTTAATCGTTTCCATCATTGCGCAATAAATAATGATGAAAAACATAAACCGATGACGCGAACAGGTAGAGAAGCTCAAGCGCATCAAAAAGGAGACCGACTTAATCGTTTTTAACATTGCGCAATAAATAAAGATGAAAAACATAAACCGATGACGCGTACAGGTAGAGATGCTCAAGTGCAACATAATGACACCACTTAGGAGACCATAGCATTCTTTTATAAGAAAGATATTTGAAAAACATAAACCGATGACGCCAACAGGTAGAGAAGCTGAAGCGCATCAAAATGATACCACTTAGGAGACCATAGCATTCTTTTTAGGAAAGATATTTGCAAACGTAAAAAATGCTTCAAATGACTCTTTTATTGCGCAATATATACGCGATTTAATCGTTTTCAACATTGCGCAATAAATAATGATAAAAAACATAAACCGATGACGCGAACAGGTAAGACAAGCTCAAGCGCATCAAAATGATGCCACTTAAGAGACCGACCTAATCGTTTTGAACATTGCGCAATAAATAATGATGAAAAACATAAACCGATGACGCGAACAGGTAGAGAAGCTCAAGCGCAACATAATGATACCACTTAGGAGACCATAGCATTCTTTTATAAGAAAGATATTTGCAAATGCTTCAAATGACTCTTTTATTGCGCAATATGACAGTATATACGCAATTTAATCGTTTTCAACATTGCGCAATAAATAATGATGAAAAACATAAACCGATGACGCGAACAGGTAAGACAAGCTCAAGCGCATCAAAATGATGCCACTTAAGAGACCGACCTAATCGTTTTGAACATTGCGCAATAAATAATGATGAAAAACATAAACCGATGACGCGAACAGGTAGAGAAGCTCAAGCGCAACATAATGATACCACTTAGGAGACCATAGCATTCTTTTATAAGAAAGATATTGGCAAATGTAAAAAATACTTCAATTGACTCTTTTATTGCGCAATATAATCGTTTTTCAACATTGCGCAATAAATAATGATGAAAAACATAAACCGATGACGCCAACAGGTAGAGAAGCTCAAGCGCATCAAAATGATATCACTTAGGAGACCGACTTAATCGTTTTTAACATTGCGCAATAAATAAAGATGAAAAACATAAACCGATGACGCGTACAGGTAGAGATGCTCAAGTGCAACATAATGACACCACTTAGGAGACCATAGCATTCTTTTATAAGAAAGATATTTAAAAAACATAAACCGATGACGCGAACAGGTAGAGAAGCTGAAGCGCATCAAAATGATACCACTTAGGTGACCGACTTAATCGTTTTTAATATTGCGCAATAAATAAAGATGAAAAACATAAACCGATGACGCGTACAGGTAGAGGTGCTCAAGTACAACATAATGACACCACTTAGGAGACCATAGCATTCTTTTATAAGAAAGATATTTGAAAAACATAAACCGATGACGCGAACAGGTAGAGAAGCTGAAGCGCATCAAAATGATACCACTTAGGAGACCATAGCATTCTTTTTAGGAAAGATATTTGCAAACGTAAAAAATGCTTCAAATGACTCTTTTATTGCGCAATATATACGCGATTTAATCGTTTCCATCATTGCGCAATAAATAATGATGAAAAACATAAACCGATGACGCGAACAGGTAGAGATGCTCAAAGCACAACATAATGATACCACTTAAGAGACCAAAGCATTCTTTTATAAGAAAGATATTTGCAAATGTAAAAAATGCTTCAAATGACTCTTTTATTGCGCAATATGATAGTATATACGCGATTTAATCGTTTTCAACATTGCGCAATAAATAATGATGAAAAACATAAACCGGTGACGCGAACAGGCAGACAAGCTCAAGCGCATCAAAATGAAGCCACTTAAGAGACCGACCTAATCGTTTTTAACATTGCGCAATAAATAATGATGAAAAACATAAACCGATGACGCGAACAGGTAGAGAAGCTCAAGCGCAACATAATGATACCACTTAGGAGACCATAGCATTCTTTTATAAGAAAGATATTTGCGAACGTAAAAAATGCTTCAAATGACTCTTTTATTGCGCAATATGACAGTATATACGCGATTTAATCGTTTCCATCATTGCGCAATATATAATGATGAAAAACATAAACCGATGACGCCAACAGGTAGAGAAGCTCAAGCGCATCAAAATGATACCACTTAGGAGACCGACTTAATCGTTTTTAACATTGCGCAATAAATAAAGATGAAAAACATAAACCGATGACGCGTACAGGTAGAGATGCTCAAGCGCAACATAATGATACCACTTAGGAGACCATAGCATTCTTTTATAAGAAAGATATTTGAAAAACATAAACCGATAACGCGAACAGGTAGAGAAGCTCAAGCGCATCAAAATGATACCACTTAGGAGATCATAGCATTCTTTTTAAGAAAGATATTTGCAAATGTAAAAATTGCTTCAAATGACTCTTTTATTGCGCAATATGACAGTATATACGCGATTTAATCGTTTTCAACATTGCGCAATAAATAATGATGAAAAACATAAACCGATGACGCGAACAGGTAGAGAAGCTCAAGCGCAACATAATGATACCACTTAGGAGACCATAGCATTCTTTTATAAGAAAGATATTGGCAAATGTAAAAAATGCTTCAATTGACTCTTTTATTGCGCAATATAATCGTTTTTCAACATTGCGCAATAAATAATGATGAAAAACATAAACCGATGACGCGAACAGGTAGAGATGCTCAAGTGCAACATAATGATACCACTTAGAAGACCATAGCATTCTTTTATAAGAAAGATATTTGCAAATGCTTCAAATGACTCTTTTATTGCGCAATATGACAGTATATACGCAATTTAATCGTTTTCAACATTGCGCAATAAATAATGATGAAAAACATAAACCGATGACGCGAACAGGTAAGACAAGCTCAAGCGCATCAAAATGATGCCACTTAAGAGACCGACCTAATCGTTTTTGAACATTGCGCAATAAATAATGATGAAAAACATAAACCGATGACGCGAACAGGTAGAGAAGCTCAAGCGCAACATAATGATACCACTTAGGAGACCATAGCATTCTTTTATAAGAAAGATATTGGCAAATGTAAAAAATGCTTCAATTGACTCTTTTATTGCGCAATATAATCGTTTTTCAACATTGCGCAATAAATAATGATGAAAAACATAAACCGATGACGCGAACAGGTAGAGATGCTCAAGTGCAACATAATGATACCACTTAGGAGACCATAGCATTCTTTTATAAGAAAGATATTTGCAAATGCTTCAAATGACTCTTTTATTGCGCAATATGACAGTATATACGCAATTTAATCGTTTTCAACATTGCGCAATAAATAATGATGAAAAACATAAACCGATGACGCGAACAGGTAAGACAAGCTCAAGCGCATCAAAATGATGCCACTTAAGAGACCGACCTAATCGTTTTGAACATTGCGCAATAAATAATGATGAAAAACATAAACCGATGACGCGAACAGGTAGAGAAGCTCAAGCGCAACATAATGATACCACTTAGGAGACCATAGCATTCTTTTATAAGAAAGATATTGGCAAATGTAAAAAATACTTCAATTGACTCTTTTATTGCGCAATATAATCGTTTTTCAACATTGCGCAATAAATAATGATGAAAAACATAAACCGATGACGCCAACAGGTAGAGAAGCTCAAGCGCATCAAAATGATATCACTTAGGAGACCGACTTAATCGTTTTTAACATTGCGCAATAAATAAAGATGAAAAACATAAACCGATGACGCGTACAGGTAGAGATGCTCAAGTGCAACATAATGACACCACTTAGGAGACCATAGCATTCTTTTATAAGAAAGATATTTAAAAAACATAAACCGATGACGCGAACAGGTAGAGAAGCTGAAGCGCATCAAAATGATACCACTTAGGTGACCGACTTAATCGTTTTTAATATTGCGCAATAAATAAAGATGAAAAACATAAACCGATGACGCGTACAGGTAGAGGTGCTCAAGTACAACATAATGACACCACTTAGGAGACCATAGCATTCTTTTATAAGAAAGATATTTGAAAAACATAAACCGATGACGCGAACAGGTAGAGAAGCTGAAGCGCATCAAAATGATACCACTTAGGAGACCATAGCATTCTTTTTAGGAAAGATATTTGCAAACGTAAAAAATGCTTCAAATGACTCTTTTATTGCGCAATATATACGCGATTTAATCGTTTCCATCATTGCGCAATAAATAATGATGAAAAACATAAACCGATGACGCGAACAGGTAGAGATGCTCAAAGCACAACATAATGATACCACTTAAGAGACCAAAGCATTCTTTTATAAGAAAGATATTTGCAAATGTAAAAAATGCTTCAAATGACTCTTTTATTGCGCAATATGATAGTATATACGCGATTTAATCGTTTTCAACATTGCGCAATAAATAATGATGAAAAACATAAACCGGTGACGCGAACAGGCAGACAAGCTCAAGCGCATCAAAATGAAGCCACTTAAGAGACCGACCTAATCGTTTTTAACATTGCGCAATAAATAATGATGAAAAACATAAACCGATGACGCGAACAGGTAGAGAAGCTCAAGCGCAACATAATGATACCACTTAGGAGACCATAGCATTCTTTTATAAGAAAGATATTTGCGAACGTAAAAAATGCTTCAAATGACTCTTTTATTGCGCAATATGACAGTATATACGCGATTTAATCGTTTCCATCATTGCGCAATATATAATGATGAAAAACATAAACCGATGACGCCAACAGGTAGAGAAGCTCAAGCGCATCAAAATGATACCACTTAGGAGACCGACTTAATCGTTTTTAACATTGCGCAATAAATAAAGATGAAAAACATAAACCGATGACGCGTACAGGTAGAGATGCTCAAGCGCAACATAATGATACCACTTAGGAGACCATAGCATTCTTTTATAAGAAAGATATTTGAAAAACATAAACCGATAACGCGAACAGGTAGAGAAGCTCAAGCGCATCAAAATGATTCCACTTAGGAGATCATAGCATTCTTTTTAAGAAAGATATTTGCAAATGTAAAAATTGCTTCAAATGACTCTTTTATTGCGCAATATGACAGTATATACGCGATTTAATCGTTTTCAACATTGCGCAATAAATAATGATGAAAAACATAAACCGATGACGCGAACAGGTAGAGAAGCTCAAGCGCAACATAATGATACCACTTAGGAGACCATAGCATTCTTTTATAAGAAAGATATTGGCAAATGTAAAAAATGCTTCAATTGACTCTTTTATTGCGCAATATAATCGTTTTTCAACATTGCGCAATAAATAATGATGAAAAACATAAACCGATGACGCGAACAGGTAGAGATGCTCAAGTGCAACATAATGATACCACTTAGAAGACCATAGCATTCTTTTATAAGAAAGATATTTGCAAATGCTTCAAATGACTCTTTTATTGCGCAATATGACAGTATATACGCAATTTAATCGTTTTCAACATTGCGCAATAAATAATGATGAAAAACATAAACCGATGACGCGAACAGGTAAGACAAGCTCAAGCGCATCAAAATGATGCCACTTAAGAGACCGACCTAATCGTTTTTGAACATTGCGCAATAAATAATGATGAAAAACATAAACCGATGACGCGAACAGGTAGAGAAGCTCAAGCGCAACATAATGATACCACTTAGGAGACCATAGCATTCTTTTATAAGAAAGATATTGGCAAATGTAAAAAATGCTTCAATTGACTCTTTTATTGCGCAATATAATCGTTTTTCAACATTGCGCAATAAATAATGATGAAAAACATAAACCGATGACGCGAACAGGTAGAGATGCTCAAGTGCAACATAATGATACCACTTAGGAGACCATAGCATTCTTTTATAAGAAAGATATTTGCAAATGCTTCAAATGACTCTTTTATTGCGCAATATGACAGTATATACGCAATTTAATCGTTTTCAACATTGCGCAATAAATAATGATGAAAAACATAAACCGATGACGCGAACAGGTAAGACAAGCTCAAGCGCATCAAAATGATGCCACTTAAGAGACCGACCTAATCGTTTTGAACATTGCGCAATAAATAATGATGAAAAACATAAACCGATGACGCGAACAGGTAGAGAAGCTCAAGCGCAACATAATGATACCACTTAGGAGACCATAGCATTCTTTTATAAGAAAGATATTGGCAAATGTAAAAAATGCTTCAATTGACTCTTTTATTGCGCAATATAATCGTTTTTCAACATTGCGCAATAAATAATGATGAAGAACATAAACCGATGACGCCAACAGGTAGAGAAGCTCAAGCGCATCAAAATGATATCACTTAGGAGACCGACTTAATCGTTTTTAACATTGCGCAATAAATAAAGATGAAAAACATAAACCGATGACGCGTACAGGTAGAAAAGCTCAAGCGGAACATAATGATACCACTTAGGAGGCAATAGCATTCTCTTTAAGAAAGATATTTGCAAATGTGTAAAAAAATGCTTCAAATGACTCTTTGATTGCGCAATATGATAGTATATACGCGATTTAATCGTTTTCAACATTGCGCAATAAATAATGATGAAAAACATAAACCGGTGACGCAAACAGGTAGAGAAGCTCAAGCGCATCAAAATGATACCACTTAGGAGACCGACTTAATCGTTTTTAACATTGCGCAATAAATAAAGATGAAAAACATAAACCGATGACGCAAACAGGTAGAGAAGCTCAAGCGCATCAAAATGATGCCACTTAAGAGACCGACTTAATCGTTTATAACATTGCGCAATAAATAATGATGAAAAACATAAACCGATGACGCGAACAGGTAGAGATGCTCAAGTGCAACATAATGATACCACTTAGGAGACCATAGCATTCTTTTATAAGAAAGATATTTGCAAATGCTTCGAATGACTCTTTTATTGCGCAATATGACAGTATATACGCGATTTAATCGTTTTCAACATTGCGCAATAAATAAAGATAAAAAACATAAACCGATGACGCGAACAGGTAGAGAAGCTCAAGCGCATCAAATAGGAGACCGACTTAATCGTTTTTAACATTGCGCAATAAATAAAGATGAAAAACATAAACCGATGATGCGTACAGGTAGAGATGCTCAAGTGCAACATAATGACACCACTTAGGAGACCATAGCATTCTTTTATAAGAAAGATATTTGCAAATGTAGAAAATGCTTCAAATGACTCTTTTATTGCGCAATATGATAGTATATACGCGATTTAATCGTTTTCAACATTGCGCAATAAATAATGATGAAAAACATAAACCGATGACGCCAACAGGTAGAGAAGCTCAAGCGGAACATAATGATACCACTTAGGAGGCAATAGCATTCTTTTATAAGAAAGATATTTGCAAATGTAAAAAATGCTTCAAATGACTCTTTGATTGCGCAATATGATAGTATATACGCGATTTAATCGTTTTCAACATTGCGCAATAAATAATGATGAAAAACATAAACCGGTGACGCGAACAGGCAGACAAGCTCAAGCGCATCAAAATGATGCCACTTAAGAGACCGACCTAATCGTTTTTAACATTGCGCAATAAATAATGATGAAAAACATAAACCGATGACGCGAACAGGTAGAGAAGCTCAAGCGCAACATAATGATACCACTTAGGAGACCATAGCATTCTTTTATAAGAAAGATATTTGAAAAACATAAACCGATGACGCGAACAGGTAGAGAAGCTGAAGCGCATCAAAATGATACCACTTAGGAGACCGACTTAATCGTTTTTAACATTGCGCAATAAATAAAGATGAAAAACATAAACCGATGACGCATACAGGTAGAGGTGCTCAAGCGCAACAAATAGGAGACCGACTTAATCGTTTTTAACATTGCGCAATAAATAAAGATGAAAAACATAAACCGATGACGTGTACAGGTAGAGATGCTCAAGTGCAACATAATGACACCACTTAGGAGACCATAGCATTCTTTTATAAGAAAGATATTTGAAAAACATAAACCGATGACGCGAACAGGTAGAGAAGCTGAAGCGCATCAAAATGATACCACTTAGGAGACCATAGCATTCTTTTATAAGAAAGATATTTGCAAATGTAAAAAATGCTTCAAATGACTCTTTTATTGCGCAATATGATAGTATATACGCGATTTAATCGTTTTCAACATTGCGCAATAAATAATGATGAAAAACATAAACCGATGACGCGAACAGGTAGAGAAGCTCAAGCGGAACATAATGATACCACTTAGGAGGCAATAGCATTCTTTTATAAGAAAGATATTTGCAAATGTAAAAAATGCTTCAAATGACTCTTTGATTGCGCAATATGATAGTATATACGCGATTTAATCGTTTTCAACATTGCGCAATAAATAATGATGAAAAACATAAACCGGTGACGCGAACAGGCAGACAAGCTCAAGCGCATCAAAATGATGCCACTTAAGAGACCGACCTAATCGTTTTTAACATTGCGCAATAAATAATGATGAAAAACATAAACCGATGACGCGAACAGGTAGAGAAGCTCAAGCGCAACATAATGATACCACTTAGGAGACCATAGCATTCTTTTATAAGAAAGATATTTGAAAAACATAAACCGATGACGCGAACAGGTAGAGAAGCTGAAGCGCATCAAAATGATACCACTTAGGAGACCGACTTAATCGTTTTTAACATTGCGCAATAAATAAAGATGAAAAACATAAACCGATGACGCATACAGGTAGAGGTGCTCAAGCGCAACAAATAGGAGACCGACTTAATCGTTTTTAACATTGCGCAATAAATAAAGATGAAAAACATAAACCGATGACGTGTACAGGTAGAGATGCTCAAGTGCAACATAATGACACCACTTAGGAGACCATAGCATTCTTTTATAAGAAAGATATTTGAAAAACATAAACCGATGACGCGAACAGGTAGAGAAGCTGAAGCGCATCAAAATGATACCACTTAGGAGACCATAGCATTCTTTTTAGGAAAGATATTTGCAAACGTAAAAAATGCTTCAAATGACTCTTTTATTGCGCAATATATACGCGATTTAATCGTTTCCATCATTGCGCAATAAATAATGATGAAAAACATAAACCGATGACGCGAACAGGTAGAGATGCTCAAAGCGCAACATAATGATACCACTTAAGAGACCAAAGCATTCTTTTATAAGAAAGATATTTGCAAATGTAAAAAATGCTTCAAATGACTCTTTTATTGCGCAATATGATAGTATATACGCGATTTAATCGTTTTCAACATTGCGCAATAAATAATGATGAAAAACATAAACCGATGACGCCAACAGGTAGAGAAGCTCAAGCGGAACATAATGATACCACTTAGGAGGCAATAGCATTCTCTTTTAGAAAGATATTTGCAAATGTGTAAAAAAATGCTTCAAATGACTCTTTGATTGCGCAATATGATAGTATATACGCGATTTAATCGTTTTCAACATTGCGCAATAAATAATGATGAAAAACATAAACCGGTGACGCGAACAGGCAGACAAGCTCAAGCGCATCAAAATGATGCCACTTAAGAGACCGACCTAATCGTTTTTAACATTGCGCAATAAATAATGATGAAAAACATAAACCGATGACGCGAACAGGTAGAGAAGCTCAAGCGCAACATAATGATACCACTTAGGAGACCATAGCATTCTTTTATAAGAAAGATATTTGCGAACGTAAAAAGTGCTTCAAATGACTCTTTTATTGCGCAATATGACAGTATATACGCGATTTAATCGTTTCCATCATTGCGCAATATATAATGATGAAAAACATAAACCGATGACGCCAACAGGTAGAGAAGCTCAAGCGCATCAAAATGATACCACTTAGGAGACCGACTTAATCGTTTTTAACATTGCGCAATAAATAAAGATGAAAAACATAAACCGATGACGCGTACAGGTAGAGATGCTCAAGCGCAACATAATGATACCACTTAGGAGACCATAGCATTCTTTTATAAGAAAGATATTTGAAAAACATAAACCGATGACGCGAACAGGTAGAGAAGCTGAAGCGCATCAAAATGATACCACCTAGGAGACCATAGCATTCTTTTTAGGAAAGATATTTGCAAACGTAAAAAATGCTTCAAATGACTCTTTTATTGCGCAATATGACAGTATATACGCGATTTAATCGTTTTCAACATTGCGCAATAAATAATGATGAAAAACATAAACCGATGACGCGAACAGGTAGACAAGTTCAAGCGCATCAAAATGATGCCACTTAAGAGACCGACTTAATCGTTTATAACATTGCGCAATAAATAATGATGAAAAACATAAACCGATGACGCGAACAGGTAGAGATGCTCAAGTGCAACATAATGATACCACTTAGGAGACCATAGCATTCTTTTATAAGAAAGATATTTGCAAATGCTTCAAATGACTCTTTTATTGCGCAATATGACAGTATATACGCGATTTAATCGTTTTCAACATTGCGCAATAAATAAAGATGAAAAACATAAACCGATGACGCGAACAGGTAGAGAAGCTCAAGCGCATCAAATAGGAGACCGACTTAATCGTTTTTAACATTGCGCAATAAATAAAGATGAAAAACATAAACCGATGACGCGAACAGGTAGAGAAGCTCAAGCGCATCAAAATGATACCACTTAGGAGACCATAGCATTCTTTTTAAGAAAGATATTTGCAAACGTAAAAAATGCTTCAAATGACTCTTTTATTGCGCAATATTGTCATAAGGCGGTGTCACACAGAGGCCAAAAATTCGAATTTTAGTTATCCGGTTTTTAATTATCCTCTTTTTGGCTGTCTGACATCAATTATCCCTTCAAAAATCCCTTAAAAAATCCCTTCAAAAAACCTCATATGAAGCAAGATAATTCTCTCTTGAAAGGATTTTTCAAGGGTTTTTTTAAGGGATTTTTCTGTCTGACACCATTGTTGAAATAATCCCTTTCAAGGTCAGTGTAAGTTTAACGTGATTGGCTGGCATAGGGTTTTAAACGCGCTATCATGACCTGCGAAAAATTATATTAGCGCGCATTTAATGATTGAATGTGTGATGTCACAATGCTTATCTACCTAAACGGCTCATGCGCAATGGCCCATCAAAAATCCGGATTTTAGTTATTCGGATTATTCGTAGCCTGTCTGTCACCAGTCTGTCACCGACGTAATTGAATAAACCAGATTTTTAAAATCTGGTTTATTCAAGATGGGAAGAGATTTTTCTGTGTGACACCGCCTATATTGTCATACTGTCGTATATACGCGATTTAATCGTTTCCATCATTGCGCACTATATAATGATGAAAAACATAAACCGGTGACGCGAACAGGTAGACAAGCTCAAGCGCATCAAAATGATGTCACTTAGGAGACCGACTTAATCGTTTTTAACATTGCGCAATAAATAAAGATGAAAAACATAAACCGATGACGCGAACAGGTAGAGAAGCTCAAGCGCAACATAATGATACCACTAAGGATACCATAACATTCTCTTTAAGAAAGATATTTGCAAATGTAAAAAAAAATGCTTCAGATGACTCTTTTATTGCGCAATATGATAGTATATACGCGATTTAATCGTTTTCATCATTGCGTCATCGGTTTATGTTTTTTCATCTTTATTTATTGCGCAATGTTAAAACGATTCAGTCGGTCTCCTAAGTTGCATCATTTTGATGCGCTTGAGCTTCTCTACCTGTTCGCGTCACCGGTTTATGTTTTTCATCATTATTTATTACGCAATGTTAAAAACGATTTAGTCGGTTTCCTAAGTGGTATCATTTTGATGCGCTTGAGCTTCTCTATCTGTTCGCGTCATCGGTTTATGTTTTTTAAATATCTTTCTTATAAAAGAATGCTATGGTCTCCTAAGTGGTATCATTATGTTGCGCTTGAGCTTCTCTACCTGTTCGCGTCATCGGTTTATGTTTTTCAAATATCATTTTTATAAAAGAATGCAATGGTCTCCTAAGTGGTATCATTATGTTGCGCTTGAGCTTCTCTACCTGTTCGCGTCATCGGTTTATTTTTTTCATCATTATTTATTGCGCAATGTTAAAAACGATTAAGTCGGTCTCTTAAGTGGTATCATTTTGATGCACTTGAGCTTCTCTACCTGTTCGCGTCATCGGTTTATGTTTGTCATCATTATTTATTGCGCAATGTTAAAAACGATTAAGTCGGTATCCTTAGTGGTATTATTTTGATGCGCTTGAGCCCCTCTACCTGTTTAGGTCATCGGTTTATGTTTGTCATCATTATTTATTGCGCAATGTTAAAAACGATTTAGTCGGTCTCCTAAGTGGTATCATTTTGATGCGCTTGAGCTTCTCTACCTGTTCGCGTCATCGGTTTATGTTTGTCATCATTATTTATTGCGCAATGTTAAAAACGATTTAGTCGGTCTCCTAAGTGGTATCATTTTGATGCGCTTGAGCTTCTCTATCTGTTCGCGTCATCGGTTTATGTTTGTCATCATTATTTACTGCGCAATGTTAAAAACGATTAAGTCGGTATCCTAAGTGGTATCATTTTCATGCACTTGAGCTTCTCTACCTGTTCGCGTCATCGGTTTATGTTTTTCATCATTATATATTGCGCAATGATGGAAACGATTAAATCGCGTATATACTGTAATATTGCGCAATAAAAGAGTCATTTGAAGCATTTTTTACGTTTGCAAATATCTGTTTTTAAAAAAATGCTATGGTCTCCTAAGTGGTACCATTTTGATGCGCTTGAGCTTCTCTACCTGTTCGCGTCATCGGTTTATGTTTTTCATCATTATTTATTGCGCAATGTTGAAAAACTATTATATTGCGCAATAAAAGAGTCAATTCAAGCATTTTTTTATATTTGCAAATATCTTTCTTATAAAAGAATGCTATGGTCTCCTAAGTGGTATCATTATGTTGCGCTTGAGCTTCTCTACCTGTTCGCGTCATCGGTTTATGTTTTCCATCATTATTTATTGCGCAATGTTAAAAACGATTAGGTCGGTCTCTTAAGTGGCATCATTTTGATGCGCTTGAGCTTCTCTACCTGTTTGCGTCATCGGTTTATGTTTTTCATCATTATTTATTGCGCAATGTTGAAAACGATTAAATCGCGTATATACTATCATATTGCGCAATAAAAGAGTCATTTGAAGCATTTTTTGCATTTGCAAATATCTTTCTTATAAAAGAATGCTATGGTCTCCTAAGTGGTATCATTATGTTGCGCTTGAGCTTCTCTACCTGTTCGCGTCATCGGTTTATGTTTTTCATCATTATTTATTGCGCAATGTTGAAAACGATTAAATCGCGTATATACTATCATATTGCGCAATAAAAGAGTCATTTGAAGCATTTTTTACATTTGCAAATATCTTTCTTATAAAAGAATGCTATGGTCTCCTAAGTGGTATCATTATGTTGCGCTTGAGCTTCTCTACCTGTTCGCGTCATCGGTTTATGTTTTTCATCATTATTTATTGCGCAATGTTGAAAACGATTAAATCGCGTATATACTATCATATTGCGCAATAAAAGAGTCATTTGAAGCATTTTTTACATTTGCAAATATCTTTCTTATAAAAGAATGCTATGGTCTCCTAAGTGGTATCATTATGTTGCGCTTGAGCTTCTCTACCTGTTCGCGTCATCGGTTTATGTTTTTCATCATTATTTATTGCGCAATGTCGAAAACGATTAAATCGCGTATATACTATCATATTGCGCAATAAAAGAGTCATTTGAAGCATTTTTTACATTTGCAAATATCTTTCTTATAAAAGAATGCTATGGTCTCCTAAGTGGTATCATTATGTTGCGCTTGAGCTTCTCTACCTGTTCGCGTCATCGGTTTATGTTTTTCATCATTATTTATTGCGCAATGTTGAAAACGATTAAATCGCGTATATACTATCATATTGCGCAATAAAAGAGTCATTTGAAGCATTTTTTACATTTGCAAATATCTTTCTTATAAAAGAATGCTATGGTCTCCTAAGTGGTATCATTATGTTGCGCTTGAGCTTCTCTACCTGTTCGCGTCATCGGTTTATGTTTTTCATCATTATTTATTGCGCAATGTTAAAAACGATTAGGTCGGTCTCTTAAGTGGCATCATTTTGATGCGCTTGAGCTTCTCTACCTGTTTGCGTCATCGGTTTATGTTTGTCATCATTATTTATTGCGCAATGTTAAAAACGATTAAGTCGGTATCCTAAGTGGTATCATTTTGATGCGCTTGAGCCCCTCTACCTGTTTAGGTCATCGGTTTATGTTTTTCATCATTATTTATTGCGCAATGTTAAAAACGATTTAGTCGGTCTCCTAAGTGGTATCATTTTGATGCGCTTGAGCTTGTCTACCTGTTCGCGTCATCGGTTTATGTTTGTAATCATTATTTATTGCGCAATGTTGAAAACGATTAAATCGCGTATATACTGTCATATTAGGCAGTAAAAGAGTCATTTGAAGCATTTTTTTCAATTTGCAAATATCTTTCTTAAAAAGAATGCTATGGTCTCCTTAGTGGTATCATTATGTTGCGCTTGAGCTTCTCTACCTGTTCGCGTCATCGGTTTATGTTTTTTATCATTATTTACTGCGCAATGTTAAAAACGATTAAGTCGGTATCCTAAGTGGTATCATTTTGATGCGCTTGAGCTTCTCTACCTGTTCGCGTCATCGGTTTATGTTTTTCATCATTATTTATTGCGCAATGTTGAAAACGATTATATTGCGTAATAAAAGAGTCAATTGAAGCATTTTTTTATATTTGCAAATATCTTTCTTTTAAAAGAATGCTATGGTCTCCTAAGTGGTATCATTATGTTGCGCTTGAGCTTCTCTACCTGTTCGCGTCATCGGTTTATGTTTGTCATCATTATTTATTGCGCAATGTTAAAAACGATTAAGTCGGTCTCCTAAGTGGTATCATTTTGATGCGCTTGAGCTTGTCTACCTGTTCGCGTCATCGGTTTATGTTTTTCATCATTATTTATTGCGCAATGTTGAAAAACGATTATATTGCGCAATAAAAGAGTCAATTGAAGCATTTTTTTATATTTGCAAATATCTTTCTTATAAAAGAATGCTATGGTCTCTTAAGTGGTATCATTTTGATGCACTTGAGCTTCTCTACCTGTTCGCGTCATCGGTTTATGTTTTTCATCATTATTTATTGCGCAATGTTGAAAAACGATTATATTGCGCAATAAAAGAGTCAATTGAAGCATTTTTTTATATTTGCAAATATCTTTCTTATAAAAGAATGCTATGGTCTCCTAAGTGGTATCATTATGTTGCGCTTGAGCTTCTCTACCTGTTCGCGTCATCGGTTTATGTTTTCCATCATTATTTATTGCGCAATGTTAAAAACGATTAGGTCGGTCTCTTAAGTGGCATCATTTTGATGCGGTTGAGCTTCTCTACCTGTTTGCGTCATCGGTTTATGATTTTCATCATTATTTATTGCGCAATGTTGAAAACGATTAAATCGCGTATATACTATCATATTGCGCAATAAAAGAGTCATTTGAAGCATTTTTTGCATTTGCAAATATCTTTCTTATAAAAGAATGCTATGGTCTCCTAAGTGGTATCATTATGTTGCGCTTGAGCTTCTCTACCTGTTCGCGTCATCGGTTTACGTTTTTCATCATTATTTATTGCGCAATGTTGAAAACGATTAAATCGCGTATATACTATCATATTGCGCAATAAAAGAGTCATTTGAAGCATTTTTTACATTTGCAAATATCTTTCTTATAAAAGAATGCTATGGTCTCCTAAGTGGTATCATTATGTTGCGCTTGAGCTTGTCTACCTGTTCGCGTCATCGGTTTATGTTTTTCATCATTATTTATTGCGCAATGTTGAAAACGATTAAATCGCGTATATACTATCATATTGCGCAATAAAAGAGTCATTTGAAGCATTTTTTACATTTGCAAATATCTTTCTTATAAAAGAATGCTATGGTCTCCTAAGTGGTATCATTATGTTGCGCTTGAGCTTCTCTACCTGTTCGCGTCATCGGTTTATGTTTTTCATCATTATTTATTGCGCAATGTTAAAAACGATTAGGTCGGTCTCTTAAGTGGCATCATTTTGATGCGCTTGAGCTTCTCTACCTGTTTGCGTCATCGGTTTATGTTTTTCATCATTATTTATTGCGCAATGTTAAAAACGATTAAGTCGGTCTCTTAAGTGGTATCATTTTGATGCACTTGAGCTTCTCTACCTGTTCGCGTCATCGGTTTATGTTTGTCATCATTATTTATTGCGCAATGTTAAAAACGATTAAGTCGGTATCCTAAGTGGTATCATTTTGATGCGCTTGAGCCCCTCTACCTGTTTAGGTCATCGGTTTATGTTTTTCATCATTATTTATTGCGCAATGTTAAAAACGATTTAGTCGGTCTCCTAAGTGGTATCATTTTGATGCGCTTTAGCTTGTCTACCTGTTCGCGTCATCGGTTTATGTTTGTAATCATTATTTATTGCGCAATGTTGAAAACGATTAAATCGCGTATATACTGTCATATTGCGCAGTAAAAGAGTCATTTGAAGCATTTTTTTCAATTTGCAAATATCTTTCTTAAAAAGAATGCTATGGTCTCCTTAGTGGTATCATTATGTTGCGCTTGAGCTTCTCTACCTGTTCGCGTCATCGGTTTATGTTTTTTATCATTATTTACTGCGCAATGTTAAAAACGATTAAGTCGGTATCCTAAGTGGTATCATTTTGATGCGCTTGAGCTTCTCTACCTGTTCGCGTCATCGGTTTATGTTTTTCATCATTATTTATTGCGCAATGTTGAAAACGATTATATTGCGTAATAAAAGAGTCAATTGAAGCATTTTTTTATATTTGCAAATATCTTTCTTATAAAAGAATGCTATGGTCTCCTAAGTGGTATCATTATGTTGCGCTTGAGCTTCTCTACCTGTTCGCGTCATCGGTTTATGTTTTCCATCATTATTTATTGCGCAATGTTAAAAACGATTAGGTCGGTCTCTTAAGTGGCATCATTTTGATGCGGTTGAGCTTCTCTACCTGTTTGCGTCATCGGTTTATGATTTTCATCATTATTTATTGCGCAATGTTGAAAACGATTAAATCGCGTATATACTATCATATTGCGCAATAAAAGAGTCATTTGAAGCATTTTTTACATTTGCAAATATCTTTCTTATAAAAGAATGCTATGGTCTCCTAAGTGGTATCATTATGTTGCGCTTGAGCTTCTCTACCTGTTCGCGTCATCGGTTTATGTTTTGCATCATTATTTATTGCGCAATGTTAAAAACGATTAAGTCGGTCTCTTAAGTGGTATCATTTTGATGCACTTGAGCTTCTCTACCTGTTCGCGTCATCGGTTTATGTTTGTCATCATTATTTATTGCGCAATGTTGAAAACGATTAAATCGCGTATATACTGTCATATTGCGCAGTAAAAGAGTCATTTGAAGCATTTTTTTCAATTTGCAAATATCTTTCTTAAAAAGAATGCTATGGTCTCCTTAGTGGTATCATTATGTTGCGCTTGAGCTTCTCTACCTGTTCGCGTCATCGGTTTATGTTTTTTATCATTATTTACTGCGCAATGTTAAAAACGATTAAGTCGGTATCCTAAGTGGTATCATTTTGATGCGCTTGAGCTTCTCTACCTGTTTGCGTCATCGGTTTATGTTTTTCATCATTATTTATTGCGCAATGTTGAAAACGATTATATTGCGCAATAAAAGAGTCAATTGAAGCATTTTTTTATATTTGCAAATATCTTTCTTATAAAAGAATGCTATGGTCTCCTAAGTGGTATCATTATGTTGCGCTTGAGCTTCTCTACCTGTTCGCGTCATCGGTTTATGTTTTCCATCATTATTTATTGCGCAATGTTAAAAACGATTAGGTCGGTCTCTTAAGTGGCATCATTTTGATGCGGTTGAGCTTCTCTACCTGTTTGCGTCATCGGTTTATGATTTTCATCATTATTTATTGCGCAATGTTGAAAACGATTAAATCGCGTATATACTATCATATTGCGCAATAAAAGAGTCATTTGAAGCATTTTTTGCATTTGCAAATATCTTTCTTATAAAAGAATGCTATGGTCTCCTAAGTGGTATCATTATGTTGCGCTTGAGCTTCTCTACCTGTTCGCGTCATCGGTTTATGTTTTTCATCATTATTTATTGCGCAATGTTGAAAACGATTAAATCGCGTATATACTATCATATTGCGCAATAAAAGAGTCATTTGAAGCATTTTTTACATTTGCAAATATCTTTCTTATAAAAGAATGCTATGGTCTCCTAAGTGGTATCATTATGTTGCGCTTGAGCTTCTCTACCTGTACGTGTCATCGGTTTATGTTTTTTATCATTATTTACTGCGCAATGTTAAAAAAGATTTAGTCGGTCTCCGAAGTGGTATCATTATGTTGCGCTTGAGCCCCTCTACCTGTTTAGGTCATCGGTTTATGTTTTTCATCATTACTTATTGCGCAATGTTAAAAACGATTAAATCGCGTATATACTATCATATTGCGCAATAAAAGAGTCATTTGAAGCATTTTTTACATTTGCAAATATCTTTCTTATAAAAGAATGCTATGGTCTCCTAAGTGGTATCATTATGTTGCGCTTGAGCTTCTTTACCTGTTGGCGTCATCGGTTTATGTTTGTCATTATTATTTATTGCGTAATGTTCAAAACGATTTAGTCGGTCTCCGAAGTGGTATCATTTTGATGCGCTTGAGCTTCTCTACCTGTTCGCGTCATCGGTTTATGTTTTTTATCATTATTTACTGCGCAATGTTAAAAACGATTAAGTCGGTATCCTAAGTGGTACCATAGAGCCACCATTCATCTACCATAGAGCCACCATTCATCTACCATAGAGCCACCATTCATTTACCACTCATCTACCACTCATCTACCATAAAGCCACCATTCATCTACCATAGGGCAACCATTCATATACCATAGGGCCACCTTTCATCTACCATTCAGCCACCATTCATCTACCATTCATTTACCATAGAGCCACCATTCATCTACCATAAAGCCACCATTCATCTACCATAGAGCCACCATTTATCTACCATAGAGCCACCATTCATCTACCATAGGGCTACTATTCATCTACCATTCATCCACCATTCATCTACCATAGAGCCACCATTCATCTACCATAGAGCCACCACTCATCTACCATTCATCCACCACTCATCTACCAAAGAGCCACCACTCATCTACCATAGAGCCACCATTCATCTACCATAGAGCCACCTTTCATCTACCATTCAACCACCATTCATCTACCATTCATCTACCATAGAGCCACCATTCATCTACCATAAAGCCACCATTCATCTACCATAGAGCCACCATTTATCTACCATGGAGCCACCATTCATCTACCATAGAGCCACCATTCATCTACCATAGAGCCACCATTCATCTACCATAGAGCCACCATTCATCTACCATAGAGCCATCATTCATCTACCATAGAGCCACCATTCATCTACCATAGAGCCACCACTCATCTACCATTCATCCACCACTCATCTACCAAAGAGCCACCACTCATCTACCATAGAGCCACCATTCATCTACCATAGAGCCATCATTCATCTACCATAGAGCCACCATTCATCTACCATAGAGCCACCTTTCATCTACCATTCAGCCACCATTCATCTACCATTCATCTACCATAGAGCCACCATTCATCTACCATAGAGCCACAAGTTATCTACCATAGAGCCACCATTCATTTACCATAGAGCCACCATTAATCTACCATAGGGCTACCATTCATCTACCATTCATCCACCACTCATCTACCATAGAGCCACCTTTCATCTACCATAGAGCCACCATTCATCTACCATAGAGCCACCATTCATCTACCATAGAGCCACCATTCATCTACCATAGAGGCACCATTAATCTACCATAGAGCCACCATTCATCTACCATAGAGCCACCACTCATCTACCATTCATCCACCACTCATCTACCAAAGAGCCACCACTCATCTACCATAGAGCCACCATTCATCTACCATAGAGCCATCATTCATCTACCATAGAGCCACCATTCATCTACCATAGAGCCACCATTCATTTACCATAGAGCCACCATTAATCTACCATAGGGCTACCATTCATCTACAATTCATCCACCACTCATCTACCATAGAGCCACCATTCATCTACCATAGAGCCACCATTCATCTACCATAGAGCCACCATTCATCTACCATAGAGCCACCATTCATCTACCATTCATCCACCACTCATCTACCGAAGAGCCACCACTCATCTACCATAGAGCCACCATTCATCTACCATAGCGCCACCATTCATCTACCATAGAGCCACCATTCATCTACCATAGAGCCACCTTTCATCTACCATTCAGCCACCATTCATCTACCATTCATCTACCATAGAGCCACCATTCATCTACCATAAAGCCACCATTCATCTACCATTCATCCACCACTCATCTACCATAGAGCCACCACTCATCTACCATAGAGCCACCATTCATCTACCATAGAGCCACCATTCATCTACCATAGAGCCACCATTCATTCACCACTCATCTACCATTCATCTACCATAGAGCCACCATTCATCTACCATAGAGCCACCATTCATCTACCATAGGGCCACCTTTCATCTACCATTCAGCCACCATTCATCTACCATTCATTTACCATAGAGCCACCATTCATCTACCATAAAGCCACCATTAATCTACCATAGGGCTACCATTCATCTACCATTCATCCACCACTCATCTACCATAGAGCCACTATTTATCTACCATAGAGCCACCATTCATCTACCATAGAGCCACCATTCATCTACCATAGAGCCACCTTTCATCTACCATTCATCCACCATTCATCTACTATTCATCTACCATAAAGCCACCATTCATCTACCATAAAGCCACCATTCATCTACCATAGAGCCACCATTTATCTACCATAGAGCCACCATTCATTTACCATAGAGCCATTATTAATCTTCCATAGGGCTACCATTCATCTACCATTCATCCACCACTCATCTACCATAGAGCCACCATTCATCTACCATAGAGCCACCATTCATCTACCATAGAGCCACCATTCATCTACCATAGAGCCACCATTCATCTACCATAGACCCACCATTCATCTACCATAGACCCACCATTCATCTACCATAGAGCCACTATTCATCTACCATAGAGCCACCACTCATCTACCATTCATCCACCACTCATCTACCAAAGAGCCACCACTCATCTACCATAAAGCCACCATTCATCTACCATAGAGCCATCATTCATCTACCATAGAGCCACCATTCATCTACCATAGAGCCACCATTCATCTACCATAGAGCCACCATTTATCTACCATAGAGCCACCATTCATTTACCATAGAGCCACCATTAATCTACCATAGGGCTACCATTCATCTACCATTCATCCACCACTCATCTACCATAGAGCCACCATTCATCTACCATAGAGCCACCATTCATCTACCATAGAGCCACCATTCATCTACCATAGAGCCACCATTCATCTACCATAGAGCCACCATTCATCTACCATAGAGCCACCATTCATCTACCATAGAGCCACCACTCATCTACCATTCATCCACCACTCATCTACCAAAGCGCCACCACTCATCTACCATAGAGCCACCATTCATCTACCATAGAGCCATCATTCATCTACCATAGAGCCACCATTCATCTACCATAGAGCCACCATTCATCTACCATAGAGCCACCATTCATTTACCATAGAGCCACCATTAATCTACCATAGGGCTACCATTCATCTACCATTCATCCACCACTCATCTACCATAGAGCCACCATTCATCTACCATAGAGCCACCATTCATCTACCATAGAGCCACCATTCATCTACCATAGAGCCACCATTCATCTACCATAGAGCCACCATACATTTACCATAGGGCTAACATTCATCTACCATTCATCCACCACACATCTACCATTCATCTACCATACAGCCACCATTCACCTACCATAGAGCCACCATTCATCTACCATTCATCCACCACTCATCTACCATAGAGCCACCACTCATCTACCATAGAGCCACCATTCATCTACCATAGAGCCACCATTCATCTACCATAGAGCCACCATTCATTTACCACTCATCTACCACTCATCTACCATAAAGCCACCATTCATCTACCATAGAGCCACCATTCATATACCATAGGGCCACCTTTCATCTACCATTCAGCCACCATTCATCTACCATTCATTTACCATAGAGCCACCATTCATCTACCATAAAGCCACCATTCATCTACCATAGAGCCACCATTTATCTACCATAGAGCCACCATTCATCTACCATAGAGCCACCACTGGTCTACCATAGAGCCACCATTCATCTACCATAGAGCCGCCATTAATCTACCATAGGGCTACTATTCATCTACCATTCATCCACCATTCATCTACCATAGAGCCACCATTCATCTACCATAGAGCCACCTTTCATCTACCATAGAGCCACCATTCATCTACCATAGAGCCACCTTTCATCTACCATTCATCCACCATTCATCTACCATTCATCTACCATAAAGCCACCATTCATCTACCATAAAGCCACCATTCATCTACCATAGAGCCACCATTTATCTACCATAGAGCCACCATTCATTTACCATAGAGCCACCATTAATCTTCCATAGGGCTACCATTCATCTACCATTCATCCACCACTCATCTACCATAGAGCCACCATTCATCTACCATAGAGCCACCATTCATCTACCATAGAGCCACCATTCATCTACCATAGAGCCACCATTCATCTACCATAGAGCCACCATTCATCTACCATAGAGCCACCATTCATCTACCATAGAGCCACCACTCATCTACCATTCATCCACCACTCATCTACCAAAGAGCCACCACTCATCTACCATAGAGCCACCATTCATCTACCATAGAGCCATCATTCATCTACCATAGAGCCACCATTCATCTACCATAGAGCCACCTTTCATCTACCATTCAGCCACCATTCATCTACCATTCATCTACCATAGAGCCACCATTCATCTACCCTAGAGCCACCATTTATCTACCATAGAGCCACCATTCATTTACCATAGAGCCACCATTAATCTACCATAGGGCTACCATTCATCTACCATTCATCCACCACTCATCTACCATAGAGCCACCATTCATCTACCATAGAGCCATCATTCATCTACCATAGAGCCATCATTCATCTACCATAGAGCCACCATTCATCTACCATAGAGCCACCTTTCATCTACCATTCAGCCACCATTCATCTACCATTCATCTTCCATAGAGCCACCATTCATCTACCATAGAGCCACAAGTTATCTACCATAGAGCCACCATTCATTTACCATAGAGCCACCATTAATCTACCATAGGGCTACCATTCATCTACCATTCATCCACCACTCATCTACCATAGAGCCAACATTCATCTACCATAGAGCCACCATTCATCTACCATAGAGCCACCATTCATCTACCATAGAGCCACCATTCATCTACCATAGAGCCACCATTAATCTACCATAGAGCCACCATTCATCTACCATAGAGCCACCACTCATCTACCATTCATCCACCACTCATCTACCAAAGAGCCACCACTCATCTACCATAGAGCCACCATTCATCTACCATAGAGCCATCATTCATCTACCATAGAGCCACCATTCATCTACCATAGAGCCACCATTCATCTACCATAGAGCCACCATTCATTAACCATAGAGCCACCATTAATCTACCATAGGGCTACCATTCATCTACCATTCATCCACCACTCATCTACCATAGAGCCACCATTCATCTACCATAGAGCCACCATTCATCTACCATAGAGCCACCATTCATCTACCATAGAGCCGCCATTCATCTACCATAGAGCCACCACTCATCTACCATAGGGCTAACATTCATCTACCATTCATCCACCACACATCTACCATTCATCTACCATACAGCCACCATTCACCTACCATAGAGCCACCATTCATCTACCATTCATCCACCACTCATCTACCATAGAGCCACCATTCATCTACCATAGAGCCACCATTCATCTACCATAGAGCCACCATTCATCTACCATAGAGCCACCACTCATCTACCATTCATCCACCACTCATCTACCAAAGAGCCACCACTCATCTACCATAGAGCCACCATTCATCTACCATAGCGCCACCATTCATCTACCATAGAGCCACCATTCATCTACCATAGAGCCACCTTCCATCTACCATTCAGCCACCATTCATCTACCATTCATCTAACATAGAGCCACCATTCATCTACCATAAAGCCACCATTCATCTACCATTCATCCAACACTCATCTACCATAGAGCCACCACTCATCTACCATAGAGCCACCATTCATCTACCATAGAGCCACCATTCATCTACCATAGAGCCACCATTCATTCACCACTCATCTACCATTCATCTACCATAGAGCCACCATTCATCTACCATAGAGCCACCATTCATCTACCATAGGGCCACCTTTCATCTACCATTCAGCCACCATTCATCTACCATTCATTTACCATAGAGCCACCATTCATCTACCATAAAGCCACCATTCATCTACCATAGAGCCACCATTTATCTACCATAGACCACCATTCATCTACCATAGAGCTACCATTCATCTACCATAGAGCCACCATTAATCTACCATAGGGCTACCATTCATCTACCATTCATCCACCACTCATCTACCATAGAGCCACTATTTATCTACCATAGAGCCACCATTCATCTACCATAGAGCCACCATTCATCTACCATAGAGCCACCTTTCATCTACCATTCATCCACCATTCATCTACCATTCATCTACCATAAAGCCACCATTCATCTACCATAAAGCCACCATTCATCTACCATAGAGCCACCATTTATCTACCATAGAGCCACCATTCATTTACCATAGAGCCACCATTAATCTTCCATATGGCTACCATTCATCTACCATTCATCCACCACTCATCTACCATAGAGCCACCATTCATCTACCATAGAGCCACCATTCATCTACCATAGAGCCACCATTCATCTACCATAGAGCCACCATTCATCTACCATAGAGCCACCATTCATCTACCATAGAGCCACCATTCATCTACCATAGAGCCACCACTCATCTACCATTCATCCACCACTCATCTACCAAAGAGCCACCACTCATCTACCATAGAGCCACCATTCATCTACCATAGAGCCATCATTCATCTACCATAGAGCCACCATTCATCTACCATAGAGCCACCTTTCATCTACCATTCAGCCACCATTCATCTACCATTCATCTACCATAGAGCCACCATTCATCTACCATAGAGCCACCATTTATCTACCATAGAGCCACCATTCATTTACCATAGAGCCACCATTAATCTACCATAGGGCTACCATTCATCTACCATTCATCCACCACTCATCTACCATAGAGCCACCATTCATCTACCATAGAGCCACCATTCATCTACCATAGAGCCGCCATTAATCTACCATAGGTCTACTATTCATCTACCATTCATCCACCATTCATCTACCATAGAGCCACCATTCATCTACCATAGAGCCACCTTTCATCTACCATTCATCCACCATTCATCTACCATTCATCTACCATAAAGCCACCATTCATCTACCATAAAGCCACCATTCATCTACCATAGAGCCACCATTTATCTACCATAGAGCCACCATTCATTTACCATAGAGCCACCATTAATCTTCCATAGGGCTACCATTCATCTACCATTCATCCACCACTCATCTACCATAGAGCCACCATTCATCTACCAGAGAGCCACCATTCATCTACCATAGAGCCACCATTCATCTACCATAGAGCCACCATTCATCTACCATAGAGCCACCATTCATCTACCATAGAGCCACCATTCATCTACCATAGAGCCACCACTCATCTACCATTCATCCACCACTCATCTACCAAAGAGCCAACACTCATCTACCATAGAGCCACCATTCATCTACCATAGAGCCATCATTCATCTACCATAGAGCCACCATTCATCTACCATAGAGCCACCTTTCATCTACCATTCAGCCACCATTCATCTACCATTCATCTACCATAGAGCCACCATTCATCTACCCTAGAGCCACCATTTATCTACCATAGAGCCACCATTCATTTACCATAGAGCCACCATTAATCTACCATAGGGCTACCATTCATCTACCATTCATCCACCACTCATCTACCATAGAGCCACCATTCATCTACCATAGAGCCACCATTCATCTACCATAGAGCCATCATTCATCTACCATAGAGCCACCATTCATCTACCATAGAGCCACCTTTCATCTACCATTCAGCCACCATTCATCTACCATTCATCTACCATAGAGCCACCATTCATCTACAATAGAGCCACAAGTTATCTACCATAGAGCCACCATTCATTTACCATAGAGCCACCATTAATCTACCATAGGGCTACCATTCATCTACCATTCATCCACCACTCATCTACCATAGAGCCACCATTCATCTACCATAGAGCCACCATTCCTCTACCATAGAGCCACCATTCATCTACCATAGAGCCACCATTCATCTACCATAGAGCCACCATTAATCTACCATAGAGCCACCATTCATCTACCATAGAGCCACCACTCATCTACCATTCATCCACCACTCATCTACCAAAGAGCCACCACTCATCTACCATAGAGCCACCATTCATCTACCATAGAGCCATCATTCATCTACCATAGAGCCACCATTCATCTACCATAGAGCCACCATTCATCTACAATAGAGCCACCATTCATCTACCATAGAGCCACCATTCATCTACCATAGAGCCACCATTCATCTACCATAGAGCCACCATTTATCTACCATAGAGCCACCATTCATTTACCATAGAGCCACCATTAATCTACCATAGGGCTACCATTCATCTACCATTCATCCACCACTCATCTACCATAGAGCCACCATTCATCTACCATAGAGCCACCATTCATCTACCATAGAGCCACCATTCATCTACCATAGAGCCACCATTCATCTACCATAGAGCCACCATTCATCTACCATAGAGCCACCATTCATCTACCATAGAGCCACCACTCATCTACCATTCATCCACCACTCATCTACCAAAGCGCCACCACTCATCTACCATAGAGCCACCATTCATCTACCATAGAGCCATCATTCATCTACCATAGAGCCACCATTCATCTACCATAGAGCCACCATTCATCTACCATAGAGCCACCATTCATTTACCATAGAGCCACCATTAATCTACCATAGGGCTACCATTCATCTACCATTCATCCACCACTCATCTACCATAGAGCCACCATTCATCTACCATAGAGCCACCATTCATCTACCATAGAGCCACCATTCATCTACCATAGAGCCACCATTCATCTACCATAGAGCCACCATACATTTACCATAGGGCTAACATTCATCTACCATTCATCCACCACACATCTACCATTCATCTACCATACAGCCACCATTCACCTACCATAGAGCCACCATTCATCTACCATTCATCCACCACTCATCTACCATAGAGCCACCACTCATCTACCATAGAGCCACCATTCATCTACCATAGAGCCACCATTCATCTACCATAGAGCCACCATTCATTTACCACTCATCTACCACTCATCTACCATAAAGCCACCATTCATCTACCATAGAGCCACCATTCATATACCATAGGGCCACCTTTCATCTACCATTCAGCCACCATTCATCTACCATTCATTTACCATAGAGCCACCATTCATCTACCATAAAGCCACCATTCATCTACCATAGAGCCACCATTTATCTACCATAGAGCCACCATTCATCTACCATAGAGCCACCACTGGTCTACCATAGAGCCACCATTCATCTACCATAGAGCCGCCATTAATCTACCATAGGGCTACTATTCATCTACCATTCATCCACCATTCATCTACCATAGAGCCACCATTCATCTACCATAGAGCCACCTTTCATCTACCATAGAGCCACCATTCATCTACCATAGAGCCACCTTTCATCTACCATTCATCCACCATTCATCTACCATTCATCTACCATAAAGCCACCATTCATCTACCATAAAGCCACCATTCATCTACCATAGAGCCACCATTTATCTACCATAGAGCCACCATTCATTTACCATAGAGCCACCATTAATCTTCCATAGGGCTACCATTCATCTACCATTCATCCACCACTCATCTACCATAGAGCCACCATTCATCTACCATAGAGCCACCATTCATCTACCATAGAGCCACCATTCATCTACCATAGAGCCACCATTCATCTACCATAGAGCCACCATTCATCTACCATAGAGCCACCATTCATCTACCATAGAGCCACCACTCATCTACCATTCATCCACCACTCATCTACCAAAGAGCCACCACTCATCTACCATAGAGCCACCATTCATCTACCATAGAGCCATCATTCATCTACCATAGAGCCACCATTCATCTACCATAGAGCCACCTTTCATCTACCATTCAGCCACCATTCATCTACCATTCATCTACCATAGAGCCACCATTCATCTACCCTAGAGCCACCATTTATCTACCATAGAGCCACCATTCATTTACCATAGAGCCACCATTAATCTACCATAGGGCTACCATTCATCTACCATTCATCCACCACTCATCTACCATAGAGCCACCATTCATCTACCATAGAGCCATCATTCATCTACCATAGAGCCATCATTCATCTACCATAGAGCCACCATTCATCTACCATAGAGCCACCTTTCATCTACCATTCAGCCACCATTCATCTACCATTCATCTTCCATAGAGCCACCATTCATCTACCATAGAGCCACAAGTTATCTACCATAGAGCCACCATTCATTTACCATAGAGCCACCATTAATCTACCATAGGGCTACCATTCATCTACCATTCATCCACCACTCATCTACCATAGAGCCAACATTCATCTACCATAGAGCCACCATTCATCTACCATAGAGCCACCATTCATCTACCATAGAGCCACCATTCATCTACCATAGAGCCACCATTAATCTACCATAGAGCCACCATTCATCTACCATAGAGCCACCACTCATCTACCATTCATCCACCACTCATCTACCAAAGAGCCACCACTCATCTACCATAGAGCCACCATTCATCTACCATAGAGCCATCATTCATCTACCATAGAGCCACCATTCATCTACCATAGAGCCACCATTCATCTACCATAGAGCCACCATTCATTAACCATAGAGCCACCATTAATCTACCATAGGGCTACCATTCATCTACCATTCATCCACCACTCATCTACCATAGAGCCACCATTCATCTACCATAGAGCCACCATTCATCTACCATAGAGCCACCATTCATCTACCATAGAGCCGCCATTCATCTACCATAGAGCCACCACTCATCTACCATAGGGCTAACATTCATCTACCATTCATCCACCACACATCTACCATTCATCTACCATACAGCCACCATTCACCTACCATAGAGCCACCATTCATCTACCATTCATCCACCACTCATCTACCATAGAGCCACCATTCATCTACCATAGAGCCACCATTCATCTACCATAGAGCCACCATTCATCTACCATAGAGCCACCACTCATCTACCATTCATCCACCACTCATCTACCAAAGAGCCACCACTCATCTACCATAGAGCCACCATTCATCTACCATAGCGCCACCATTCATCTACCATAGAGCCACCATTCATCTACCATAGAGCCACCTTCCATCTACCATTCAGCCACCATTCATCTACCATTCATCTAACATAGAGCCACCATTCATCTACCATAAAGCCACCATTCATCTACCATTCATCCAACACTCATCTACCATAGAGCCACCACTCATCTACCATAGAGCCACCATTCATCTACCATAGAGCCACCATTCATCTACCATAGAGCCACCATTCATTCACCACTCATCTACCATTCATCTACCATAGAGCCACCATTCATCTACCATAGAGCCACCATTCATCTACCATAGGGCCACCTTTCATCTACCATTCAGCCACCATTCATCTACCATTCATTTACCATAGAGCCACCATTCATCTACCATAAAGCCACCATTCATCTACCATAGAGCCACCATTTATCTACCATAGACCACCATTCATCTACCATAGAGCTACCATTCATCTACCATAGAGCCACCATTAATCTACCATAGGGCTACCATTCATCTACCATTCATCCACCACTCATCTACCATAGAGCCACTATTTATCTACCATAGAGCCACCATTCATCTACCATAGAGCCACCATTCATCTACCATAGAGCCACCTTTCATCTACCATTCATCCACCATTCATCTACCATTCATCTACCATAAAGCCACCATTCATCTACCATAAAGCCACCATTCATCTACCATAGAGCCACCATTTATCTACCATAGAGCCACCATTCATTTACCATAGAGCCACCATTAATCTTCCATATGGCTACCATTCATCTACCATTCATCCACCACTCATCTACCATAGAGCCACCATTCATCTACCATAGAGCCACCATTCATCTACCATAGAGCCACCATTCATCTACCATAGAGCCACCATTCATCTACCATAGAGCCACCATTCATCTACCATAGAGCCACCATTCATCTACCATAGAGCCACCACTCATCTACCATTCATCCACCACTCATCTACCAAAGAGCCACCACTCATCTACCATAGAGCCACCATTCATCTACCATAGAGCCATCATTCATCTACCATAGAGCCACCATTCATCTACCATAGAGCCACCTTTCATCTACCATTCAGCCACCATTCATCTACCATTCATCTACCATAGAGCCACCATTCATCTACCATAGAGCCACCATTTATCTACCATAGAGCCACCATTCATTTACCATAGAGCCACCATTAATCTACCATAGGGCTACCATTCATCTACCATTCATCCACCACTCATCTACCATAGAGCCACCATTCATCTACCATAGAGCCACCATTCATCTACCATAGAGCCGCCATTAATCTACCATAGGTCTACTATTCATCTACCATTCATCCACCATTCATCTACCATAGAGCCACCATTCATCTACCATAGAGCCACCTTTCATCTACCATTCATCCACCATTCATCTACCATTCATCTACCATAAAGCCACCATTCATCTACCATAAAGCCACCATTCATCTACCATAGAGCCACCATTTATCTACCATAGAGCCACCATTCATTTACCATAGAGCCACCATTAATCTTCCATAGGGCTACCATTCATCTACCATTCATCCACCACTCATCTACCATAGAGCCACCATTCATCTACCAGAGAGCCACCATTCATCTACCATAGAGCCACCATTCATCTACCATAGAGCCACCATTCATCTACCATAGAGCCACCATTCATCTACCATAGAGCCACCATTCATCTACCATAGAGCCACCACTCATCTACCATTCATCCACCACTCATCTACCAAAGAGCCAACACTCATCTACCATAGAGCCACCATTCATCTACCATAGAGCCATCATTCATCTACCATAGAGCCACCATTCATCTACCATAGAGCCACCTTTCATCTACCATTCAGCCACCATTCATCTACCATTCATCTACCATAGAGCCACCATTCATCTACCCTAGAGCCACCATTTATCTACCATAGAGCCACCATTCATTTACCATAGAGCCACCATTAATCTACCATAGGGCTACCATTCATCTACCATTCATCCACCACTCATCTACCATAGAGCCACCATTCATCTACCATAGAGCCACCATTCATCTACCATAGAGCCATCATTCATCTACCATAGAGCCACCATTCATCTACCATAGAGCCACCTTTCATCTACCATTCAGCCACCATTCATCTACCATTCATCTACCATAGAGCCACCATTCATCTACAATAGAGCCACAAGTTATCTACCATAGAGCCACCATTCATTTACCATAGAGCCACCATTAATCTACCATAGGGCTACCATTCATCTACCATTCATCCACCACTCATCTACCATAGAGCCACCATTCATCTACCATAGAGCCACCATTCCTCTACCATAGAGCCACCATTCATCTACCATAGAGCCACCATTCATCTACCATAGAGCCACCATTAATCTACCATAGAGCCACCATTCATCTACCATAGAGCCACCACTCATCTACCATTCATCCACCACTCATCTACCAAAGAGCCACCACTCATCTACCATAGAGCCACCATTCATCTACCATAGAGCCATCATTCATCTACCATAGAGCCACCATTCATCTACCATAGAGCCACCATTCATCTACAATAGAGCCACCATTCATTAACCATAGAGCCACCATTAATCTACCATAGGGCTACCATTCATCTACCATTCATCCACCACTCATCTACCATAGAGCCACCATTCATCTACCATAGAGCCACCATTCATCTACCATAGAGCCACCATTCATCTACCATAGAGCCGCCATTCATCTACCATAGAGCCACCACTCATCTACCATAGGGCTAACATTCATCTACCATTCATCCACCACACATCTACCATTCATCTACCATACAGCCACCATTCACCTACCATAGAGCCACCATTCATCTACCATTCATCCACCACTCATCTACCATAGAGCCACCATTCATCTACCATAGAGCCACCATTCATCTACCATAGAGCCACCATTCATCTACCATAGAGCCACCACTCATCTACCATTCATCCACCACTCATCTACCAAAGAGCCACCACTCATCTACCATAGAGCCACCATTCATCTACCATAGCGCCACCATTCATCTACCATAGAGCCACCATTCATCTACCATAGAGCCACCTTTCATCTACCATTCAGCCACCATTCATCTACCATTCATCTACCATAGAGCCACCATTCATCTACCATAAAGCCACCATTCATCTACCTTTCATCCACCACTCATCTACCATAGAGCCACCACTCATCTACCATAGAGCCACCATTCATCTACCATAGAGCCACCATTCATCTACCATAGAGCCACCATTCATTCACCACTCATCTACCATTCATCTACCATAGAGCCACCATTCATCTACCATAGAGCCACCATTCATCTACCATAGGGCCACCTTTCATCTACCATTCAGCCACCATTCATCTACCATTCATTTACCATAGAGCCACCATTCATCTACCATAAAGCCACCATTCATCTACCATATAGCCACCATTTATCTACCATAGACCACCATTCATCTACCATAGAGCTACCATTCATCTACCATAGAGCCACCATTAATCTACCATAGGGCTACCATTCATCTACCATTCATCCACCACTCATCTACCATAGAGCCACTATTTATCTACCATAGAGCCACCATTCATCTACCATAGAGCCACCATTCATCTACCATAGAGCCACCATTCATCTACCATAGAGCCACCATTCATCTACCATAGAGCCACCATTCATCTACCATAGAGCCACCACTCATCTACCATTCATCCACCACTCATCTACCAAAGAGTCAACACTCATCTACCATAGAGCCACCATTCATCTACCATAGAGCCATCATTCATCTACCATAGAGCCACCATTCATCTACCATAGAGCCACCATTCATCTACCATAGAGCCACCATTCATCTACCATAGAGCCACCATTAATCTACCATAGGGCTACCATTCATCTACCATTCATCCACCACTCATCTACCATAGAGCCACTATTTATCTACCATAGAGCCACCATTCATCTACCATAGAGCCACCATTCATCTACCATAGAGCCACCACTCATCTACCATTCATCCACCACTCATCTACCAAAGAGCCAACACTCATCTACCATAGAGCCACCATTCATCTACCATAGAGCCATCATTCATCTACCATAGAGCCACCATTCATCTACCATAGAGCCACCTTTCATCTACCATTCAGCCACCATTCATCTACCATTCATCTACCATAGAGCCACCATTCATCTACCATAGAGCCACCATTTATCTACCATAGAGCCACCATTCATTTACCATAGAGCCACCATTAATCTACCATAGGGCTACCATTCATCTACCATTCATCCACCACTCATCTACCATAGAGCCACCATTCATCTACCATAGAGCCACCATTCATCTACCATAGAGCCATCATTCATCTACCATAGAGCCACCATTCATCTACCATAGAGCCACCTTTCATCTACCATTCAGCCACCATTCATCTACCATTCATCTACCATAGAGCCACCATTCATCTACAATAGAGCCACAAGTTATCTACCATAGAGCCACCATTCATTTACCATAGAGCCACCATTAATCTACCATAGGGCAACCATTCATCTACCATTCATCCACCACTCATCTACCATAGAGCCACCATTCATCTACCATAGAGCCACCATTCATCTACCATAGAGCCACCATTCATCTACCATAGAGCCACCATTCATCTACCATAGAGCCACCATTAATCTACCATAGAGCCACCATTCATCTACCATAGAGCCACCACTCATCTACCATTCATCCACCACTCATCTACCAAAGAGCCACCACTCATCTACCATAGAGCCACCATTCATCTACCATAGAGCCATCATTCATCTACCATAGAGCCACCATTCATCTACCATAGAGCCACCATTCATCTACAATAGAGCCACCATTCATTAACCATAGAGCCACCATTAATCTACCATAGGGCTACCATTCATCTACCATTCATCCACCACTCATCTACCATAGAGCCACCATTCATCTACCATAGAGCCACCATTCATCTACCATAGAGCCACCATTCATTTACCATAGAGCCGCCATTCATCTACCATAGAGCCACCACTCATCTACCATAGGGCTAACATTCATCTACCATTCATCCACCACACATCTACCATTCATCTACCATACAGCCACCATTCACCTACCATAGAGCCACCATTCATCTACCATTCATCCACCACTCATCTACCATAGAGCCACCATTCATCTACCATAGAGCCACCATTCATCTACCATAGAGCCACCATTCATCTACCATAGAGCCACCACTCATCTACCATTCATCCACCACTCATCTACCAAAGAGCCACCACTCATCTACCATAGAGCCACCATTCATCTACCATAGCGCCACCATTCATCTACCATAGAGCCACCATTCATCTACCATAGAGCCACCTTTCATCTACCATTCAGCCACCATTCATCTACCATTCATCTACCATAGAGCCACCATTCATCTACCCTAGAGCCACCATTTATCTACCATAGAGCCACCATTCATTTACCATAGAGCCACCATTAATCTACCATAGGGCTACCATTCATCTACCATTCATCCACCACTCATCTACCATAGAGCCACCATTCATCTACCATAGAGCCACCATTCATCTACCATAGAGCCATCATTCATCTACCATAGAGCCACCATTCATCTACCATAGAGCCACCTTTCATCTACCATTCAGCCACCATTCATCTACCATTCATCTACCATAGAGCCACCATTCATCTACAATAGAGCCACAAGTTATCTACCATAGAGCCACCATTCATTTACCATAGAGCCACCATTAATCTACCATAGGGCTACCATTCATCTACCATTCATCCACCACTCATCTACCATAGAGCCACCATTCATCTACCATAGAGCCACCATTCCTCTACCATAGAGCCACCAATCATCTACCATAGAGCCACCATTCATCTACCATAGAGCCACCATTAATCTACCATAGAGCCACCATTCATCTACCATAGAGCCACCACTCATCTACCATTCATCCACCACTCATCTACCAAAGAGCCACCACTCATCTACCATAGAGCCACCATTCATCTACCATAGAGCCATCATTGATCTACCATAGAGCCACCATTCATCTACCATAGAGCCACCATTCATCTACAATAGAGCCACCATTCATTAACCATAGAGCCACCATTAATCTACCATAGGGCTACCATTCATCTACCATTCATCCACCACTCATCTACCATAGAGCCACCATTCATCTACCATAGAGCCACCATTCATCTACCATAGAGCCACCATTCATCTACCATAGAGCCGCCATTCATCTACCATAGAGCCACCACTCATCTACCATAGGGCTAACATTCATCTACCATTCATCCACCACACATCTACCATTCATCTACCATACAGCCACCATTCACCTACCATAGAGCCACCATTCATCTACCATTCATCCACCACTCATCTACCATAGAGCCACCATTCATCTACCATAGAGCCACCATTCATCTACCATAGAGCCACCATTCATCTACCATAGAGCCACCACTCATCTACCATTCATCCACCACTCATCTACCAAAGAGCCACCACTCATCTACCATAGAGCCACCATTCATCTACCATAGCGCCACCATTCATCTACCATAGAGCCACCATTCATCTACCATAGAGCCACCTTTCATCTACCATTCAGCCACCATTCATCTACCATTCATCTACCATAGAGCCACCATTCATCTACCATAAAGCCACCATTCATCTACCTTTCATCCACCACTCATCTACCATAGAGCCACCACTCATCTACCATAGAGCCACCATTCATCTACCATAGAGCCACCATTCATCTACCATAGAGCCACCATTCATTCACCACTCATCTACCATTCATCTACCATAGAGCCACCATTCATCTACCATAGAGCCACCATTCATCTACCATAGGGCCACCTTTCATCTACCATTCAGCCACCATTCATCTACCATTCATTTACCATAGAGCCACCATTCATCTACCATAAAGCCACCATTCATCTACCATATAGCCACCATTTATCTACCATAGACCACCATTCATCTACCATAGAGCTACCATTCATCTACCATAGAGCCACCATTAATCTACCATAGGGCTACCATTCATCTACCATTCATCCACCACTCATCTACCATAGAGCCACTATTTATCTACCATAGAGCCACCATTCATCTACCATAGAGCCACCATTCATCTACCATAGAGCCACCATTCATCTACCATAGAGCCACCATTCATCTACCATAGAGCCACCATTCATCTACCATAGAGCCACCACTCATCTACCATTCATCCACCACTCATCTACCAAAGAGTCAACACTCATCTACCATAGAGCCACCATTCATCTACCATAGAGCCATCATTCATCTACCATAGAGCCACCATTCATCTACCATAGAGCCACCATTCATCTACCATAGAGCCACCATTCATCTACCATAGAGCCACCATTAATCTACCATAGGGCTACCATTCATCTACCATTCATCCACCACTCATCTACCATAGAGCCACTATTTATCTACCATAGAGCCACCATTCATCTACCATAGAGCCACCATTCATCTACCATAGAGCCACCACTCATCTACCATTCATCCACCACTCATCTACCAAAGAGCCAACACTCATCTACCATAGAGCCACCATTCATCTACCATAGAGCCATCATTCATCTACCATAGAGCCACCATTCATCTACCATAGAGCCACCTTTCATCTACCATTCAGCCACCATTCATCTACCATTCATCTACCATAGAGCCACCATTCATCTACCATAGAGCCACCATTTATCTACCATAGAGCCACCATTCATTTACCATAGAGCCACCATTAATCTACCATAGGGCTACCATTCATCTACCATTCATCCACCACTCATCTACCATAGAGCCACCATTCATCTACCATAGAGCCACCATTCATCTACCATAGAGCCATCATTCATCTACCATAGAGCCACCATTCATCTACCATAGAGCCACCTTTCATCTACCATTCAGCCACCATTCATCTACCATTCATCTACCATAGAGCCACCATTCATCTACAATAGAGCCACAAGTTATCTACCATAGAGCCACCATTCATTTACCATAGAGCCACCATTAATCTACCATAGGGCAACCATTCATCTACCATTCATCCACCACTCATCTACCATAGAGCCACCATTCATCTACCATAGAGCCACCATTCATCTACCATAGAGCCACCATTCATCTACCATAGAGCCACCATTCATCTACCATAGAGCCACCATTAATCTACCATAGAGCCACCATTCATCTACCATAGAGCCACCACTCATCTACCATTCATCCACCACTCATCTACCAAAGAGCCACCACTCATCTACCATAGAGCCACCATTCATCTACCATAGAGCCATCATTCATCTACCATAGAGCCACCATTCATCTACCATAGAGCCACCATTCATCTACAATAGAGCCACCATTCATTAACCATAGAGCCACCATTAATCTACCATAGGGCTACCATTCATCTACCATTCATCCACCACTCATCTACCATAGAGCCACCATTCATCTACCATAGAGCCACCATTCATCTACCATAGAGCCACCATTCATTTACCATAGAGCCGCCATTCATCTACCATAGAGCCACCACTCATCTACCATAGGGCTAACATTCATCTACCATTCATCCACCACACATCTACCATTCATCTACCATACAGCCACCATTCACCTACCATAGAGCCACCATTCATCTACCATTCATCCACCACTCATCTACCATAGAGCCACCATTCATCTACCATAGAGCCACCATTCATCTACCATAGAGCCACCATTCATCTACCATAGAGCCACCACTCATCTACCATTCATCCACCACTCATCTACCAAAGAGCCACCACTCATCTACCATAGAGCCACCATTCATCTACCATAGCGCCACCATTCATCTACCATAGAGCCACCATTCATCTACCATAGAGCCACCTTTCATCTACCATTCAGCCACCATTCATCTACCATTCATCTACCATAGAGCCACCATTCATCTACCATAAAGCCACCATTCATCTACCTTTCATCCACAACTCATCTACCATAGAGCCACCACTCATCTACCATAGAGCCATCTACCATTCATCCACCACTCATCTACCATAGAGCCACTATTTATCTACCATAGAGCCACCATTCATCTACCATAGAGCCACCATTCATCTACCATAGAGCCACCATTCATCTACCATAGAGCCACCATTAATCTACCATAGGGCTACCATTCATCTACCATTCATCCACCACTCATCTACCATAGAGCCACTATTTATCTACCAAAGAGCCACCATTCATCTACCATAGAGCCACCATTCATCTACCATAGAGCCACCATTAATCTACCATAGGGCTACCATTCATCTACCATTCATCCACCACTCATCTACCATAGAGCCACTATTTATCTACCATAGAGCCACCTTTCATCTACCATTCAGCCACCATTCATCTACCATTCATCTACCATAGAGCCACCATTCATCTACCAGTGGTGGCTCTATGGTAGATGAATGGTGGCTCTATGGTAGATTAATGGTGGCTCTATGGTAGATGAATGGTGGCTCTATGGTAGATGAATGGTGGCTCTATGGTAGATGAATGGTGGCTCTATGGTAGATGAATGGTGGCTCTATGGTAGATGAGTGGTGGATGAATGGTAGATGAATGGTTGCCCTATGGTAGATTAATGGTGGCTCTATGGTAAATGAATGGTGGCTCTATGGTAGATAACTTGTGGCTCTATTGTAGATGAATGGTGGCTCTATGGTAGATGAATGGTAGATGAATGGTGGCTGAATGGTAGATGAAAGGTGGCTCTATGGTAGATGAATGGTGGCTCTATGGTAGATGAATGATGGCTCTATGGTAGATGAATGGTGGCTCTATGGTAGATGAATGGTGGCTCTATGGTAGATGAGTGGTGGATGAATGGTAGATGAATGGTAGCCCTATGGTAGATTAATGGTGGCTCTATGGTAAATGAATGGTGGCTCTATGGTAGATAAATGGTGGCTCTATGGTAGATGAATGGTGGCTCTATGGTAGATGAATGGTAGATGAATGGTGGCTGAATGGTAGATGAAAGGTGGCTCTATGGTAGATGAATGGTGGCTCTATGGTAGATGAATGATGGCTCTATGGTAGATGAATGGTGGCTCTATGGTAGATGAGTGTTGGCTCTTTGGTAGATGAGTGGTGGATGAATGGAAGATGAGTGGTGGCTCTATGGTAGATGAATGGTGGCTCTATGGTAGATGAATGGTGGCTCTATGGTAGATAAATAGTGGCTCTATGGTAGATGAGTGGTGGATGAATGGTAGATGAATGGTAGCCCTATGGTAGATTAATGGTGGCTCTATGGTAGATGAATGGTGGCTCTATGGTAGATGAATGGTGGCTCTATGGTAGATGAATGGTGGCTCTATGGTAGATGAATGATGGCTCTATGGTAGATGAATGGTGGCTCTATGGTAGATGAATGGTAGATGAATGGTGGCTGAATGGTAGATGAAAGGTGGCTCTATGGTAGATAAATAGTGGCTCTATGATAGATGAGTGGTGGATGAATGGTAGATGAATGGTAGCCCTATGGTAGATTAATGGTGGCTCTATGGTAGATGAATGGTGGCTCTATGGTAGATGAATGGTGGCTCTATGGTAGATGAATGGTGGCTCTATGGTAGATGAATGGTGGCTCTATGGTAGATGAGTGGTGGATGAATGGTAGATGAATGGTAGCCCTATGGTAGATTAATGGTGGCTCTATGGTAAATGAATGGTGGCTCTATGGTAGATGAATGGTGGCTCTATGGTAGATAAATAGTGGCTCTATGGTAGATGAGTGGTGGATGAATGGTAGATGAATGGTAGCCCTATGGTAGATTAATGGTGGCTCTATGGTAGATGAATGGTGGCTCTATGGTAGATGAATGGTGGCTCTATGGTAGATGAATGGTGGCTCTATGGTAGATGAATGGTGGCTCTATGGTAGATGAGTGGTGGATGAATGGTAGATGAATGGTAGCCCTATGGTAGATTAATGGTGGCTCTATGGTAGATGAATGGTGGCTCTATGGTAGATGAATGGTGGCTCTATGGTAGATGAATGGTGGCTCTATGGTAGATGAATGATGGCTCTATGGTAGATGAATGGTGGCTCTATGGTAGATGAATGGTAGATGAATGGTGGCTGAATGGTAGATGAAAGGTGGCTCTATGGTAGATAAATAGTGGCTCTATGGTAGATGAGTGGTGGATGAATGGTAGATGAATGGTAGCCCTATGGTAGATTAATGGTGGCTCTATGGTAGATGAATGGTGGCTCTATGGTAGATGAATTCACCACTCATCTACCATTCATCTACCATAGAGCCACCATTCATCTACCATAGAGCCACCATTCATCTACCATAGGGCCACCTTTCATCTACCATTCAGCCACCATTCATCTACCATTCATTTACCATAGAGCCACCATTCATCTACCATAAAGCCACCATTCATCTACCATATAGCCACCATTTATCTACCATAGACCACCATTCATCTACCATAGAGCTACCATTCATCTACCATAGAGCCACCATTAATCTACCATAGGGCTACCATTCATCTACCATTCATCCACCACTCATCTACCATAGAGCCACTATTTATCTACCATAGAGCCACCATTCATCTACCATAGAGCCACCATTCATCTACCATAGAGCCACCTTTCATCTACCATTCATCCACCATTCATCTACCATTCATCTACCATAAAGCCAACATTCATCTACCATAAAGCCACCATTCATCTACCATAGAGCCACCATTTATCTACCATAGAGCCACCATTCATTTACCATAGAGCCACCATTAATCTTCCATATGGCTACCATTCATCTACCATTCATCCACCACTCATCTACCATAGAGCCACCATTCATCTACCATAGAGCCACCATTCATCTACCATAGAGCCACCATTCATCTACCATAGAGCCACCATTCATCTACCATACAGCCACCATTCATCTACCATAGAGCCACCATTCATCTACCATAGAGCCACCACTCATCTACCATTCATCCACCACTCATCTACCAAAGAGCCACCACTCATCTACCATAGAGCCACCATTCATCTACCATAGAGCCATCATTCATCTACCATAGAGCCACCATTCATCTACCATAGAGCCACCATTCACCTACCATAGAGCCACCATTCATCTACCATTCATCCACCACTCATCTACCATAGAGCCACCATTCATCTACCATAGAGCCACCATTCATCTACCATAGAGCCACCATTCATCTACCATAGAGCCACCACTCATCTACCATTCATCCACCACTCATCTACCAAAGAGCCACCACTCATCTACCATAGAGCCACCATTCATCTACCATAGCGCCACCATTCATCTACCATAGAGCCACCATTCATCTACCATAGAGCCACCTTTCATCTACCATTCAGCCACCATTCATCTACCATTCATCTACCATAGAGCCACCATTCATCTACCATAAAGCCACCATTCATCTACCTTTCATCCACAACTCATCTACCATAGAGCCACCACTCATCTACCATAGAGCCACCATTCATCTACCATAGAGCCACCATTCATCTACCATAGAGCCACCATTCATTCACCACTCATCTACCATTCATCTACCATAGAGCCACCATTCATCTACCATAGAGCCACCATTCATCTACCATAGGGCCACCTTTCATCTACCATTCAGCCACCATTCATCTACCATTCATTTACCATAGAGCCACCATTCATCTACCATAAAGCCACCATTCATCTACCATATAGCCACCATTTATCTACCATAGACCACCATTCATCTACCATAGAGCTACCATTCATCTACCATAGAGCCACCATTAATCTACCATAGGGCTACCATTCATCTACCATTCATCCACCACTCATCTACCATAGAGCCACTATTTATCTACCATAGAGCCACCATTCATCTACCATAGAGCCACCATTCATCTACCATAGAGCCACCTTTCATCTACCATTCATCCACCATTCATCTACCATTCATCTACCATAAAGCCAACATTCATCTACCATAAAGCCACCATTCATCTACCATAGAGCCACCATTTATCTACCATAGAGCCACCATTCATTTACCATAGAGCCACCATTAATCTTCCATATGGCTACCATTCATCTACCATTCATCCACCACTCATCTACCATAGAGCCACCATTCATCTACCATAGAGCCACCATTCATCTACCATAGAGCCACCATTCATCTACCATAGAGCCACCATTCATCTACCATAGAGCCACCATTCATCTACCATAGAGCCACCATTCATCTACCATAGAGCCACCACTCATCTACCATTCATCCACCACTCATCTACCAAAGAGCCACCACTCATCTACCATAGAGCCACCATTCATCTACCATAGAGCCATCATTCATCTACCATAGAGCCACCATTCATCTACCATAGAGCCACCTTTCATCTACCATTCAGCCACCATTCATCTACCATTCATCTACCATAGAGCCACCATTCATCTACCATAGAGCCACCATTTATCTACCATAGAGCCACCATTCATTTACCATAGAGCCACCATTATTCTACCATAGGGCTACCATTCATCTACCATTCATCCACCACTCATCTACCATAGAGCCACCATTCATCTACCATAGAGCCACCATTCATCTACCATAGAGCCACCATTCATCTACCATAGAGCCACCATTCATCTACCATAGAGCCACCATTCATCTACCATAGAGCCACCATTCATCTACCATAGAGCCACCACTCATCTACCATTCATCCACCACTCATCTACCAAAGCGCCACCACTCATCTACCATAGAGCCACCATTCATCTACCATAGAGCCATCATTCATCTACCATAGAGCCACCATTCATCTACCATAGAGCCACCATTCATCTACCTTAGAGCCACCATTCATTTACCATAGAGCCACCATTAATCTACCATAGGGCTACCATTCATCTACCATTCATCCACCACTCATCTACCATAGAGCCACCATTCATCTACCATAGAGCCACCATTCATCTACCATAGAGCCACCATTCATCTACCATAGAGCCACCATTCATCTACCATAGAGCCACCACTCATCTACCATAGGGCTAACATTCATCTACCATTCATCCACCACACATCTACCATTCATCTACCATACAGCCACCATTCACCTACCATAGAGCCACCATTCATCTACCATTCATCCACCACTCATCTACCATAGAGCCACCACTCATCTACCATAGAGCCACCATTCATCTACCATAGAGCCACCATTCATCTACCATAGAGCCACCATTCATTTACCACTCATCTACCACTCATCTACCATAAAGCCACCATTCATCTACCATAGAGCCACCATTCATATACCATAGGGCCACCTTTCATCTACCATTCAGCCACCATTCATCCACCATTCATTTACCATAGAGCCACCATTCATCTACCATAAAGCCACCATTCATCTACCATAGAGCCACCATTTATCTACCATAGAGCCACCATTCATCTACCATAGAGCCACCACTGGTCTACCATAGAGCCACCATTCATCTACCATAGAGCCGCCATTAATCTACCATAGGGCTACTATTCATCTACCATTCATCCACCATTCATCTACCATAGAGCCACCATTCATCTACCATAGAGCCACCTTTCATCTACCATTCATCCACCATTTATCTACCATTCATCTACCATAAAGCCACCATTCATCTACCATAAAGCCACCATTCATCTACCATAGAGCCACCATTTATCTACCATAGAGCCACCATTCATTTACCATAGAGCCACCATTAATCTTCCATAGGGCTACCATTCATCTACCATTCATGCACCACTCATCTACCATAGAGCCACCATTCATCTACCATAGAGCCACCATTCATCTACCATAGAGCCACCATTCATCTACCATAGAGCCACCATTCATCTACCATAGAGCCACCATTCATCTACCATAGAGCCACCATTCATCTACCATAGAGCCACCATTCATCTACCTTAGAGCCACCATTCATTTACCATAGAGCCACCATTAATCTACCATAGGGCTACCATTCATCTACCATTCATCCACCACTCATCTACCATAGAGCCACCATTCATCTACCATAGAGCCACCATTCATCTACCATAGAGCCACCATTCATCTACCATAGAGCCACCATTCATCTACCATAGAGCCACCACTCATCTACCATAGGGCTAACATTCATCTACCATTCATCCACCACACATCTACCATTCATCTACCATACAGCCACCATTCACCTACCATAGAGCCACCATTCATCTACCATTCATCCACCACTCATCTACCATAGAGCCACCACTCATCTACCATAGAGCCACCATTCATCTACCATAGAGCCACCATTCATCTACCATAGAGCCACCATTCATTTACCACTCATCTACCACTCATCTACCATAAAGCCACCATTCATCTACCATAGAGCCACCATTCATATACCATAGGGCCACCTTTCATCTACCATTCAGCCACCATTCATCTACCATTCATTTACCATAGAGCCACCATTCATCTACCATAAAGCCACCATTCATCTACCATAGAGCCACCATTTATCTACCATAGAGCCACCATTCATCTACCATAGAGCCACCACTGGTCTACCATAGAGCCACCATTCATCTACCATAGAGCCGCCATTAATCTACCATAGGGCTACTATTCATCTACCATTCATCCACTATTCATCTACCATAGAGCCACCATTCATCTACCATAGAGCCACCTTTCATCTACCATTCATCCACCATTCATCTACCATTCATCTACCATAAAGACACCATTCATCTACCATAAAGCCACCATTCATCTACCATAGAGCCACCATTTATCTACCATAGAGCTACCATTCATTTACCATAGAGCCACCATTAATCTTCCATAGGGCTACCATTCATCTACCATTCATCCACCACTCATCTACCATAGAGCCACCATTCATCTACCATAGAGCCACCATTCATCTACCATAGAGCCACCATTCATCTACCATAGAGCCACCATTCATCTACCATAGAGCCACCATTCATCTACCATAGAGCCACCATTCATCTACCATAGAGCCACCATTCATCTACCATAGAGCCACCACTCATCTACCATTCATCCACCACTCATCTACCAAAGAGCCACCACTCATCTACCATAGAGCCACCATTCATCTACCATAGAGCCACCATTTATCTACCATAGAGCCACCATTAATCTACCATAGGGCTACCATTCATCTACCATTCATCCACCACTCATCTACCATAGAGCCACCATTCATCTACCATAGAGCCACCATTCATCTACCATAGAGCCACCATTCATCTACCATAGAGCCACCATTCATCTACCATAGAGCCACCATTCATCTACCACAGAGCCACCATTCATCTACGATAGAGCCACCATTAATCTACCATAGGGCTACCATTCATCTACCATTCATCCACCACTCATCTACCATAGAGCCACTATTTATCTACCATAGAGCCACCATTCATCTACCATAGAGCCACCATTCATCTACCATAGAGCCACCTTTCATCTACCATTCATCCACCATTCATCTACCATTCATCTACCATAAAGCCAACATTCATCTACCATAAAGCCACCATTCATCTACCATAGAGCCACCATTTATCTACCATAGAGCCACCATTCATTTACCATAGAGCCACCATTAATCTTCCATATGGCTACCATTCATCTACCATTTATCCACCACTCATCTACCATAGAGCCACCATTCATCTACCATAGAGCCACCATTCATCTACCATAGAGCCACCATTCATCTACCATAGAGCCACCATTCATCTACCATAGAGCCACCATTCATCTACCATAGAGCCACCATTCATCTACCATAGAGCCACCACTCATCTACCATTCATCCACCACTCATCTACCAAAGAGCCACCACTCATCTACCATAGAGCCACCATTCATCTACCATAGAGCCATCATTCATCTACCATAGAGCCACCATTCATCTACCATAGAGCCACCTTTCATCTACCATTCAGCCACCATTCATCTACCATAGAGCCACCATTCATCTACCATAGAGCCACCATTTATCTACCATAGAGCCACCATTAATTTACCATAGAGCCACCATTAATCTACCATAGGGCTACCATTCATCTACCATTCATCCACCACTCATCTACCATAGAGCCACCATTCATCTACCATAGAGCCACCATTCATCTACCATAGAGCCACCATTCATCTACCATAGAGCCACCATTCATCTACCATAGAGCCACCATTCATCTACCATAGAGCCACCATTCATCTACCATAGAGCCACCACTCATCTACCATTCATCCACCACTCATCTACCAAAGCGCCACCACTCATCTACCATAGAGCCACCATTCATCTACCATAGAGCCATCATTCATCTACCATAGAGCCACCATTCATCTACCATAGAGCCACCATTCATCTACCATAGAGCCACCATTCATCTACCATAGAGCCACCATTCATCTACCATAGAGCCACCATTCATCTACCATAGAGCCACCACTCATCTACCATAGGGCTAACATTCATCTACCATTCATCCACCACACATCTACCATTCATCTACCATACAGCCACCATTCACCTACCATAAAGCCACCATTCATCTACCATTCATCCACCACTCATCTACCATAGAGCCACCACTCATCTACCATAGAGTCACCATTCATCTACCATAGAGCCACCATTCATCTACCAGAGAGCCACCATTCATTTACCACTCATCTACCACTCATCTACCATAAAGCCACCATTCATCTACCATAGAGCCACCATTCATATACCATAGGGCCACCTTTCATCTACCATTCAGCCACCATTCATCTACCATTCATTTACCATAGAGCCACCATTCATCTACCATAAAGCCACCATTCATCTACCATAGAGCCACCATTTATCTACCATAGAGCCACCATTCATCTACCATAGAGCCACCACTGGTCTACCATAGAGCCACCATTCATCTACCATAGAGCCGCCATTAATCTACCATAGGGCTACTATTCATCTACCATTCATCCACCATTCATCTACCATAGAGCCACCATTCATCTACCATAGAGCCACCACTCATCTACCATTCATCCACCACTCATCTACCAAAGAGCCACCACTCATCTACCATAGAGCCACCATTCATCTACCATAGAACCATCATTCATCTACCATAGAGCCACCATTCATCTACCATAGAGCCACCTTTCATCTACCATTCAGCCACCATTCATCTACCATTCATCTACCATAGAGCCACCATTCATCTACCATAGAGCCACCATTTATCTACCATAGAGCCACCATTCATTTACCATAGAGCCACCATTAATCTACCATAGGGCTACCATTCATCTACCATTCATCCACCACTCATCTACCATAGAGCCACCATTCATCTACCATAGAGCCACCATTCATCTACCATAGAGCCACCATTCATCTACCATAGAGCCACCATTCATCTACCATAGAGCCACCATTCATCTACCATAGAGCCACCATTCATCTACCATAGAGCCACCACTCATCTACCATTCATCCACCACTCATCTACCAAAGCGCCACCACTCATCTACCATAGAGCCACCATTCATCTACCATAGAGCCATCATTCATCTACCATAGAGCCACCATTCATCTACCATAGAGCCACCATTCATCTACCTTAGAGCCACCATTCATTTACCATAGAGCCACCATTAATCTACCATAGGGCTACCATTCATCTACCATTCATCCACCACTCATCTACCATAGAGCCACCATTCATCTACCATAGAGCCACCATTCATCTACCATAGAGCCACCATTCATCTACCATAGAGCCGCCATTCATCTACCATAGAGCCACCACTCATCTACCATAGGGCTAACATTCATCTACCATTCATCCATTACACATCTACCATTCATCTACCATACAGCCACCATTCACCTACCATAGAGCCACCATTCATCTACCATTCATCCACCACTCATCTACCATAGAGCCACCATTCATCTACCATAGAGCCACCATTCATCTACCATAGAGCCACCATTCATCTACCATAGAGCCACCACTCATCTACCATTCATCCACCACTCATCTACCAAAGAGCCACCACTCATCTACCATAGAGCCACCATTCATCTACCATAGCGCCACCATTCATCTACCATAGAGCCACCATTCATCTACCATAGAGCCACCTTTCATCTACCATTCAGCCACCATTCATCTACCATTCATCTACCATAGAGCCACCATTCATCTACCATAAAGCCACCATTCATCTACCTTTCAACCACCACTCATCTACCATAGAGCCACCACTCATCTACCATAGAGCCACCATTCATCTACCATAGAGCCACCATTCATCTACCATAGAGCCACCATTCATCTACCATAGAGCCACCATTCATCTACCATAGAGCCACCATTCATCTACCATAGAGCCACCTTTCATCTACCATTCAGCCACCATTCATCTACCATTCAGCCACCATTCATCTACCATTCATTTACCATAGAGCCACCATTCATCTACCATAAAGCCACCATTCATCTACCATATAGCCACCATTTATCTACCATAGACCACCATTCATCTACCATAGAGCTACCATTCATCTACCATAGAGCCACCATTAATCTACCATAGGGCTACCATTCATCTACCATTCATCCACCACTAATCTACCATAGAGCCACTATTTATCTACCATAGAGCCACCATTCATCTACCATAGAGCCACCATTCATCTACCATAGAGCCACCATTCATCTACCATAGAGCCACCATTCATCTACCATAGAGCCACCATTCATCTACCATAGAGCCACCACTCATCTACCATTCATCCACCACTCATCTACCAAAGAGCCAACACTCATCTACCATAGAGCCACCATTCATCTACCATAGAGCCATCATTCATCTACCATAGAGCCACCATTCATCTACCATAGAGCCACCATTCATCTACCATAGAGCCACCATTCATCTACCATAGAGCCACCATTAATCTACCATAGGGCTACCATTCATCTACCATTCATCCACCACTCATCTACCATAGAGCCACTATTTATCTACCATAGAGCCACCATTCATCTACCATAGAGCCACCATTCATCTACCATAGAGCCACCACTCATCTACCATTCATCCACCACTCATCTACCAAAGAGCCAACACTCATCTACCATAGAGCCACCATTCATCTACCATAGAGCAATCATTCATCTACCATAGAGCCACCATTCATCTACCATAGAGCCACCTTTCATCTACCATTCAGCCACCATTCATCTACCATTCATCTACCATAGAGCCACCATTCATCTACCATAGAGCCACCATTTATCTACCATAGAGCCACCATTCATTTACCATAGAGCCACCATTAATCTACCATAGGGCTACCATTCATCTACCATTCATCCACCACTCATCTACCATAGAGCCACCATTCATCTACCATAGAGCCACCATTCATCTACCATAGAGCCATCATTCATCTACCATAGAGCCACCATTCATCTACCATAGAGCCACCTTTCATCTACCATTCAGCCACCATTCATCTACCATTCATCTACCATAGAGCCACCATTCATCTACAATAGAGCCACAAGTTATCTACCATAGAGCCACCATTCATTTACCATAGAGCCACCATTAATCTACCATAGGGCTACCATTCATCTACCATTCATCCACCACTCATCTACCATAGAGCCACCATTCATCTACCATAGAGCCACCATTCATCTACCATAGAGCCACCATTCATCTACCATAGAGCCACCATTCATCTACCATAGAGCCACCATTAATCTACCATAGAGCCACCATTCATCTACCATAGAGCCACCACTCATCTACCATTCATCCACCACTCATCTACCAAAGAGCCACCACTCATCTACCATAGAGCCACCATTCATCTACCATAGAGCCATCATTCATCTACCATAGAGCCACCATTCATCTACCATAGAGCCACCATTCATCTACAATAGAGCCACCATTCATTAACCATAGAGCCACCATTAATCTACCATAGGGCTACCATTCATCTACCATTCATCCACCACTCATCTACCATAGAGCCACCATTCATCTACCATAGAGCCACCATTCATCTACCATAGAGCCACCATTCATCTACCATAGAGCCGCCATTCATCTACCATAGAGCCACCACTCATCTACCATAGGGCTAACATTCATCTACCATTCATCCACCACACATCTACCATTCATCTACCATACAGCCACCATTCACCTACCATAGAGCCACCATTCATCTACCATTCATCCACCACTCATCTACCATAGAGCCACCATTCATCTACCATAGAGCCACCATTCATCTACCATAGAGCCACCATTCATCTACCATAGAGCCACCACTCATCTACCATTCATCCACCACTCATCTACCAAAGAGCCACCACTCATCTACCATAGAGCCACCATTCATCTACCATAGCGCCACCATTCATCTACCATAGAGCCACCATTCATCTACCATAGAGCCACCTTTCATCTACCATTCAGCCACCATTCATCTACCATTCATCTACCATAGAGCCACCATTCATCTACCATAAAGCCACCATTCATCTACCTTTCATCCACCACTCATCTACCATAGAGCCACCACTCATCTACCATAGAGCCACCATTCATCTACCATAGAGCCACCATTCATCTACCATAGAGCCACCACTCATCTACCATTCATCCACCACTCATCTACCAAAGAGCCACCACTCATCTACCATAGAGCCACCATTCATCTACCATAGAGCCATCATTCATCTACCATAGAGCCACCATTCATCTACCATAGAGCCACCTTTCATCTACCATTCAGCCACCATTCATCTACCATTCATCTACCATAGAGCCACCATTCATCTACCATAGAGCCACAAGTTATCTACCATAGAGCCACCATTCATTTACCATAGAGCCACCATTAATCTACCATAGGGCTACCATTCATCTACCATTCATCCACCACTCATCTACCATAGAGCCACCTTTCATCTACCATAGAGCCACCATTCATCTACCATAGAGCCACCATTCATCTACCATAGAGCCACCATTCATCTACCATAGAGGCACCATTAATCTACCATAGAGCCACCATTCATCTACCATAGAGCCACCACTCATCTACCATTCATCCACCACTCATCTACCAAAGAGCCACCACTCATCTACCATAGAGCCACCATTCATCTACCATAGAGCCATCATTCATCTACCATAGAGCCACCATTCATCTACCATAGAGCCACCATTCATTTACCATAGAGCCACCATTAATCTACCATAGGGCTACCATTCATCTACAATTCATCCACCACTCATCTACCATAGAGCCACCATTCATCTACCATAGAGCCACCATTCATCTACCATAGAGCCACCATTCATCTACCATAGAGCCACCATTCATCTACCATTCATCCACCACTCATCTACCGAAGAGCCACCACTCATCTACCATAGAGCCACCATTCATCTACCATAGCGCCACCATTCATCTACCATAGAGCCACCATTCATCTACCATAGAGCCACCTTTCATCTACCATTCAGCCACCATTCATCTACCATTCATCTACCATAGAGCCACCATTCATCTACCATAAAGCCACCATTCATCTACCATTCATCCACCACTCATCTACCATAGAGCCACCACTCATATACCATAGAGCCACCATTCATCTACCATAGAGCCACCATTCATCTACCATAGAGCCACCATTCATTCACCACTCATCTACCATTCATCTACCATAGAGCCACCATTCATCTACCATAGAGCCACCATTCATCTACCATAGGGCCACCTTTCATCTACCATTCAGCCACCATTCATCTACCATTCATTTACCATAGAGCCACCATTCATCTACCATAAAGCCACCATTAATCTACCATAGGGCTACCATTCATCTACCATTCATCCACCACTCATCTACCATAGAGCCACTATTTATCTACCATAGAGCCACCATTCATCTACCATAGAGCCACCATTCATCTACCATAGAGCCACCTTTCATCTACCATTCATCCACCATTCATCTACTATTCATCTACCATAAAGCCACCATTCATCTACCATAAAGCCACCATTCATCTACCATAGAGCCACCATTTATCTACCATAGAGCCACCATTCATTTACCATAGAGCCATTATTAATCTTCCATAGGGCTACCATTCATCTACCATTCATCCACCACTCATCTACCATAGAGCCACCATTCATCTACCATAGAGCCACCATTCATCTACCATAGAGCCACCATTCATCTACCATAGAGCCACCATTCATCTACCATAGACCCACCATTCATCTACCATAGACCCACCATTCATCTACCATAGAGCCACTATTCATCTACCATAGAGCCACCACTCATCTACCATTCATCCACCACTCATCTACCAAAGAGCCACCACTCATCTACCATAAAGCCACCATTCATCTACCATAGAGCCATCATTCATCTACCATAGAGCCACCATTCATCTACCATAGAGCCACCATTCATCTACCATAGAGCCACCATTTATCTACCATAGAGCCACCATTCATTTACCATAGAGCCACCATTAATCTACCATAGGGCTACCATTCATCTACCATTCATCCACCACTCATCTACCATAGAGCCACCATTCATCTACCATAGAGCCACCATTCATCTACCATAGAGCCACCATTCATCTACCATAGAGCCACCATTCATCTACCATAGAGCCACCATTCATCTACCATAGAGCCACCATTCATCTACCATAGAGCCACCACTCATCTACCATTCATCCACCACTCATCTACCAAAGCGCCACCACTCATCTACCATAGAGCCACCATTCATCTACCATAGAGCCATCATTCATCTACCATAGAGCCACCATTCATCTACCATAGAGCCACCATTCATCTACCATAGAGCCACCATTCATTTACCATAGAGCCACCATTAATCTACCATAGGGCTACCATTCATCTACCATTCATCCACCACTCATCTACCATAGAGCCACCATTCATCTACCATAGAGCCACCATTCATCTACCATAGAGCCACCATTCATCTACCATAGAGCCACCATTCATCTACCATAGAGCCACCATACATTTACCATAGGGCTAACATTCATCTACCATTCATCCACCACACATCTACCATTCATCTACCATACAGCCACCATTCACCTACCATAGAGCCACCATTCATCTACCATTCATCCACCACTCATCTACCATAGAGCCACCACTCATCTACCATAGAGCCACCATTCATCTACCATAGAGCCACCATTCATCTACCATAGAGCCACCATTCATTTACCACTCATCTACCACTCATCTACCATAAAGCCACCATTCATCTACCATAGAGCCACCATTCATATACCATAGGGCCACCTTTCATCTACCATTCAGCCACCATTCATCTACCATTCATTTACCATAGAGCCACCATTCATCTACCATAAAGCCACCATTCATCTACCATAGAGCCACCATTTATCTACCATAGAGCCACCATTCATCTACCATAGAGCCACCACTGGTCTACCATAGAGCCACCATTCATCTACCATAGAGCCGCCATTAATCTACCATAGGGCTACTATTCATCTACCATTCATCCACCATTCATCTACCATAGAGCCACCATTCATCTACCATAGAGCCACCTTTCATCTACCATTCATCCACCATTCATCTACCATTCATCTACCATAAAGCCACCATTCATCTACCATAAAGCCACCATTCATCTACCATAGAGCCACCATTTATCTACCATAGAGCCACCATTCATTTACCATAGAGCCACCATTAATCTTCCATAGGGCTACCATTCATCTACCATTCATCCACCACTCATCTACCATAGAGCCACCATTCATCTACCATAGAGCCACCATTCATCTACCATAGAGCCACCATTCATCTACCATAGAGCCACCATTCATCTACCATAGAGCCACCATTCATCTACCATAGAGCCACCATTCATCTACCATAGAGCCACCACTCATCTACCATTCATCCACCACTCATCTACCAAAGAGCCACCACTCATCTACCATAGAGCCACCATTCATCTACCATAGAGCCATCATTCATCTACCATAGAGCCACCATTCATCTACCATAGAGCCACCTTTCATCTACCATTCAGCCACCATTCATCTACCATTCATCTACCATAGAGCCACCATTCATCTACCCTAGAGCCATCATTTATCTACCATAGAGCCACCATTCATTTACCATAGAGCCACCATTAATCTACCATAGGGCTACCATTCATCTACCATTCATCCACCACTCATCTACCATAGAGCCACCATTCATCTACCATAGAGCCATCATTCATCTACCATAGAGCCATCATTCATCTACCATAGAGCCACCATTCATCTACCATAGAGCCACCTTTCATCTACCATTCAGCCACCATTCATCTACCATTCATCTTCCATAGAGCCACCATTCATCTACCATAGAGCCACAAGTTATCTACCATAGAGCCACCATTCATTTACCATAGAGCCACCATTAATCTACCATAGGGCTACCATTCATCTACCATTCATCCACCACTCATCTACCATAGAGCCAACATTCATCTACCATAGAGCCACCATTCATCTACCATAGAGCCACCATTCATCTACCATAGAGCCACCATTCATCTACCATAGAGCCACCATTAATCTACCATAGAGCCACCATTCATCTACCATAGAGCCACCACTCATCTACCATTCATCCACCACTCATCTACCAAAGAGCCACCACTCATCTACCATAGAGCCACCATTCATCTACCATAGAGCCATCATTCATCTACCATAGAGCCACCATTCATCTACCATAGAGCCACCATTCATCTACCATAGAGCCACCATTCATTAACCATAGAGCCACCATTAATCTACCATAGGGCTACCATTCATCTACCATTCATCCACCACTCATCTACCATAGAGCCACCATTCATCTACCATAGAGCCACCATTCATCTACCATAGAGCCACCATTCATCTACCATAGAGCCGCCATTCATCTACCATAGAGCCACCACTCATCTACCATAGGGCTAACATTCATCTACCATTCATCCACCACACATCTACCATTCATCTACCATACAGCCACCATTCACCTACCATAGAGCCACCATTCATCTACCATTCATCCACCACTCATCTACCATAGAGCCACCATTCATCTACCATAGAGCCACCATTCATCTACCATAGAGCCACCATTCATCTACCATAGAGCCACCACTCATCTACCATTCATCCACCACTCATCTACCAAAGAGCCACCACTCATCTACCATAGAGCCACCATTCATCTACCATAGCGCCACCATTCATCTACCATAGAGCCACCATTCATCTACCATAGAGCCACCTTCCATCTACCATTCAGCCACCATTCATCTACCATTCATCTAACATAGAGCCACCATTCATCTACCATAAAGCCACCATTCATCTACCATTCATCCAACACTCATCTACCATAGAGCCACCACTCATCTACCATAGAGCCACCATTCATCTACCATAGAGCCACCATTCATCTACCATAGAGCCACCATTCATTCACCACTCATCTACCATTCATCTACCATAGAGCCACCATTCATCTACCATAGAGCCACCATTCATCTACCATAGGGCCACCTTTCATCTACCATTCAGCCACCATTCATCTACCATTCATTTACCATAGAGCCACCATTCATCTACCATAAAGCCACCATTCATCTACCATAGAGCCACCATTTATCTACCATAGACCACCATTCATCTACCATAGAGCTACCATTCATCTACCATAGAGCCACCATTAATCTACCATAGGGCTACCATTCATCTACCATTCATCCACCACTCATCTACCATAGAGCCACTATTTATCTACCATAGAGCCACCATTCATCTACCATAGAGCCACCATTCATCTACCATAGAGCCACCTTTCATCTACCATTCATCCACCATTCATCTACCATTCATCTACCATAAAGCCACCATTCATCTACCATAAAGCCACCATTCATCTACCATAGAGCCACCATTTATCTACCATAGAGCCACCATTCATTTACCATAGAGCCACCATTAATCTTCCATATGGCTACCATTCATCTACCATTCATCCACCACTCATCTACCATAGAGCCACCATTCATCTACCATAGAGCCACCATTCATCTACCATAGAGCCACCATTCATCTACCATAGAGCCACCATTCATCTACCATAGAGCCACCATTCATCTACCATAGAGCCACCATTCATCTACCATAGAGCCACCACTCATCTACCATTCATCCACCACTCATCTACCAAAGAGCCACCACTCATCTACCATAGAGCCACCATTCATCTACCATAGAGCCATCATTCATCTACCATAGAGCCACCATTCATCTACCATAGAGCCACCTTTCATCTACCATTCAGCCACCATTCATCTACCATTCATCTACCATAGAGCCACCATTCATCTACCATAGAGCCACCATTTATCTACCATAGAGCCACCATTCATTTACCATAGAGCCACCATTAATCTACCATAGGGCTACCATTCATCTACCATTCATCCACCACTCATCTACCATAGAGCCACCATTCATCTACCATAGAGCCACCATTCATCTACCATAGAGCCGCCATTAATCTACCATAGGGCTACTATTCATCTACCATTCATCCACCATTCATCTACCATAGAGCCACCATTCATCTACCATAGAGCCACCTTTCATCTACCATTCATCCACCATTCATCTACCATTCATCTACCATAAAGCCACCATTCATCTACCATAAAGCCACCATTCATCTACCATAGAGCCACCATTTATCTACCATAGAGCCACCATTCATTTACCATAGAGCCACCATTAATCTTCCATAGGGCTACCATTCATCTACCATTCATCCACCACTCATCTACCATAGAGCCACCATTCATCTACCAGAGAGCCACCATTCATCTACCATAGAGCCACCATTCATCTACCATAGAGCCACCATTCATCTACCATAGAGCCACCATTCATCTACCATAGAGCCACCATTCATCTACCATAGAGCCACCACTCATCTACCATTCATCCACCACTCATCTACCAAAGAGCCAACACTCATCTACCATAGAGCCACCATTCATCTACCATAGAGCCATCATTCATCTACCATAGAGCCACCATTCATCTACCATAGAGCCACCTTTCATCTACCATTCAGCCACCATTCATCTACCATTCATCTACCATAGAGCCACCATTCATCTACCCTAGAGCCACCATTTATCTACCATAGAGCCACCATTCATTTACCATAGAGCCACCATTAATCTACCATAGGGCTACCATTCATCTACCATTCATCCACCACTCATCTACCATAGAGCCACCATTCATCTACCATAGAGCCACCATTCATCTACCATAGAGCCATCATTCATCTACCATAGAGCCACCATTCATCTACCATAGAGCCACCTTTCATCTACCATTCAGCCACCATTCATCTACCATTCATCTACCATAGAGCCACCATTCATCTACAATAGAGCCACAAGTTATCTACCATAGAGCCACCATTCATTTACCATAGAGCCACCATTAATCTACCATAGGGCTACCATTCATCTACCATTCATCCACCACTCATCTACCATAGAGCCACCATTCATCTACCATAGAGCCACCATTCCTCTACCATAGAGCCACCATTCATCTACCATAGAGCCACCATTCATCTACCATAGAGCCACCATTAATCTACCATAGAGCCACCATTCATCTACCATAGAGCCACCACTCATCTACCATTCATCCACCACTCATCTACCAAAGAGCCACCACTCATCTACCATAGAGCCACCATTCATCTACCATAGAGCCATCATTCATCTACCATAGAGCCACCATTCATCTACCATAGAGCCACCATTCATCTACAATAGAGCCACCATTCATTAACCATAGAGCCACCATTAATCTACCATAGGGCTACCATTCATCTACCATTCATCCACCACTCATCTACCATAGAGCCACCATTCATCTACCATAGAGCCACCATTCATCTACCATAGAGCCACCATTCATCTACCATAGAGCCGCCATTCATCTACCATAGAGCCACCACTCATCTACCATAGGGCTAACATTCATCTACCATTCATCCACCACACATCTACCATTCATCTACCATACAGCCACCATTCACCTACCATAGAGCCACCATTCATCTACCATTCATCCACCACTCATCTACCATAGAGCCACCATTCATCTACCATAGAGCCACCATTCATCTACCATAGAGCCACCATTCATCTACCATAGAGCCACCACTCATCTACCATTCATCCACCACTCATCTACCAAAGAGCCACCACTCATCTACCATAGAGCCACCATTCATCTACCATAGCGCCACCATTCATCTACCATAGAGCCACCATTCATCTACCATAGAGCCACCTTTCATCTACCATTCAGCCACCATTCATCTACCATTCATCTACCATAGAGCCACTATTCATCTACCATAGAGCCACCACTCATCTACCATTCATCCACCACTCATCTACCAAAGAGCCACCACTCATCTACCATAAAGCCACCATTCATCTACCATAGAGCCATCATTCATCTACCATAGAGCCACCATTCATCTACCATAGAGCCACCATTCATCTACCATAGAGCCACCATTTATCTACCATAGAGCCACCATTCATTTACCATAGAGCCACCATTAATCTACCATAGGGCTACCATTCATCTACCATTCATCCACCACTCATCTACCATAGAGCCACCATTCATCTACCATAGAGCCACCATTCATCTACCATAGAGCCACCATTCATCTACCATAGAGCCACCATTCATCTACCATAGAGCCACCATTCATCTACCATAGAGCCACCATTCATCTACCATAGAGCCACCACTCATCTACCATTCATCCACCACTCATCTACCAAAGCGCCACCACTCATCTACCATAGAGCCACCATTCATCTACCATAGAGCCATCATTCATCTACCATAGAGCCACCATTCATCTACCATAGAGCCACCATTCATCTACCATAGAGCCACCATTCATTTACCATAGAGCCACCATTAATCTACCATAGGGCTACCATTCATCTACCATTCATCCACCACTCATCTACCATAGAGCCACCATTCATCTACCATAGAGCCACCATTCATCTACCATAGAGCCACCATTCATCTACCATAGAGCCACCATTCATCTACCATAGAGCCACCATACATTTACCATAGGGCTAACATTCATCTACCATTCATCCACCACACATCTACCATTCATCTACCATACAGCCACCATTCACCTACCATAGAGCCACCATTCATCTACCATTCATCCACCACTCATCTACCATAGAGCCACCACTCATCTACCATAGAGCCACCATTCATCTACCATAGAGCCACCATTCATCTACCATAGAGCCACCATTCATTTACCACTCATCTACCACTCATCTACCATAAAGCCACCATTCATCTACCATAGAGCCACCATTCATATACCATAGGGCCACCTTTCATCTACCATTCAGCCACCATTCATCTACCATTCATTTACCATAGAGCCACCATTCATCTACCATAAAGCCACCATTCATCTACCATAGAGCCACCATTTATCTACCATAGAGCCACCATTCATCTACCATAGAGCCACCACTGGTCTACCATAGAGCCACCATTCATCTACCATAGAGCCGCCATTAATCTACCATAGGGCTACTATTCATCTACCATTCATCCACCATTCATCTACCATAGAGCCACCATTCATCTACCATAGAGCCACCTTTCATCTACCATTCATCCACCATTCATCTACCATTCATCTACCATAAAGCCACCATTCATCTACCATAAAGCCACCATTCATCTACCATAGAGCCACCATTTATCTACCATAGAGCCACCATTCATTTACCATAGAGCCACCATTAATCTTCCATAGGGCTACCATTCATCTACCATTCATCCACCACTCATCTACCATAGAGCCACCATTCATCTACCATAGAGCCACCATTCATCTACCATAGAGCCACCATTCATCTACCATAGAGCCACCATTCATCTACCATAGAGCCACCATTCATCTACCATAGAGCCACCATTCATCTACCATAGAGCCACCACTCATCTACCATTCATCCACCACTCATCTACCAAAGAGCCACCACTCATCTACCATAGAGCCACCATTCATCTACCATAGAGCCATCATTCATCTACCATAGAGCCACCATTCATCTACCATAGAGCCACCTTTCATCTACCATTCAGCCACCATTCATCTACCATTCATCTACCATAGAGCCACCATTCATCTACCCTAGAGCCATCATTTATCTACCATAGAGCCACCATTCATTTACCATAGAGCCACCATTAATCTACCATAGGGCTACCATTCATCTACCATTCATCCACCACTCATCTACCATAGAGCCACCATTCATCTACCATAGAGCCATCATTCATCTACCATAGAGCCATCATTCATCTACCATAGAGCCACCATTCATCTACCATAGAGCCACCTTTCATCTACCATTCAGCCACCATTCATCTACCATTCATCTTCCATAGAGCCACCATTCATCTACCATAGAGCCACAAGTTATCTACCATAGAGCCACCATTCATTTACCATAGAGCCACCATTAATCTACCATAGGGCTACCATTCATCTACCATTCATCCACCACTCATCTACCATAGAGCCAACATTCATCTACCATAGAGCCACCATTCATCTACCATAGAGCCACCATTCATCTACCATAGAGCCACCATTCATCTACCATAGAGCCACCATTAATCTACCATAGAGCCACCATTCATCTACCATAGAGCCACCACTCATCTACCATTCATCCACCACTCATCTACCAAAGAGCCACCACTCATCTACCATAGAGCCACCATTCATCTACCATAGAGCCATCATTCATCTACCATAGAGCCACCATTCATCTACCATAGAGCCACCATTCATCTACCATAGAGCCACCATTCATTAACCATAGAGCCACCATTAATCTACCATAGGGCTACCATTCATCTACCATTCATCCACCACTCATCTACCATAGAGCCACCATTCATCTACCATAGAGCCACCATTCATCTACCATAGAGCCACCATTCATCTACCATAGAGCCGCCATTCATCTACCATAGAGCCACCACTCATCTACCATAGGGCTAACATTCATCTACCATTCATCCACCACACATCTACCATTCATCTACCATACAGCCACCATTCACCTACCATAGAGCCACCATTCATCTACCATTCATCCACCACTCATCTACCATAGAGCCACCATTCATCTACCATAGAGCCACCATTCATCTACCATAGAGCCACCATTCATCTACCATAGAGCCACCACTCATCTACCATTCATCCACCACTCATCTACCAAAGAGCCACCACTCATCTACCATAGAGCCACCATTCATCTACCATAGCGCCACCATTCATCTACCATAGAGCCACCATTCATCTACCATAGAGCCACCTTCCATCTACCATTCAGCCACCATTCATCTACCATTCATCTAACATAGAGCCACCATTCATCTACCATAAAGCCACCATTCATCTACCATTCATCCAACACTCATCTACCATAGAGCCACCACTCATCTACCATAGAGCCACCATTCATCTACCATAGAGCCACCATTCATCTACCATAGAGCCACCATTCATTCACCACTCATCTACCATTCATCTACCATAGAGCCACCATTCATCTACCATAGAGCCACCATTCATCTACCATAGGGCCACCTTTCATCTACCATTCAGCCACCATTCATCTACCATTCATTTACCATAGAGCCACCATTCATCTACCATAAAGCCACCATTCATCTACCATAGAGCCACCATTTATCTACCATAGACCACCATTCATCTACCATAGAGCTACCATTCATCTACCATAGAGCCACCATTAATCTACCATAGGGCTACCATTCATCTACCATTCATCCACCACTCATCTACCATAGAGCCACTATTTATCTACCATAGAGCCACCATTCATCTACCATAGAGCCACCATTCATCTACCATAGAGCCACCTTTCATCTACCATTCATCCACCATTCATCTACCATTCATCTACCATAAAGCCACCATTCATCTACCATAAAGCCACCATTCATCTACCATAGAGCCACCATTTATCTACCATAGAGCCACCATTCATTTACCATAGAGCCACCATTAATCTTCCATATGGCTACCATTCATCTACCATTCATCCACCACTCATCTACCATAGAGCCACCATTCATCTACCATAGAGCCACCATTCATCTACCATAGAGCCACCATTCATCTACCATAGAGCCACCATTCATCTACCATAGAGCCACCATTCATCTACCATAGAGCCACCATTCATCTACCATAGAGCCACCACTCATCTACCATTCATCCACCACTCATCTACCAAAGAGCCACCACTCATCTACCATAGAGCCACCATTCATCTACCATAGAGCCATCATTCATCTACCATAGAGCCACCATTCATCTACCATAGAGCCACCTTTCATCTACCATTCAGCCACCATTCATCTACCATTCATCTACCATAGAGCCACCATTCATCTACCATAGAGCCACCATTTATCTACCATAGAGCCACCATTCATTTACCATAGAGCCACCATTAATCTACCATAGGGCTACCATTCATCTACCATTCATCCACCACTCATCTACCATAGAGCCACCATTCATCTACCATAGAGCCACCATTCATCTACCATAGAGCCGCCATTAATCTACCATAGGGCTACTATTCATCTACCATTCATCCACCATTCATCTACCATAGAGCCACCATTCATCTACCATAGAGCCACCTTTCATCTACCATTCATCCACCATTCATCTACCATTCATCTACCATAAAGCCACCATTCATCTACCATAAAGCCACCATTCATCTACCATAGAGCCACCATTTATCTACCATAGAGCCACCATTCATTTACCATAGAGCCACCATTAATCTTCCATAGGGCTACCATTCATCTACCATTCATCCACCACTCATCTACCATAGAGCCACCATTCATCTACCAGAGAGCCACCATTCATCTACCATAGAGCCACCATTCATCTACCATAGAGCCACCATTCATCTACCATAGAGCCACCATTCATCTACCATAGAGCCACCATTCATCTACCATAGAGCCACCACTCATCTACCATTCATCCACCACTCATCTACCAAAGAGCCAACACTCATCTACCATAGAGCCACCATTCATCTACCATAGAGCCATCATTCATCTACCATAGAGCCACCATTCATCTACCATAGAGCCACCTTTCATCTACCATTCAGCCACCATTCATCTACCATTCATCTACCATAGAGCCACCATTCATCTACCCTAGAGCCACCATTTATCTACCATAGAGCCACCATTCATTTACCATAGAGCCACCATTAATCTACCATAGGGCTACCATTCATCTACCATTCATCCACCACTCATCTACCATAGAGCCACCATTCATCTACCATAGAGCCACCATTCATCTACCATAGAGCCATCATTCATCTACCATAGAGCCACCATTCATCTACCATAGAGCCACCTTTCATCTACCATTCAGCCACCATTCATCTACCATTCATCTACCATAGAGCCACCATTCATCTACAATAGAGCCACAAGTTATCTACCATAGAGCCACCATTCATTTACCATAGAGCCACCATTAATCTACCATAGGGCTACCATTCATCTACCATTCATCCACCACTCATCTACCATAGAGCCACCATTCATCTACCATAGAGCCACCATTCCTCTACCATAGAGCCACCATTCATCTACCATAGAGCCACCATTCATCTACCATAGAGCCACCATTAATCTACCATAGAGCCACCATTCATCTACCATAGAGCCACCACTCATCTACCATTCATCCACCACTCATCTACCAAAGAGCCACCACTCATCTACCATAGAGCCACCATTCATCTACCATAGAGCCATCATTCATCTACCATAGAGCCACCATTCATCTACCATAGAGCCACCATTCATCTACAATAGAGCCACCATTCATTAACCATAGAGCCACCATTAATCTACCATAGGGCTACCATTCATCTACCATTCATCCACCACTCATCTACCATAGAGCCACCATTCATCTACCATAGAGCCACCATTCATCTACCATAGAGCCACCATTCATCTACCATAGAGCCGCCATTCATCTACCATAGAGCCACCACTCATCTACCATAGGGCTAACATTCATCTACCATTCATCCACCACACATCTACCATTCATCTACCATACAGCCACCATTCACCTACCATAGAGCCACCATTCATCTACCATTCATCCACCACTCATCTACCATAGAGCCACCATTCATCTACCATAGAGCCACCATTCATCTACCATAGAGCCACCATTCATCTACCATAGAGCCACCACTCATCTACCATTCATCCACCACTCATCTACCAAAGAGCCACCACTCATCTACCATAGAGCCACCATTCATCTACCATAGCGCCACCATTCATCTACCATAGAGCCACCATTCATCTACCATAGAGCCACCTTTCATCTACCATTCAGCCACCATTCATCTACCATTCATCTACCATAGAGCCACCATTCATCTACCATAAAGCCACCATTCATCTACCTTTCATCCACCACTCATCTACCATAGAGCCACCACTCATCTACCATAGAGCCACCATTCATCTACCATAGAGCCACCATTCATCTACCATAGAGCCACCATTCATTCACCACTCATCTACCATTCATCTACCATAGAGCCACCATTCATCTACCATAGAGCCACCATTCATCTACCATAGGGCCACCTTTCATCTACCATTCAGCCACCATTCATCTACCATTCATTTACCATAGAGCCACCATTCATCTACCATAAAGCCACCATTCATCTACCATATAGCCACCATTTATCTACCATAGACCACCATTCATCTACCATAGAGCTACCATTCATCTACCATAGAGCCACCATTAATCTACCATAGGGCTACCATTCATCTACCATTCATCCACCACTCATCTACCATAGAGCCACTATTTATCTACCATAGAGCCACCATTCATCTACCATAGAGCCACCATTCATCTACCATAGAGCCACCATTCATCTACCATAGAGCCACCATTCATCTACCATAGAGCCACCATTCATCTACCATAGAGCCACCACTCATCTACCATTCATCCACCACTCATCTACCAAAGAGTCAACACTCATCTACCATAGAGCCACCATTCATCTACCATAGAGCCATCATTCATCTACCATAGAGCCACCATTCATCTACCATAGAGCCACCATTCATCTACCATAGAGCCACCATTCATCTACCATAGAGCCACCATTAATCTACCATAGGGCTACCATTCATCTACCATTCATCCACCACTCATCTACCATAGAGCCACTATTTATCTACCATAGAGCCACCATTCATCTACCATAGAGCCACCATTCATCTACCATAGAGCCACCACTCATCTACCATTCATCCACCACTCATCTACCAAAGAGCCAACACTCATCTACCATAGAGCCACCATTCATCTACCATAGAGCCATCATTCATCTACCATAGAGCCACCATTCATCTACCATAGAGCCACCTTTCATCTACCATTCAGCCACCATTCATCTACCATTCATCTACCATAGAGCCACCATTCATCTACCATAGAGCCACCATTTATCTACCATAGAGCCATCATTCATCTACCATAGAGCCACCATTCATCTACCATAGAGCCACCTTTCATCTACCATTCAGCCACCATTCATCTACCATTCATCTACCATAGAGCCACCATTCATCTACCATAGAGCCACCATTTATCTACCATTCATCCACCACTCATCTACCATAGAGCCACCATTCATCTACCATAGAGCCACCATTCATCTACCATAGAGCCATCATTCATCTACCATAGAGCCACCATTCATCTACCATAGAGCCACCTTTCATCTACCATTCAGCCACCATTCATCTACCATTCATCTACCATAGAGCCACCATTCATCTACAATAGAGCCACAAGTTATCTACCATAGAGCCACCATTCATTTACCATAGAGCCACCATTAATCTACCATAGGGCAACCATTCATCTACCATTCATCCACCACTCATCTACCATAGAGCCACCATTCATCTACCATAGAGCCACCATTCATCTACCATAGAGCCACCATTCATCTACCATAGAGCCACCATTCATCTACCATAGAGCCACCATTAATCTACCATAGAGCCACCATTCATCTACCATAGAGCCACCACTCATCTACCATTCATCCACCACTCATCTACCAAAGAGCCACCACTCATCTACCATAGAGCCACCATTCATCTACCATAGAGCCATCATTCATCTACCATAGAGCCACCATTCATCTACCATAGAGCCACCATTCATCTACAATAGAGCCACCATTCATTAACCTTAGAGCCACCATTAATCTACCATAGGGCTACCATTCATCTACCATTCATCCACCACTCATCTACCATAGAGCCACCATTCATCTACCATAGAGCCACCATTCATCTACCATAGAGCCACCATTCATCTACCATAAAGCCACCATTCATCTACCTTTCATCCACCACTCATCTACCATAGAGCCACCACTCATCTACCATAGAGCCACCATTCATCTACCATAGAGCCACCATTCATCTACCATAGAGCCACCATTCATTCACCACTCATCTACCATTCATCTACCATAGAGCCACCATTCATCTACCATAGAGCCACCATTCATCTACCATAGGGCCACCTTTCATCTACCATTCAGCCACCATTCATCTACCATTCATTTACCATAGAGCCACCATTCATCTACCATAAAGCCACCATTCATCTACCATATAGCCACCATTTATCTACCATAGACCACCATTCATCTACCATAGAGCTACCATTCATCTACCATAGAGCCACCATTAATCTACCATAGGGCTACCATTCATCTACCATTCATCCACCACTCATCTACCATAGAGCCACTATTTATCTACCATAGAGCCACCATTCATCTACCATAGAGCCACCATTCATCTACCATAGAGCCACCATTCATCTACCATAGAGCCACCATTCATCTACCATAGAGCCACCATTCATCTACCATAGAGCCACCACTCATCTACCATTCATCCACCACTCATCTACCAAAGAGTCAACACTCATCTACCATAGAGCCACCATTCATCTACCATAGAGCCATCATTCATCTACCATAGAGCCACCATTCATCTACCATAGAGCCACCATTCATCTACCATAGAGCCACCATTCATCTACCATAGAGCCACCATTAATCTACCATAGGGCTACCATTCATCTACCATTCATCCACCACTCATCTACCATAGAGCCACTATTTATCTACCATAGAGCCACCATTCATCTACCATAGAGCCACCATTCATCTACCATAGAGCCACCACTCATCTACCATTCATCCACCACTCATCTACCAAAGAGCCAACACTCATCTACCATAGAGCCACCATTCATCTACCATAGAGCCATCATTCATCTACCATAGAGCCACCATTCATCTACCATAGAGCCACCTTTCATCTACCATTCAGCCACCATTCATCTACCATTCATCTACCATAGAGCCACCATTCATCTACCATAGAGCCACCATTTATCTACCATAGAGCCATCATTCATCTACCATAGAGCCACCATTCATCTACCATAGAGCCACCTTTCATCTACCATTCAGCCACCATTCATCTACCATTCATCTACCATAGAGCCACCATTCATCTACCATAGAGCCACCATTTATCTACCATTCATCCACCACTCATCTACCATAGAGCCACCATTCATCTACCATAGAGCCACCATTCATCTACCATAGAGCCATCATTCATCTACCATAGAGCCACCATTCATCTACCATAGAGCCACCTTTCATCTACCATTCAGCCACCATTCATCTACCATTCATCTACCATAGAGCCACCATTCATCTACAATAGAGCCACAAGTTATCTACCATAGAGCCACCATTCATTTACCATAGAGCCACCATTAATCTACCATAGGGCAACCATTCATCTACCATTCATCCACCACTCATCTACCATAGAGCCACCATTCATCTACCATAGAGCCACCATTCATCTACCATAGAGCCACCATTCATCTACCATAGAGCCACCATTCATCTACCATAGAGCCACCATTAATCTACCATAGAGCCACCATTCATCTACCATAGAGCCACCACTCATCTACCATTCATCCACCACTCATCTACCAAAGAGCCACCACTCATCTACCATAGAGCCACCATTCATCTACCATAGAGCCATCATTCATCTACCATAGAGCCACCATTCATCTACCATAGAGCCACCATTCATCTACAATAGAGCCACCATTCATTAACCTTAGAGCCACCATTAATCTACCATAGGGCTACCATTCATCTACCATTCATCCACCACTCATCTACCATAGAGCCACCATTCATCTACCATAGAGCCACCATTCATCTACCATAGAGCCACCATTCATTTACCATAGAGCCGCCATTCATCTACCATAGAGCCACCACTCATCTACCATAGGGCTAACATTCATCTACCATTCATCCACCACACATCTACCATTCATCTACCATACAGCCACCATTCACCTACCATAGAGCCACCATTCATCTACCATTCATCCACCACTCATCTACCATAGAGCCACCATTCATCTACCATAGAGCCACCATTCATCTACCATAGAGCCACCATTCATCTACCATAGAGCCACCACTCATCTACCATTCATCCACCACTCATCTACCAAAGAGCCACCACTCATCTACCATAGAGCCACCATTCATCTACCATAGCGCCACCATTCATCTACCATAGAGCCACCATTCATCTACCATAGAGCCACCTTTCATCTACCATTCAGCCACCATTCATCTACCATTCATCTACCATAGAGCCACCATTCATCTACCCTAGAGCCACCATTTATCTACCATAGAGCCACCATTCATTTACCATAGAGCCACCATTAATCTACCATAGGGCTACCATTCATCTACCATTCATCCACCACTCATCTACCATAGAGCCACCATTCATCTACCATAGAGCCACCATTCATCTACCATAGAGCCATCATTCATCTACCATAGAGCCACCATTCATCTACCATAGAGCCACCTTTCATCTACCATTCAGCCACCATTCATCTACCATTCATCTACCATAGAGCCACCATTCATCTACAATAGAGCCACAAGTTATCTACCATAGAGCCACCATTCATTTACCATAGAGCCACCATTAATCTACCATAGGGCTACCATTCATCTACCATTCATCCACCACTCATCTACCATAGAGCCACCATTCATCTACCATAGAGCCACCATTCCTCTACCATAGAGCCACCAATCATCTACCATAGAGCCACCATTCATCTACCATAGAGCCACCATTAATCTACCATAGAGCCACCATTCATCTACCATAGAGCCACCACTCATCTACCATTCATCCACCACTCATCTACCAAAGAGCCACCACTCATCTACCATAGAGCCACCATTCATCTACCATAGAGCCATCATTGATCTACCATAGAGCCACCATTCATCTACCATAGAGCCACCATTCATCTACAATAGAGCCACCATTCATTAACCATAGAGCCACCATTAATCTACCATAGGGCTACCATTCATCTACCATTCATCCACCACTCATCTACCATAGAGCCACCATTCATCTACCATAGAGCCACCATTCATCTACCATAGAGCCACCATTCATCTACCATAGAGCCGCCATTCATCTACCATAGAGCCACCACTCATCTACCATAGGGCTAACATTCATCTACCATTCATCCACCACACATCTACCATTCATCTACCATACAGCCACCATTCACCTACCATAGAGCCACCATTCATCTACCATTCATCCACCACTCATCTACCATAGAGCCACCATTCATCTACCATAGAGCCACCATTCATCTACCATAGAGCCACCATTCATCTACCATAGAGCCACCACTCATCTACCATTCATCCACCACTCATCTACCAAAGAGCCACCACTCATCTACCATAGAGCCACCATTCATCTACCATAGCGCCACCATTCATCTACCATAGAGCCACCATTCATCTACCATAGAGCCACCTTTCATCTACCATTCAGCCACCATTCATCTACCATTCATCTACCATAGAGCCACCATTCATCTACCATAAAGCCACCATTCATCTACCTTTCATCCACCACTCATCTACCATAGAGCCACCACTCATCTACCATAGAGCCACCATTCATCTACCATAGAGCCACCATTCATCTACCATAGAGCCACCATTCATTCACCACTCATCTACCATTCATCTACCATAGAGCCACCATTCATCTACCATAGAGCCACCATTCATCTACCATAGGGCCACCTTTCATCTACCATTCAGCCACCATTCATCTACCATTCATTTACCATAGAGCCACCATTCATCTACCATAAAGCCACCATTCATCTACCATATAGCCACCATTTATCTACCATAGACCACCATTCATCTACCATAGAGCTACCATTCATCTACCATAGAGCCACCATTAATCTACCATAGGGCTACCATTCATCTACCATTCATCCACCACTCATCTACCATAGAGCCACTATTTATCTACCATAGAGCCACCATTCATCTACCATAGAGCCACCATTCATCTACCATAGAGCCACCATTCATCTACCATAGAGCCACCATTCATCTACCATAGAGCCACCATTCATCTACCATAGAGCCACCACTCATCTACCATTCATCCACCACTCATCTACCAAAGAGTCAACACTCATCTACCATAGAGCCACCATTCATCTACCATAGAGCCATCATTCATCTACCATAGAGCCACCATTCATCTACCATAGAGCCACCATTCATCTACCATAGAGCCACCATTCATCTACCATAGAGCCACCATTAATCTACCATAGGGCTACCATTCATCTACCATTCATCCACCACTCATCTACCATAGAGCCACTATTTATCTACCATAGAGCCACCATTCATCTACCATAGAGCCACCATTCATCTACCATAGAGCCACCACTCATCTACCATTCATCCACCACTCATCTACCAAAGAGCCAACACTCATCTACCATAGAGCCACCATTCATCTACCATAGAGCCATCATTCATCTACCATAGAGCCACCATTCATCTACCATAGAGCCACCTTTCATCTACCATTCAGCCACCATTCATCTACCATTCATCTACCATAGAGCCACCATTCATCTACCATAGAGCCACCATTTATCTACCATAGAGCCACCATTCATTTACCATAGAGCCACCATTAATCTACCATAGGGCTACCATTCATCTACCATTCATCCACCACTCATCTACCATAGAGCCACCATTCATCTACCATAGAGCCACCATTCATCTACCATAGAGCCATCATTCATCTACCATAGAGCCACCATTCATCTACCATAGAGCCACCTTTCATCTACCATTCAGCCACCATTCATCTACCATTCATCTACCATAGAGCCACCATTCATCTACAATAGAGCCACAAGTTATCTACCATAGAGCCACCATTCATTTACCATAGAGCCACCATTAATCTACCATAGGGCAACCATTCATCTACCATTCATCCACCACTCATCTACCATAGAGCCACCATTCATCTACCATAGAGCCACCATTCATCTACCATAGAGCCACCATTCATCTACCATAGAGCCACCATTCATCTACCATAGAGCCACCATTAATCTACCATAGAGCCACCATTCATCTACCATAGAGCCACCACTCATCTACCATTCATCCACCACTCATCTACCAAAGAGCCACCACTCATCTACCATAGAGCCACCATTCATCTACCATAGAGCCATCATTCATCTACCATAGAGCCACCATTCATCTACCATAGAGCCACCATTCATCTACAATAGAGCCACCATTCATTAACCATAGAGCCACCATTAATCTACCATAGGGCTACCATTCATCTACCATTCATCCACCACTCATCTACCATAGAGCCACCATTCATCTACCATAGAGCCACCATTCATCTACCATAGAGCCACCATTCATTTACCATAGAGCCGCCATTCATCTACCATAGAGCCACCACTCATCTACCATAGGGCTAACATTCATCTACCATTCATCCACCACACATCTACCATTCATCTACCATACAGCCACCATTCACCTACCATAGAGCCACCATTCATCTACCATTCATCCACCACTCATCTACCATAGAGCCACCATTCATCTACCATAGAGCCACCATTCATCTACCATAGAGCCACCATTCATCTACCATAGAGCCACCACTCATCTACCATTCATCCACCACTCATCTACCAAAGAGCCACCACTCATCTACCATAGAGCCACCATTCATCTACCATAGCGCCACCATTCATCTACCATAGAGCCACCATTCATCTACCATAGAGCCACCTTTCATCTACCATTCAGCCACCATTCATCTACCATTCATCTACCATAGAGCCACCATTCATCTACCATAAAGCCACCATTCATCTACCTTTCATCCACAACTCATCTACCATAGAGCCACCACTCATCTACCATAGAGCCACCATTCATCTACCATAGAGCCACCATTCATCTACCATAGAGCCACCATTCATTCACCACTCATCTACCATTCATCTACCATAGAGCCACCATTCATCTACCATAGAGCCACCATTCATCTACCATAGGGCCACCTTTCATCTACCATTCAGCCACCATTCATCTACCATTCATTTACCATAGAGCCACCATTCATCTACCATAAAGCCACCATTCATCTACCATATAGCCACCATTTATCTACCATAGACCACCATTCATCTACCATAGAGCTACCATTCATCTACCATAGAGCCACCATTAATCTACCATAGGGCTACCATTCATCTACCATTCATCCACCACTCATCTACCATAGAGCCACTATTTATCTACCATAGAGCCACCATTCATCTACCATAGAGCCACCATTCATCTACCATAGAGCCACCTTTCATCTACCATTCATCCACCATTCATCTACCATTCATCTACCATAAAGCCAACATTCATCTACCATAAAGCCACCATTCATCTACCATAGAGCCACCATTTATCTACCATAGAGCCACCATTCATTTACCATAGAGCCACCATTAATCTTCCATATGGCTACCATTCATCTACCATTCATCCACCACTCATCTACCATAGAGCCACCATTCATCTACCATAGAGCCACCATTCATCTACCATAGAGCCACCATTCATCTACCATAGAGCCACCATTCATCTACCATAGAGCCACCATTCATCTACCATAGAGCCACCATTCATCTACCATAGAGCCACCACTCATCTACCATTCATCCACCACTCATCTACCAAAGAGCCACCACTCATCTACCATAGAGCCACCATTCATCTACCATAGAGCCATCATTCATCTACCATAGAGCCACCATTCATCTACCATAGAGCCACCTTTCATCTACCATTCAGCCACCATTCATCTACCATTCATCTACCATAGAGCCACCATTCATCTACCATAGAGCCACCATTTATCTACCATAGAGCCACCATTCATTTACCATAGAGCCACCATTATTCTACCATAGGGCTACCATTCATCTACCATTCATCCACCACTCATCTACCATAGAGCCACCATTCATCTACCATAGAGCCACCATTCATCTACCATAGAGCCACCATTCATCTACCATAGAGCCACCATTCATCTACCATAGAGCCACCATTCATCTACCATAGAGCCACCATTCATCTACCATAGAGCCACCACTCATCTACCATTCATCCACCACTCATCTACCAAAGCGCCACCACTCATCTACCATAGAGCCACCATTCATCTACCATAGAGCCATCATTCATCTACCATAGAGCCACCATTCATCTACCATAGAGCCACCATTCATCTACCTTAGAGCCACCATTCATTTACCATAGAGCCACCATTAATCTACCATAGGGCTACCATTCATCTACCATTCATCCACCACTCATCTACCATAGAGCCACCATTCATCTACCATAGAGCCACCATTCATCTACCATAGAGCCACCATTCATCTACCATAGAGCCACCATTCATCTACCATAGAGCCACCACTCATCTACCATAGGGCTAACATTCATCTACCATTCATCCACCACACATCTACCATTCATCTACCATACAGCCACCATTCACCTACCATAGAGCCACCATTCATCTACCATTCATCCACCACTCATCTACCATAGAGCCACCACTCATCTACCATAGAGCCACCATTCATCTACCATAGAGCCACCATTCATCTACCATAGAGCCACCATTCATTTACCACTCATCTACCACTCATCTACCATAAAGCCACCATTCATCTACCATAGAGCCACCATTCATATACCATAGGGCCACCTTTCATCTACCATTCAGCCACCATTCATCCACCATTCATTTACCATAGAGCCACCATTCATCTACCATAAAGCCACCATTCATCTACCATAGAGCCACCATTTATCTACCATAGAGCCACCATTCATCTACCATAGAGCCACCACTGGTCTACCATAGAGCCACCATTCATCTACCATAGAGCCGCCATTAATCTACCATAGGGCTACTATTCATCTACCATTCATCCACCATTCATCTACCATAGAGCCACCATTCATCTACCATAGAGCCACCTTTCATCTACCATTCATCCACCATTTATCTACCATTCATCTACCATAAAGCCACCATTCATCTACCATAAAGCCACCATTCATCTACCATAGAGCCACCATTTATCTACCATAGAGCCACCATTCATTTACCATAGAGCCACCATTAATCTTCCATAGGGCTACCATTCATCTACCATTCATGCACCACTCATCTACCATAGAGCCACCATTCATCTACCATAGAGCCACCATTCATCTACCATAGAGCCACCATTCATCTACCATAGAGCCACCATTCATCTACCATAGAGCCACCATTCATCTACCATAGAGCCACCATTCATCTACCATAGAGCCACCATTCATCTACCTTAGAGCCACCATTCATTTACCATAGAGCCACCATTAATCTACCATAGGGCTACCATTCATCTACCATTCATCCACCACTCATCTACCATAGAGCCACCATTCATCTACCATAGAGCCACCATTCATCTACCATAGAGCCACCATTCATCTACCATAGAGCCACCATTCATCTACCATAGAGCCACCACTCATCTACCATAGGGCTAACATTCATCTACCATTCATCCACCACACATCTACCATTCATCTACCATACAGCCACCATTCACCTACCATAGAGCCACCATTCATCTACCATTCATCCACCACTCATCTACCATAGAGCCACCACTCATCTACCATAGAGCCACCATTCATCTACCATAGAGCCACCATTCATCTACCATAGAGCCACCATTCATTTACCACTCATCTACCACTCATCTACCATAAAGCCACCATTCATCTACCATAGAGCCACCATTCATATACCATAGGGCCACCTTTCATCTACCATTCAGCCACCATTCATCTACCATTCATTTACCATAGAGCCACCATTCATCTACCATAAAGCCACCATTCATCTACCATAGAGCCACCATTTATCTACCATAGAGCCACCATTCATCTACCATAGAGCCACCACTGGTCTACCATAGAGCCACCATTCATCTACCATAGAGCCGCCATTAATCTACCATAGGGCTACTATTCATCTACCATTCATCCACTATTCATCTACCATAGAGCCACCATTCATCTACCATAGAGCCACCTTTCATCTACCATTCATCCACCATTCATCTACCATTCATCTACCATAAAGACACCATTCATCTACCATAAAGCCACCATTCATCTACCATAGAGCCACCATTTATCTACCATAGAGCTACCATTCATTTACCATAGAGCCACCATTAATCTTCCATAGGGCTACCATTCATCTACCATTCATCCACCACTCATCTACCATAGAGCCACCATTCATCTACCATAGAGCCACCATTCATCTACCATAGAGCCACCATTCATCTACCATAGAGCCACCATTCATCTACCATAGAGCCACCATTCATCTACCATAGAGCCACCATTCATCTACCATAGAGCCACCATTCATCTACCATAGAGCCACCACTCATCTACCATTCATCCACCACTCATCTACCAAAGAGCCACCACTCATCTACCATAGAGCCACCATTCATCTACCATAGAGCCACCATTTATCTACCATAGAGCCACCATTAATCTACCATAGGGCTACCATTCATCTACCATTCATCAACCACTCATCTACCATAGAGCCACCATTCATCTACCATAGAGCCACCATTCATCTACCATAGAGCCACCATTCATCTACCATAGAGCCACCATTCATCTACCATAGAGCCACCATTCATCTACCACAGAGCCACCATTCATCTACGATAGAGCCACCATTAATCTACCATAGGGCTACCATTCATCTACCATTCATCCACCACTCATCTACCATAGAGCCACTATTTATCTACCATAGAGCCACCATTCATCTACCATAGAGCCACCATTCATCTACCATAGAGCCACCTTTCATCTACCATTCATCCACCATTCATCTACCATTCATCTACCATAAAGCCAACATTCATCTACCATAAAGCCACCATTCATCTACCATAGAGCCACCATTTATCTACCATAGAGCCACCATTCATTTACCATAGAGCCACCATTAATCTTCCATATGGCTACCATTCATCTACCATTTATCCACCACTCATCTACCATAGAGCCACCATTCATCTACCATAGAGCCACCATTCATCTACCATAGAGCCACCATTCATCTACCATAGAGCCACCATTCATCTACCATAGAGCCACCATTCATCTACCATAGAGCCACCATTCATCTACCATAGAGCCACCACTCATCTACCATTCATCCACCACTCATCTACCAAAGAGCCACCACTCATCTACCATAGAGCCACCATTCATCTACCATAGAGCCATCATTCATCTACCATAGAGCCACCATTCATCTACCATAGAGCCACCTTTCATCTACCATTCAGCCACCATTCATCTACCATAGAGCCACCATTCATCTACCATAGAGCCACCATTTATCTACCATAGAGCCACCATTAATTTACCATAGAGCCACCATTAATCTACCATAGGGCTACCATTCATCTACCATTCATCCACCACTCATCTACCATAGAGCCACCATTCATCTACCATAGAGCCACCATTCATCTACCATAGAGCCACCATTCATCTACCATAGAGCCACCATTCATCTACCATAGAGCCACCATTCATCTACCATAGAGCCACCATTCATCTACCATAGAGCCACCACTCATCTACCATTCATCCACCACTCATCTACCAAAGCGCCACCACTCATCTACCATAGAGCCACCATTCATCTACCATAGAGCCATCATTCATCTACCATAGAGCCACCATTCATCTACAATAGAGCCACCATTCATCTACCTTAGAGCCACCATTCATTTACCATAGAGCCACCATTAATCTACCATAGGGCTACCATTCATCTACCATTCATCCACCACTCATCTACCATAGAGCCACCATTCATCTACCATAGAGCCACCATTCATCTACCATAGAGCCACCATTCATCTACCATAGAGCCACCATTCATCTACCATAGAGCCACCACTCATCTACCATAGGGCTAACATTCATCTACCATTCATCCACCACACATCTACCATTCATCTACCATACAGCCACCATTCACCTACCATAAAGCCACCATTCATCTACCATTCATCCACCACTCATCTACCATAGAGCCACCACTCATCTACCATAGAGTCACCATTCATCTACCATAGAGCCACCATTCATCTACCAGAGAGCCACCATTCATTTACCACTCATCTACCACTCATCTACCATAAAGCCACCATTCATCTACCATAGAGCCACCATTCATATACCATAGGGCCACCTTTCATCTACCATTCAGCCACCATTCATCTACCATTCATTTACCATAGAGCCACCATTCATCTACCATAAAGCCACCATTCATCTACCATAGAGCCACCATTTATCTACCATAGAGCCACCATTCATCTACCATAGAGCCACCACTGGTCTACCATAGAGCCACCATTCATCTACCATAGAGCCGCCATTAATCTACCATAGGGCTACTATTCATCTACCATTCATCCACCATTCATCTACCATAGAGCCACCATTCATCTACCATAGAGCCACCACTCATCTACCATTCATCCACCACTCATCTACCAAAGAGCCACCACTCATCTACCATAGAGCCACCATTCATCTACCATAGAACCATCATTCATCTACCATAGAGCCACCATTCATCTACCATAGAGCCACCTTTCATCTACCATTCAGCCACCATTCATCTACCATTCATCTACCATAGAGCCACCATTCATCTACCATAGAGCCACCATTTATCTACCATAGAGCCACCATTCATTTACCATAGAGCCACCATTAATCTACCATAGGGCTACCATTCATCTACCATTCATCCACCACTCATCTACCATAGAGCCACCATTCATCTACCATAGAGCCACCATTCATCTACCATAGAGCCACCATTCATCTACCATAGAGCCACCATTCATCTACCATAGAGCCACCATTCATCTACCATAGAGCCACCATTCATCTACCATAGAGCCACCACTCATCTACCATTCATCCACCACTCATCTACCAAAGCGCCACCACTCATCTACCATAGAGCCACCATTCATCTACCATAGAGCCATCATTCATCTACCATAGAGCCACCATTCATCTACCATAGAGCCACCATTCATCTACCTTAGAGCCACCATTCATTTACCATAGAGCCACCATTAATCTACCATAGGGCTACCATTCATCTACCATTCATCCACCACTCATCTACCATAGAGCCACCATTCATCTACCATAGAGCCACCATTCATCTACCATAGAGCCACCATTCATCTACCATAGAGCCGCCATTCATCTACCATAGAGCCACCACTCATCTACCATAGGGCTAACATTCATCTACCATTCATCCATTACACATCTACCATTCATCTACCATACAGCCACCATTCACCTACCATAGAGCCACCATTCATCTACCATTCATCCACCACTCATCTACCATAGAGCCACCATTCATCTACCATAGAGCCACCATTCATCTACCATAGAGCCACCATTCATCTACCATAGAGCCACCACTCATCTACCATTCATCCACCACTCATCTACCAAAGAGCCACCACTCATCTACCATAGAGCCACCATTCATCTACCATAGCGCCACCATTCATCTACCATAGAGCCACCATTCATCTACCATAGAGCCACCTTTCATCTACCATTCAGCCACCATTCATCTACCATTCATCTACCATAGAGCCACCATTCATCTACCATAAAGCCACCATTCATCTACCTTTCAACCACCACTCATCTACCATAGAGCCACCACTCATCTACCATAGAGCCACCATTCATCTACCATAGAGCCACCATTCATCTACCATAGAGCCACCATTTATTCACCACTCATCTACCATTCATCTACCATAGAGCCACCATTCATCTACCATAGAGCCACCATTCATCTACCATAGGGCCACCTTTCATCTACCATTCAGCCACCATTCATCTACCATTCATTTACCATAGAGCCACCATTCATCTACCATAAAGCCACCATTCATCTACCATATAGCCACCATTTATCTACCATAGACCACCATTCATCTACCATAGAGCTACCATTCATCTACCATAGAGCCACCATTAATCTACCATAGGGCTACCATTCATCTACCATTCATCCACCACTAATCTACCATAGAGCCACTATTTATCTACCATAGAGCCACCATTCATCTACCATAGAGCCACCATTCATCTACCATAGAGCCACCATTCATCTACCATAGAGCCACCATTCATCTACCATAGAGCCACCATTCATCTACCATAGAGCCACCACTCATCTACCATTCATCCACCACTCATCTACCAAAGAGCCAACACTCATCTACCATAGAGCCACCATTCATCTACCATAGAGCCATCATTCATCTACCATAGAGCCACCATTCATCTACCATAGAGCCACCATTCATCTACCATAGAGCCACCATTCATCTACCATAGAGCCACCATTAATCTACCATAGGGCTACCATTCATCTACCATTCATCCACCACTCATCTACCATAGAGCCACTATTTATCTACCATAGAGCCACCATTCATCTACCATAGAGCCACCATTCATCTACCATAGAGCCACCACTCATCTACCATTCATCCACCACTCATCTACCAAAGAGCCAACACTCATCTACCATAGAGCCACCATTCATCTACCATAGAGCAATCATTCATCTACCATAGAGCCACCATTCATCTACCATAGAGCCACCTTTCATCTACCATTCAGCCACCATTCATCTACCATTCATCTACCATAGAGCCACCATTCATCTACCATAGAGCCACCATTTATCTACCATAGAGCCACCATTCATTTACCATAGAGCCACCATTAATCTACCATAGGGCTACCATTCATCTACCATTCATCCACCACTCATCTACCATAGAGCCACCATTCATCTACCATAGAGCCACCATTCATCTACCATAGAGCCATCATTCATCTACCATAGAGCCACCATTCATCTACCATAGAGCCACCTTTCATCTACCATTCAGCCACCATTCATCTACCATTCATCTACCATAGAGCCACCATTCATCTACAATAGAGCCACAAGTTATCTACCATAGAGCCACCATTCATTTACCATAGAGCCACCATTAATCTACCATAGGGCTACCATTCATCTACCATTCATCCACCACTCATCTACCATAGAGCCACCATTCATCTACCATAGAGCCACCATTCATCTACCATAGAGCCACCATTCATCTACCATAGAGCCACCATTCATCTACCATAGAGCCACCATTAATCTACCATAGAGCCACCATTCATCTACCATAGAGCCACCACTCATCTACCATTCATCCACCACTCATCTACCAAAGAGCCACCACTCATCTACCATAGAGCCACCATTCATCTACCATAGAGCCATCATTCATCTACCATAGAGCCACCATTCATCTACCATAGAGCCACCATTCATCTACAATAGAGCCACCATTCATTAACCATAGAGCCACCATTAATCTACCATAGGGCTACCATTCATCTACCATTCATCCACCACTCATCTACCATAGAGCCACCATTCATCTACCATAGAGCCACCATTCATCTACCATAGAGCCACCATTCATCTACCATAGAGCCGCCATTCATCTACCATAGAGCCACCACTCATCTACCATAGGGCTAACATTCATCTACCATTCATCCACCACACATCTACCATTCATCTACCATACAGCCACCATTCACCTACCATAGAGCCACCATTCATCTACCATTCATCCACCACTCATCTACCATAGAGCCACCATTCATCTACCATAGAGCCACCATTCATCTACCATAGAGCCACCATTCATCTACCATAGAGCCACCACTCATCTACCATTCATCCACCACTCATCTACCAAAGAGCCACCACTCATCTACCATAGAGCCACCATTTATCTACCATAGCGCCACCATTCATCTACCATAGAGCCACCATTCATCTACCATAGAGCCACCTTTCATCTACCATTCAGCCACCATTCATCTACCATTCATCTACCATAGAACCACCATTCATCTACCATAAAGCCACCATTCATCTACCTTTCATCCACCACTCATCTACCATAGAGCCACCACTCATCTACCATAGAGCCACCATTCATCTACCATAGAGCCACCATTCATCTACCATAGAGCAACCATTCATTCACCACTCATCTACCATTCATCTACCATAGAGCCACCATTCATCTACCATAGAGCCACCATTCATCTACCATAGGGCCACCTTTCATCTACCATTCAGCCACCATTCATCTACCATTCATTTACCATAGAGCCACCATTCATCTACCATAAAGCCACCATTCATCTACCATATAGCCACCATTTATCTACCATAGACCACCATTCATCTACCATAGAGCTACCATTCATCTACCATAGAGCCACCATTAATCTACCATAGGGCTACCATTCATCGACCATTCATCCACCACTCATCTACCATAGAGCCACTATTTATCTACCATAGAGCCACCATTCATCTACCATAGAGCCACCATTCATCTACCATAGAGCCACCATTCATCTACCATAGGGCCACCTTTCATCTACCATTCAGCCACCATTCATCTACCATTCATTTACCATAGAGCCACCATTCATCTACCATAAAGCCACCATTCATCTACCATATAGCCACCATTTATCTACCATAGACCACCATTCATCTACCATAGAGCTACCATTCATCTACCATAGAGCCACTATTTATCTACCATAGAGCCACCATTCATCTACCATAGAGCCACCATTCATCTACCATAGAGCCACCATTCATCTACCATAGAGCCACCATTCATCTACCATAGAGCCACCATTCATCTACCATAGAGCCACCACTCATCTACCATTCATCCACCACTCATCTACCAAAGAGCCAACACTCATCTACCATAGAGCCACCATTCATCTACCATAGAGCCATCATTCATCTACCATAGAGCCACCATTCATCTACCATAGAGCCACCATTCATCTACCATAGAGCCACCATTCATCTACCATAGAGCCACCATTAATCTACCATAGGGCTACCATTCATCTACCATTCATCCACCACTCATCTACCATAGAGCCACTATTTATCTACCATAGAGCCACCATTCATCTACCATAGAGCCACCATTCATCTACCATAGAGCCACCACTCATCTACCATTCATCCACCACTCATCTACCAAAGAGCCAACACTCATCTACCATAGAGCCACCATTCATCTACCATAGAGCCATCATTCATCTACCATAGAGCCACCATTCATCTACCATAGAGCCACCTTTCATCTACCATTCAGCCACCATTCATCTACCATTCATCTACCATAGAGCCACCATTCATCTACCATAGAGCCACCATTTATCTACCATAGAGCCACCATTCATTTACCATAGAGCCACCATTAATCTACCATAGGGCTACCATTCATCTACCATTCATCCACCACTCATCTACCATAGAGCCACCATTCATCTACCATAGAGCCACCATTCATCTACCATAGAGCCATCATTCATCTACCATAGAGCCACCATTCATCTACCATAGAGCCACCTTTCATCTACCATTCAGCCACCATTCATCTACCATTCATCTACCATAGAGCCACCATTCATCTACAATAGAGCCACAAGTTATCTACCATAGAGCCACCATTCATTTACCATAGAGCCACCATTAATCTACCATAGGGCTACCATTCATCTACCATTCATCCACCACTCATCTACCATAGAGCCACCATTCATCTACCATAGAGCCACCATTCATCTACCATAGAGCCACCATTCATCTACCATAGAGCCACCATTCATCTACCATAGAGCCACCATTAATCTACCATAGAGCCACCATTCATCTACCATAGAGCCACCACTCATCTACCATTAATCCACCACTCATCTACCAAAGAGCCACCACTCATTAACCATACCATTCATCTACCATAGAGCCACCATTAATCTACCATAGGGCTACCATTCATCTACCATTCATCCACCACTCATCTACCATAGAGCCACTATTTATCTACCATAGAGCCACCATTCATCTACCATAGAGCCACCATTCATCTACCATAGAGCCACCATTCATCTACCATAGGGCCACCTTTCATCTACCATTCAGCCACCATTCATCTACCATTCATTTACCATAGAGCCACCATTCATCTACCATAAAGCCACCATTCATCTACCATATAGCCACCATTTATCTACCATAGACCACCATTCATCTACCATAGAGCTACCATTCATCTACCATAGAGCCACCATTAATCTACCATAGGGCTACCATTCATCTACCATTCATCCACCACTCATCTACCATAGAGCCACTATTTATCTACCATAGAGCCACCATTCATCTACCATAGAGCCACCATTCATCTACCATAGAGCCACCATTCATCTACCATAGAGCCACCATTCATCTACCATAGAGCCACCATTCATCTACCATAGAGCCACCACTCATCTACCATTCATCCACCACTCATCTACCAAAGAGCCAACACTCATCTACCATAGAGCCACCATTCATCTACCATAGAGCCATCATTCATCTACCATAGAGCCACCATTCATCTACCATAGAGCCACCATTCATCTACCATAGAGCCACCATTCATCTACCATAGAGCCACCATTAATCTACCATAGGGCTACCATTCATCTACCATTCATCCACCACTCATCTACCATAGAGCCACTATTTATCTACCATAGAGCCACCATTCATCTACCATAGAGCCACCATTCATCTACCATAGAGCCACCACTCATCTACCATTCATCCACCACTCATCTACCAAAGAGCCAACACTCATCTACCATAGAGCCACCATTCATCTACCATAGAGCCATCATTCATCTACCATAGAGCCACCATTCATCTACCATAGAGCCACCTTTCATCTACCATTCAGCCACCATTCATCTACCATTCATCTACCATAGAGCCACCATTCATCTACCATAGAGCCACCATTTATCTACCATAGAGCCACCATTCATTTACCATAGAGCCACCATTCATCTACCATAGAGCCACCATTCATCTACCATAGAGCCATCATTCATCTACCATAGAGCCACCATTCATCTACCATAGAGCCACCTTTCATCTACCATTCAGCCACCATTCATCTACCATTCATCTACCATAGAGCCACCATTCATCTACAATAGAGCCACAAGTTATCTACCATACAGCCACCATTCATTTACCATAGAGCCACCATTAATCTACCATAGGGCTACCATTCATCTACCATTCATCCACCACTCATCTACCATAGAGCCACCATTCATCTACCATAGAGCCACCATTCATCTACCATAGAGCCACCATTCATCTACCATAGAGCCACCATTCATCTACCATAGAGCCACCATTAATCTACCATAGAGCCACCATTCATCTACCATAGAGCCACCACTCATCTACCATTCATCCACCACTCATCTACCAAAGAGCCACCACTCATCTACCATAGAGCCACCATTCATCTACCATAGAGCCATCATTCATCTACCATAGAGCCACCATTCATCTACCATAGAGCCACCATTCATCTACAATAGAGCCACCATTCATTAACCATAGAGCCACCATTAATCTACCATAGGGCTACCATTCATCTACCATTCATCCACCACTCATCTACCATAGAGCCACCATTCATCTACCATAGAGCCACCATTCATCTACCATAGAGCCACCATTCATCTACCATAGAGCCGCCATTCATCTACCATAGAGCCACCACTCATCTACCATAGGGCTAACATTCATCTACCATTCATCCACCACACATCTACCATTCATCTACCATACAGCCACCATTCACCTACCATAGAGCCACCATTCATCTACCATTCATCCACCACTCATCTACCATAGAGCCACCATTCATCTACCATAGAGCCACCATTCATCTACCATAGAGCCACCATTCATCTACCATAGAGCCACCACTCATCTACCATTCATCCACCACTCATCTACCAAAGAGCCACCACTCATCTACCATAGAGCCACCATTCATCTACCATAGCGCCACCATTCATCTACCATAGAGCCACCATTCATCTACCATAGAGCCACCTTTCATCTACCATTCAGCCACCATTCATCTACCATTCATCTACCATAGAGCCACCATTCATCTACCATAAAGCCACCATTCATCTACCTTTCATCCACCATTCATCTACCATAGAGCCACCATTCATCTACCATAGAGCCACCATTCATCTACCATAGAGCCACCACTCATCTACCATTCATCCACCACTCATCTACCAAAGAGCCAACACTCATCTACCATAGAGCCACCATTCATCTACCATAGAGCCATCATTCATCTACCATAGAGCCACCATTCATCTACCATAGAGCCACCATTCATCTACCATAGAGCCACCATTCATCTACCATAGAGCCACCATTAATCTACCATAGGGCTACCATTCATCTACCATTCATCCACCACTCATCTACCATAGAGCCACTATTTATCTACCATAGAGCCACCATTCATCTACCATAGAGCCACCATTCATCTACCATAGAGCCACCACTCATCTACCATTCATCCACCACTCATCTACCAAAGAGCCAACACTCATCTACCATAGAGCCACCATTCATCTACCATAGAGCCATCATTCATCTACCATAGAGCCACCATTCATCTACCATAGAGCCACCTTTCATCTACCATTCAGCCACCATTCATCTACCATTCATCTACCATAGAGCCACCATTCATCTACCATAGAGCCACCATTTATCTACCATAGAGCCACCATTCATTTACCATAGAGCCACCATTAATCTACCATAGGGCTACCATTCATCTACCATTCATCCACCACTCATCTACCATAGAGCCACCATTCATCTACCATAGAGCCACCATTCATCTACCATAGAGCCATCATTCATCTACCATAGAGCCACCATTCATCTACCATAGAGCCACCTTTCATCTACCATTCAGCCACCATTCATCTACCATTCATCTACCATAGAGCCACCATTCATCTACAATAGAGCCACAAGTTATCTACCATAGAGCCACCATTCATTTACAATAGAGCCACCATTAATCTACCATAGGGCTACCATTCATCTACCATTCATCCACCACTCATCTACCATAGAGCCACCATTCATCTACCATAGAGCCACCATTCATCTACCATAGAGCCACCATTCATCTACCATAGAGCCACCATTCATCTACCATAGAGCCACCATTAATCTACCATAGAGCCACCATTCATCTACCATAGAGCCACCACTCATCTACCATTAATCCACCACTCATCTACCAAAGAGCCACCACTCATTAACCATACCATTCATCTACCATAGAGCCACCATTAATCTACCATAGGGCTACCATTCATCTACCATTCATCCACCACTCATCTACCATAGAGCCACTATTTATCTACCATAGAGCCACCATTCATCTACCATAGAGCCACCATTCATCTACCATAGAGCCACCATTCATCTACCATAGGGCCACCTTTCATCTACCATTCAGCCACCATTCATCTACCATTCATTTACCATAGAGCCACCATTCATCTACCATAAAGCCACCATTCATCTACCATATAGCCACCATTTATCTACCATAGACCACCATTCATCTACCATAGAGCTACCATTCATCTACCATAGAGCCACCATTAATCTACCATAGGGCTACCATTCATCTACCATTCATCCACCACTCATCTACCATAGAGCCACTATTTATCTACCATAGAGCCACCATTCATCTACCATAGAGCCACCATTCATCTACCATAGAGCCACCATTCATCTACCATAGAGCCACCATTCATCTACCATAGAGCCACCATTCATCTACCATAGAGCCACCACTCATCTACCATTCATCCACCACTCATCTACCAAAGAGCCAACACTCATCTACCATAGAGCCACCATTCATCTACCATAGAGCCATCATTCATCTACCATAGAGCCACCATTCATCTACCATAGAGCCACCATTCATCTACCATAGAGCCACCATTCATCTACCATAGAGCCACCATTAATCTACCATAGGGCTACCATTCATCTACCATTCATCCACCACTCATCTACCATAGAGCCACTATTTATCTACCATAGAGCCACCATTCATCTACCATAGAGCCACCATTCATCTACCATAGAGCCACCACTCATCTACCATTCATCCACCACTCATCTACCAAAGAGCCAACACTCATCTACCATAGAGCCACCATTCATCTACCATAGAGCCATCATTCATCTACCATAGAGCCACCATTCATCTACCATAGAGCCACCTTTCATCTACCATTCAGCCACCATTCATCTACCATTCATCTACCATAGAGCCACCATTCATCTACCATAGAGCCACCATTTATCTACCATAGAGCCACCATTCATTTACCATAGAGCCACCATTCATCTACCATAGAGCCACCATTCATCTACCATAGAGCCATCATTCATCTACCATAGAGCCACCATTCATCTACCATAGAGCCACCTTTCATCTACCATTCAGCCACCATTCATCTACCATTCATCTACCATAGAGCCACCATTCATCTACAATAGAGCCACAAGTTATCTACCATACAGCCACCATTCATTTACCATAGAGCCACCATTAATCTACCATAGGGCTACCATTCATCTACCATTCATCCACCACTCATCTACCATAGAGCCACTATTCATCTACCATAGAGCCACCATTCATCTACCATAGAGCCACCATTCATCTACCATAGAGCCACCATTCATCTACCATAGAGCCACCATTAATCTACCATAGAGCCACCATTCATCTACCATAGAGCCACCACTCATCTACCATTCATCCACCACTCATCTACCAAAGAGCCACCACTCATCTACCATAGAGCCACCATTCATCTACCATAGAGCCATCATTCATCTACCATAGAGCCACCATTCATCTACCATAGAGCCACCATTCATCTACAATAGAGCCACCATTCATTAACCATAGAGCCACCATTAATCTACCATAGGGCTACCATTCATCTACCATTCATCCACCACTCATCTACCATAGAGCCACCATTCATCTACCATAGAGCCACCATTCATCTACCATAGAGCCACCATTCATCTACCATAGAGCCGCCATTCATCTACCATAGAGCCACCACTCATCTACCATAGGGCTAACATTCATCTACCATTCATCCACCACACATCTACCATTCATCTACCATACAGCCACCATTCACCTACCATAGAGCCACCATTCATCTACCATTCATCCACCACTCATCTACCATAGAGCCACCATTCATCTACCATAGAGCCACCATTCATCTACCATAGAGCCACCATTCATCTACCATAGAGCCACCACTCATCTACCATTCATCCACCACTCATCTACCAAAGAGCCACCACTCATCTACCATAGAGCCACCATTCATCTACCATAGCGCCACCATTCATCTACCATAGAGCCACCATTCATCTACCATAGAGCCACCTTTCATCTACCATTCAGCCACCATTCATCTACCATTCATCTACCATAGAGCCACCATTCATCTACCATAAAGCCACCATTCATCTACCTTTCATCCACCACTCATCTACCATAGAGCCACCACTCATCTACCATAGAGCCACCATTCATCTACCATAGAGCCACCATTCATCTACCATAGAGCCACCATTCATTCACCACTCATCTACCATTCATCTACCATAGAGCCACCATTCATCTACCATAGGGCCACCTTTCATCTACCATTCAGCCACCATTCATCTACCATTCATTTACCATAGAGCCACCATTCATCTACCATAAAGCCACCATTCATCTACCATATAGCCACCATTTATCTACCATAGACCACCATTCATCTACCATAGAGCTACCATTCATCTACCATAGAGCCACCATTAATCTACCATAGGGCTACCATTCATCTACCATTCATCCACCACTCATCTACCATAGAGCCACTATTTATCTACCATAGAGCCACCATTCATCTACCATAGAGCCACCATTCATCTACCATAGAGCCACCATTCATCTACCATAGAGCCACCATTCATCTACCATAGAGCCACCACTCATCTACCATTCATCCACCACTCATCTACCAAAGAGCCACCACTCATCTACCATAGAGCCACCATTCATCTACCATAGAGCCATCATTCATCTACCATAGAGCCACCATTCATCTACCATAGAGCCACCTTTCATCTACCATTCAGCCACCATTCATCTACCATTCATCTACCATAGAGCCACCATTCATCTACCATAGAGCCACCATTTATCTACCATAGAGCCACCATTCATTTACCATAGAGCCACCATTAATCTACCATAGGGCTACCATTCATCTACCATTCATCCACCACTCATCTACCATAGAGCCACCATTCATCTACCATAGAGCCACCATTCATCTACCATAGAGCCACCATTCATCTACCATAGAGCCACCATTCATCTACCATAGAGCCACCATTCATCTACCATAGAGCCACCATTCATCTACCATAGAGCCACCACTCATCTACCATTCATCCACCACTCATCTACCAAAGCGCCACCACTCATCTACCATAGAGCCACCATTCATCTACCATAGAGCCATCATTCATCTACCATAGAGCCACCATTCATCTACCATAGAGCCACCATTCATCTACCTTAGAGCCACCATTCATTTACCATAGAGCCACCATTAATCTACCATAGGGCTACCATTCATCTACCATTCATCCACCACTCATCTACCATAGAGCCACCATTCATCTACCATAGAGCCACCATTCATCTACCATAGAGCCACCATTCATCTACCATAGAGCCACCATTCATCTACCATAGAGCCACCACTCATCTACCATAGGGCTAACATTCATCTACCATTCATCCACCACACATCTACCATTCATCTACCATACAGCCACCATTCACCTACCATAGAGCCACCATTCATCTACCATTCATCCACCACTCATCTACCATAGAGCCACCACTCATCTACCATAGAGCCACCATTCATCTACCATAGAGCCACCATTCATCTACCATAGAGCCACCATTCATTTACCACTCATCTACCACTCATCTACCATAAAGCCACCATTCATCTACCATAGAGCCACCATTCATATACCATAGGGCCACCTTTCATCTACCATTCAGCCACCATTCATCTACCATTCATTTACCATAGAGCCACCATTCATCTACCATAAAGCCACCATTCATCTACCATAGAGCCACCATTTATCTACCATAGAGCCACCATTCATCTACCATAGAGCCACCACTGGTCTACCATAGAGCCACCATTCATCTACCATAGAGCCGCCATTAATCTACCATAGGGCTACTATTCATCTACCATTCATCCACCATTCATCTACCATAGAGCCACCATTCATCTACCATAGAGCCACCTTTCATCTACCATTCATCCACCATTCATCTACCATTCATCTACCATAAAGCCACCATTCATCTACCATAAAGCCACCATTCATCTACCATAGAGCCACCATTTATCTACCATAGAGCCACCATTCATTTACCATAGAGCCACCATTAATCTTCCATAGGGCTACCATTCATCTACCATTCATCCACCACTCATCTACCATAGAGCCACCATTCATCTACCATAGAGCCACCATTCATCTACCATAGAGCCACCATTCATCTACCATAGAGCCACCATTCATCTACCATAGAGCCACCATTCATCTACCATAGAGCCACCATTCATCTACCATAGAGCCACCATTCATCTACCTTAGAGCCACCATTCATATACCATAGGGCCACCTTTCATCTACCATTCAGCCACCATTCATCTACCATTCATTTACCATAGAGCCACCATTCATCTACCATAAAGCCACCATTCATCTACCATAGAGCCACCATTTATCTACCATAGAGCCACCATTCATCTACCATAGAGCCACCACTGGTCTACCATAGAGCCACCATTCATCTACCATAGAGCCGCCATTAATCTACCATAGGGCTACTATTCATCTACCATTCATCCACCATTCATCTACCATAGAGCCACCATTCATCTACCATAGAGCCACCACTCATCTACCATTCATCCACCACTCATCTACCAAAGAGCCACCAGTCATCTACCATAGAGCCACCATTCATCTACCATAGAACCATCATTCATCTACCATAGAGCCACCATTCATCTACCATAGAGCCACCTTTCATCTACCATTCAGCCACCATTCATCTACCATTCATCTACCATAGAGCCACCATTCATCTACCATAGAGCCACCATTATCTACCATAGAGCCACCATTCATTTACCATAGAGCCACCATTAATCTACCATAGGGCTACCATTCATCTACCATTCATCCACCACTCATCTACCATAGAGCCACCATTCATCTACCATAGAGCCACCATTCATCTACCATAGAGCCACCATTCATCTACCATAGAGCCACCATTCATCTACCATAGAGCCACCATTCATCTACCATAGAGCCACCATTCATCTACCATAGAGCCACCACTCATCTACCATTCATCCACCACTCATCTACCAAAGCGCCACCACTCATCTACCATAGAGCCACCATTCATCTACCATAGAGCCATCATTCATCTACCATAGAGCCACCATTCATCTACCATAGAGCCACCATTCATCTACCTTAGAGCCACCATTCATTTACCATAGAGCCACCATTAATCTACCATAGGGCTACCATTCATCTACCATTCATCCACCACTCATCTACCATAGAGCCACCATTCATCTACCATAGAGCCACCATTCATCTACCATAGAGCCACCATTCATCTACCATAGAGCCACCATTCATCTACCATAGAGCCACCACTCATCTACCATAGGGCTAACATTCATCTACCATTCATCCACCACACATCTACCATTCATCTACCATACAGCCACCATTCACCTACCATAGAGCCACCATTCATCTACCATTCATCCACCACTCATCTACCATAGAGCCACCACTCATCTACCATAGAGCCACCATTCATCTACCATAGAGCCACCATTCATCTACCATAGAGCCACCATTCATTTACCACTCATCTACCACTCATCTACCATAAAGCCACCATTCATCTACCATAGAGCCACCATTCATATACCATAGGGCCACCTTTCATCTACCATTCAGCCACCATTCATCTACCATTCATTTACCATAGAGCCACCATTCATCTACCATAAAGCCACCATTCATCTACCATAGAGCCACCATTTATCTACCATAGAGCCACCATTCATCTACCATAGAGCCACCACTGGTCTACCATAGAGCCACTATTCATCTACCATAGAGCCGCCATTAATCTACCATAGGGCTACTATTCATCTACCATTCATCCACCATTCATCTACCATAGAGCCACCATTCATCTACCATAGAGCCACCACTCATCTACCATTCATCCACCACTCATCTACCAAAGAGCCACCACTCATCTACCATAGAGCCACCATTCATCTACCATAGAACCATCATTCATCTACCATAGAGCCACCATTCATCTACCATAGAGCCACCTTTCATCTACAATAGAGCCACCATTCATCTACCATAGAACCATCATTCATCTACCATAGAGCCACCATTCATCTACCATAGAGCCACCATTCATCTACCATAGAGCCACCATTCATCTACCATAGAGCCACCATTCATCTACCATAGAGCCACCATTCATCTACCATAGAGCCACCATTCATCTACCATAGAGCCACCATTCATCTACCATAGAGCCACCACTCATCTACCATTCATCCACCACTCATCTACCAAAGCGCCACCACTCATCTACCATAGAGCCACCATTCATCTACCATAGAGCCATCATTCATCTACCATAGAGCCACCATTCATCTACCATAGAGCCACCATTCATCTACCTTAGAGCCACCATTCATTTACCATAGAGCCACCATTAATCTACCATAGGGCTACCATTCATCTACCTTTCATCCACCACTCATCTACCATAGAGCCACCATTCATCTACCATAGAGCCACCATTCATCTACCATAGAGCCACCATTCATCTACCATAGAGCCACCATTAATCTACCATAGAGCCACCACTCATCTACCATAGGGCTAACATTCATCTACCATTCATCCACCACACATCTACCATTCATCTACCATACAGCCACCATTCACCTACCATAGAGCCACCATTCATCTACCATTCATCCACCACTCATCTACCATAGAGCCACCACTCATCTACCATAGAGCCACCATTCATCTACCATAGAGCCACCATTCATCTACCATAAAGCCACCATTCATCTACCATAGAGCCACCATTTATCTACCATAGAGCCACCATTCATCTACGATAGAGCCACCATTCATCTACCATAGAGCCACCATTCATCTACCATAGAGCCACCATTAATCTAACAAAGGGCAACCATTCATCTACCATTCATCCACCACTCATCTACCATAGAGCCACCATTCATCTACCATAGAGGCACCATTCATCTACCATAGAGCCACCATTCATCTACCATAGAGCCACTACTCATCTACCATAGGGCTACCATTCATCTACCGTTCATCCACCACTCATCTACCATAGGGCTACCATTCATCTACCATAGAGCCACTATTCATCTACCATAGAGCCACCATTCATCTACCATAGAGCCACCTTTCATCTACCATTCAGCCACCATTCATATACCATTCATCTACCATAGAGCCACCATTCATCTACCATGAAGCCACCTTTCATCTACCATTCAGCCACCATTCATCTACCATTCATTTACCATAGAGCCACCATTCATCTACCATAAAGCCACCATTCATCTACCATAGAGCCACCATTTATCTACCATAGAGCCACCATTCATCTACCATAGAGCCACCACTCATCTACCATTCATCCACCACTCATCTACCAAAGAGCCACCACTCATCTACCATAGAACCACCATTCATCTACCATAGAGCCACCATTCATCTACCATAGAGCCACCATTCATCTACAATAGAGCCACCTTTCATCTACCATTCAGCCACCATTCATCTACCATTCCTCTACCATAGAGCCACCATTCATCTACCATAAAGCCACCATTCATCTACCATAGAGCCACCATTTATATACCATGGAGCCACCATTCATCTACCATAGAGCCACCAATCATCTACCATAGAGCCACCATTCATTAACCATAGAGCCACCATTAATCTACCATAGGGCTACCATTCATCTACCATTCATCCACCACTCATCTACCATAGAGCCACCATTCATCTACCATAGAGCCACAATTCATCTACCATAGAGCCACCATTCATCTACCATAGAGCCACCATTTATCTACCATAGAGCCACCATTCATCTACCATAGAGCCACCATTCATCTACCATAAAGCCACCATTCATCTACAATAGAGCCGCCATTTATCTACCATAGAGCCACCATTCATCTACCATAGAGCCACCATTCATCTACCATAGAGCCACCATTCATCTACCATAGAGCCACCATTAATCTACCATAGGGCTACCATTCATCTACCATTCATCCACCACTCATCTACCATAGAGCCGCCATTTATCTACCATAGAGCCACCATTCATCTACCATAGAGCCACCATTCATCTACCATAGAGCCACCATTCATCTACCATAGAGCCACCTTTCATCTACCATTCAGCCACCATTCATCTACCATTCATCTACCATAGAGCCACCATTCATCTACCATAAAGCCACCATTCATCTACCATAGAGCCACCATTTATCTACCATAGAGCCACCATTCATCTACGATAGAGCCACCATTCATCTACCATAGAGCCACCATTCATCTACCATAGAGCCACCATTAATCTAACAAAGGGCAACCATTCATCTACCATTCATCCACCACTCATCTACCATAGAGCCACCATTCATCTACCATAGAGGCACCATTCATCTACCATAGAGCCACCATTCATCTACCATAGAGCCACTACTCATCTACCATAGGGCTACCATTCATCTACCGTTCATCCACCACTCATCTACCATAGGGCTACCATTAATCTACCATAGAGCCACTATTCATCTACCATAGAGCCACCATTCATCTACCATAGAGCCACCTTTCATCTACCATTCAGCCACCATTCATATACCATTCATCTACCATAGAGCCACCATTCATCTACCATGAAGCCACCTTTCATCTACCATTCAGCCACCATTCATCTACCATTCATTTACCATAGAGCCACCATTCATCTACCATAAAGCCACCATTCATCTACCATAGAGCCACCATTTATCTACCATAGAGCCACCATTCATCTACCATAGAGCCACCACTCATCTACCATTCATCCACCACTCATCTACCAAAGAGCCACCACTCATCTACCATAGAACCACCATTCATCTACCATAGAGCCACCATTCATCTACCATAGAGCCACCATTCATCTACAATAGAGCCACCTTTCATCTACCATTCAGCCACCATTCATCTACCATTCCTCTACCATAGAGCCACCATTCATCTACCATAAAGCCACCATTCATCTACCATAGAGCCACCATTTATATACCATGGAGCCACCATTCATCTACCATAGAGCCACCAATCATCTACCATAGAGCCACCATTCATTAACCATAGAGCCACCATTAATCTACCATAGGGCTACCATTCATCTACCATTCATCCACCACTCATCTACCATAGAGCCACCATTCATCTACCATAGAGCCACAATTCATCTACCATAGAGCCACCATTCATCTACCATAGAGCCACCATTTATCTACCATAGAGCCACCATTCATCTACCATAGAGCCACCATTCATCTACCATAAAGCCACCATTCATCTACAATAGAGCCGCCATTTATCTACCATAGAGCCACCATTCATCTACCATAGAGCCACCATTCATCTACCATAGAGCCACCATTCATCTACCATAGAGCCACCATTAATCTACCATAGGGCTACCATTCATCTACCATTCATCCACCACTCATCTACCATAGAGCCGCCATTTATCTACCATAGAGCCACCATTCATCTACCATAGAGCCACCATTCATCTACCATAGAGCCACCATTCATCTACCATAGAGCCACCTTTCATCTACCATTCAGCCACCATTCATCTACCATTCATCTACCATAGAGCCACCATTCATCTACCATAAAGCCACCATTCATCTACCATAGAGCCACCATTCATCTACCATAGAGCCACCATTCATCTGTCATAGAGCCACCATTCATCTACCATAGAGCCACCATTCATCTACCATAGAGCCACCATTCATCTACCATAGAGCCACCATTCATCTACCATAGAGCCACCATTCATCTACCATAGAGCCACCTTTCATCTACCATTCAGCCACCATTCATCTACCATTCATCTACCATAGAGCCACCATTCATCTACCATAAAGCCACCATTCATCTACCATAGAGCCACCATTTATCTACCATAGAGCCACCATTCATCTACGATAGAGCCACCATTCATCTACCATAGAGCCACCATTCATCTACCATAGAGCCACCATTAATCTAACAAAGGGCAACCATTCATCTACCATTCATCCACCACTCATCTACCATAGAGCCACCATTCATCTACCATAGAGGCACCATTCATCTACCATAGAGCCACCATTCATCTACCATAGAGCCACTACTCATCTACCATAGGGCTACCATTCATCTACCGTTCATCCACCACTCATCTACCATAGGGCTACCATTAATCTACCATAGAGCCACTATTCATCTACCATAGAGCCACCATTCATCTACCATAGAGCCACCTTTCATCTACCATTCAGCCACCATTCATATACCATTCATCTACCATAGAGCCACCATTCATCTACCATGAAGCCACCTTTCATCTACCATTCAGCCACCATTCATCTACCATTCATTTACCATAGAGCCACCATTCATCTACCATAAAGCCACCATTCATCTACCATAGAGCCACCATTTATCTACCATAGAGCCACCATTCATCTACCATAGAGCCACCACTCATCTACCATTCATCCACCACTCATCTACCAAAGAGCCACCACTCATCTACCATAGAACCACCATTCATCTACCATAGAGCCACCATTCATCTACCATAGAGCCACCATTCATCTACAATAGAGCCACCTTTCATCTACCATTCAGCCACCATTCATCTACCATTCCTCTACCATAGAGCCACCATTCATCTACCATAAAGCCACCATTCATCTACCATAGAGCCACCATTTATATACCATGGAGCCACCATTCATCTACCATAGAGCCACCAATCATCTACCATAGAGCCACCATTCATTAACCATAGAGCCACCATTAATCTACCATAGGGCTACCATTCATCTACCATTCATCCACCACTCATCTACCATAGAGCCACCATTCATCTACCATAGAGCCACAATTCATCTACCATAGAGCCACCATTCATCTACCATAGAGCCACCATTTATCTACCATAGAGCCACCATTCATCTACCATAGAGCCACCATTCATCTACCATAAAGCCACCATTCATCTACAATAGAGCCGCCATTTATCTACCATAGAGCCACCATTCATCTACCATAGAGCCACCATTCATCTACCATAGAGCCACCATTCATCTACCATAGAGCCACCATTAATCTACCATAGGGCTACCATTCATCTACCATTCATCCACCACTCATCTACCATAGAGCCGCCATTTATCTACCATAGAGCCACCATTCATCTACCATAGAGCCACCATTCATCTACCATAGAGCCACCATTCATCTACCATAGAGCCACCTTTCATCTACCATTCAGCCACCATTCATCTACCATTCATCTACCATAGAGCCACCATTCATCTACCATAAAGCCACCATTCATCTACCATAGAGCCACCATTCATCTACCATAGAGCCACCATTCATCTGTCATAGAGCCACCATTCATCTACCATAGAGCCACCATTCATCTACCATAGAGCCACCATTCATCTACCATAGAGCCACCATTCATCTACCATAGAGCCACATTAATCTACCATAGGGCTACCATTCATCTACCATTCATCCACCACTCATCTACCATAGAGCCACCATTCATCTACCATAGAGCCACCATTCATCTACCATAGAGCCACCATTCATCTACCACAGAGCCACCATTCATCTACCATAGAGCAACCATTCATCTACCATAGAGCCACCATTCATCTACCATAGAGCCACCACTCATCTACCATTCATCCACCACTCATCTACCAAAGAGCCACCACTCATCTACCATAGAGCCACCATTCATCTACCATAGAGCCACCATTCATCTACCATAGAGCCACCATTCATCTACCATAGAGCCACCTTTCATCTACCATTCAGCCACCATTAATCTACCATTCATCTACCAATGAGCCACCATTCATCTACCATAAAGCCACCATTCATCTACCATAGAGCCACCATTTATCTACCATAGAGCCACCATTCATCTACCATAGAGCCACCATTCATCTACCATAGAGCCACCATTCATCTACCATAGAGCCACCATTCATCTACCATAGAGCCACCATTCATCTACCATAGAGCCACCATTCATCTACCATAGAGCCACCATTAATCTACCATAGGGCTACCATTCATCTACCATACATCCACCACTCATCTACCATAGAGCCACCATTCATCTACCATAGAGCCACCATTCATCTACCATAGAGCCACCATTCATCTACCATAGAGCCACCATTCATCTACCATAGAGCCACCATTCATCTACCATAGAGCCACCATTCATCTACCATAGAGCCACCATTCATCTACCATTCCTCTACCATAGAGCCACCATTCATCTACCATAAAGCCACCATTCATCTACCATAGAGCCACCATTTATATACCATGGAGCCACCATTCATCTACCATAGAGCCACCAATCATCTACCATAGAGCCACCATTCATTAACCATAGAGCCACCATTAATCTACCATAGGGCTACCATTCATCTACCATTCATCCACCACTCATCTACCATAGAGCCACCATTCATCTACCATAGAGCCACAATTCATCTACCATAGAGCCACCATTCATCTACCATAGAGCCACCATTTATCTACCATAGAGCCACCATTCATCTACCATAGAGCCACCATTCATCTACCATAAAGCCACCATTCATCTACAATAGAGCCGCCATTTATCTACCATAGAGCCACCATTCATCTACCATAGAGCCACCATTCATCTACCATAGAGCCACCATTCATCTACCATAGAGCCACCATTAATCTACCATAGGGCTACCATTCATCTACCATTCATCCACCACTCATCTACCATAGAGCCGCCATTTATCTACCATAGAGCCACCATTCATCTACCATAGAGCCACCATTCATCTACCATAGAGCCACCATTCATCTACCATAGAGCCACCTTTCATCTACCATTCAGCCACCATTCATCTACCATTCATCTACCATAGAGCCACCATTCATCTACCATAAAGCCACCATTCATCTACCATAGAGCCACCATTCATCTACCATAGAGCCACCATTCATCTGTCATAGAGCCACCATTCATCTACCATAGAGCCACCATTCATCTACCATAGAGCCACCATTCATCTACCATAGAGCCACCATTCATCTACCATAGAGCCACATTAATCTACCATAGGGCTACCATTCATCTACCATTCATCCACCACTCATCTACCATAGAGCCACCATTCATCTACCATAGAGCCACCATTCATCTACCATAGAGCCACCATTCATCTACCACAGAGCCACCATTCATCTACCATAGAGCAACCATTCATCTACCATAGAGCCACCATTCATCTACCATAGAGCCACCACTCATCTACCATTCATCCACCACTCATCTACCAAAGAGCCACCACTCATCTACCATAGAGCCACCATTCATCTACCATAGAGCCACCATTCATCTACCATAGAGCCACCATTCATCTACCATAGAGCCACCTTTCATCTACCATTCAGCCACCATTAATCTACCATTCATCTACCAATGAGCCACCATTCATCTACCATAAAGCCACCATTCATCTACCATAGAGCCACCATTTATCTACCATAGAGCCACCATTCATCTACCATAGAGCCACCATTCATCTACCATAGAGCCACCATTCATCTACCATAGAGCCACCATTCATCTACCATAGAGCCACCATTCATCTACCATAGAGCCACCATTCATCTACCATAGAGCCACCATTAATCTACCATAGGGCTACCATTCATCTACCATACATCCACCACTCATCTACCATAGAGCCACCATTCATCTACCATAGAGCCACCATTCATCTACCATAGAGCCACCATTCATCTACCATAGAGCCACCATTCATCTACCATAGAGCCACCATTCATCTACCATAGAGCCACCATTCATCTACCATAGAGCCACCACTCATCTACCATTCATCCACCACTCATCTACCAAAGAGCCACCACTCATCTACCATAGAGCCACCATTCATCTACCATAGAGCCACCATTCATCTACCATAGAGCCACCATTCATCTACCATAGAGCCACCTTTCATCTACCATTCAGCCACCATTCATCTACCATTCATCTACCATAGAGCCACCATTCATCTACCATAAAGCCACCATTCATCTACCATAGAGCCACCATTTATCTACCATAGAGCCACCATTCATATACGATAGAGCCACCATTCATCTACCATAGAGCCACCATTCATCTACCATAGAGCCACCATTCATCTACCATAGAGCCACCATCAATCTACCATAGGGCTACCATTCATCTACCATTCATCCACCACTCATCTACCATAGAGCCACCATTCATCTACCATAGAGCCACCATTCATCTACCATAGAGCCACCATTCATCTACCATAGAGCCACCATTCATCTACCATAGAGCCACCATTCATCTACCATAGAGCCACCACTCATCTACCATTCATCCACCACTAATCTACCAAAGAGCCACCACTCATCTACCATAGAGCCACCATTCATCTACCATAGAGCCACCATTCATCTACCATAGAGCCACCATTCATCTACCATAGAGCCACCTTTCATCTACCTTTCAGCCACCATTCATCTACCATTCATCTACCATAGAGCCACCATTCATCTACCATAAAGCCACCATTCATCTACCATAGAGCCACCATTTATCTACCATAGAGCCACCATTCATCTACGATAGAGCCACCATTCATCTACCATAGAGCCACCATTCATCTACCATAGAGCCACCATTAATCTAACAAAGGGCAACCATTCATCTACCATTCATCCACCACTCATCTACCATAGAGCCACCATTCATCTACCATAGAGGCACCATTCATCTACCATAGAGCCACCATTCATCTACCATAGAGCCACTACTCATCTACCATAGGGCTACCATTCATCTACCGTTCATCCACCACTCATCTACCATAGGGCTACCATTCATCTACCATAGAGCCACTATTCATCTACCATAGAGCCACCATTCATCTACCATAGAGCCACCTTTCATCTACCATTCAGCCACCATTCATATACCATTCATCTACCATAGAGCCACCATTCATCTACCATGAAGCCACCTTTCATCTACCATTCAGCCACCATTCATCTACCATTCATTTACCATAGAGCCACCATTCATCTACCATAAAGCCACCATTCATCTACCATAGAGCCACCATTTATCTACCATAGAGCCACCATTCATCTACCATAGAGCCACCACTCATCTACCATTCATCCACCACTCATCTACCAAAGAGCCACCACTCATCTACCATAGAACCACCATTCATCTACCATAGAGCCACCATTCATCTACCATAGAGCCACCATTCATCTACAATAGAGCCACCTTTCATCTACCATTCAGCCACCATTCATCTACCATTCCTCTACCATAGAGCCACCATTCATCTACCATAAAGCCACCATTCATCTACCATAGAGCCACCATTTATATACCATGGAGCCACCATTCATCTACCATAGAGCCACCAATCATCTACCATAGAGCCACCATTCATTAACCATAGAGCCACCATTAATCTACCATAGGGCTACCATTCATCTACCATTCATCCACCACTCATCTATCATAGAGCCACCATTCATCTACCATAGAGCCACAATTCATCTACCATAGAGCCACCATTCATCTACCATAGAGCCACCATTTATCTACCATAGAGCCACCATTCATCTACCATAGAGCCACCATTCATCTACCATAAAGCCACCATTCATCTACAATAGAGCCGCCATTTATCTACCATAGAGCCACCATTCATCTACCATAGAGCCACCATTCATCTACCATAGAGCCACCATTCATCTACCATAGAGCCACCATTAATCTACCATAGGGCTACCATTCATCTACCATTCATCCACCACTCATCTACCATAGAGCCGCCATTTATCTACCATAGAGCCACCATTCATCTACCATAGAGCCACCATTCATCTACCATAGAGCCACCATTCATCTACCATAGAGCCACCTTTCATCTACCATTCAGCCACCATTCATCTACCATTCATCTACCATAGAGCCACCATTCATCTACCATAAAGCCACCATTCATCTACCATAGAGCCACCATTCATCTACCATAGAGCCACCATTCATCTACCATAGGGCTACCATTCATCTACCATTCATCCACCACTCATCTATCATAGAGCCACCATTCATCTACCATAGAGCCACAATTCATCTACCATAGAGCCACCATTCATCTACCATAGAGCCACCATTTATCTACCATAGAGCCACCATTCATCTACCATAGAGCCACCATTCATCTACCATAAAGCCACCATTCATCTACAATAGAGCCGCCATTTATCTACCATAGAGCCACCATTCATCTACCATAGAGCCACCATTCATCTACCATAGAGCCACCATTCATCTACCATAGAGCCACCATTAATCTACCATAGGGCTACCATTCATCTACCATTCATCCACCACTCATCTACCATAGAGCCGCCATTTATCTACCATAGAGCCACCATTCATCTACCATAGAGCCACCATTCATCTACCATAGAGCCACCATTCATCTACCATAGAGCCACCTTTCATCTACCATTCAGCCACCATTCATCTACCATTCATCTACCATAGAGCCACCATTCATCTACCATAAAGCCACCATTCATCTACCATAGAGCCACCATTCATCTACCATAGAGCCACCATTCATCTGTCATAGAGCCACCATTCATCTACCATAGAGCCACCATTCATCTACCATAGAGCCACCATTCATCTACCATAGAGCCACCATTCATCTACCATAGAGCCACATTAATCTACCATAGGGCTACCATTCATCTACCATTCATCCACCACTCATCTACCATAGAGCCACCATTCATCTACCATAGAGCCACCATTCATCTACCATAGAGCCACCATTCATCTACCACAGAGCCACCATTCATCTACCATAGAGCAACCATTCATCTACCATAGAGCCACCATTCATCTACCATAGAGCCACCACTCATCTACCATTCATCCACCACTCATCTACCAAAGAGCCACCACTCATCTACCATAGAGCCACCATTCATCTACCATAGAGCCACCATTCATCTACCATAGAGCCACCATTCATCTACCATAGAGCCACCTTTCATCTACCATTCAGCCACCATTAATCTACCATTCATCTACCAATGAGCCACCATTCATCTACCATAAAGCCACCATTCATCTACCATAGAGCCACCATTCATCTACCATAGAGCCACCATTCATCTACCATAGAGCCACCATTCATCTACCATAGAGCCACCATTCATCTACCATAGAGCCACCATTCATCTACCATAGAGCCACCATTCATCTACAATAGAGCCACCATTAATCTACCATAGGGCTACCATTCATCTACCATACATCCACCACTCATCTACCATAGAGCCACCATTCATCTACCATAGAGCCACCATTCATCTACCATAGAGCCACCATTCATCTACCATAGAGCCACCATTCATCTACCATAGAGCCACCATTCATCTACCATAGAGCCACCATTCATCTACCATAGAGCCACCATTCATCTACCATAGAGCCACCACTCATCTACCATTCATCCACCACTCATCTACCAAAGAGCCACCACTCATCTACCATAGAGCCACCATTCATCTACCATAGAGCCACCATTCATCTACCATAGAGCCACCATTCATCTACCATAGAGCCACCTTTCATCTACCATTCAGCCACCATTCATCTACCATTCATCTACCATAGAGCCACCATTCATCTACCATAAAGCCACCATTCATCTACCATAGAGCCACCATTTATCTACCATAGAGCCACCATTCATATACGATAGAGCCACCATTCATCTACCATAGAGCCACCATTCATCTACCATAGAGCCACCATTCATCTACCATAGAGCCACCATCAATCTACCATAGGGCTACCATTCATCTACCATTCATCCACCACTCATCTACCATAGAGCCACCATTCATCTACCATAGAGCCACCATTCATCTACCATAGAGCCACTACTCATCTACCATAGGGCTACTATTCATCTACCGTTCATCCAACACTCCTCTACCATAGGGCTACCATTCATCTACCATAGAGCCACCATTCATCTACCATAGAGCCACCATTCATCTACCATAGAGCCACCATTAATCTACCATAGGGCTACCATTCATCTACCATTCATCCACCACTCATCTACCATAGAGCCACCATTCATCTACCATAGAGCCACCATTCATCTACCATAGAGCCACCATTCATCTACCATAGAGCCACCATTCATCTACCATAGAGCCCCCATTCATCTACCATAGAGCCACCACTCATCTACCATTCATCCACCACTCATCTACCAAAGAGCCACCACTCATCTACCATAGAGCCACCATTCATCTACCATAGAGCCACCATTCATCTACCATAGAGCCACCATTCATCTACCATAGAGCCACCTTTCATCTACCATTCAGCCACCATTCATCTACCATTCATCTACCATAGAGCCACCATTCATCTACCATAAAGCCACCATTCATCTACCATAGAGCCACCATTTATCTACCATAGAGCCACCATTCATCTACCATAGACCCACCATTCATCTACCATAGAGCCACCATTCATCTACCATAGAGCCACCATTAATCTACCATAGGGCTACCATTCATCTACCATTCATCCACCACTCATCTACCATAGAGCCACCATTCTTCTACCATAGAGCCACCATTCATCTACCATAGAACCACCATTCATCTACCATAGAGCCACTACTCATCTACTATAGGGCTACCATTCATCTACCGTTCATCCACCACTCATCTACAATAGGGCTACCATTCATCTACCATAGAGCCACCATTCATCTACCATAGAGCCACCATTCATCTACCATAGAGCAACCATTCATCTACCATAGGGCTAACATTCATCTACCATTCATCCACCACACATCTACCATTCATCTACCATACAGCTACCATTCACCTACCATAGAGCCAGCATTCATCTACCATTCATCCACCACTCATCTACCATAGAGCCACCACTCATCTACCATAGAGCCACCATTCATCTACCATAGAGCCACCATTCATCTACCATAGAGCCACCATTCATTCACCACTCATCTACCATTCATCTACCATAGAGCCACCATTCATCTACCATAGAGCCACCATTCATCTACCATAGGGCCACCTTTCATCTACCATTCAACCACCATTCATCTACCATTCATTTACCATAGAGCCACCATTCATCTACCATAAAGCCACCATTCATCTACCATAGAGCCACCATTTATCTACCATAGAGCCACCATTCATCTACCATAGAGCCAACATTCATCTACCATAGAGCCACCATTCATCTACCATAGAGCCACCATTCATCTACCATAGAGCCACCATTCATCTACCATAGAGCCACCATTCATCTACCATAGAGCCACCATTGATCTACCATAGAGCCACCATTCATCTACCATAGAGCCACCACTCATCTTCCATTCATCCACCACTAATCTACCAAAGAGCCACCACTCATCTACCATAGAGCCACCATTCATCTACCATAGAGCCACCATTCATCTACCATAGAGCCACCATTCATCTACCATAGAGCCACCTTTCATCTACCTTTCAGCCACCATTCATCTACCATTCATCTACCATAGAGCCACCATTCATCTACCATAAAGCCACCATTCATCTACCATAGAGCCACCATTTATCTACCATAGAGCCACCATTCATCTACGATAGAGCCACCATTCATCTACCATAGAGCCACCATTCATCTACCATAGAGCCACCATTAATCTAACATAGGGCTACCATTCATCTACCATTCATCCACCACTCATCTACCATAGAGCCACCATTCATGTACCATAGAGGCACCATTCATCTACCATAGAGCCACCATTCATCTACCATAGAGCCACTACTCATCTACCATAGGGCTACCATTCATCTACCGTTCATCCACCCCTCATCTACCATAGGGCTACCATTCATCTACCATAGAGCCACTATTCATCTACCATAGAGCCACCATTCATCTACCATAGAGCCACCTTTCATCTACCATTCAGCCACCATTCATATACCATTCATCTACCATAGAGCCACCATTCATCTACCATGAAGCCACCTTTCATCTACCATTCAGCCACCATTCATCTACCATTCATTTACCATAGAGCCACCATTCATCTACCATAAAGCCACCATTCATCTACCATAGAGCCACCATTTATCTACCATAGAGCCACCATTCATCTACCATAGAGCCACCACTCATCTACCATTCATCCACCGCTCATCTACCAAAGAGCCACCACTCATCTACCATAGAACCACCATTCATCTACCATAGAGCCACCATTCATCTACCATAGAGCCACCATTCATCTACAATAGAGCCACCTTTCATCTACCATTCAGCCACCATTCATCTACCATTCCTCTACCATAGAGCCACCATTCATCTACCATAAAGCCACCATTCATCTACCATAGAGCCACCATTTATATACCATGGAGCCACCATTCATTTACCATAGAGCCACCAATCATCTACCATAGAGCCACCATTCATTAACCATAGAGCCACCATTAATCTACCATAGGGCTACCATTCATCTACCATTCATCCACCACTCATCTACCATAGAGCCACCATTCATCTACCATAGAGCCACAATTCATCTACCATAGAGCCACCATTCATCTACCATAGAGCCACCATTTATCTACCATAGAGCCACCATTCATCTACCATAGAGCCACCATTCATCTACCATAAAGCCACCATTCATCTACAATAGAGCCGCCATTTATCTACCATAGAGCCACCATTCATCTACCATAGAGCCACCATTCATCTACCATAGAGCCACCATTCATCTACCATAGAGCCACCATTAATCTACCATAGGGCTACCATTCATCTACCATTCATCCACCACTCATCTACCATAGAGCCGCCATTTATCTACCATAGAGCCACCATTCATCTACCATAGAGCCACCATTCATCTACCATAGAGCCACCATTCATCTACCATAGAGCCACCTTTCATCTACCATTCAGCCACCATTCATCTACCATTCATCTACCATAGAGCCACCATTCATCTAACATAAAGCCACCATTCATCTACCATAGAGCCACCATTCATCTACCATAGAGCCACCATTCATCTGTCATAGAGCCACCATTCATCTACCATAGAGCCACCATTCATCTACCATAGAGCCACCATTCATCTACCATAGAGCCACCATTCATCTACCATAGAGCCACCATTAATCTACCATAGGGCTACCATTCATCTACCATTCATCCACCACTCATCTACCATAGAGCCACCATTCATCTACCATAGAGCCACCATTCATCTACCATAGAGCCACCATTCATCTACCACAGAGCCACCATTCATCTACCATAGAGCAACCATTCATCTACCATAGAGCCACCATTCATCTACCATAGAGCCACCACTCATCTACCATTCATCCACCACTCATCTACCAAAGAGCCACCACTCATCTACCATAGAGCCACCATTCATCTACCATAGAGCCACCATTCATCTACCATAGAGCCACCATTCATCTACCATAGAGCCACCTTTCATCTACCATTCAGCCACCATTAATCTACCATTCATCTACCAATGAGCCACCATTCATCTACCATCAAGCCACCATTCATCTACCATAGAGCCACCATTTATCTACCATAGAGCCACCATTCATCTACCATAGAGCCACCATTCATCTACCATAGAGCCACCATTCATCTACCATAGAGCCACCATTCATCTACCATAGAGCCACCATTCATCTACCATAGAGCCACCATTCATCTACCATAGAGCCACCATTAATCTACCATAGGGCTACCATTCATCTACCATACATCCACCACTCATCTACCATAGAGCCACCATTCATCTACCATAGAGCCACCATTCATCTACCATAGAGCCACCATTCATCTACCATAGAGCCACCATCATCTACCATAGAGCCACCATTCATCTACCATAGAGCCACCATTCATCTACCATAGAGCCACCATTCATCTACCATAGAGCCACCACTCATCTACCATTCATCCACCACTCATCTACCAAAGAGCCACCACTCATCTACCATAGAGCCACCATTCATCTACCATAGAGCCACCATTCATCTACCATAGAGCCACCATTCATCTACCATAGAGCCACCTTTCATCTACCATTCAGCCACCATTCATCTACCATTCATCTACCATAGAGCCACCATTCATCTACCATAAAGCCACCATTCATCTACCATAGAGCCACCATTTATCTACCATAGAGCCACCATTCATCTACCATAGAGCCACCATTCATCTACCATAGAGCCACCATTCATCTACCATAGAGCCACCACTCATCTACCATTCATCCACCACTCATCTACCAAAGCGCCACCACTCATCTACCATAGAGCCACCATTCATCTACCATAGAGCCATCATTCATCTACCATAGAGCCACCATTCATCTACCATAGAGCCACCATTCATCTACCTTAGAGCCACCATTCATTTACCATAGAGCCACCATTAATCTACCATAGGGCTACCATTCATCTACCTTTCATCCACCACTCATCTACCATAGAGCCACCATTCATCTACCATAGAGCCACCATTCATCTACCATAGAGCCACCATTCATCTACCATAGAGCCACCATTAATCTACCATAGAGCCACCACTCATCTACCATAGGGCTAACATTCATCTACCATTCATCCACCACACATCTACCATTCATCTACCATACAGCCACCATTCACCTACCATAGAGCCACCATTCATCTACCATTCATCCACCACTCATCTACCATAGAGCCACCACTCATCTACCATAGAGCCACCATTCATCTACCATAGAGCCACCATTCATCTACCATAAAGCCACCATTCATCTACCATAGAGCCACCATTTATCTACCATAGAGCCACCATTCATCTACGATAGAGCCACCATTCATCTACCATAGAGCCACCATTCATCTACCATAGAGCCACCATTAATCTAACAAAGGGCAACCATTCATCTACCATTCATCCACCACTCATCTACCATAGAGCCACCATTCATCTACCATAGAGGCACCATTCATCTACCATAGAGCCACCATTCATCTACCATAGAGCCACTACTCATCTACCATAGGGCTACCATTCATCTACCGTTCATCCACCACTCATCTACCATAGGGCTACCATTCATCTACCATAGAGCCACTATTCATCTACCATAGAGCCACCATTCATCTACCATAGAGCCACCTTTCATCTACCATTCAGCCACCATTCATATACCATTCATCTACCATAGAGCCACCATTCATCTACCATGAAGCCACCTTTCATCTACCATTCAGCCACCATTCATCTACCATTCATTTACCATAGAGCCACCATTCATCTACCATAAAGCCACCATTCATCTACCATAGAGCCACCATTTATCTACCATAGAGCCACCATTCATCTACCATAGAGCCACCACTCATCTACCATTCATCCACCACTCATCTACCAAAGAGCCACCACTCATCTACCATAGAACCACCATTCATCTACCATAGAGCCACCATTCATCTACCATAGAGCCACCATTCATCTACAATAGAGCCACCTTTCATCTACCATTCAGCCACCATTCATCTACCATTCCTCTACCATAGAGCCACCATTCATCTACCATAAAGCCACCATTCATCTACCATAGAGCCACCATTTATCTACCATAGAGCCACCATTCATCTACCATAGAGCCACCATTCATCTACCATAAAGCCACCATTCATCTACAATAGAGCCGCCATTTATCTACCATAGAGCCACCATTCATCTACCATAGAGCCACCATTCATCTACCATAGAGCCACCATTCATCTACCATAGAGCCACCATTAATCTACCATAGGGCTACCATTCATCTACCATTCATCCACCACTCATCTACCATAGAGCCGCCATTTATCTACCATAGAGCCACCATTCATCTACCATAGAGCCACCATTCATCTACCATAGAGCCACCATTCATCTACCATAGAGCCACCTTTCATCTACCATTCAGCCACCATTCATCTACCATTCATCTACCATAGAGCCACCATTCATCTACCATAAAGCCACCATTTATCTACCATAGAGCCACCATTTATCTACCATAGAGCCACCATTCATCTACGATAGAGCCACCATTCATCTACCATAGAGCCACCATTCATCTACCATAGAGCCACCATTAATCTAACAAAGGGCAACCATTCATCTACCATTCATCCACCACTCATCTACCATAGAGCCACCATTCATCTACCATAGAGGCACCATTCATCTACCATAGAGCCACCATTCATCTACCATAGAGCCACTACTCATCTACCATAGGGCTACCATTCATCTACCGTTCATCCACCACTCATCTACCATAGGGCTACCATTAATCTACCATAGAGCCACTATTCATCTACCATAGAGCCACCATTCATCTACCATAGAGCCACCTTTCATCTACCATTCAGCCACCATTCATATACCATTCATCTACCATAGAGCCACCATTCATCTACCATGAAGCCACCTTTCATCTACCATTCAGCCACCATTCATCTACCATTCATTTACCATAGAGCCACCATTCATCTACCATAAAGCCACCATTCATCTACCATAGAGCCACCATTTATCTACCATAGAGCCACCATTCATCTACCATAGAGCCACCACTCATCTACCATTCATCCACCACTCATCTACCAAAGAGCCACCACTCATCTATTATAGAACCACCATTCATCTACCATAGAGCCACCATTCATCTACCATAGAGCCACCATTCATCTACAATAGAGCCACCTTTCATCTACCATTCAGCCACCATTCATCTACCATTCCTCTACCATAGAGCCACCATTCATCTACCATAAAGCCACCATTCATCTACCATAGAGCCACCATTTATATACCATGGAGCCACCATTCATCTACCATAGAGCCACCAATCATCTACCATAGAGCCACCATTCATTAACCATAGAGCCACCATTAATCTACCATAGGGCTACCATTCATCTACCATTCATCCACCACTCATCTACCATAGAGCCACCATTCATCTACCATAGAGCCACAATTCATCTACCATAGAGCCACCATTCATCTACCATAGAGCCACCATTTATCTACCATAGAGCCACCATTCATCTACCATAGAGCCACCATTCATCTACCATAAAGCCACCATTCATCTACAATAGAGCCGCCATTTATCTACCATAGAGCCACCATTCATCTACCATAGAGCCACCATTCATCTACCATAGAGCCACCATTCATCTACCATAGAGCCACCATTAATCTACCATAGGGCTACCATTCATCTACCATTCATCCACCACTCATCTACCATAGAGCCGCCATTTATCTACCATAGAGCCACCATTCATCTACCATAGAGCCACCATTCATCTACCATAGAGCCACCATTCATCTACCATAGAGCCACCTTTCATCTACCATTCAGCCACCATTCATCTACCATTCATCTACCATAGAGCCACCATTCATCTACCATAAAGCCACCATTCATCTACCATAGAGCCACCATTCATCTACCATAGAGCCACCATTCATCTGTCATAGAGCCACCATTCATCTACCATAGAGCCACCATTCATCTACCATAGAGCCACCATTCATCTACCATAGAGCCACCATTCATCTACCATAGAGCCACCATTCATCTACCATAGAGCCACCTTTCATCTACCATTCAGCCACCATTCATCTACCATTCATCTACCATAGAGCCACCATTCATCTACCATAAAGCCACCATTCATCTACCATAGAGCCACCATTTATCTACCATAGAGCCACCATTCATCTACGATAGAGCCACCATTCATCTACCATAGAGCCACCATTCATCTACCATAGAGCCACCATTAATCTAACAAAGGGCAACCATTCATCTACCATTCATCCACCACTCATCTACCATAGAGCCACCATTCATCTACCATAGAGGCACCATTCATCTACCATAGAGCCACCATTCATCTACCATAGAGCCACTACTCATCTACCATAGGGCTACCATTCATCTACCGTTCATCCACCACTCATCTACCATAGGGCTACCATTAATCTACCATAGAGCCACTATTCATCTACCATAGAGCCACCATTCATCTACCATAGAGCCACCTTTCATCTACCATTCAGCCACCATTCATATACCATTCATCTACCATAGAGCCACCATTCATCTACCATGAAGCCACCTTTCATCTACCATTCAGCCACCATTCATCTACCATTCATTTACCATAGAGCCACCATTCATCTACCATAAAGCCACCATTCATCTACCATAGAGCCACCATTTATCTACCATAGAGCCACCATTCATCTACCATAGAGCCACCACTCATCTACCATTCATCCACCACTCATCTACCAAAGAGCCACCACTCATCTACCATAGAACCACCATTCATCTACCATAGAGCCACCATTCATCTACCATAGAGCCACCATTCATCTACAATAGAGCCACCTTTCATCTACCATTCAGCCACCATTCATCTACCATTCCTCTACCATAGAGCCACCATTCATCTACCATAAAGCCACCATTCATCTACCATAGAGCCACCATTTATATACCATGGAGCCACCATTCATCTACCATAGAGCCACCAATCATCTACCATAGAGCCACCATTCATTAACCATAGAGCCACCATTAATCTACCATAGGGCTACCATTCATCTACCATTCATCCACCACTCATCTACCATAGAGCCACCATTCATCTACCATAGAGCCACAATTCATCTACCATAGAGCCACCATTCATCTACCATAGAGCCACCATTTATCTACCATAGAGCCACCATTCATCTACCATAGAGCCACCATTCATCTACCATAAAGCCACCATTCATCTACAATAGAGCCGCCATTTATCTACCATAGAGCCACCATTCATCTACCATAGAGCCACCATTCATCTACCATAGAGCCACCATTCATCTACCATAGAGCCACCATTAATCTACCATAGGGCTACCATTCATCTACCATTCATCCACCACTCATCTACCATAGAGCCGCCATTTATCTACCATAGAGCCACCATTCATCTACCATAGAGCCACCATTCATCTACCATAGAGCCACCATTCATCTACCATAGAGCCACCTTTCATCTACCATTCAGCCACCATTCATCTACCATTCATCTACCATAGAGCCACCATTCATCTACCATAAAGCCACCATTCATCTACCATAGAGCCACCATTCATCTACCATAGAGCCACCATTCATCTGTCATAGAGCCACCATTCATCTACCATAGAGCCACCATTCATCTACCATAGAGCCACCATTCATCTACCATAGAGCCACCATTCATCTACCATAGAGCCACATTAATCTACCATAGGGCTACCATTCATCTACCATTCATCCACCACTCATCTACCATAGAGCCACCATTCATCTACCATAGAGCCACCATTCATCTACCATAGAGCCACCATTCATCTACCACAGAGCCACCATTCATCTACCATAGAGCAACCATTCATCTACCATAGAGCCACCATTCATCTACCATAGAGCCACCACTCATCTACCATTCATCCACCACTCATCTACCAAAGAGCCACCACTCATCTACCATAGAGCCACCATTCATCTACCATAGAGCCACCATTCATCTACCATAGAGCCACCATTCATCTACCATAGAGCCACCTTTCATCTACCATTCAGCCACCATTAATCTACCATTCATCTACCAATGAGCCACCATTCATCTACCATAAAGCCACCATTCATCTACCATAGAGCCACCATTTATCTACCATAGAGCCACCATTCATCTACCATAGAGCCACCATTCATCTACCATAGAGCCACCATTCATCTACCATAGAGCCACCATTCATCTACCATAGAGCCACCATTCATCTACCATAGAGCCACCATTCATCTACCATAGAGCCACCATTAATCTACCATAGGGCTACCATTCATCTACCATACATCCACCACTCATCTACCATAGAGCCACCATTCATCTACCATAGAGCCACCATTCATCTACCATAGAGCCACCATTCATCTACCATAGAGCCACCATTCATCTACCATAGAGCCACCATTCATCTACCATAGAGCCACCATTCATCTACCATAGAGCCACCACTCATCTACCATTCATCCACCACTCATCTACCAAAGAGCCACCACTCATCTACCATAGAGCCACCATTCATCTACCATAGAGCCACCATTCATCTACCATAGAGCCACCATTCATCTACCATAGAGCCACCTTTCATCTACCATTCAGCCACCATTCATCTACCATTCATCTACCATAGAGCCACCATTCATCTACCATAAAGCCACCATTCATCTACCATAGAGCCACCATTTATCTACCATAGAGCCACCATTCATATACGATAGAGCCACCATTCATCTACCATAGAGCCACCATTCATCTACCATAGAGCCACCATTCATCTACCATAGAGCCACCATCAATCTACCATAGGGCTACCATTCATCTACCATTCATCCACCACTCATCTACCATAGAGCCACCATTCATCTACCATAGAGCCACCATTCATCTACCATAGAGCCACCATTCATCTACCATAGAGCCACCATTCATCTACCATAGAGCCACCATTCATCTACCATAGAGCCACCACTCATCTACCATTCATCCACCACTAATCTACCAAAGAGCCACCACTCATCTACCATAGAGCCACCATTCATCTACCATAGAGCCACCATTCATCTACCATAGAGCCACCATTCATCTACCATAGAGCCACCTTTCATCTACCTTTCAGCCACCATTCATCTACCATTCATCTACCATAGAGCCACCATTCATCTACCATAAAGCCACCATTCATCTACCATAGAGCCACCATTTATCTACCATAGAGCCACCATTCATCTACGATAGAGCCACCATTCATCTACCATAGAGCCACCATTCATCTACCATAGAGCCACCATTAATCTAACAAAGGGCAACCATTCATCTACCATTCATCCACCACTCATCTACCATAGAGCCACCATTCATCTACCATAGAGGCACCATTCATCTACCATAGAGCCACCATTCATCTACCATAGAGCCACTACTCATCTACCATAGGGCTACCATTCATCTACCGTTCATCCACCACTCATCTACCATAGGGCTACCATTCATCTACCATAGAGCCACTATTCATCTACCATAGAGCCACCATTCATCTACCATAGAGCCACCTTTCATCTACCATTCAGCCACCATTCATATACCATTCATCTACCATAGAGCCACCATTCATCTACCATGAAGCCACCTTTCATCTACCATTCAGCCACCATTCATCTACCATTCATTTACCATAGAGCCACCATTCATCTACCATAAAGCCACCATTCATCTACCATAGAGCCACCATTTATCTACCATAGAGCCACCATTCATCTACCATAGAGCCACCACTCATCTACCATTCATCCACCACTCATCTACCAAAGAGCCACCACTCATCTACCATAGAACCACCATTCATCTACCATAGAGCCACCATTCATCTACCATAGAGCCACCATTCATCTACAATAGAGCCACCTTTCATCTACCATTCAGCCACCATTCATCTACCATTCCTCTACCATAGAGCCACCATTCATCTACCATAAAGCCACCATTCATCTACCATAGAGCCACCATTTATATACCATGGAGCCACCATTCATCTACCATAGAGCCACCAATCATCTACCATAGAGCCACCATTCATTAACCATAGAGCCACCATTAATCTACCATAGGGCTACCATTCATCTACCATTCATCCACCACTCATCTATCATAGAGCCACCATTCATCTACCATAGAGCCACAATTCATCTACCATAGAGCCACCATTCATCTACCATAGAGCCACCATTTATCTACCATAGAGCCACCATTCATCTACCATAGAGCCACCATTCATCTACCATAAAGCCACCATTCATCTACAATAGAGCCGCCATTTATCTACCATAGAGCCACCATTCATCTACCATAGAGCCACCATTCATCTACCATAGAGCCACCATTCATCTACCATAGAGCCACCATTAATCTACCATAGGGCTACCATTCATCTACCATTCATCCACCACTCATCTACCATAGAGCCGCCATTTATCTACCATAGAGCCACCATTCATCTACCATAGAGCCACCATTCATCTACCATAGAGCCACCATTCATCTACCATAGAGCCACCTTTCATCTACCATTCAGCCACCATTCATCTACCATTCATCTACCATAGAGCCACCATTCATCTACCATAAAGCCACCATTCATCTACCATAGAGCCACCATTCATCTACCATAGAGCCACCATTCATCTGTCATAGAGCCACCATTCATCTACCATAGAGCCACCATTCATCTACCATAGAGCCACCATTCATCTACCATAGAGCCACCATTCATGTACCATAGAGCCACATTAATCTACCATAGGGCTACCATTCATCTACCATTCATCCACCACTCATCTACCATAGAGCCACCATTCATCTACCATAGAGCCACCATTCATCTACCATAGAGCCACCATTCATCTACCACAGAGCCACCATTCATCTACCATAGAGCAACCATTCATCTACCATAGAGCCACCATTCATCTACCATAGAGCCACCACTCATCTACCATTCATCCACCACTCATCTACCAAAGAGCCACCACTCATCTACCATAGAGCCACCATTCATCTACCATAGAGCCACCATTCATCTACCATAGAGCCACCATTCATCTACCATAGAGCCACCTTTCATCTACCATTCAGCCACCATTAATCTACCATTCATCTACCAATGAGCCACCATTCATCTACCATAAAGCCACCATTCATCTACCATAGAGCCACCATTCATCTACCATAGAGCCACCATTCATCTACCATAGAGCCACCATTCATCTACCATAGAGCCACCATTCATCTACCATAGAGCCACCATTCATCTACCATAGAGCCACCATTCATCTACAATAGAGCCACCATTAATCTACCATAGGGCTACCATTCATCTACCATACATCCACCACTCATCTACCATAGAGCCACCATTCATCTACCATAGAGCCACCATTCATCTACCATAGAGCCACCATTCATCTACCATAGAGCCACCATTCATCTACCATAGAGCCACCATTCATCTACCATAGAGCCACCATTCATCTACCATAGAGCCACCATTCATCTACCATAGAGCCACCACTCATCTACCATTCATCCACCACTCATCTACCAAAGAGCCACCACTCATCTACCATAGAGCCACCATTCATCTACCATAGAGCCACCATTCATCTACAATAGAGCCACCATTAATCTACCATAGGGCTACCATTCATCTACCATACATCCACCACTCATCTACCATAGAGCCACCATTCATCTACCATAGAGCCACCATTCATCTACCATAGAGCAACCATTCATCTACCATAGAGCCACCATTCATCTACCATAGAGCCACCACTCATCTACCATTCATCCACCACTCATCTACCAAAGAGCCACCACTCATCTACCATAGAGCCACCATTCATCTACCATAGAGCCACCATTCATCTACCATAGAGCCACCATTCATCTACCATAGAGCCACCTTTCATCTACCATTCAGCCACCATTAATCTACCATTCATCTACCAATGAGCCACCATTCATCTACCATAAAGCCACCATTCATCTACCATAGAGCCACCATTCATCTACCATAGAGCCACCATTCATCTACCATAGAGCCACCATTCATCTACCATAGAGCCACCATTCATCTACCATAGAGCCACCATTCATCTACCATAGAGCCACCATTCATCTACAATAGAGCCACCATTAATCTACCATAGGGCTACCATTCATCTACCATACATCCACCACTCATCTACCATAGAGCCACCATTCATCTACCATAGAGCCACCATTCATCTACCATAGAGCCACCATTCATCTACCATAGAGCCACCATTCATCTACCATAGAGCCACCATTCATCTACCATAGAGCCACCATTCATCTACCATAGAGCCACCATTCATCTACCATAGAGCCACCACTCATCTACCATTCATCCACCACTCATCTACCAAAGAGCCACCACTCATCTACCATAGAGCCACCATTCATCTACCATAGAGCCACCATTCATCTACCATAGAGCCACCATTCATCTACCATAGAGCCACCTTTCATCTACCATTCAGCCACCATTCATCTACCATTCATCTACCATAGAGCCACCATTCATCTACCATAAAGCCACCATTCATCTACCATAGAGCCACCATTTATCTACCATAGAGCCACCATTCATATACGATAGAGCCACCATTCATCTACCATAGAGCCACCATTCATCTACCATAGAGCCACCATTCATCTACCATAGAGCCACCATCAATCTACCATAGGGCTACCATTCATCTACCATTCATCCACCACTCATCTACCATAGAGCCACCATTCATCTACCATAGAGCCACCATTCATCTACCATAGAGCCACTACTCATCTACCATAGGGCTACTATTCATCTACCGTTCATCCAACACTCCTCTACCATAGGGCTACCATTCATCTACCATAGAGCCACCATTCATCTACCATAGAGCCACCATTCATCTACCATAGAGCCACCATTAATCTACCATAGGGCTACCATTCATCTACCATTCATCCACCACTCATCTACCATAGAGCCACCATTCATCTACCATAGAGCCACCATTCATCTACCATAGAGCCACCATTCATCTACCATAGAGCCACCATTCATCTACCATAGAGCCCCCATTCATCTACCATAGAGCCACCACTCATCTACCATTCATCCACCACTCATCTACCAAAGAGCCACCACTCATCTACCATAGAGCCACCATTCATCTACCATAGAGCCACCATTCATCTACCATAGAGCCACCATTCATCTACCATAGAGCCACCTTTCATCTACCATTCAGCCACCATTCATCTACCATTCATCTACCATAGAGCCACCATTCATCTACCATAAAGCCACCATTCATCTACCATAGAGCCACCATTTATCTACCATAGAGCCACCATTCATCTACCATAGACCCACCATTCATCTACCATAGAGCCACCATTCATCTACCATAGAGCCACCATTAATCTACCATAGGGCTACCATTCATCTACCATTCATCCACCACTCATCTACCATAGAGCCACCATTCTTCTACCATAGAGCCACCATTCATCTACCATAGAACCACCATTCATCTACCATAGAGCCACTACTCATCTACTATAGGGCTACCATTCATCTACCGTTCATCCACCACTCATCTACAATAGGGCTACCATTCATCTACCATAGAGCCACCATTCATCTACCATAGAGCCACCATTCATCTACCATAGAGCAACCATTCATCTACCATAGGGCTAACATTCATCTACCATTCATCCACCACACATCTACCATTCATCTACCATACAGCTACCATTCACCTACCATAGAGCCAGCATTCATCTACCATTCATCCACCACTCATCTACCATAGAGCCACCACTCATCTACCATAGAGCCACCATTCATCTACCATAGAGCCACCATTCATCTACCATAGAGCCACCATTCATTCACCACTCATCTACCATTCATCTACCATAGAGCCACCATTCATCTACCATAGAGCCACCATTCATCTACCATAGGGCCACCTTTCATCTACCATTCAACCACCATTCATCTACCATTCATTTACCATAGAGCCACCATTCATCTACCATAAAGCCACCATTCATCTACCATAGAGCCACCATTTATCTACCATAGAGCCACCATTCATCTACCATAGAGCCAACATTCATCTACCATAGAGCCACCATTCATCTACCATAGAGCCACCATTCATCTACCATAGAGCCACCATTCATCTACCATAGAGCCACCATTCATCTACCATAGAGCCACCATTGATCTACCATAGAGCCACCATTCATCTACCATAGAGCCACCACTCATCTTCCATTCATCCACCACTAATCTACCAAAGAGCCACCACTCATCTACCATAGAGCCACCATTCATCTACCATAGAGCCACCATTCATCTACCATAGAGCCACCATTCATCTACCATAGAGCCACCTTTCATCTACCTTTCAGCCACCATTCATCTACCATTCATCTACCATAGAGCCACCATTCATCTACCATAAAGCCACCATTCATCTACCATAGAGCCACCATTTATCTACCATAGAGCCACCATTCATCTACGATAGAGCCACCATTCATCTACCATAGAGCCACCATTCATCTACCATAGAGCCACCATTAATCTAACATAGGGCTACCATTCATCTACCATTCATCCACCACTCATCTACCATAGAGCCACCATTCATGTACCATAGAGGCACCATTCATCTACCATAGAGCCACCATTCATCTACCATAGAGCCACTACTCATCTACCATAGGGCTACCATTCATCTACCGTTCATCCACCCCTCATCTACCATAGGGCTACCATTCATCTACCATAGAGCCACTATTCATCTACCATAGAGCCACCATTCATCTACCATAGAGCCACCTTTCATCTACCATTCAGCCACCATTCATATACCATTCATCTACCATAGAGCCACCATTCATCTACCATGAAGCCACCTTTCATCTACCATTCAGCCACCATTCATCTACCATTCATTTACCATAGAGCCACCATTCATCTACCATAAAGCCACCATTCATCTACCATAGAGCCACCATTTATCTACCATAGAGCCACCATTCATCTACCATAGAGCCACCACTCATCTACCATTCATCCACCGCTCATCTACCAAAGAGCCACCACTCATCTACCATAGAACCACCATTCATCTACCATAGAGCCACCATTCATCTACCATAGAGCCACCATTCATCTACAATAGAGCCACCTTTCATCTACCATTCAGCCACCATTCATCTACCATTCCTCTACCATAGAGCCACCATTCATCTACCATAAAGCCACCATTCATCTACCATAGAGCCACCATTTATATACCATGGAGCCACCATTCATTTACCATAGAGCCACCAATCATCTACCATAGAGCCACCATTCATTAACCATAGAGCCACCATTAATCTACCATAGGGCTACCATTCATCTACCATTCATCCACCACTCATCTACCATAGAGCCACCATTCATCTACCATAGAGCCACAATTCATCTACCATAGAGCCACCATTCATCTACCATAGAGCCACCATTTATCTACCATAGAGCCACCATTCATCTACCATAGAGCCACCATTCATCTACCATAAAGCCACCATTCATCTACAATAGAGCCGCCATTTATCTACCATAGAGCCACCATTCATCTACCATAGAGCCACCATTCATCTACCATAGAGCCACCATTCATCTACCATAGAGCCACCATTAATCTACCATAAGGCTACCATTCATCTACCATTCATCCACCACTCATCTACCATAGAGCCGCCATTTATCTACCATAGAGCCACCATTCATCTACCATAGAGCCACCATTCATCTACCATAGAGCCACCATTCATCTACCATAGAGCCACCTTTCATCTACCATTCAGCCACCATTCATCTACCATTCATCTACCATAGAGCCACCATTCATCTAACATAAAGCCACCATTCATCTACCATAGAGCCACCATTCATCTACCATAGAGCCACCATTCATCTGTCATAGAGCCACCATTCATCTACCATAGAGCCACCATTCATCTACCATAGAGCCACCATTCATCTACCATAGAGCCACCATTCATCTACCATAGAGCCACCATTAATCTACCATAGGGCTACCATTCATCTACCATTCATCCACCACTCATCTACCATAGAGCCACCATTCATCTACCATAGAGCCACCATTCATCTACCATAGAGCCACCATTCATCTACCACAGAGCCACCATTCATCTACCATAGAGCAACCATTCATCTACCATAGAGCCACCATTCATCTACCATAGAGCCACCACTCATCTACCATTCATCCACCACTCATCTACCAAAGAGCCACCACTCATCTACCATAGAGCCACCATTCATCTACCATAGAGCCACCATTCATCTACCATAGAGCCACCATTCATCTACCATAGAGCCACCTTTCATCTACCATTCAGCCACCATTAATCTACCATTCATCTACCAATGAGCCACCATTCATCTACCATCAAGCCACCATTCATCTACCATAGAGCCACCATTTATCTACCATAGAGCCACCATTCATCTACCATAGAGCCACCATTCATCTACCATAGAGCCACCATTCATCTACCATAGAGCCACCATTCATCTACCATAGAGCCACCATTCATCTACCATAGAGCCACCATTCATCTACCATAGAGCCACCATTAATCTACCATAGGGCTACCATTCATCTACCATACATCCACCACTCATCTACCATAGAGCCACCATTCATCTACCATAGAGCCACCATTCATCTACCATAGAGCCACCATTCATCTACCATAGAGCCACCATCATCTACCATAGAGCCACCATTCATCTACCATAGAGCCACCATTCATCTACCATAGAGCCACCATTCATCTACCATAGAGCCACCACTCATCTACCATTCATCCACCACTCATCTACCAAAGAGCCACCACTCATCTACCATAGAGCCACCATTCATCTACCATAGAGCCACCATTCATCTACCATAGAGCCACCATTCATCTACCATAGAGCCACCTTTCATCTACCATTCAGCCACCATTCATCTACCATTCATCTACCATAGAGCCACCATTCATCTACCATAGAGCCACCATTCATCTACCATAGAGCCACCATTCATCTACCATAGAGCCACCATTAATCTACCATAGGGCTACCATTCATCTACCATTCATCCACCACTCATCTACCATAGAGCCACCATTCATCTACCATAGAGCCACCATTCATCTACCATAGAGCCACCATTCATCTACCACAGAGCCACCATTCATCTACCATAGAGCAACCATTCATCTACCATAGAGCCACCATTCATCTACCATAGAGCCACCACTCATCTACCATTCATCCACCACTCATCTACCAAAGAGCCACCACTCATCTACCATAGAGCCACCATTCATCTACCATAGAGCCACCATTCATCTACCATAGAGCCACCATTCATCTACCATAGAGCCACCTTTCATCTACCATTCAGCCACCATTAATCTACCATTCATCTACCAATGAGCCACCATTCATCTACCATCAAGCCACCATTCATCTACCATAGAGCCACCATTTATCTACCATAGAGCCACCATTCATCTACCATAGAGCCACCATTCATCTACCATAGAGCCACCATTCATCTACCATAGAGCCACCATTCATCTACCATAGAGCCACCATTCATCTACCATAGAGCCACCATTCATCTACCATAGAGCCACCATTAATCTACCATAGGGCTACCATTCATCTACCATACATCCACCACTCATCTACCATAGAGCCACCATTCATCTACCATAGAGCCACCATTCATCTACCATAGAGCCACCATTCATCTACCATAGAGCCACCATCATCTACCATAGAGCCACCATTCATCTACCATAGAGCCACCATTCATCTACCATAGAGCCACCATTCATCTACCATAGAGCCACCACTCATCTACCATTCATCCACCACTCATCTACCAAAGAGCCACCACTCATCTACCATAGAGCCACCATTCATCTACCATAGAGCCACCATTCATCTACCATAGAGCCACCATTCATCTACCATAGAGCCACCTTTCATCTACCTTTCAGCCACCATTCATCTACCATTCATCTACCATAGAGCCACCATTCATCTACCATAAAGCCACCATTCATCTACCATAGAGCCACCATTTATCTACCATAGAGCCACCATTCATCTACGATAGAGCCACCATTCATCTACCATAGAGCCACCATTCATCTACCAAAGAGCCACCATTAATCTAACATAGGGCTACCATTCATCTACCATTCATCCACCACTCATCTACCATAGAGCCACCATTCATGTACCATAGAGGCACCATTCATCTACCATAGAGCCACCATTCATCTACCATAGAGCCACTACTCATCTACCATAGGGCTACCATTCATCTACCGTTCATCCACCACTCATCTACCATAGGGCTACCATTCATCTACCATAGAGCCACTATTCATCTACCATAGAGCCACCATTCATCTACCATAGAGCCACCTTTCATCTACCATTCAGCCACCATTCATATACCATTCATCTACCATAGAGCCACCATTCATCTACCATGAAGCCACCTTTCATCTACCATTCAGCCACCATTCATCTACCATTCATTTACCATAAAGCCACCATTCATCTACCATAAAGCCACCATTCATCTACCATAGAGCCACCATTTATCTACCATAGAGCCACCATTCATGTACCATAGAGCCACCACTCATCTACCATTCATCCACCACTCATCTACCAAAGAGCCACCACTCATCTACCATAGAACCACCATTCATCTACCATAGAGCCACCATTCATCTACCATAGAGCCACCATTTATATACCATGGAGCCACCATTCATCTACCATAGAGCCACCAATCATCTACCATAGAGCCACCATTCATTAACCATAGAGCCACCATTAATCTACCATAGGGCTACCATTCATCTACCATTCATCCACCACTCATCTACCATAGAGCCACCATTCATCTACCATAGAGCCACAATTCATCTACCATAGAGCCACCATTCATCTACCATAGAGCCACCATTTATCTACCATAGAGCCACCATTCATCTACCATAGAGCCACCATTCATCTACCATAAAGCCACCATTCATCTACAATAGAGCCGCCATTTATCTACCATAGAGCCACCATTCATCTACCATAGAGCCACCATTCATCTACCATAGAGCCACCATTCATCTACCATAGAGCCACCATTAATCTACCATAGGGCTACCATTCATCTACCATTCATCCACCACTCATCTACCATAGAGCCGCCATTTATCTACCATAGAGCCACCATTCATCTACCATAGAGCCACCATTCATCTACCATAGAGCCACCATTCATCTACCATAGAGCCACATTTCATCTACCATTCAGCCACCATTCATCTACCATTCATCTACCATAGAGCCACCATTCATCTACCATAAAGCCACCATTCATCTACCATAGAGCCACCATTCATCTACCATAGAGCCACCATTCATCTGTCATAGAGCCACCATTCATCTACCATAGAGCCACCATTCATCTACCATAGAGCCACCATTCATCTACCATAGAGCCACCATTCATCTACCATAGAGCCACCATTAATCTACCATAGGGCTACCATTCATCTACCATTCATCCACCACTCATCTACCATAGAGCCACCATTCATCTACCATAGAGCCACCATTCATCTACCATAGAGCCACCATTCATCTACCACAGAGCCACCATTCATCTACCATAGAGCAACCATTCATCTACCATAGAGCCACCATTCATCTACCATAGAGCCACCACTCATCTACCATTCATCCACCACTCATCTACCAAAGAGCCACCACTCATCTACCATAGAGCCACCATTCATCTACCATAGAGCCACCATTCATCTACCATAGAGCCACCATTCATCTACCATAGAGCCACCTTTCATCTACCATTCAGCCACCATTAATCTACAATTCATCTACCAATGAGCCACCATTCATCTACCATCAAGCCACCATTCATCTACCATAGAGCCACCATTTATCTACCATAGAGCCACCATTCATCTACCATAGAGCCACCATTCATCTACCATAGAGCCACCATTCATCTACCATAGAGCCACCATTCATCTACCATAGAGCCACCATTCATCTACCATAGAGCCACCATTCATCTACCATAGAGCCACCATTAATCTACCATAGGGCTACCATTCATCTACCATTCATCCACCACTCATCTACCATAGAGCCACCATTCATCTACCATAGAGCCACCATTCATCTACCATAGAGCCACCATTCATCTACCATAGAGCCACCATTCATCTACCATAGAGCCACCATTCATCGACCATAGAGCCACCATTCATCTACCAAAGAGCCACCATTCATCTACCATAGAGCCACCACTCATCTACCATTCATCCACCACTCATCTACCAAAGAGCCACCACTCATCTACCATAGAGCCACCATTCATCTACCATAGAGCCACCATTCATCTACCATAGAGCCACCATTCATCTACCATAGAGCCACCTTTCATCTACCATTCAGCCACCGTTCATCTACCATTCATCTACCATAGAGCCACCATTCATCTACCATAAAGCCACCATTCATCTACCATAGAGCCACCATTTATCTACCATAGAGCCACTATTCATATACGATAGAGCCACCATTCATCTACCATAGAGCCACCATTCACCTACCATAGAGCCACCATTCATCTACCATAGAGCCACCATTAATCTACCATAGGGCTACCATTCATCTACCATTCATCCACCACTCATCTACCATAGAGCCACCATTCATCTACCATAGAGCCACCATTCATCTACCATAGAGCCACCATTCATCTACCATAGAGCCACTACTCATCTACCATAGGGCTACTATTCATCTACCGTTCATCCAACACTCCTCTACCATAGGGCTACCATTCATCTACCATAGAGCCACCATTCATCTACCATAGAGCCACCATTCATCTACCATAGAGCCACCATTAATCTACCATAGGGCTACCATTCATCTACCATTCATCCACCACTCATCTACCATAGAGCCACCATTCATCTACCATAGAGCCACCATTCATCTACCATAGAGCCACCATTCATCTACCATAGAGCCACCATTCATCTACCATAGAGCCACCATTCATCTACCATAGAGCCACCACTCATATACCATTCATCCACCACTCATCTACCAAAGAGCCACCACTCATCTACCATAGAGCCACCATTCATCTACCATAGAGCCACCATTCATCTACCATAGAGCCACCATTCATCTACCATAGAGCCACCTTTCATCTACCATTCAGCCACCATTCATCTACCATTCATCTACCATAGAGCCACCATTCATCTACCATACAGCTACCATTCACCTACCATAGAGCCAGCATTCATCTACCATTCATCCACCACTCATCTACCATAGAGCCACCACTCATCTACCATAGAGCCACCATTCATCTAACATAGAGCCACCATTCATCTACCATAGAGCCACCATTCATTCACCACTCATCTACCATTCATCTACCATAGAGCCACCATTCATCTACCATAGAGCCACCATTCATCTACCATAGGGCCACCTTTCATCTACCATTCAACCACCATTCATCTACCATTCATTTACCATAGAGCCACCATTCATCTACCATAAAGCCACCATTCATCTACCATAGAGCCACCATTTATCTACCATAGAGCCACCATTCATCTACCATAGAGCCAACATTCATCTACCATAGAGCCACCATTCATCTACCATAGAGCCACCATTCATCTACCATAGAGCCACCATTCATCTACCATAGAGCCACCATTCATCTACCATAGAGCCACCATTCATCTACCATAGAGCCACCATTCATCTACCATAGAGCCACCACTCATCTACCATTCATCCACCACTAATCTACCAAAGAGCCACCACTCATCTACCATAGAGCCACCATTCATCTACCATAGAGCCACCATTCATCTACCATAGAGCCACCATTCATCTACCATAGAGCCACCTTTCATCTACCTTTCAGCCACCATTCATCTACCATTCATCTACCATAGAGCCACCATTCATCTACCATAAAGCCACCATTCATCTACCATAGAGCCACCATTTATCTACCATAGAGCCACCATTCATCTACGATAGAGCCACCATTCATCTACCATAGAGCTACCATTCATCTACCATAGAGCCACCATTAATCTAACATAGGGCTACCATTCATCTACCATTCATCCACCACTCATCTACCATAGAGCCACCATTCATGTACCATAGAGGCACCATTCATCTACCATAGAGCCACCATTCATCTACCATAGAGCCACTACTCATCTACCATAGGGCTACCATTCATCTACCGTTCATCCACCACTCATCTACCATAGGGCTACCATTCATCTACCATAGAGCCACTATTCATCTACCATAGAGCCACCATTCATCTACCATAGAGCCACCTTTCATCTACCATTCAGCCACCATTCATATACCATTCATCTACCATAGAGCCACCATTCATCTACCATGAAGCCACCTTTCATCTACCATTCAGCCACCATTCATCTACCATTCATTTACCATAAAGCCACCATTCATCTACCATAAAGCCACCATTCATCTACCATAGAGCCACCATTTATCTACCATAGAGCCACCATTCATCTACCATAGAGCCACCACTCATCTACCATTCATCCACCACTCATCTACCAAAGAGCCACCACTCATCTACCATAGAACCACCATTCATCTACCATAGAGCCACCATTCATCTACCATAGAGCCACCATTCATCTACAATAGAGCCACCTTTCATCTACCATTCAGCCACCATTCATCTACCATTCCTCTACCATAGAGCCACCATTCATCTACCATAAAGCCACCATTCATCTACCATAGAGCCACCATTTATATACCATGGAGCCACCATTCATCTACCATAGAGCCACCAATCATCTACCATAGAGCCACCATTCATTAACCATAGAGCCACCATTAATCTACCATAGGGCTACCATTCATCTACCATTCATCCACCACTCATCTACCATAGAGCCACCATTCATCTACCATAGAGCCACAATTCATCTACCATAGAGCCACCATTCATCTACCATAGAGCCACCATTTATCTACCATAGAGCCACCATTCATCTACCATAGAGCCACCATTCATCTACCATTAAGCCACCATTCATCTACAATAGAGCCGCCATTTATCTACCATAGAGCCACCATTCATCTACCATAGAGCCACCATTCATCTACCATAGAGCCACCATTCATCTACCATAGAGCCACCATTAATCTACCATAGGGCTACCATTCATCTACCATTCATCCACCACTCATCTACCATAGAGCCGCCATTTATCTACCATAGAGCCACCATTCATCTACCATAGAGCCACCATTCATCTACCATAGAGCCACCATTCATCTACCATAGAGCCACCTTTCATCTACCATTCAGCCACCATTCATCTACCATTCATCTACCATAGAGCCACCATTCATCTACCATAAAGCCACCATTCATCTACCATAGAGCCACCATTCATGTACCATAGAGCCACCATTCATCTGTCATAGAGCCACCATTCATCTACCATAGAGCCACCATTCATCTACCATAGAGCCACCATTCATCTACCATAGAGCCACCATTCATCTACCATAGAGCCACCATTAATCTACCATAGGGCTACCATTCATCTACCATTCATCCACCACTCATCTACCATAGAGCCACCATTCATCTACCATAGAGCCACCATTCATTTACCATAGAGCCACCATTCATCTACCACAGAGCCACCATTCATCTACCATAGAGCAACCATTCATCTACCATAGAGCCACCATTCATCTACCATAGAGCCACCATTCATCTACCATAGAGCAACCATTCATCTACCATAGAGCCACCATTCATCTACCATAGAGCCACCATTCATCTACCATAGAGCCACCTTTCATCTACCATTCAGCCACCATTCATCTACCATTCATCTACCATAGAGCCACCATTCATCTACCATAAAGCCACCATTCATCTACCATAGAGCCACCATTCATCTACCATAGAGCCACCATTCATCTGTCATAGAGCCACCATTCATCTACCATAGAGCCACCATTCATCTACCATAGAGCCACCATTCATCTACCATAGAGCCACCATTCATCTACCATAGAGCCACCATTAATCTACCATAGGGCTACCATTCATCTACCATTCATCCACCACTCATCTACCATAGAGCCACCATTCATCTACCATAGAGCCACCATTCATCTATCATAGAGCCACCATTCATCTACCACAGAGCCACCATTCATCTACCATAGAGCAACCATTCATCTACCATAGAGCCACCATTCATCTACCATAGAGCCACCACTCATCTACCATTCATCCACCACTCATCTACCAAAGAGCCACCACTCATCTACCATAGAGCCACCATTCATCTACCATAGAGCCACCATTCATCTACCATAGAGCCACCATTCATCTACCATAGAGCCACCTTTCATCTACCATTCAGCCACCATTAATCTACCATTCATCTACTAATGAGCCACCATTCATCTACCATAAAGCCACCATTCATCTACCATAGAGCCACCATTTATCTACCATAGAGCCACCATTCATCTACCATAGAGCCACCATTCATCTACCATAGAGCCACCATTCATCTACCATAGAGCCACCATTCATCTACCATAGAGCCACCATTCATCTACCATAGAGCCACCATTCATCTACCATAGAGCCACCATTAATCTACCATAGGGCTACCATTCATCTACCATTCATCCACCACTCATCTACCATAGAGCCACCATTCATCTACCATAGAGCCACCATTCATCTACCATAGAGCCACCATTCATCTACCATAGAGCCACCATTCATCTACCATAGAGCCACCATTCATCTACCATAGAGCCACCATTCATCTACCATAGAGCCACCATTCATCTACCATAGAGCCACCACTCATCTACCATTCATCCACCACTCATCTACCAAAGAGCCACCACTCATCTACCATAGAGCCACCATTCATCTACCATAGAGCCACCATTCATCTACCATAGAGCCACCATTCATCTACCATAGAGCCACCTTTCATCTACCATTCAGCCACCATTCATCTACCATTCATCTACCATAGAGCCACCATTCATCTACCATAAAGCCACCATTCATCTACCATAGAGCCACCATTTATCTACCATAGAGCCACCATTCATATACGATAGAGCCACCATTCATCTACCATAGAGCCACCATTCACCTACCATAGAGCCACCATTCATCTACCATAGAGCCACCATTAATCTACCATAGGGCTACCATTCATCTACCATTCATCCACCACTCATCTACCATAGAGCCACCATTCATCTACCATAGAGCCACCATTCATCTACCATAGAGCCACCATTCATCTACCATAGAGCCACTACTCATCTACCATAGGGCTACTATTCATCTACCGTTCATCCAACACTCCTCTACCATAGGGCTACCATTCATCTACCATAGAGCCACCATTCATCTACCATAGAGCCACCATTCATCTACCATAGAGCCACCATTAATCTACCATAGGGCTACCATTCATCTACCATTCATCCACCACTCATCTACCATAGAGCCACCATTCATCTACCATAGAGCAACCATTCATCTACCATAGAGCCACCATTCATCTACCATAGAGCCACCATTCATCTACCATAGAGCCACCATTCATCTACCATAGAGCCACCACTCATCTACCATTCATCCACCACTCATCTACCAAAGAGCCACCACTCATCTACCATAGAGCCACCATTCATCTACCATAGAGCCACCATTCATCTACCATAGAGCCACCATTCATCTACCATAGAGCCACCTTTCATCTACCATTCAGCCACCATTTATCTACCATTCATCTACCATAGAGCCACCATTCATCTACCATAAAGCCACCATTCATCTACCATAGAGCCACCATTTATCTACCATAGAGCCACCATTCATCTACCATAGACCCACCATTCATCTACCATAGAGCCACCATTCATCTACCATAGAGCCACCATTAATCTACCATAGGGCTACCATTCATCTACCATTCATCCACCACTCATCTACCATAGAGCCACCATTCATCTACCATAGAGCCACCATTCATCTACCATAGAACCACCATTCATCTACCATAGAGCCACTACTCATCTACTATAGGGCTACCATTCATCTACCGTTCATCCACCACTCATCTACAATAGGGCTACCATTCATCTACCATAGAGCCACCATTCATCTACCATAGAGCCACCATTCATCTACCATAGAGCCACCATTCATCTACCATAGGGCTAACATTCATCTACCATTCATCCACCACACATCTACCATTCATCTACCATACAGCTACCATTCACCTACCATAGAGCCAGCATTCATCTACCATTCATCCACCACTCATCTACCATAGAGCCACCACTCATCTACCATAGAGCCACCATTCATCTACCATAGAGCCACCATTCATCTACCATAGAGCCACCATTCATTCACCACTCATCTACCATTCATCAACCATAGAGCCACCATTCATCTACCATAGAGCCACCATTCATCTACCATAGGGCCACCTTTCATCTACCATTCAGCCACCATTCATCTACCATTCATTTACCATAGAGCCACCATTCATCTTCCATGAAGCCACCATTCATCTACCATAGAGCCACCATTCATCTACCATAGAGCCACCATTAATCTACCATAGGGCTACCATTCATCTACCATTCATCCACCACTCATCTACCATAGAGCCACCATTCATCTACCATAGAGCCACCATTCATCTACCATAGAGCCACCATTCATCTACCATAGAGCCACTACTCATCTACCATAGGGCTACTATTCATCTACCGTTCATCCAACACTCCTCTACCATAGGGCTACCATTCATCTACCATAGAGCCACCATTCATCTACCATAGAGCCACCATTCATCTACCATAGAGCCACCATTAATCTACCATAGGGCTACCATTCATCTACCATTCATCCACCACTCATCTACCATAGAGCCACCATTCATCTACCATAGAGCAACCATTCATCTACCATAGAGCCACCATTCATCTACCATAGAGCCACCATTCATCTACCATAGAGCCACCATTCATCTACCATAGAGCCACCACTCATCTACCATTCATCCACCACTCATCTACCAAAGAGCCACCACTCATCTACCATAGAGCCACCATTCATCTACCATAGAGCCACCATTCATCTACCATAGAGCCACCATTCATCTACCATAGAGCCACCTTTCATCTACCATTCAGCCACCATTTATCTACCATTCATCTACCATAGAGCCACCATTCATCTACCATAAAGCCACCATTCATCTACCATAGAGCCACCATTTATCTACCATAGAGCCACCATTCATCTACCATAGACCCACCATTCATCTACCATAGAGCCACCATTCATCTACCATAGAGCCACCATTAATCTACCATAGGGCTACCATTCATCTACCATTCATCCACCACTCATCTACCATAGAGCCACCATTCATCTACCATAGAGCCACCATTCATCTACCATAGAACCACCATTCATCTACCATAGAGCCACTACTCATCTACTATAGGGCTACCATTCATCTACCGTTCATCCACCACTCATCTACAATAGGGCTACCATTCATCTACCATAGAGCCACCATTCATCTACCATAGAGCCACCATTCATCTACCATAGAGCCACCATTCATCTACCATAGGGCTAACATTCATCTACCATTCATCCACCACACATCTACCATTCATCTACCATACAGCTACCATTCACCTACCATAGAGCCAGCATTCATCTACCATTCATCCACCACTCATCTACCATAGAGCCACCACTCATCTACCATAGAGCCACCATTCATCTACCATAGAGCCACCATTCATCTACCATAGAGCCACCATTCATTCACCACTCATCTACCATTCATCAACCATAGAGCCACCATTCATCTACCATAGAGCCACCATTCATCTACCATAGGGCCACCTTTCATCTACCATTCAGCCACCATTCATCTACCATTCATTTACCATAGAGCCACCATTCATCTTCCATGAAGCCACCATTCATCTACCATAGAGCCACCATTTATCTACCATAGAGCCACCATTCATCTACCATAGAGCCAACATTCATCTACCATAGAGCCACCATTCATCTACCATAGAGCCGCCATTAATCTACCATAGGGCTACCATTCATCTACCATTCATCCACCACTCATCTACCATAGAGCCACCATTCATCTACCATAGAGCCACCATTCATCTACCATAGAGCCACCATTCATCTACCATAGAGCCACCTTTCATCTACCATTCAGCCACCATTCATCTACCATTAATCTACCATAGAGCCACCATTCATCTACCATAAAGCCACCATTCATCTACCATAGAGCCACCATTTATCTACCATAGAGCCACCATTCATCTACGATAGAGCCACCATTCATCTACCATAGAGCCACCATTCATCTACCATAGAGCCACCATTCATCTACCATAGAGCCACCATTCATCTACCATAGGGCCACCTTTCATCTACCATTCAGCCACCATTCATCTACCATTCATTTACCATAGAGCCACCATTCATCTACCATAAAGCCACCATTCATCTACCATAGAGCCACCATTTATCTACCATAGAGCCACCATTCATCTACCATAGAGCCACCATTCATCTACCATAGAGCCACCATTCATCTACCATAGAGCCGCCATTAATCTACCATAGGGCTACCATTCATCTACCATTCATCCACCACTCATCTACCATAGAGCCACCATTTATCTACCATAGAGCCACCATTCATCTACCATAGAGCCACCACTCATCTACCATTCATCCACCACTCATTTACCAAAGAGCCACCACTGGTCTTCCATAGAGCCACCATTCATCTACCATAGAGCCACCATTCATCTACCATAGAGCCACCATTCATCTACCATAGAGCCACCTTTCATCTACCATTCAGCCACCATTCATCTACCATTCATCTACCATAAAGCCACCATTCATCCACCATAAAGCCACCATTCATCTACCATAGAGCCACCATTTATCTACCATAGAGCCACCATTCATTTACCATAGATCCAACATTAATCTTCCATAGGGCTACCATTCATCTACCATTCATCCACCACTCATCTACCATAGAGCCACCATTCATCTACCATAGAGCCACCATTCATCTACCATAGAGCCACCATTCATCTACCATAGAGCCACCATTCATCTACCATAGAGCCACCATTAATCTACCATAGGGCTACCATTCATCTACCATTCATCCACCACTCATCTACCATAGAGCAACCATTCATCTACCATAGAGCCACCATTCATCTACCATAGAGCCACCATTCATTTACCATAGAGCCACCATTCATCTACCATAGAGCCACCACTCATCTACCATTCATCCACCACTCATCTACCAAAGAGCCACCACTCATCTACCATAGAGCCACCATTCATCTACCATAGAGCCACCATTCATCTACCATAGAGCCACCATTCATCTACCATAGAGCCACCTTTCATCTACCATTCAGCCACCATTAATCTACCATTCATCTACCATAGAGCCACCATTCATCTACCATAAAGCCACCATTCATCTACCATAGAGCCACCATTTATCTACCATAGAGCCACCATTCATCTACCATAGAGCCACCATTCATCTACCATAGAGCCACCATTCATCTACCATAGAGCCACCATTCATCTATCATAGAGCCACCATTCATCTACCATAGAGCCACCATTCATCTACCATAGAGCCACCATTAATCTACCATAGGGCTACCATTCATCTACCATTCATCCACCACTCATCTACCATAGAGCCACCTTTCATCTACCATTCAGCCACCATTAATCTACCATTCATCTACCATAGAGCCACCATTCATCTACCATAGAGCCACTACTCATCTACCATAGGGCTACCATTCATCTACCGTTCATCCACCACTCATCTACCATAGGGCTACCATTCATCTACCATAGAGCCACCATTCATCTACCATAGAGCCACCATTCATCTACCATAGAGCCACCATTAATCTACCATAGGCCTACCATTCATCTACCATTCATCCACCACTCATCTACCATAGAGCCACCATTCATCTACCATAGAGCCACCATTCATCTACCATAGAGCCACCATTCATCTACCATAGAGCCACCATTCATCTACCATAGAGCCACCATTCATCTACCATAGAGCCACCACTCATCTACCATATGGCTAACATTCATCTACCATTCATCCACCACACATCTACCATTCATCTACCATACAGCTACCATTCACCTACCATAGAGCCACCATTCATCTACCATTCATCCACCCCTCATCTACCATAGAGCCACCCCTCATCTACCATAGAGCCAACATTCATCTACCATAGAGCCACCATTCATCTACCATAGAGCCTCCATTCATTCACCACTCATCTACCATTCATCTACCATAGAGCCACCATTCATCTACCATAGAGCCACCATTCATCTACCATAGGGCCACCTTTCATCTACCATTCAGCCACCATTCATCTACCATTCATTTACCATAGAGCCACCATTCATCTACCATAAAGCCACCATTCATCTAACATAGAGCCACCATTTATCTACCATAGGGCCACCATTCATCTACCATAGAGCCACCATTCATCTACCATAGAGCTACCATTCATCTACCATAGAGCCACCATTAATCTACCATAGGGTTACCATTCATCTACCATTCATCCACCACTCATCTACCATAGAGCCACCATTTATCTACCATAGAGCCACCATTCATCTACCATAGAGCCACCATTCATCTACCATAGAGCCACCTTTCATCTACCATTCATCCACCATTCATCTACCATTCATCTACCATAAAGCCACCATTCATCTACCATAAAGCCACCATTCATCTACCATAGAGCCACCATTTATCTACCATAGAGCCACCATTCATTTACCATAGAGCCACCATTAATCTTCCATAGGGCTACCATTTATCTACCATTCATCCACCACTCATCTACCATAGAGCCACCATTCATCTACCATAGAGCCACCATTCATCTACCATAGAGTCACCATTCATCTACCATAGAGCCACCATTCATCTACCATAGAGCCACCATTCATCTACCATAGAGCCACCATTCATCTACCATAGAGCCACCACTCATCTACCATTCATCCACCACTCATCTACCAAAGAGCCACCACTAATCTACCATAGAGCCACCATTCATCTACCATAGAGCCATCATTCATCTACCATAGAGCCACCATTCATCTACCATAGAGCCACCTTTCATCTACCATTCAGCCACCATTCATCTACCATTCATCTACCATAGAGCCACCATTCATCTACCATAGAGCCACCATTTATCTACCATAGAGCCACCATTCATTTACCATAGAGCCACCATTAATCTACCATAGGGCTACCATTCATCTACCATTCATCCACCACTCATCTACCATAGAGCCACCATTCATCTACCATAGAGCCACCATTCATCTACCATAGATCCACCATTCATCTACCATAGAGCCACCATTCATCTACCATAGAGCCACCATTCATCTACCATAGAGCCACCATTCATCTACCATAGAGCCACCATTCATCTACCATAGATCCACCATTCATCTACCATAGAGCCACCATTCATCTACCATAGAGCCACCATTCATCTACCATAGAGCCACCACTCATCTACCAAAGCGCCACCACTCATCTACCATAGAGCCACCATTCATCTACCATAGAGCCATCATTCATCTACCATAGAGCCACCATTCATCTACCATAGAGCCACCATTCATCTACCATAGAGCCACCATTCATTTACCATAGAGCCACCATTAATCTACCATAGGGCTACCATTCATCTACCATTCATCCACCACTCATCTACCATAGAGCCACCATTCATCTACCATAGAGCCACCATTCATCTACCATAGAGCCACCATTCATCTACCATAGAGCCACCATTCATCTACCATAGAGCCACCACTCATCTACCATAGGGCTAACATTCATCTACCATTCATCCACCACACATCTACCATTCATCTACCATACAGCCACCATTCACCTACCATAGAGCCACCATTCATCTACCATTCATCCACCACTCATCTACCATAGAGCCACCACTCATCTACCATAGAGCCACCATTCATCTACCATAGAGCCACCATTCATCTACCATAGAGCCACCATTCATTTACCACTCATCTACCACTCATCTACCATAAAGCCACCATTCATCTACCATAGGGCCACCATTCATATACCATAGGGCCACCTTTCATCTACCATTCAGCCACCATTCATCTACCATTCATTTACCATAGAGCCACCATTCATCTACCATAAAGCCACCATTCATCTACCATAGAGCCACCATTTATCTACCATAGAGCCACCATTCATCTACCATAGGGCTACTATTCATCTACCATTCATCCACCATTCATCTACCATAGAGCCACCACTCATCTACCATTCATCCACCACTCATCTACCAAAGAGCCACCACTCATCTACCATAGAGCCACCATTCATCTACCATAGAGCCACCTTTCATCTACCATTCAGCCACCATTCATCTACCATTCATCTACCATAGAGCCACCATTCATCTACCATAAAGCCACCATTCATCTACCATAGAGCCACCATTTATCTACCATGGAGCCACCATTCATCTACCATTCATCTACCATTCATCTACCATAGAGCCACCATTCATCTACCATAGAGCCACCATTCATCTACCATAGAGCCACCACTCATCTACCATTCATCCACCACTCATCTACCAAAGAGCCACCACTCATCTACCATAGAGCCACCATTCATCTACCATAGAGCCACCATTCATCTACCATAGAGCCACCATTCATCTACCATAGAGCCACCTTTCATCTACCATTCAGCCACCATTAATCTACAATTCATCTACCAATGAGCCACCATTCATCTACCATCAAGCCACCATTCATCTACCATAGAGCCACCATTTATCTACCATAGAGCCACCATTCATCTACCATAGAGCCACCATTCATCTACCATAGAGCCACCATTCATCTACCATAGAGCCACCATTCATCTACCATAGAGCCACCATTCATCTACCATAGAGCCACCATTCATCTACCATAGAGCCACCATTAATCTACCATAGGGCTACCATTCATCTACCATTCATCCACCACTCATCTACCATAGAGCCACCATTCATCTACCATAGAGCCACCATTCATCTACCATAGAGCCACCATTCATCTACCATAGAGCCACCATTTATCTACCATAGAGCCACCATTCATTTACCATAGAGCCACCATTAATCTACCATAGGGCTACCATTTATCTACCATTCATCCACCACTCATCTACCATAGAGCCACCATTCATCTACCATAGAGCCACCATTCATCTACCATAGAGTCACCATTCATCTACCATAGAGCCACCATTCATCTACCATAGAGCCACCATTCATCTACCGTAGAGCCACCATTCATCTACCATAGAGCCACCACTCATCTACCATTCATCCACCACTCATCTACCAAAGAGCCACCACTAATCTACCATAGAGCCACCATTCATCTACCATAGAGCCATCATTCATCTACCATAGAGCCACCATTCATCTACCATAGAGCCACCTTTCATCTACCATTCAGCCACCATTCATCTACCATTCATCTACCATAGAGCCACCATTCATCTACCATAGAGCCACCATTTATCTACCATAGAGCCACCATTCATTTACCATAGAGCCACCATTAATCTACCATAGGGCTACCATTCATCTACCATTCATCCACCACTCATCTACCATAGAGCCACCATTCATCTACCATAGAGCCACCATTCATCTACCATAGATCCACCATTCATCTACCATAGAGCCACCATTCATCTACCATAGAGCCACCATTCATCTACCATAGAGCCACCATTCATCTACCATAGAGCCACCACTCATCTACCATTCATCCACCACTCATCTACCAAAGCGCCACCACTCATCTACCATAGAGCCACCATTCATCTACCATAGAGCCATCATTCATCTACCATAGAGCCACCATTCATCTACCATAGAGCCACCATTCATCTACCATAGAGCCACCATTCATTTACCATAGAGCCACCATTAATCTACCACAGGGCTACCATTCATCTACCATTCATCCACCACTCATCTACCATAGAGCCACCATTCATCTACCATAGAGCCACCATTCATCTACCATAGAGCCACCATTCATCTACCATAGAGCCACCATTCATCTACCATAGAGCCACCACTCATCTACCATAGGGCTAACATTCATCTACCATTCATCCAGCACACATCTACCATTCATCTACCATACAGCCACCATTCACCTACCATAGAGCCACCATTCATCTACCATTCATCCACCACTCATCTACCATAGAGCCACCACTCATCTACCATAGAGCCACCATTCATCTACCATAGAGCCACCATTCATCTACCATAGAGCCACCATTCATTTACCACTCATCTACCACTCATCTACCATAAAGCCACCATTCATCTACCATAGGGCCACCATTCATATACCATAGGGCCACCTTTCATCTACCATTCAGCCACCATTCATCTACCATTCATTTACCATAGAGCCACCATTCATCTACCATAAAGCCACCATTCATCTACCATAGAGCCACCATTTATCTACCATAGAGCCACCATTCATCTACCATAGGGCTACTATTCATCTACCATTCATCCACCATTCATCTACCATAGAGCCACCATTCATCTACCATAGAGCCACCACTCATCTACCATTCATCCACCACTCATCTACCAAAGAGCCACCACTCATCTACCATAGAGCCACCATTCATCTACCATAGAGCCACCTTTCATCTACCATTCAGCCACCATTCATCTACCATTCATCTACCATAGAGCCACCATTCATCTACCATAAAGCCACCATTCATCTACCATAGAGCCACCATTTATCTACCATGGAGCCACCATTCATCTACCATTCATCTACCATTCATCTACCATAGAGCCACCATTCATCTACCATAGAGCCACCATTCATCTACCATAGAGCCACCACTCATCTACCATTCATCCACCACTCATCTACCAAAGAGCCACCACTCATCTACCATAGAGCCACCATTCATCTACCATAGAGCCACCATTCATCTACCATAGAGCCACCATTCATCTACCATAGAGCCACCTTTCATCTACCATTCAGCCACCATTAATCTACAATTCATCTACCAATGAGCCACCATTCATCTACCATCAAGCCACCATTCATCTACCATAGAGCCACCATTTATCTACCATAGAGCCACCATTCATCTACCATAGAGCCACCATTCATCTACCATAGAGCCACCATTCATCTACCATAGAGCCACCATTCATCTACCATAGAGCCACCATTCATCTACCATAGAGCCACCATTCATCTACCATAGAGCCACCATTAATCTACCATAGGGCTACCATTCATCTACCATTCATCCACCACTCATCTACCATAGAGCCACCATTCATCTACCATAGAGCCACCATTCATCTACCATAGAGCCACCATTCATCTACCATAGAGCCACCATTCATCTACCATAGAGCCACCATTCATCTACCATAGAGCCACCATTCATCTACCAAAGAGCCACCATTCATCTACCATAGAGCCACCACTCATCTACCATTCATCCACCACTCATCTACCAAAGAGCCACCACTCATCTACCATAGAGCCACCATTCATCTACCATAGAGCCACCATTCATCTACCATAGAGCCACCATTCATCTACCATAGAGCCACCTTTCATCTACCATTCAGCCACCGTTCATCTACCATTCATCTACCATAGAGCCACCATTCATCTACCATAGAGCCACCATTTATCTACCATAGAGCCACCATTCATTTACCATAGAGCCACCATTAATCTACCATAGGGCTACCATTCATCTACCATTCATCCACCACTCATCTACCATAGAGCCACCATTCATCTACCATAGAGCCACCATTCATCTACCATAGATCCACCATTCATCTACCATAGAGCCACCATTCATCTACCATAGAGCCACCATTCATCTACCATAGAGCCACCATTCATCTACCATAGAGCCACCACTCATCTACCATTCATCCACCACTCATCTACCAAAGCGCCACCACTCATCTACCATAGAGCCACCATTCATCTACCATAGAGCCATCATTCATCTACCATAGAGCCACCATTCATCTACCATAGAGCCACCATTCATCTACCATAGAGCCACCATTCATTTACCATAGAGCCACCATTAATCTACCATAGGGCTACCATTCATCTACCATTCATCCACCACTCATCTACCATAGAGCCACCATTCATCTACCATAGAGCCACCATTCATCTACCATAGAGCCACCATTCATCTACCATAGAGCCACCATTCATCTACCATAGAGCCACCACTCATCTACCATAGGGCTAACATTCATCTACCATTCATCCACCACACATCTACCATTCATCTACCATACAGCCACCATTCACCTACCATAGAGCCACCATTCATCTACCATTCATCCACCACTCATCTACCATAGAGCCACCACTCATCTACCATAGAGCCACCATTTATCTACCATAGAGCCACTATTCATATACGATAGAGCCACCATTCATCTACCATAGAGCCACCATTCACCTACCATAGAGCCACCATTCATCTACCATAGAGCCACCATTAATCTACCATAGGGCTACCATTCATCTACCATTCATCCACCACTCATCTACCATAGAGCCACCATTCATCTACCATAGAGCCACCATTCATCTACCATAGAGCCACCATTCATCTACCATAGAGCCACTACTCATCTACCATAGGGCTACTATTCATCTACCGTTCATCCAACACTCCTCTACCATAGGGCTACCATTCATCTACCATAGAGCCACCATTCATCTACCATAGAGCCACCATTCATCTACCATAGAGCCACCATTAATCTACCATAGGGCTACCATTCATCTACCATTCATCCACCACTCATCTACCATAGAGCCACCATTCATCTACCATAGAGCCACCATTCATCTACCATAGAGCCACCATTCATCTACCATAGAGCCACCATTCATCTACCATAGAGCCACCATTCATCTACCATAGAGCCACCACTCATATACCATTCATCCACCACTCATCTACCAAAGAGCCACCACTCATCTACCATAGAGCCACCATTCATCTACCATAGAGCCACCATTCATCTACCATAGAGCCACCATTCATCTACCATAGAGCCACCTTTCATCTACCATTCAGCCACCATTCATCTACCATTCATCTACCATAGAGCCACCATTCATCTACCATACAGCTACCATTCACCTACCATAGAGCCAGCATTCATCTACCATTCATCCACCACTCATCTACCATAGAGCCACCACTCATCTACCATAGAGCCACCATTCATCTAACATAGAGCCACCATTCATCTACCATAGAGCCACCATTCATTCACCACTCATCTACCATTCATCTACCATAGAGCCACCATTCATCTACCATAGAGCCACCATTCATCTACCATAGGGCCACCTTTCATCTACCATTCAACCACCATTCATCTACCATTCATTTACCATAGAGCCACCATTCATCTACCATAAAGCCACCATTCATCTACCATAGAGCCACCATTTATCTACCATAGAGCCACCATTCATCTACCATAGAGCCAACATTCATCTACCATAGAGCCACCATTCATCTACCATAGAGCCACCATTCATCTACCATAGAGCCACCATTCATCTACCATAGAGCCACCATTCATCTACCATAGAGCCACCATTCATCTACCATAGAGCCACCATTCATCTACCATAGAGCCACCACTCATCTACCATTCATCCACCACTAATCTACCAAAGAGCCACCACTCATCTACCATAGAGCCACCATTCATCTACCATAGAGCCACCATTCATCTACCATAGAGCCACCATTCATCTACCATAGAGCCACCTTTCATCTACCTTTCAGCCACCATTCATCTACCATTCATCTACCATAGAGCCACCATTCATCTACCATAAAGCCACCATTCATCTACCATAGAGCCACCATTTATCTACCATAGAGCCACCATTCATCTACGATAGAGCCACCATTCATCTACCATAGAGCCACCATTCATCTACCATAGAGCCACCATTAATCTAACATAGGGCTACCATTCATCTACCATTCATCCACCACTCATCTACCATAGAGCCACCATTCATGTACCATAGAGGCACCATTCATCTACCATAGAGCCACCATTCATCTACCATAGAGCCACTACTCATCTACCATAGGGCTACCATTCATCTACCGTTCATCCACCACTCATCTACCATAGGGCTACCATTCATCTACCATAGAGCCACTATTCATCTACCATAGAGCCACCATTCATCTACCATAGAGCCACCTTTCATCTACCATTCAGCCACCATTCATATACCATTCATCTACCATAGAGCCACCATTCATCTACCATGAAGCCACCTTTCATCTACCATTCAGCCACCATTCATCTACCATTCATTTACCATAAAGCCACCATTCATCTACCATAAAGCCACCATTCATCTACCATAGAGCCACCATTTATCTACCATAGAGCCACCATTCATCTACCATAGAGCCACCACTCATCTACCATTCATCCACCACTCATCTACCAAAGAGCCACCACTCATCTACCATAAAACCACCATTCATCTACCATAGAGCCACCATTCATCTACCATAGAGCCACCATTCATCTACAATAGAGCCACCTTTCATCTACCATTCAGCCACCATTCATCTACCATTCCTCTACCATAGAGCCACCATTCATCTACCATAAAGCCACCATTCATCTACCATAGAGCCACCATTTATATACCATGGAGCCACCATTCATCTACCATAGAGCCACCAATCATCTACCATAGAGCCACCATTCATTAACCATAGAGCCACCATTAATCTACCGTAGGGCTACCATTCATCTACCATTCATCCACCACTCATCTACCATAGAGCCACCATTCATCTACCATAGAGCCACAATTCATCTACCATAGAGCCACCATTCATCTACCATAGAGCCACCATTTATCTACCATAGAGCCACCATTCATCTACCATAGAGCCACCATTCATCTACCATTAAGCCACCATTCATCTACAATAGAGCCGCCATTTATCTACCATAGAGCCACCATTCATCTACCATAGAGCCACCATTCATCTACCATAGAGCCACCATTCATCTACCATAGAGCCACCATTAATCTACCATAGGGCTACCATTCATCTACCATTCATCCACCACTCATCTACCATAGAGCCGCCATTTATCTACCATAGAGCCACCATTCATCTACCATAGAGCCACCATTCATCTACCATAGAGCCACCATTCATCTACCATAGAGCCACCTTTCATCTACCATTCAGCCACCATTCATCTACCATTCATCTACCATAGAGCCACCATTCATCTACCATAAAGCCACCATTCATCTACCATAGAGCCACCATTCATGTACCATAGAGCCACCATTCATCTGTCATAGAGCCACCATTCATCTACCATAGAGCCACCATTCATCTACCATAGAGCCACCATTCATCTACCATAGAGCCACCATTCATCTACCATAGAGCCACCATTAATCTACCATAGGGCTACCATTCATCTACCATTCATCCACCACTCATCTACCATAGAGCCACCATTCATCTACCATAGAGCCACCATTCATTTACCATAGAGCCACCATTCATCTACCACAGAGCCACCATTCATCTACCATAGAGCAACCATTCATCTACCATAGAGCCACCATTCATCTACCATAGAGCCACCATTCATCTACCATAGAGCAACCATTCATCTACCATAGAGCCACCATTCATCTACCATAGAGCCACCATTCATCTACCATAGAGCCACCTTTCATCTACCATTCAGCCACCATTCATCTACCATTCATCTACCATAGAGCCACCATTCATCTACCATAAAGCCACCATTCATCTACCATAGAGCCACCATTCATCTACCATAGAGCCACCATTCATCTGTCATAGAGCCACCATTCATCTACCATAGAGCCACCATTCATCTACCATAGAGCCACCATTCATCTACCATAGAGCCACCATTCATCTACCATAGAGCCACCATTAATCTACCATAGGGCTACCATTCATCTACCATTCATCCACCACTCATCTACCATAGAGCCACCATTCATCTACCATAGAGCCACCATTCATCTATCATAGAGCCACCATTCATCTACCACAGAGCCACCATTCATCTACCATAGAGCAACCATTCATCTACCATAGAGCCACCATTCATCTACCATAGAGCCACCACTCATCTACCATTCATCCACCACTCATCTACCAAAGAGCCACCACTCATCTACCATAGAGCCACCATTCATCTACCATAGAGCCACCATTCATCTACCATAGAGCCACCATTCATCTACCATAGAGCCACCTTTCATCTACCATTCAGCCACCATTAATCTACCATTCATCTACCAATGAGCCACCATTCATCTACCATAAAGCCACCATTCATCTACCATAGAGCCACCATTTATCTACCATAGAGCCACCATTCATCTACCATAGAGCCACCATTCATCTACCATAGAGCCACCATTCATCTACCATAGAGCCACCATTCATCTACCATAGAGCCACCATTCATCTACCATAGAGCCACCATTCAACTACCATAGAGCCACCATTAATCTACCATAGGGCTACCATTCATCTACCATTCATCCACCACTCATCTACCATAGAGCCACCATTCATCTACCATAGAGCCACCATTCATCTACCATAGAGCCACCATTCATCTACCAGAGAGCCACCATTCATCTACCATAGAGCCACCATTCATCTACCATAGAGCCACCATTCATCTACCATAGAGCCACCATTCATCTACCATAGAGCCACCACTCATCTACCATTCATCCACCACTCATCTACCAAAAAGCCACCACTCATCTACCATAGAGCCACCATTCATCTACCATAGAGCCACCATTCATCTACCATAGAGCCACCATTCATCTACCATAGAGCCACCTTTCATCTACCATTCAGCCACCATTCATCTACCATTCATCTACCATAGAGCCACCATTCATCTACCATAAAGCCACCATTCATCTACCATAGAGCCACCATTTATCTACCATAGAGCCACCATTCATATACGATAGAGCCACCATTCATCTACCATAGAGCCACCATTCACCTACCATAGAGCCACCATTCATCTACCATAGAGCCACCATTAATCTACCATAGGGCTACCATTCATCTACCATTCATCCACCACTCATCTACCATAGAGCCACCATTCATCTACCATAGAGCCACCATTCATCTACCATAGAGCCACCATTCATCTACCATAGAGCCACCTTTCATCTACCATTCAGCCACCATTAATCTACCATTCATCTACCAATGAGCCACCATTCATCTACCATAAAGCCACCATTCATCTACCATAGAGCCACCATTTATCTACCATAGAGCCACCATTCATCTACCATAGAGCCACCATTCATCTACCATAGAGCCACCATTCATCTACCATAGAGCCACCATTCATCTACCATAGAGCCACCATTCATCTACCATAGAGCCACCATTCATCTACCATAGAGCCACCATTAATCTACCATAGGGCTACCATTCATCTACCATTCATCCACCACTCATCTACCATAGAGCCACCATTCATCTACCATAGAGCCACCATTCATCTACCATAGAGCCACCATTCATCTACCATAGAGCCACCATTCATCTACCATAGAGCCACCATTCATCTACCATAGAGCCACCATTCATCTACCATAGAGCCACCATTCATCTACCATAGAGCCACCACTCATCTACCATTCATCCACCACTCATCTACCAAAAAGCCACCACTCATCTACCATAGAGCCACCATTCATCTACCATAGAGCCACCATTCATCTACCATAGAGCCACCATTCATCTACCATAGAGCCACCTTTCATCTACCATTCAGCCACCATTCATCTACCATTCATCTACCATAGAGCCACCATTCATCTACCATAAAGCCACCATTCATCTACCATAGAGCCACCATTTATCTACCATAGAGCCACCATTCATATACGATAGAGCCACCATTCATCTACCATAGAGCCACCATTCACCTACCATAGAGCCACCATTCATCTACCATAGAGCCACCATTAATCTACCATAGGGCTACCATTCATCTACCATTCATCCACCACTCATCTACCATAGAGCCACCATTCATCTACCATAGAGCCACCATTCATCTACCATAGAGCCACCATTCATCTACCATAGAGCCACTACTCATCTACCATAGAGCCACCATTCATCTACCATAGCGCCACCATTCATCTACCATAGAGCCACCATTCATCTACCATAGAGCCACCTTTCATCTACCATTCAGCCACCATTCATCTACCATTCATCTACCATAGAGCTACCATTCATCTACCATAGAGCCACTATTTATCTACCATAGAGCCACCATTCATCTACCATAGAGCCACCACTCATCTACCATAGAGCCACCATTCATCTACCATAGAGCCACCATTCATCTACCATAGAGCCACCATTCATTCACCACTCATCTACCATTCATCTACCATAGAGCCACCATTCATCTACCAAAGAGCCAACACTCATCTACCATAGAGCCACCATTCATCTACCATAGAGCCATCATTCATCTACCATAGAGCCACCATTCATCTACCATAGAGCCACCATTCATCTACCATAGAGCCACCATTCATCTACCATAGAGCCACCATTAATCTACCATAGGGCTACCATTCATCTACCATTCATCCACCACTCATCTACCATAGAGCCACTATTTATCTACCATAGAGCCACCATTCATCTACCATAGAGCCACCATTCATCTACCATAGAGCCACCACTCATCTACCATTCATCCACCACTCATCTACCAAAGAGCCAACACTCATCTACCATAGAGCCACCATTCATCTACCATAGAGCCATCATTCATCTACCATAGAGCCACCATTCATCTACCATAGAGCCACCTTTCATCTACCATTCAGCCACCATTCATCTACCATTCATCTACCATAGAGCCACCATTCATCTACCATAGAGCCACCATTTATCTACCATAGAGCCACCATTCATTTACCATAGAGCCACCATTAATCTACCATAGGGCTACCATTCATCTACCATTCATCCACCACTCATCTACCATAGAGCCACCATTCATCTACCATAGAGCCACCATTCATCTACCAAAGAGCCATCATTCATCTACCATAGAGCCACCATTCATCTACCATAGAGCCACCTTTCATCTACCATTCAGCCACCATTCATCTACCATTCATCTACCATAGAGCCACCATTCATCTACAATAGAGCCACAAGTTATCTACCATAGAGCCACCATTCATTTACCATAGAGCCACCATTAATCTACCATAGGGCTACCATTCATCTACCATTCATCCACCACTCATCTACCATAGAGCCACCATTCATCTACCATAGAGCCACCATTCATCTACCATAGAGCCACCATTCATCTACCATAGAGCCACCATTCATCTACCATAGAGCCACCATTAATCTACCATAGAGCCACCATTCATCTACCATAGAGCCACCACTCATCTACCATTAATCCACCACTCATCTACCAAAGAGCCACCACTCATTAACCATACCATTCATCTACCATAGAGCCACCATTAATCTACCATAGGGCTACCATTCATCTACCATTCATCCACCACTCATCTACCATAGAGCCACTATTTATCTACCATAGAGCCACCATTCATCTACCATAGAGCCACCATTCATCTACCATAGAGCCACCATTCATCTACCATAGGGCCACCTTTCATCTACCATTCAGCCACCATTCATCTACCATTCATTTACCATAGAGCCACCATTCATCTACCATAAAGCCACCATTCATCTACCATATAGCCACCATTTATCTACCATAGACCACCATTCATCTACCATAGAGCTACCATTCATCTACCATAGAGCCACCATTAATCTACCATAGGGCTACCATTCATCTACCATTCATCCACCACTCATCTACCATAGAGCCACCATTCATCTACCATAGAGCCACCATTCATCTACCATAGAGCCACCATTCATCTACCATAGAGCCACCATTCATCTACCATAGAGCCACCATTCATCTACCATAGAGCCACCATTCATCTACCAAAGAGCCACCATTCATCTACCATAGAGCCACCACTCATCTACCATTCATCCACCACTCATCTACCAAAGAGCCACCACTCATCTACCATAGAGCCACCATTCATCTACCATAGAGCCACCATTCATCTACCATAGAGCCACCATTCATCTACCATAGAGCCACCTTTCATCTACCATTCAGCCACCGTTCATCTACCATTCATCTACCATAGAGCCACCATTCATCTACCATAGAGCCACCATTTATCTACCATAGAGCCACCATTCATTTACCATAGAGCCACCATTAATCTACCATAGGGCTACCATTCATCTACCATTCATCCACCACTCATCTACCATAGAGCCACCATTCATCTACCATAGAGCCACCATTCATCTACCATAGATCCACCATTCATCTACCATAGAGCCACCATTCATCTACCATAGAGCCACCATTCATCTACCATAGAGCCACCATTCATCTACCATAGAGCCACCACTCATCTACCATTCATCCACCACTCATCTACCAAAGCGCCACCACTCATCTACCATAGAGCCACCATTCATCTACCATAGAGCCATCATTCATCTACCATAGAGCCACCATTCATCTACCATAGAGCCACCATTCATCTACCATAGAGCCACCATTCATTTACCATAGAGCCACCATTAATCTACCATAGGGCTACCATTCATCTACCATTCATCCACCACTCATCTACCATAGAGCCACCATTCATCTACCATAGAGCCACCATTCATCTACCATAGAGCCACCATTCATCTACCATAGAGCCACCATTCATCTACCATAGAGCCACCACTCATCTACCATAGGGCTAACATTCATCTACCATTCATCCACCACACATCTACCATTCATCTACCATACAGCCACCATTCACCTACCATAGAGCCACCATTCATCTACCATTCATCCACCACTCATCTACCATAGAGCCACCACTCATCTACCATAGAGCCACCATTTATCTACCATAGAGCCACTATTCATATACGATAGAGCCACCATTCATCTACCATAGAGCCACCATTCACCTACCATAGAGCCACCATTCATCTACCATAGAGCCAACATTAATCTACCATAGGGCTACCATTCATCTACCATTCATCCACCACTCATCTACCATAGAGCCACCATTCATCTACCATAGAGCCACCATTCATCTACCATAGAGCCACCATTCATCTACCATAGAGCCACTACTCATCTACCATAGGGCTACTATTCATCTACCGTTCATCCAACACTCCTCTACCATAGGGCTACCATTCATCTACCATAGAGCCACCATTCATCTACCATAGAGCCACCATTCATCTACCATAGAGCCACCATTAATCTACCATAGGGCTACCATTCATCTACCATTCATCCACCACTCATCTACCATAGAGCCACCATTCATCTACCATAGAGCCACCATTCATCTACCATAGAGCCACCATTCATCTACCATAGAGCCACCATTCATCTACCATAGAGCCACCATTCATCTACCATAGAGCCACCACTCATATACCATTCATCCACCACTCATCTACCAAAGAGCCACCACTCATCTACCATAGAGCCACCATTCATCTACCATAGAGCCACCATTCATCTACCATAGAGCCACCATTCATCTACCATAGAGCCACCTTTCATCTACCATTCAGCCACCATTCATCTACCATTCATCTACCATAGAGCCACCATTCATCTACCATACAGCTACCATTCACCTACCATAGAGCCAGCATTCATCTACCATTCATCCACCACTCATCTACCATAGAGCCACCACTCATCTACCATAGAGCCACCATTCATCTAACATAGAGCCACCATTCATCTACCATAGAGCCACCATTCATTCACCACTCATCTACCATTCATCTACCATAGAGCCACCATTCATCTACCATAGAGCCACCATTCATCTACCATAGGGCCACCTTTCATCTACCATTCAACCACCATTCATCTACCATTCATTTACCATAGAGCCACCATTCATCTACCATAAAGCCACCATTCATCTACCATAGAGCCACCATTTATCTACCATAGAGCCACCATTCATCTACCATAGAGCCAACATTCATCTACCATAGAGCCACCATTCATCTACCATAGAGCCACCATTCATCTACCATAGAGCCACCATTCATCTACCATAGAGCCACCATTCATCTACCATAGAGCCACCATTCATCTACCATAGAGCCACCATTCATCTACCATAGAGCCACCACTCATCTACCATTCATCCACCACTAATCTACCAAAGAGCCACCACTCATCTACCATAGAGCCACCATTCATCTACCATAGAGCCACCATTCATCTACCATAGAGCCACCATTCATCTACCATAGAGCCACCTTTCATCTACCTTTCAGCCACCATTCATCTACCATTCATCTACCATAGAGCCACCATTCATCTACCATAAAGCCACCATTCATCTACCATAGAGCCACCATTTATCTACCATAGAGCCACCATTCATCTACGATAGAGCCACCATTCATCTACCATAGAGCCACCATTCATCTACCATAGAGCCACCATTAATCTAACATAGGGCTACCATTCATCTACCATTCATCCACCACTCATCTACCATAGAGCCACCATTCATGTACCATAGAGGCACCATTCATCTACCATAGAGCCACCATTCATCTACCATAGAGCCACTACTCATCTACCATAGGGCTACCATTCATCTACCGTTCATCCACCACTCATCTACCATAGGGCTACCATTCATCTACCATAGAGCCATTATTCATCTACCATAGAGCCACCATTCATCTACCATAGAGCCACCTTTCATCTACCATTCAGCCACCATTCATATACCATTCATCTACCATAGAGCCACCATTCATCTACCATGAAGCCACCTTTCATCTACCATTCAGCCACCATTCATCTACCATTCATTTACCATAAAGCCACCATTCATCTACCATAAAGCCACCATTCATCTACCATAGAGCCACCATTTATCTACCATAGAGCCACCATTCATCTACCATAGAGCCACCACTCATCTACCATTCATCCACCACTCATCTACCAAAGAGCCACCACTCATCTACCATAGAACCACCATTCATCTACCATAGAGCCACCATTCATCTACCATAGAGCCACCATTCATCTACAATAGAGCCACCTTTCATCTACCATTCAGCCACCATTCATCTACCATTCCTCTACCATAGAGCCACCATTCATCTACCATAAAGCCACCATTCATCTACCATAGAGCCACCATTTATATACCATGGAGCCACCATTCATCTACCATAGAGCCACCAATCATCTACCATAGAGCCACCATTCATTAACCATAGAGCCACCATTAATCTACCATAGGGCTACCATTCATCTACCATTCATCCACCACTCATCTACCATAGAGCCACCATTCATCTACCATAGAGCCACAATTCATCTACCATAGAGCCACCATTCATCTACCATAGAGCCACCATTTATCTACCATAGAGCCACCATTCATCTACCATAGAGCCACCATTCATCTACCATTAAGCCACCATTCATCTACAATAGAGCCGCCATTTATCTACCATAGAGCCACCATTCATCTACCATAGAGCCACCATTCATCTACCATAGAGCCACCATTCATCTACCATAGAGCCACCATTAATCTACCATAGGGCTACCATTCATCTACCATTCATCCACCACTCATCTACCATAGAGCCGCCATTTATCTACCATAGAGCCACCATTCATCTACCATAGAGCCACCATTCATCTACCATAGAGCCACCATTCATCTACCATAGAGCCACCTTTCATCTACCATTCAGCCACCATTCATCTACCATTCATCTACCATAGAGCCACCATTCATCTACCATAAAGCCACCATTCATCTACCATAGAGCCACCATTCATGTACCATAGAGCCACCATTCATCTGTCATAGAGCCACCATTCATCTACCATAGAGCCACCATTCATCTACCATAGAGCCACCATTCATCTACCATAGAGCCACCATTCATCTACCATAGAGCCACCATTAATCTACCATAGGGCTACCATTCATCTACCATTCATCCACCACTCATCTACCATAGAGCCACCATTCATCTACCATAGAGCCACCATTCATTTACCATAGAGCCACCATTCATCTACCACAGAGCCACCATTCATCTACCATAGAGCAACCATTCATCTACCATAGAGCCACCATTCATCTACCATAGAGCCACCATTCATCTACCATAGAGCAACCATTCATCTACCATAGAGCCACCATTCATCTACCATAGAGCCACCATTCATCTACCATAGAGCCACCTTTCATCTACCATTCAGCCACCATTCATCTACCATTCATCTACCATAGAGCCACCATTCATCTACCATAAAGCCACCATTCATCTACCATAGAGCCACCATTCATCTACCATAGAGCCACCATTCATCTGTCATAGAGCCACCATTCATCTACCATAGAGCCACCATTCATCTACCATAGAGCCACCATTCATCTACCATAGAGCCACCATTCATCTACCATAGAGCCACCATTAATCTACCATAGGGCTACCATTCATCTACCATTCATCCACCACTCATCTACCATAGAGCCACCATTCATCTACCATAGAGCCACCATTCATCTATCATAGAGCCACCATTCATCTACCACAGAGCCACCATTCATCTACCATAGAGCAACCATTCATCTACCATAGAGCCACCATTCATCTACCATAGAGCCACCACTCATCTACCATTCATCCACCACTCATCTACCAAAGAGCCACCACTCATCTACCATAGAGCCACCATTCATCTACCATAGAGCCACCATTCATCTACCATAGAGCCACCATTCATCTACCATAGAGCCACCTTTCATCTACCATTCAGCCACCATTAATCTACCATTCATCTACCAATGAGCCACCATTCATCTACCATAAAGCCACCATTCATCTACCATAGAGCCACCATTTATCTACCATAGAGCCACCATTCATCTACCATAGAGCCACCATTCATCTACCATAGAGCCACCATTCATCTACCATAGAGCCACCATTCATCTACCATAGAGCCACCATTCATCTACCATAGAGCCACCATTCATCTACCATAGAGCCACCATTAATCTACCATAGGGCTACCATTCATCTACCATTCATCCACCACTCATCTACCATAGAGCCACCATTCATCTACCATAGAGCCACCATTCATCTACCATAGAGCCACCATTCATCTACCATAGAGCCACCATTCATCTACCATAGAGCCACCATTCATCTACCATAGAGCCACCATTCATCTACCATAGAGCCACCATTCATCTACCATAGAGCCACCACTCATCTACCATTCATCCACCACTCATCTACCAAAAAGCCACCACTCATCTACCATAGAGCCACCATTCATCTACCATAGAGCCACCATTCATCTACCATAGAGCCACCATTCATCTACCATAGAGCCACCTTTCATCTACCATTCAGCCACCATTCATCTACCATTCATCTACCATAGAGCCACCATTCATCTACCATAAAGCCACCATTCGTCTACCATAGAGCCACCATTTATCTACCATAGAGCCACCATTCATATACGATAGAGCCACCATTCATCTACCATAGAGCCACCATTCACCTACCATAGAGCCACCATTCATCTACCATAGAGCCACCATTAATCTACCATAGGGCTACCATTCATCTACCATTCATCCACCACTCATCTACCATAGAGCCACCATTCATCTACCATAGAGCCACCATTCATCTACCATAGAGCCACCATTCATCTACCATAGAGCCACCTTTCATCTACCATTCAGCCACCATTAATCTACCATTCATCTACCAATGAGCCACCATTCATCTACCATAAAGCCACCATTCATCTACCATAGAGCCACCATTTATCTACCATAGAGCCACCATTCATCTACCATAGAGCCACCATTCATCTACCATAGAGCCACCATTCATCTACCATAGAGCCACCATTCATCTACCATAGAGCCACCATTCATCTACCATAGAGCCACCATTCATCTACCATAGAGCCACCATTAATCTACCATAGGGCTACCATTCATCTACCATTCATCCACCACTCATCTACCATAGAGCCACCATTCATCTACCATAGAGCCACCATTCATCTACCATAGAGCCACCATTCATCTACCATAGAGCCACCATTCATCTACCATAGAGCCACCATTCATCTACCATAGAGCCACCATTCATCTACCATAGAGCCACCATTCATCTACCATAGAGCCACCACTCATCTACCATTCATCCACCACTCATCTACCAAAAAGCCACCACTCATCTACCATAGAGCCACCATTCATCTACCATAGAGCCACCATTCATCTACCATAGAGCCACCATTCATCTACCATAGAGCCACCTTTCATCTACCATTCAGCCACCATTCATCTACCATTCATCTACCATAGAGCCACCATTCATCTACCATAAAGCCACCATTCATCTACCATAGAGCCACCATTTATCTACCATAGAGCCACCATTCATATACGATAGAGCCACCATTCATCTACCATAGAGCCACCATTCACCTACCATAGAGCCACCATTCATCTACCATAGAGCCACCATTAATCTACCATAGGGCTACCATTCATCTACCATTCATCCACCACTCATCTACCATAGAGCCACCATTCATCTACCATAGAGCCACCATTCATCTACCATAGAGCCACCATTCATCTACCATAGAGCCACTACTCATCTACCATAGAGCCACCATTCATCTACCATAGCGCCACCATTCATCTACCATAGAGCCACCATTCATCTACCATAGAGCCACCTTTCATCTACCATTCAGCCACCATTCATCTACCATTCATCTACCATAGAGCTACCATTCATCTACCATAGAGCCACTATTTATCTACCATAGAGCCACCATTCATCTACCATAGAGCCACCACTCATCTACCATAGAGCCACCATTCATCTACCATAGAGCCACCATTCATCTACCATAGAGCCACCATTCATTCACCACTCATCTACCATTCATCTACCATAGAGCCACCATTCATCTACCAAAGAGCCAACACTCATCTACCATAGAGCCACCATTCATCTACCATAGAGCCATCATTCATCTACCATAGAGCCACCATTCATCTACCATAGAGCCACCATTCATCTACCATAGAGCCACCATTCATCTACCATAGAGCCACCATTAATCTACCATAGGGCTACCATTCATCTACCATTCATCCACCACTCATCTACCATAGAGCCACTATTTATCTACCATAGAGCCACCATTCATCTACCATAGAGCCACCATTCATCTACCATAGAGCCACCACTCATCTACCATTCATCCACCACTCATCTACCAAAGAGCCAACACTCATCTACCATAGAGCCACCATTCATCTACCATAGAGCCATCATTCATCTACCATAGAGCCACCATTCATCTACCATAGAGCCACCTTTCATCTACCATTCAGCCACCATTCATCTACCATTCATCTACCATAGAGCCACCATTCATCTACCATAGAGCCACCATTTATCTACCATAGAGCCACCATTCATTTACCATAGAGCCACCATTAATCTACCATAGGGCTACCATTCATCTACCATTCATCCACCACTCATCTACCATAGAGCCACCATTCATCTACCATAGAGCCACCATTCATCTACCATAGAGCCATCATTCATCTACCATAGAGCCACCATTCATCTACCATAGAGCCACCTTTCATCTACCATTCAGCCACCATTCATCTACCATTCATCTACCATAGAGCCACCATTCATCTACAATAGAGCCACAAGTTATCTACCATAGAGCCACCATTCATTTACCATAGAGCCACCATTAATCTACCATAGGGCTACCATTCATCTACCATTCATCCACCACTCATCTACCATAGAGCCACCATTCATCTACCATAGAGCCACCATTCATCTACCATAGAGCCACCATTCATCTACCATAGAGCCACCATTCATCTACCATAGAGCCACCATTAATCTACCATAGAGCCACCATTCATCTACCATAGAGCCACCACTCATCTACCATTAATCCACCACTCATCTACCAAAGAGCCACCACTCATTAACCATACCATTCATCTACCATAGAGCCACCATTAATCTACCATAGGGCTACCATTCATCTACCATTCATCCACCACTCATCTACCATAGAGCCACTATTTATCTACCATAGAGCCACCATTCATCTACCATAGAGCCACCATTCATCTACCATAGAGCCACCATTCATCTACCATAGGGCCACCTTTCATCTACCATTCAGCCACCATTCATCTACCATTCATTTACCATAGAGCCACCATTCATCTACCATAAAGCCACCATTCATCTACCATATAGCCACCATTTATCTACCATAGACCACCATTCATCTACCATAGAGCTACCATTCATCTACCATAGAGCCACCATTAATCTACCATAGGGCTACCATTCATCTACCATTCATCCACCACTCATCTACCATAGAGCCACTATTTATCTACCATAGAGCCACCATTCATCTACCATAGAGCCACCATTCATCTACCATAGAGCCACCATTCATCTACCATAGAGCCACCATTCATCTACCATAGAGCCACCATTCATCTACCATAGAGCCACCACTCATCTACCATTCATCCACCACTCATCTACCAAAGAGCCAACACTCATCTACCATAGAGCCACCATTCATCTACCATAGAGCCATCATTCATCTACCATAGAGCCACCATTCATCTACCATAGAGCCACCATTCATCTACCATAGAGCCACCATTCATCTACCATAGAGCCACCATTAATCTACCATAGGGCTACCATTCATCTACCATTCATCCACCACTCATCTACCATAGAGCCACTATTTATCTACCATAGAGCCACCATTCATCTACCATAGAGCCACCATTCATCTACCATAGAGCCACCACTCATCTACCATTCATCCACCACTCATCTACCAAAGAGCCAACACTCATCTACCATAGAGCCACCATTCATCTACCATAGAGCCATCATTCATCTACCATAGAGCCACCATTCATCTACCATAGAGCCACCTTTCATCTACCATTCAGCCACCATTCATCTACCATTCATCTACCATAGAGCCACCATTCATCTACCATAGAGCCACCATTTATCTACCATAGAGCCACCATTCATTTACCATAGAGCCACCATTCATCTACCATAGAGCCACCATTCATCTACCATAGAGCCATCATTCATCTACCATAGAGCCACCATTCATCTACCATAGAGCCACCTTTCATCTACCATTCAGCCACCATTCATCTACCATTCATCTACCATAGAGCCACCATTCATCTACAATAGAGCCACAAGTTATCTACCATACAGCCACCATTCATTTACCATAGAGCCACCATTAATCTACCATAGGGCTACCATTCATCTACCATTCATCCACCACTCATCTACCATAGAGCCACCATTCATCTACCATAGAGCCACCATTCATCTACCATAGAGCCACCATTCATCTACCATAGAGCCACCATTCATCTACCATAGAGCCACCATTAATCTACCATAGAGCCACCATTCATCTACCATAGAGCCACCACTCATCTACCATTCATCCACCACTCATCTACCAAAGAGCCACCACTCATCTACCATAGAGCCACCATTCATCTACCATAGAGCCATCATTCATCTACCATAGAGCCACCATTCATCTACCATAGAGCCACCATTCATCTACAATAGAGCCACCATTCATTAACCATAGAGCCACCATTAATCTACCATAGGGCTACCATTCATCTACCATTCATCCACCACTCATCTACCATAGAGCCACCATTCATCTACCATAGAGCCACCATTCATCTACCATAGAGCCACCATTCATCTACCATAGAGCCGCCATTCATCTACCATAGAGCCACCACTCATCTACCATAGGGCTAACATTCATCTACCATTCATCCACCACACATCTACCATTCATCTACCATACAGCCACCATTCACCTACCATAGAGCCACCATTCATCTACCATTCATCCACCACTCATCTACCATAGAGCCACCATTCATCTACCATAGAGCCACCATTCATCTACCATAGAGCCACCATTCATCTACCATAGAGCCACCACTCATCTACCATTCATCCACCACTCATCTACCAAAGAGCCACCACTCATCTACCATAGAGCCACCATTCATCTACCATAGCGCCACCATTCATCTACCATAGAGCCACCATTCATCTACCATAGAGCCACCTTTCATCTACCATTCAGCCACCATTCATCTACCATTCATCTACCATAGAGCCACCATTCATCTACCATAAAGCCACCATTCATCTACCTTTCATCCACCATTCATCTACCATAGAGCCACCATTCATCTACCATAGAGCCACCATTCATCTACCATAGAGCCACCACTCATCTACCATTCATCCACCACTCATCTACCAAAGAGCCAACACTCATCTACCATAGAGCCACCATTCATCTACCATAGAGCCATCATTCATCTACCATAGAGCCACCATTCATCTACCATAGAGCCACCATTCATCTACCATAGAGCCACCATTCATCTACCATAGAGCCACCATTAATCTACCATAGGGCTACCATTCATCTACCATTCATCCACCACTCATCTACCATAGAGCCACTATTTATCTACCATAGAGCCACCATTCATCTACCATAGAGCCATTATTCATCTACCATAGAGCCACCACTCATCTACCATTCATCCACCACTCATCTACCAAAGAGCCAACACTCATCTACCATAGAGCCACCATTCATCTACCATAGAGCCATCATTCATCTACCATAGAGCCACCATTCATCTACCATAGAGCCACCTTTCATCTACCATTCAGCCACCATTCATCTACCATTCATCTACCATAGAGCCACCATTCATCTACCATAGAGCCACCATTTATCTACCATAGAGCCACCATTCATTTACCATAGAGCCACCATTAATCTACCATAGGGCTACCATTCATCTACCATTCATCCACCACTCATCTACCATAGAGCCACCATTCATCTACCATAGAGCCACCATTCATCTACCATAGAGCCATCATTCATCTACCATAGAGCCACCATTCATCTACCATAGAGCCACCTTTCATCTACCATTCAGCCACCATTCATCTACCATTCATCTACCATAGAGCCACCATTCATCTACAATAGAGCCACAAGTTATCTACCATAGAGCCACCATTCATTTACCATAGAGCCACCATTAATCTACCATAGGGCTACCATTCATCTACCATTCATCCACCACTCATCTACCATAGAGCCACCATTCATCTACCATAGAGCCACCATTCATCTACCATAGAGCCACCATTCATCTACCATAGAGCCACCATTCATCTACCATAGAGCCACCATTAATCTACCATAGAGCCACCATTCATCTACCATAGAGCCACCACTCATCTACCATTAATCCACCACTCATCTACCAAAGAGCCACCACTCATTAACCATACCATTCATCTACCATAGAGCCACCATTAATCTACCATAGGGCTACCATTCATCTACCATTCATCCACCACTCATCTACCATAGAGCCACTATTTATCTACCATAGAGCCACCATTCATCTACCATAGAGCCACCATTCATCTACCATAGAGCCACCATTCATCTACCATAGGGCCACCTTTCATCTACCATTCATCCACCACACATCTACCATTCATCTACCATACAGCCACCATTCACCTACCATAGAGCCACCATTCATCTACCATTCATCCACCACTCATCTACCATAGAGCCACCATTCATCTACCATAGAGCCACCATTCATCTACCATAGAGCCACCATTCATCTACCATAGAGCCACCACTCATCTACCATTCATCCACCACTCATCTACCAAAGAGCCACCACTCATCTACCATAGAGCCACCATTCATCTACCATAGCGCCACCATTCATCTACCATAGAGCCACCATTCATCTACCATAGAGCCACCTTTCATCTACCATTCAGCCACCATTCATCTACCATTCATCTACCATAGAGCCACCATTCATCTACCATAAAGCCACCATTCATCTACCTTTCATCCACCATTCATCTACCATAGAGCCACCATTCATCTACCATAGAGCCACCATTCATCTACCATAGAGCCACCACTCATCTACCATTCATCCACCACTCATCTACCAAAGAGCCAACACTCATCTACCATAGAGCCACCATTCATCTACCATAGAGCCATCATTCATCTACCATAGAGCCACCATTCATCTACCATAGAGCCACCATTCATCTACCATAGAGCCACCATTCATCTACCATAGAGCCACCATTAATCTACCATAGGGCTACCATTCATCTACCATTCATCCACCACTCATCTACCATAGAGCCACTATTTATCTACCATAGAGCCACCATTCATCTACCATAGAGCCACCATTCATCTACCATAGAGCCACCACTCATCTACCATTCATCCACCACTCATCTACCAAAGAGCCAACACTCATCTACCATAGAGCCACCATTCATCTACCATAGAGCCATCATTCATCTACCATAGAGCCACCATTCATCTACCATAGAGCCACCTTTCATCTACCATTCAGCCACCATTCATCTACCATTCATCTACCATAGAGCCACCATTCATCTACCATAGAGCCACCATTTATCTACCATAGAGCCACCATTCATTTACCATAGAGCCACCATTAATCTACCATAGGGCTACCATTCATCTACCATTCATCCACCACTCATCTACCATAGAGCCACCATTCATCTACCATAGAGCCACCATTCATCTACCATAGAGCCATCATTCATCTACCATAGAGCCACCATTCATCTACCATAGAGCCACCTTTCATCTACCATTCAGCCACCATTCATCTACCATTCATCTACCATAGAGCCACCATTCATCTACAATAGAGCCACAAGTTATCTACCATAGAGCCACCATTCATTTACCATAGAGCCACCATTAATCTACCATAGGGCTACCATTCATCTACCATTCATCCACCACTCATCTACCATAGAGCCACCATTCATCTACCATAGAGCCACCATTCATCTACCATAGAGCCACCATTCATCTACCATAGAGCCACCATTCATCTACCATAGAGCCACCATTAATCTACCATAGAGCCACCATTCATCTACCATAGAGCCACCACTCATCTACCATTAATCCACCACTCATCTACCAAAGAGCCACCACTCATTAACCATACCATTCATCTACCATAGAGCCACCATTAATCTACCATAGGGCTACCATTCATCTACCATTCATCCACCACTCATCTACCATAGAGCCACTATTTATCTACCATAGAGCCACCATTCATCTACCATAGAGCCACCATTCATCTACCATAGAGCCACCATTCATCTACCATAGGGCCACCTTTCATCTACCATTCAGCCACCATTCATCTACCATTCATTTACCATAGAGCCACCATTCATCTACCATAAAGCCACCATTCATCTACCATATAGCCACCATTTATCTACCATAGACCACCATTCATCTACCATAGAGCTACCATTCATCTACCATAGAGCCACCATTAATCTACCATAGGGCTACCATTCATCTACCATTCATCCACCACTCATCTACCATAGAGCCACTATTTATCTACCATAGAGCCACCATTCATCTACCATAGAGCCACCATTCATCTACCATAGAGCCACCATTCATCTACCATAGAGCCACCATTCATCTACCATAGAGCCACCATTCATCTACCATAGAGCCACCACTCATCTACCATTCATCCACCACTCATCTACCAAAGAGCCAACACTCATCTACCATAGAGCCACCATTCATCTACCATAGAGCCATCATTCATCTACCATAGAGCCACCATTCATCTACCATAGAGCCACCATTCATCTACCATAGAGCCACCATTCATCTACCATAGAGCCACCATTAATCTACCATAGGGCTACCATTCATCTACCATTCATCCACCACTCATCTACCATAGAGCCACTATTTATCTACCATAGAGCCACCATTCATCTACCATAGAGCCACCATTCATCTACCATAGAGCCACCACTCATCTACCATTCATCCACCACTCATCTACCAAAGAGCCAACACTCATCTACCATAGAGCCACCATTCATCTACCATAGAGCCATCATTCATCTACCATAGAGCCACCATTCATCTACCATAGAGCCACCTTTCATCTACCATTCAGCCACCATTCATCTACCATTCATCTACCATAGAGCCACCATTCATCTACCATAGAGCCACCATTTATCTACCATAGAGCCACCATTCATTTACCATAGAGCCACCATTCATCTACCATAGAGCCACCATTCATCTACCATAGAGCCATCATTCATCTACCATAGAGCCACCATTCATCTACCATAGAGCCACCTTTCATCTACCATTCAGCCACCATTCATCTACCATTCATCTACCATAGAGCCACCATTCATCTACAATAGAGCCACAAGTTATCTACCATACAGCCACCATTCATTTACCATAGAGCCACCATTAATCTACCATAGGGCTACCATTCATCTACCATTTATCCACCACTCATCTACCATAGAGCCACCATTCATCTACCATAGAGCCACCATTCATCTACCATAGAGCCACCATTCATCTACCATAGAGCCACCATTCATCTACCATAGAGCCACCATTAATCTACCATAGAGCCACCATTCATCTACCATAGAGCCACCACTCATCTACCATTCATCCACCACTCATCTACCAAAGAGCCACCACTCATCTACCATAGAGCCACCATTCATCTACCATAGAGCCATCATTCATCTACCATAGAGCCACCATTCATCTACCATAGAGCCACCATTCATCTACAATAGAGCCACCATTCATTAACCATAGAGCCACCATTAATCTACCATAGGGCTACCATTCATCTACCATTCATCCACCACTCATCTACCATAGAGCCACCATTCATCTACCATAGAGCCACCATTCATCTACCATAGAGCCACCATTCATCTACCATAGAGCCGCCATTCATCTACCATAGAGCCACCACTCATCTACCATAGGGCTAACATTCATCTACCATTCATCCACCACACATCTACCATTCATCTACCATACAGCCACCATTCACCTACCATAGAGCCACCATTCATCTACCATTCATCCACCACTCATCTACCATAGAGCCACCATTCATCTACCATAGAGCCACCATTCATCTACCATAGAGCCACCATTCATCTACCATAGAGCCACCACTCATCTACCATTCATCCACCACTCATCTACCAAAGAGCCAACACTCATCTACCATAGAGCCACCATTCATCTACCATAGCGCCACCATTCATCTACCATAGAGCCACCATTCATCTACCATAGAGCCACCTTTCATCTACCATTCAGCCACCATTCATCTACCATTCATCTACCATAGAGCCACCATTCATCTACCATAAAGCCACCATTCATCTACCTTTCATCCACCACTCATCTACCATAGAGCCACCACTCATCTACCATAGAGCCACCATTCATCTACCATAGAGCCACCATTCATCTACCATAGAGCCACCATTCATTCACCACTCATCTACCATTCATCTACCATAGAGCCACCATTCATCTACCATAGGGCCACCTTTCATCTACCATTCAGCCACCATTCATCTACCATTCATTTACCATAGAGCCACCATTCATCTACCATAAAGCCACCATTCATCTACCATATAGCCACCATTTATCTACCATAGACCACCATTCATCTACCATAGAGCTACCATTCATCTACCATAGAGCCACCATTAATCTACCATAGGGCTACCATTCATCTACCATTCATCCACCACTCATCTACCATAGAGCCACTATTTATCTACCATAGAGCCACCATTCATCTACCATAGAGCCACCATTCATCTACCATAGAGCCACCTTTCATCTACCATTCATCCACCATTCATCTACCATTCATCTACCATAAAGCCAACATTCATCTACCATAAAGCCACCATTCATCTACCATAGAGCCACCATTTATCTACCATAGAGCCACCATTCATTTACCATAGAGCCACCATTAATCTTCCATATGGCTACCATTCATCTACCATTCATCCACCACTCATCTACCATAGAGCCACCATTCATCTACCATAGAGCCACCATTCATCTACCATAGAGCCACCATTCATCTACAATAGAGCCACCATTCATCTACCATAGAGCCACCATTCATCTACCATAGAGCCACCATTCATCTACCATAGAGCCACCACTCATCTACCATTCATCCACCACTCATCTACCAAAGAGCCACCACTCATCTACCATAGAGCCACCATTCATCTACCATAGAGCCATCATTCATCTACCATAGAGCCACCATTCATCTACCATAGAGCCACCTTTCATCTACCATTCAGCCACCATTCATCTACCATTCATCTACCATAGAGCCACCATTCATCTACCATAGAGCCACCATTTATCTACCATAGAGCCACCATTCATTTACCATAGAGCCACCATTAATCTACCATAGGGCTACCATTCATCTACCATTCATCCACCACTCATCTACCATAGAGCCACCATTCATCTACCATAGAGCCACCATTCATCTACCATAGAGCCACCATTCATCTACCATAGAGCCACCATTCATCTACCATAGAGCCACCATTCATCTACCATAGAGCCACCATTCATCTACCATAGAGCCACCACTCATCTACCATTCATCCACCACTCATCTACCAAAGCGCCACCACTCATCTACCATAGAGCCACCATTCATCTACCATAGAGCCATCATTCATCTACCATAGAGCCACCATTCATCTACCATAGAGCCACCATTCATCTACCTTAGAGCCACCATTCATTTACCATAGAGCCACCATTAATCTACCATAGGGCTACCATTCATCTACCATTCATCCACCACTCATCTACCATAGAGCCACCATTCATCTACCATAGAGCCACCATTCATCTACCATAGAGCCACCATTCATCTACCATAGAGCCACCATTCATCTACCATAGAGCCACCACTCATCTACCATAGGGCTAACATTCATCTACCATTCATCCACCACACATCTACCATTCATCTACCATACAGCCACCATTCACCTACCATAGAGCCACCATTCATCTACCATTCATCCACCACTCATCTACCATAGAGCCACCACTCATCTACCATAGAGCCACCATTCATCTACCATAGAGCCACCATTCATCTACCATAGAGCCACCATTCATTTACCACTCATCTACCACTCATCTACCATAAAGCCACCATTCATCTACCATAGAGCCACCATTCATATACCATAGGGCCACCTTTCATCTACCATTCAGCCACCATTCATCTACCATTCATTTACCATAGAGCCACCATTCATCTACCATAAAGCCACCATTCATCTACCATAGAGCCACCATTTATCTACCATAGAGCCACCATTCATCTACCATAGAGCCACCACTGGTCTACCATAGAGCCACCATTCATCTACCATAGAGCCGCCATTAATCTACCATAGGGCTACTATTCATCTACCATTCATCCACCATTCATCTACCATAGAGCCACCAATCATCTACCATAGAGCCACCTTTCATCTACCATTCATCCACCATTCATCTACCATTCATCTACCATAAAGCCACCATTCATCTACCATAAAGCCACCATTCATCTACCATAGAGCCACCATTTATCTACCATAGAGCCACCATTCATTTACCATAGAGCCACCATTAATCTTCCATAGGGCTACCATTCATCTACCATTCATCCACCACTCATCTACCATAGAGCCACCATTCATCTACCATAGAGCCACCATTCATCTACCATAGAGCCACCATTCATCTACCATAGAGCCACCATTCATCTACCATAGAGCCACCATTCATCTACCATAGAGCCACCATTCATCTACCATAGAGCCACCATTCATCTACCTTAGAGCCACCATTCATATACCATAGGGCCACCTTTCATCTACCATTCAGCCACCATTCATCTACCATTCATTTACCATAGAGCCACCATTCATCTACCATAAAGCCACCATTCATCTACCATAGAGCCACCATTTATCTACCATAGAGCCACCATTCATCTACCATAGAGCCACCACTGGTCTACCATAGAGCCACCATTCATCTACCATAGAGCCGCCATTAATCTACCATAGGGCTACTATTCATCTACCATTCATCCACCATTCATCTACCATAGAGCCACCATTCATCTACCATAGAGCCACCACTCATCTACCATTCATCCACCACTCATCTACCAAAGAGCCACCACTCATCTACCATAGAGCCACCATTCATCTACCATAGAACCATCATTCATCTACCATAGAGCCACCATTCATCTACCATAGAGCCACCTTTCATCTACCATTCAGCCACCATTCATCTACCATTCATCTACCATAGAGCCACCATTCATCTACCATAGAGCCACCATTATCTACCATAGAGCCACCATTCATTTACCATAGAGCCACCATTAATCTACCATAGGGCTACCATTCATCTACCATTCATCCACCACTCATCTACCATAGAGCCACCATTCATCTACCATAGAGCCACCATTCATCTACCATAGAGCCACCATTCATCTACCATAGAGCCACCATTCATCTACCATAGAGCCACCATTCATCTACCATAGAGCCACCATTCATCTACCATAGAGCCACCACTCATCTACCATTCATCCACCACTCATCTACCAAAGCGCCACCACTCATCTACCATAGAGCCACCATTCATCTACCATAGAGCCATCATTCATCTACCATAGAGCCACCATTCATCTACCATAGAGCCACCATTCATCTACCTTAGAGCCACCATTCATTTACCATAGAGCCACCATTAATCTACCATAGGGCTACCATTCATCTACCATTCATCCACCACTCATCTACCATAGAGCCACCATTCATCTACCATAGAGCCACCATTCATCTACCATAGAGCCACCATTCATCTACCATAGAGCCACCATTCATCTACCATAGAGCCACCACTCATCTACCATAGGGCTAACATTCATCTACCATTCATCCACCACACATCTACCATTCATCTACCATACAGCCACCATTCACCTACCATAGAGCCACCATTCATCTACCATTCATCCACCACTCATCTACCATAGAGCCACCACTCATCTACCATAGAGCCACCATTCATCTACCATAGAGCCACCATTCATCTACCATAGAGCCACCATTCATTTACCACTCATCTACCACTCATCTACCATAAAGCCACCATTCATCTACCATAGAGCCACCATTCATATACCATAGGGCCACCTTTCATCTACCATTCAGCCACCATTCATCTACCATTCATTTACCATAGAGCCACCATTCATCTACCATAAAGCCACCATTCATCTACCATAGAGCCACCATTTATCTACCATAGAGCCACCATTCATCTACCATAGAGCCACCACTGGTCTACCATAGAGCCACTATTCATCTACCATAGAGCCGCCATTAATCTACCATAGGGCTACTATTCATCTACCATTCATCCACCATTCATCTACCATAGAGCCACCATTCATCTACCATAGAGCCACCACTCATCTACCATTCATCCACCACTCATCTACCAAAGAGCCACCACTCATCTACCATAGAGCCACCATTCATCTACCATAGAACCATCATTCATCTACCATAGAGCCACCATTCATCTACCATAGAGCCACCTTTCATCTACCATAGAGCCACCATTCATCTACCATAGAACCATCATTCATCTACCATAGAGCCACCATTCATCTACCATAGAGCCACCATTCATCTACCATAGAGCCACCATTCATCTACCATAGAGCCACCATTCATCTACCATAGAGCCACCATTCATCTACCATAGAGCCACCATTCATCTACCATAGAGCCACCATTCATCTACCATAGAGCCACCACTCATCTACCATTCATCCACCACTCATCTACCAAAGCGCCACCACTCATCTACCATAGAGCCACCATTCATCTACCATAGAGCCATCATTCATCTACCATAGAGCCACCATTCATCTACCATAGAGCCACCATTCATCTACCTTAGAGCCACCATTCATTTACCATAGAGCCACCATTAATCTACCATAGGGCTACCATTCATCTACCATTCATCCACCACTCATCTACCATAGAGCCACCATTCATCTACCATAGAGCCACCATTCATCTACCATAGAGCCACCATTCATCTACCATAGAGCCACCATTAATCTACCATAGAGCCACCACTCATCTACCATAGGGCTAACATTCATCTACCATTCATCCACCACACATCTACCATTCATCTACCATACAGCCACCATTCACCTACCATAGAGCCACCATTCATCTACCATTCATCCACCACTCATCTACCATAGAGCCACCACTCATCTACCATAGAGCCACCATTCATCTACCATAGAGCCACCATTCATCTACCATAAAGCCACCATTCATCTACCATAGAGCCACCATTTATCTACCATAGAGCCACCATTCATCTACGATAGAGCCACCATTCATCTACCATAGAGCCACCATTCATCTACCATAGAGCCACCATTAATCTAACAAAGGGCAACCATTCATCTACCATTCATCCACCACTCATCTACCATAGAGCCACCATTCATCTACCATAGAGGCACCATTCATCTACCATAGAGCCACCATTCATCTACCATAGAGCCACTACTCATCTACCATAGGGCTACCATTCATCTACCGTTCATCCACCACTCATCTACCATAGGGCTACCATTCATCTACCATAGAGCCACTATTCATCTACCATAGAGCCACCATTCATCTACCATAGAGCCACCTTTCATCTACCATTCAGCCACCATTCATATACCATTCATCTACCATAGAGCCACCATTCATCTACCATGAAGCCACCTTTCATCTACCATTCAGCCACCATTCATCTACCATTCATTTACCATAGAGCCACCATTCATCTACCATAAAGCCACCATTCATCTACCATAGAGCCACCATTTATCTACCATAGAGCCACCATTCATCTACCATAGAGCCACCACTCATCTACCATTCATCCACCACTCATCTACCAAAGAGCCACCACTCATCTACCATAGAACCACCATTCATCTACCATAGAGCCACCATTCATCTACCATAGAGCCACCATTCATCTACAATAGAGCCACCTTTCATCTACCATTCAGCCACCATTCATCTACCATTCCTCTACCATAGAGCCACCATTCATCTACCATAAAGCCACCATTCATCTACCATAGAGCCACCATTTATATACCATGGAGCCACCATTCATCTACCATAGAGCCACCAATCATCTACCATAGAGCCACCATTCATTAACCATAGAGCCACCATTAATCTACCATAGGGCTACCATTCATCTACCATTCATCCACCACTCATCTACCATAGAGCCACCATTCATCTACCATAGAGCCACAATTCATCTACCATAGAGCCACCATTCATCTACCATAGAGCCACCATTTATCTACCATAGAGCCACCATTCATCTACCATAGAGCCACCATTCATCTACCATAAAGCCACCATTCATCTACAATAGAGCCGCCATTTATCTACCATAGAGCCACCATTCATCTACCATAGAGCCACCATTCATCTACCATAGAGCCACCATTCATCTACCATAGAGCCACCATTAATCTACCATAGGGCTACCATTCATCTACCATTCATCCACCACTCATCTACCATAGAGCCGCCATTTATCTACCATAGAGCCACCATTCATCTACCATAGAGCCACCATTCATCTACCATAGAGCCACCATTCATCTACCATAGAGCCACCTTTCATCTACCATTCAGCCACCATTCATCTACCATTCATCTACCATAGAGCCACCATTCATCTACCATAAAGCCACCATTCATCTACCATAGAGCCACCATTTATCTACCATAGAGCCACCATTCATCTACGATAGAGCCACCATTCATCTACCATAGAGCCACCATTCATCTACCATAGAGCCACCATTAATCTAACAAAGGGCAACCATTCATCTACCATTCATCCACCACTCATCTACCATAGAGCCACCATTCATCTACCATAGAGGCACCATTCATCTACCATAGAGCCACCATTCATCTACCATAGAGCCACTACTCATCTACCATAGGGCTACCATTCATCTACCGTTCATCCACCACTCATCTACCATAGGGCTACCATTCATCTACCATAGAGCCACTATTCATCTACCATAGAGCCACCATTCATCTACCATAGAGCCACCTTTCATCTACCATTCAGCCACCATTCATATACCATTCATCTACCATAGAGCCACCATTCATCTACCATGAAGCCACCTTTCATCTACCATTCAGCCACCATTCATCTACCATTCATTTACCATAGAGCCACCATTCATCTACCATAAAGCCACCATTCATCTACCATAGAGCCACCATTTATCTACCATAGAGCCACCATTCATCTACCATAGAGCCACCACTCATCTACCATTCATCCACCACTCATCTACCAAAGAGCCACCACTCATCTACCATAGAACCACCATTCATCTACCATAGAGCCACCATTCATCTACCATAGAGCCACCATTCATCTACAATAGAGCCACCTTTCATCTACCATTCAGCCACCATTCATCTACCATTCCTCTACCATAGAGCCACCATTCATCTACCATAAAGCCACCATTCATCTACCATAGAGCCACCATTTATATACCATGGAGCCACCATTCATCTACCATAGAGCCACCAATCATCTACCATAGAGCCACCATTCATTAACCATAGAGCCACCATTAATCTACCATAGGGCTACCATTCATCTACCATTCATCCACCACTCATCTACCATAGAGCCACCATTCATCTACCATAGAGCCACAATTCATCTACCATAGAGCCACCATTCATCTACCATAGAGCCACCATTTATCTACCATAGAGCCACCATTCATCTACCATAGAGCCACCATTCATCTACCATAAAGCCACCATTCATCTACAATAGAGCCGCCATTTATCTACCATAGAGCCACCATTCATCTACCATAGAGCCACCATTCATCTACCATAGAGCCACCATTCATCTACCATAGAGCCACCATTAATCTACCATAGGGCTACCATTCATTTACCATTCATCCACCACTCATCTACCATAGAGCCGCCATTTATCTACCATAGAGCCACCATTCATCTACCATAGAGCCACCATTCATCTACCATAGAGCCACCATTCATCTACCATAGAGCCACCTTTCATCTACCATTCAGCCACCATTCATCTACCATTCATCTACCATAGAGCCACCATTCATCTACCATAAAGCCACCATTCATCTACCATAGAGCCACCATTCATCTACCATAGAGCCACCATTCATCTGTCATAGAGCCACCATTCATCTACCATAGAGCCACCATTCATCTACCATAGAGCCACCATTCATCTACCATAGAGCCACCATTCATCTACCATAGAGCCACATTAATCTACCATAGGGCTACCATTCATCTACCATTCATCCACCACTCATCTACCATAGAGCCACCATTCATCTACCATAGAGCCACCATTCATCTACCATAGAGCCACCATTCATCTACCACAGAGCCACCATTCATCTACCATAGAGCAACCATTCATCTACCATAGAGCCACCATTCATCTACCATAGAGCCACCATTCATCTACCATAGAGCCACCATTCATCTACCATAGAGCCACCACTCATCTACCATTCATCCACCACTCATCTACCAAAGCGCCACCACTCATCTACCATAGAGCCACCATTCATCTACCATAGAGCCATCATTCATCTACCATAGAGCCACCATTCATCTACCATAGAGCCACCATTCATCTACCTTAGAGCCACCATTCATTTACCATAGAGCCACCATTAATCTACCATAGGGCTACCATTCATCTACCATTCATCCACCACTCATCTACCATAGAGCCACCATTCATCTACCATAGAGCCACCATTCATCTACCATAGAGCCACCATTCATCTACCATAGAACCACCATTAATCTACCATAGAGCCACCACTCATCTACCATAGGGCTAACATTCATCTACCATTCATCCACCACACATCTACCATTCATCTACCATACAGCCACCATTCACCTACCATAGAGCCACCATTCATCTACCATTCATCCACCACTCATCTACCATAGAGCCACCACTCATCTACCATAGAGCCACCATTCATCTACCATAGAGCCACCATTCATCTACCATAAAGCCACCATTCATCTACCATAGAGCCACCATTTATCTACCATAGAGCCACCATTCATCTACGATAGAGCCACCATTCATCTACCATAGAGCCACCATTCATCTACCATAGAGCCACCATTAATCTAACAAAGGGCAACCATTCATCTACCATTCATCCACCACTCATCTACCATAGAGCCACCATTCATCTACCATAGAGGCACCATTCATCTACCATAGAGCCACCATTCATCTACCATAGAGCCACTACTCATCTACCATAGGGCTACCATTCATCTACCGTTCATCCACCACTCATCTACCATAGGGCTACCATTCATCTACCATAGAGCCACTATTCATCTACCATAGAGCCACCATTCATCTACCATAGAGCCACCTTTCATCTACCATTCAGCCACCATTCATATACCATTCATCTACCATAGAGCCACCATTCATCTACCATGAAGCCACCTTTCATCTACCATTCAGCCACCATTCATCTACCATTCATTTACCATAGAGCCACCATTCATCTACCATAAAGCCACCATTCATCTACCATAGAGCCACCATTTATCTACCATAGAGCCACCATTCATCTACCATAGAGCCACCACTCATCTACCATTCATCCACCACTCATCTACCAAAGAGCCACCACTCATCTACCATAGAACCACCATTCATCTACCATAGAGCCACCATTCATCTACCATAGAGCCACCATTCATCTACAATAGAGCCACCTTTCATCTACCATTCAGCCACCATTCATCTACCATTCCTCTACCATAGAGCCACCATTCATCTACCATAAAGCCACCATTCATCTACCATAGAGCCACCATTTATATACCATGGAGCCACCATTCATCTACCATAGAGCCACCAATCATCTACCATAGAGCCACCATTCATTAACCATAGAGCCACCATTAATCTACCATAGGGCTACCATTCATCTACCATTCATCCACCACTCATCTACCATAGAGCCACCATTCATCTACCATAGAGCCACAATTCATCTACCATAGAGCCACCATTCATCTACCATAGAGCCACCATTTATCTACCATAGAGCCACCATTCATCTACCATAGAGCCACCATTCATCTACCATAAAGCCACCATTCATCTACAATAGAGCCGCCATTTATCTACCATAGAGCCACCATTCATCTACCATAGAGCCACCATTCATCTACCATAGAGCCACCATTCATCTACCATAGAGCCACCATTAATCTACCATAGGGCTACCATTCATCTACCATTCATCCACCACTCATCTACCATAGAGCCGCCATTTATCTACCATAGAGCCACCATTCATCTACCATAGAGCCACCATTCATCTACCATAGAGCCACCATTCATCTACCATAGAGCCACCTTTCATCTACCATTCAGCCACCATTCATCTACCATTCATCTACCATAGAGCCACCATTCATCTACCATAAAGCCACCATTCATCTACCATAGAGCCACCATTTATCTACCATAGAGCCACCATTCATCTACGATAGAGCCACCATTCATCTACCATAGAGCCACCATTCATCTACCATAGAGCCACCATTAATCTAACAAAGGGCAACCATTCATCTACCATTCATCCACCACTCATCTACCATAGAGCCACCATTCATCTACCATAGAGGCACCATTCATCTACCATAGAGCCACCATTCATCTACCATAGAGCCACTACTCATCTACCATAGGGCTACCATTCATCTACCGTTCATCCACCACTCATCTACCATAGGGCTACCATTCATCTACCATAGAGCCACTATTCATCTACCATAGAGCCACCATTCATCTACCATAGAGCCACCTTTCATCTACCATTCAGCCACCATTCATATACCATTCATCTACCATAGAGCCACCATTCATCTACCATGAAGCCACCTTTCATCTACCATTCAGCCACCATTCATCTACCATTCATTTACCATAGAGCCACCATTCATCTACCATAAAGCCACCATTCATCTACCATAGAGCCACCATTTATCTACCATAGAGCCACCATTCATCTACCATAGAGCCACCACTCATCTACCATTCATCCACCACTCATCTACCAAAGAGCCACCACTCATCTACCATAGAACCACCATTCATCTACCATAGAGCCACCATTCATCTACCATAGAGCCACCATTCATCTACAATAGAGTCATCTTTCATCTACCATTCAGCCACCATTCATCTACCATTCCTCTACCATAGAGCCACCATTCATCTACCATAAAGCCACCATTCATCTACCATAGAGCCACCATTTATATACCATGGAGCCACCATTCATCTACCATAGAGCCACCAATCATCTACCATAGAGCCACCATTCATTAACCATAGAGCCACCATTAATCTACCATAGGGCTACCATTCATCTACCATTCATCCACCACTCATCTACCATAGAGCCACCATTCATCTACCATAGAGCCACAATTCATCTACCATAGAGCCACCATTCATCTACCATAGAGCCACCATTTATCTACCATAGAGCCACCATTCATCTACCATAGAGCCACCATTCATCTACCATAAAGCCACCATTCATCTACAATAGAGCCGCCATTTATCTACCATAGAGCCACCATTCATCTACCATAGAGCCACCATTCATCTACCATAGAGCCACCATTCATCTACCATAGAGCCACCATTAATCTACCATAGGGCTACCATTCATCTACCATTCATCCACCACTCATCTACCATAGAGCCGCCATTTATCTACCATAGAGCCACCATTCATCTACCATAGAGCCACCATTCATCTACCATAGAGCCACCATTCATCTACCATAGAGCCACCTTTCATCTACCATTCAGCCACCATTCATCTACCATTCATCTACCATAGAGCCACCATTCATCTACCATAAAGCCACCATTCATCTACCATAGAGCCACCATTCATCTACCATAGAGCCACCATTCATCTGTCATAGAGCCACCATTCATCTACCATAGAGCCACCATTCATCTACCATAGAGCCACCATTCATCTACCATAGAGCCACCATTCATCTACCATAGAGCCACATTAATCTACCATAGGGCTACCATTCATCTACCATTCATCCACCACTCATCTACCATAGAGCCACCATTCATCTACCATAGAGCCACCATTCATCTACCATAGAGCCACCATTCATCTACCACAGAGCCACCATTCATCTACCATAGAGCAACCATTCATCTACCATAGAGCCACCATTCATCTACCATAGAGCCACCACTCATCTACCATTCATCCACCACTCATCTACCAAAGAGCCACCACTCATCTACCATAGAGCCACCATTCATCTACCATAGAGCCACCATTCATCTACCATAGAGCCACCATTCATCTACCATAGAGCCACCTTTCATCTACCATTCAGCCACCATTAATCTACCATTCATCTACCAATGAGCCACCATTCATCTACCATAAAGCCACCATTCATCTACCATAGAGCCACCATTTATCTACCATAGAGCCACCATTCATCTACCATAGAGCCACCATTCATCTACCATAGAGCCACCATTCATCTACCATAGAGCCACCATTCATCTACCATAGAGCCACCATTCATCTACCATAGAGCCACCATTCATCTACCATAGAGCCACCATTAATCTACCATAGGGCTACCATTCATCTACCATACATCCACCACTCATCTACCATAGAGCCACCATTCATCTACCATAGAGCCACCATTCATCTACCATAGAGCCACCATTCATCTACCATAGAGCCACCATTCATCTACCATAGAGCCACCATTCATCTACCATAGAGCCACCATTCATCTACCATAGAGCCACCACTCATCTACCATTCATCCACCACTCATCTACCAAAGAGCCACCACTCATCTACCATAGAGCCACCATTCATCTACCATAGAGCCACCATTCATCTACCATAGAGCCACCATTCATCTACCATAGAGCCACCTTTCATCTACCATTCAGCCACCATTCATCTACCATTCATCTACCATAGAGCCACCATTCATCTACCATAAAGCCACCATTCATCTACCATAGAGCCACCATTTATCTACCATAGAGCCACCATTCATATACGATAGAGCCACCATTCATCTACCATAGAGCCACCATTCATCTACCATAGAGCCACCATTCATCTACCATAGAGCCACCATCAATCTACCATAGGGCTACCATTCATCTACCATTCATCCACCACTCATCTACCATAGAGCCACCATTCATCTACCATAGAGCCACCATTCATCTACCATAGAGCCACCATTCATCTACCATAGAGCCACCATTCATCTACCATAGAGCCACCATTCATCTACCATAGAGCCACCACTCATCTACCATTCATCCACCACTAATCTACCAAAGAGCCACCACTCATCTACCATAGAGCCACCATTCATCTACCATAGAGCCACCATTCATCTACCATAGAGCCACCATTCATCTACCATAGAGCCACCTTTCATCTACCTTTCAGCCACCATTCATCTACCATTCATCTACCATAGAGCCACCATTCATCTACCATAAAGCCACCATTCATCTACCATAGAGCCACCATTTATCTACCATAGAGCCACCATTCATCTACGATAGAGCCACCATTCATCTACCATAGAGCCACCATTCATCTACCATAGAGCCACCATTAATCTAACAAAGGGCAACCATTCATCTACCATTCATCCACCACTCATCTACCATAGAGCCACCATTCATCTACCATAGAGGCACCATTCATCTACCATAGAGCCACCATTCATCTACCATAGAGCCACTACTCATCTACCATAGGGCTACCATTCATCTACCGTTCATCCACCACTCATCTACCATAGGGCTACCATTCATCTACCATAGAGCCACTATTCATCTACCATAGAGCCACCATTCATCTACCATAGAGCCACCTTTCATCTACCATTCAGCCACCATTCATATACCATTCATCTACCATAGAGCCACCATTCATCTACCATGAAGCCACCTTTCATCTACCATTCAGCCACCATTCATCTACCATTCATTTACCATAGAGCCACCATTCATCTACCATAAAGCCACCATTCATCTACCATAGAGCCACCATTTATCTACCATAGAGCCACCATTCATCTACCATAGAGCCACCACTCATCTACCATTCATCCACCACTCATCTACCAAAGAGCCACCACTCATCTACCATAGAACCACCATTCATCTACCATAGAGCCACCATTCATCTACCATAGAGCCACCATTCATCTACAATAGAGCCACCTTTCATCTACCATTCAGCCACCATTCATCTACCATTCCTCTACCATAGAGCCACCATTCATCTACCATAAAGCCACCATTCATCTACCATAGAGCCACCATTTATATACCATGGAGCCACCATTCATCTACCATAGAGCCACCAATCATCTACCATAGAGCCACCATTCATTAACCATAGAGCCACCATTAATCTACCATAGGGCTACCATTCATCTACCATTCATCCACCACTCATCTATCATAGAGCCACCATTCATCTACCATAGAGCCACAATTCATCTACCATAGAGCCACCATTCATCTACCATAGAGCCACCATTTATCTACCATAGAGCCACCATTCATCTACCATAGAGCCACCATTCATCTACCATAAAGCCACCATTCATCTACAATAGAGCCGCCATTTATCTACCATAGAGCCACCATTCATCTACCATAGAGCCACCATTCATCTACCATAGAGCCACCATTCATCTACCATAGAGCCACCATTAATCTACCATAGGGCTACCATTCATCTACCATTCATCCACCACTCATCTACCATAGAGCCGCCATTTATCTACCATAGAGCCACCATTCATCTACCATAGAGCCACCATTCATCTACCATAGAGCCACCATTCATCTACCATAGAGCCACCTTTCATCTACCATTCAGCCACCATTCATCTACCATTCATCTACCATAGAGCCACCATTCATCTACCATAAAGCCACCATTCATCTACCATAGAGCCACCATTCATCTACCATAGAGCCACCATTCATCTGTCATAGAGCCACCATTCATCTACCATAGAGCCACCATTCATCTACCATAGAGCCACCATTCATCTACCATAGAGCCACCATTCATCTACCATAGAGCCACATTAATCTACCATAGGGCTACCATTCATCTACCATTCATCCACCACTCATCTACCATAGAGCCACCATTCATCTACCATAGAGCCACCATTCATCTACCATAGAGCCACCATTCATCTACCACAGAGCCACCATTCATCTACCATAGAGCAACCATTCATCTACCATAGAGCCACCATTCATCTACCATAGAGCCACCACTCATCTACCATTCATCCACCACTCATCTACCAAAGAGCCACCACTCATCTACCATAGAGCCACCATTCATCTACCATAGAGCCACCATTCATCTACCATAGAGCCACCATTCATCTACCATAGAGCCACCTTTCATCTACCATTCAGCCACCATTAATCTACCATTCATCTACCAATGAGCCACCATTCATCTACCATAAAGCCACCATTCATCTACCATAGAGCCACCATTTATCTACCATAGAGCCACCATTCATCTACCATAGAGCCACCATTCATCTACCATAGAGCCACCATTCATCTACCATAGAGCCACCATTCATCTACCATAGAGCCACCATTCATCTACCATAGAGCCACCATTCATCTACAATAGAGCCACCATTAATCTACCATAGGGCTACCATTCATCTACCATACATCCACCACTCATCTACCATAGAGCCACCATTCATCTACCATAGAGCCACCATTCATCTACCATAGAGCCACCATTCATCTACCATAGAGCCACCATTCATCTACCATAGAGCCACCATTCATCTACCATAGAGCCACCATTCATCTACCATAGAGCCACCATTCATCTACCATAGAGCCACCACTCATCTACCATTCATCCACCACTCATCTACCAAAGAGCCACCACTCATCTACCATAGAGCCACCATTCATCTACCATAGAGCCACCATTCATCTACCATAGAGCCACCATTCATCTACCATAGAGCCACCTTTCATCTACCATTCAGCCACCATTCATCTACCATTCATCTACCATAGAGCCACCATTCATCTACCATAAAGCCACCATTCATCTACCATAGAGCCACCATTTATCTACCATATAGCCACCATTCATATACGATAGAGCCACCATTCATCTACCATAGAGCCACCATTCATCTACCATAGAGCCACCATTCATCTACCATAGAGCCACCATCAATCTACCATAGGGCTACCATTCATCTACCATTCATCCACCACTCATCTACCATAGAGCCACCATTCATCTACCATAGAGCCACCATTCATCTACCATAGAGCCACCATTCATCTACCATAGAGCCACTACTCATCTACCATAGGGCTACTATTCATCTACCGTTCATCCAACACTCCTCTACCATAGGGCTACCATTCATCTACCATAGAGCCACCATTCATCTACCATAGAGCCACCATTCATCTACCATAGAGCCACCATTAATCTACCATAGGGCTACCATTCATCTACCATTCATCCACCACTCATCTACCATAGAGCCACCATTCATCTACCATAGAGCCACCATTCATCTACCATAGAGCCACCATTCATCTACCATAGAGCCACCATTCATCTACCATAGAGCCCCCATTCATCTACCATAGAGCCACCACTCATCTACCATTCATCCACCACTCATCTACCAAAGAGCCACCACTCATCTACCATAGAGCCACCATTCATCTACCATAGAGCCACCATTCATCTACCATAGAGCCACCATTCATCTACCATAGAGCCACCTTTCATCTACCATTCAGCCACCATTCATCTACCATTCATCTACCATAGAGCCACCATTCATCTACCATAAAGCCACCATTCATCTACCATAGAGCCACCATTTATCTACCATAGAGCCACCATTCATCTACCATAGACCCACCATTCATCTACCATAGAGCCACCATTCATCTACCATAGAGCCACCATTAATCTACCATAGGGCTACCATTCATCTACCATTCATCCACCACTCATCTACCATAGAGCCACCATTCTTCTACCATAGAGCCACCATTCATCTACCATAGAACCACCATTCATCTACCATAGAGCCACTACTCATCTACTATAGGGCTACCATTCATCTACCGTTCATCCACCACTCATCTACAATAGGGCTACCATTCATCTACCATAGAGCCACCATTCATCTACCATAGAGCCACCATTCATCTACCATAGAGCAACCATTCATCTACCATAGGGCTAACATTCATCTACCATTCATCCACCACACATCTACCATTCATCTACCATACAGCTACCATTCACCTACCATAGAGCCAGCATTCATCTACCATTCATCCACCACTCATCTACCATAGAGCCACCACTCATCTACCATAGAGCCACCATTCATCTACCATAGAGCCACCATTCATCTACCATAGAGCCACCATTCATTCACCACTCATCTACCATTCATCTACCATAGAGCCACCATTCATCTACCATAGAGCCACCATTCATCTACCATAGGGCCACCTTTCATCTACCATTCAACCACCATTCATCTACCATTCATTTACCATAGAGCCACCATTCATCTACCATAAAGCCACCATTCATCTACCATAGAGCCACCATTTATCTACCATAGAGCCACCATTCATCTACCATAGAGCCAACATTCATCTACCATAGAGCCACCATTCATCTACCATAGAGCCACCATTCATCTACCATAGAGCCACCATTCATCTACCATAGAGCCACCATTCATCTACCATAGAGCCACCATTGATCTACCATAGAGCCACCATTCATCTACCATAGAGCCACCACTCATCTTCCATTCATCCACCACTAATCTACCAAAGAGCCACCACTCATCTACCATAGAGCCACCATTCATCTACCATAGAGCCACCATTCATCTACCATAGAGCCACCATTCATCTACCATAGAGCCACCTTTCATCTACCTTTCAGCCACCATTCATCTACCATTCATCTACCATAGAGCCACCATTCATCTACCATAAAGCCACCATTCATCTACCATAGAGCCACCATTTATCTACCATAGAGCCACCATTCATCTACGATAGAGCCACCATTCATCTACCATAGAGCCACCATTCATCTACCATAGAGCCACCATTAATCTAACATAGGGCTACCATTCATCTACCATTCATCCACCACTCATCTACCATAGAGCCACCATTCATGTACCATAGAGGCACCATTCATCTACCATAGAGCCACCATTCATCTACCATAGAGCCACTACTCATCTACCATAGGGCTACCATTCATCTACCGTTCATCCACCCCTCATCTACCATAGGGCTACCATTCATCTACCATAGAGCCACTATTCATCTACCATAGAGCCACCATTCATCTACCATAGAGCCACCTTTCATCTACCATTCAGCCACCATTCATATACCATTCATCTACCATAGAGCCACCATTCATCTACCATGAAGCCACCTTTCATCTACCATTCAGCCACCATTCATCTACCATTCATTTACCATAGAGCCACCATTCATCTACCATAAAGCCACCATTCATCTACCATAGAGCCACCATTTATCTACCATAGAGCCACCATTCATCTACCAAAGAGCCACCACTCATCTACCATTCATCCACCGCTCATCTACCAAAGAGCCACCACTCATCTACCATAGAACCACCATTCATCTACCATAGAGCCACCATTCATCTACCATAGAGCCACCATTCATCTACAATAGAGCCACCTTTCATCTACCATTCAGCCACCATTCATCTACCATTCCTCTACCATAGAGCCACCATTCATCTACCATAAAGCCACCATTCATCTACCATAGAGCCACCATTTATATACCATGGAGCCACCATTCATTTACCATAGAGCCACCAATCATCTACCATAGAGCCACCATTCATTAACCATAGAGCCACCATTAATCTACCATAGGGCTACCATTCATCTACCATTCATCCACCACTCATCTACCATAGAGCCACCATTCATCTACCATAGAGCCACAATTCATCTACCATAGAGCCACCATTCATCTACCATAGAGCCACCATTTATCTACCATAGAGCCACCATTCATCTACCATAGAGCCACCATTCATCTACCATAAAGCCACCATTCATCTACAATAGAGCCGCCATTTATCTACCATAGAGCCACCATTCATCTACCATAGAGCCACCATTCATCTACCATAGAGCCACCATTCATCTACCATAGAGCCACCATTAATCTACCATAGGGCTACCATTCATCTACCATTCATCCACCACTCATCTACCATAGAGCCGCCATTTATCTACCATAGAGCCACCATTCATCTACCATAGAGCCACCATTCATCTACCATAGAGCCACCATTCATCTACCATAGAGCCACCTTTCATCTACCATTCAGCCACCATTCATCTACCATTCATCTACCATAGAGCCACCATTCATCTAACATAAAGCCACCATTCATCTACCATAGAGCCACCATTCATCTACCATAGAGCCACCATTCATCTGTCATAGAGCCACCATTCATCTACCATAGAGCCACCATTCATCTACCATAGAGCCACCATTCATCTACCATAGAGCCACCATTCATCTACCATAGAGCCACCATTAATCTACCATAGGGCTACCATTCATCTACCATTCATCCACCACTCATCTACCATAGAGCCACCATTCATCTACCATAGAGCCACCATTCATCTACCATAGAGCCACCATTCATCTACCACAGAGCCACCATTCATCTACCATAGAGCAACCATTCATCTACCATAGAGCCACCATTCATCTACCATAGAGCCACCACTCATCTACCATTCATCCACCACTCATCTACCAAAGAGCCACCACTCATCTACCATAGAGCCACCATTCATCTACCATAGAGCCACCATTCATCTACCATAGAGCCACCATTCATCTACCATAGAGCCACCTTTCATCTACCATTCAGCCACCATTAATCTACCATTCATCTACCAATGAGCCACCATTCATCTACCATCAAGCCACCATTCATCTACCATAGAGCCACCATTTATCTACCATAGAGCCACCATTCATCTACCATAGAGCCACCATTCATCTACCATAGAGCCACCATTCATCTACCATAGAGCCACCATTCATCTACCATAGAGCCACCATTCATCTACCATAGAGCCACCATTCATCTACCATAGAGCCACCATTAATCTACCATAGGGCTACCATTCATCTACCATACATCCACCACTCATCTACCATAGAGCCACCATTCATCTACCATAGAGCCACCATTCATCTACCATAGAGCCACCATTCATCTACCATAGAGCCACCATCATCTACCATAGAGCCACCATTCATCTACCATAGAGCCACCATTCATCTACCATAGAGCCACCATTCATCTACCATAGAGCCACCACTCATCTACCATTCATCCACCACTCATCTACCAAAGAGCCACCACTCATCTACCATAGAGCCACCATTCATCTACCATAGAGCCACCATTCATCTACCATAGAGCCACCATTCATCTACCATAGAGCCACCTTTCATCTACCATTCAGCCACCATTCATCTACCATTCATCTACCATAGAGCCACCATTCATCTACCATAAAGCCACCATTCATCTACCATAGAGCCACCATTTATCTACCATAGAGCCACCATTCATATACGATAGAGCCATCATTCATCTACCATAGAGCCACCATTCATCTACCATAGAGCCACCATTCATCTACCATAGAGCCACCATCAATCTACCATAGGGCTACCATTCATCTACCATTCATCCACCACTCATCTACCATAGAGCCACCATTCATCTACCATAGAGCCACCATTCATCTACCATAGAGCCACCATTCATCTACCATAGAGCCACTACTCATCTACCATAGGGCTACTATTCATCTACCGTTCATCCAACACTCCTCTACCATAGGGCTACCATTCATCTACCATAGAGCCACCATTCATCTACCATAGATCCACCATTCATCTACCATAGAGCCACCATTAATCTACCATAGGGCTACCATTCATCTACCATTCATCCACCACTCATCTACCATAGAGCCACCATTCATCTACCATAGAGCCACCATTCATCTACCATAGAGCCACCATTCATCTACCATAGAGCCACCATTCATCTACCATAGAGCCCCCATTCATCTACCATAGAGCCACCACTCATCTACCATTCATCCACCACTCATCTACCAAAGAGCCACCACTCATCTACCATAGAGCCACCATTCATCTACCATAGAGCCACCATTCATCTACCATAGAGCCACCATTCATCTACCATAGAGCCACCTTTCATCTACCATTCAGCCACCATTCATCTACCATTCATCTACCATAGAGCCACCATTCATCTACCATAAAGCCACCATTCATCTACCATAGAGCCACCATTTATCTACCATAGAGCCACCATTCATCTACCATAGACCCACCATTCATCTACCATAGAGCCACCATTCATCTACCATAGAGCCACCATTAATCTACCATAGGGCTACCGTTCATCTACCATTCATCCACCACTCATCTACCATAGAGCCACCATTCTTCTACCATAGAGCCACCATTCATCTACCATAGAACCACCATTCATCTACCATAGAGCCACTACTCATCTACTATAGGGCTACCATTCATCTACCGTTCATCCACCACTCATCTACAATAGGGCTACCATTCATCTACCATAGAGCCACCATTCATCTACCATAGAGCCACCATTCATCTACCATAGAGCAACCATTCATCTACCATAGGGCTAACATTCATCTACCATTCATCCACCACACATCTACCATTCATCTACCATACAGCTACCATTCACCTACCATAGAGCCAGCATTCATCTACCATTCATCCACCACTCATCTACCATAGAGCCACCACTCATCTACCATAGAGCCACCATTCATCTACCATAGAGCCACCATTCATCTACCATAGAGCCACCATTCATTCACCACTCATCTACCATTCATCTACCATAGAGCCACCATTCATCTACCATAGAGCCACCATTCATCTACCATAGGGCCACCTTTCATCTACCATTCAACCACCATTCATCTACCATTCATTTACCATAGAGCCACCATTCATCTACCATAAAGCCACCATTCATCTACCATAGAGCCACCATTTATCTACCATAGAGCCACCATTCATCTACCATAGAGCCAACATTCATCTACCATAGAGCCACCATTCATCTACCATAGAGCCACCATTCATCTACCATAGAGCCACCATTCATCTACCATAGAGCCACCATTCATCTACCATAGAGCCACCATTGATCTACCATAGAGCCACCATTCATCTACCATAGAGCCACCACTCATCTTCCATTCATCCACCACTAATCTACCAAAGAGCCACCACTCATCTACCATAGAGCCACCATTCATCTACCATAGAGCCACCATTCATCTACCATAGAGCCACCATTCATCTACCATAGAGCCACCTTTCATCTACCTTTCAGCCACCATTCATCTACCATTCATCTACCATAGAGCCACCATTCATCTACCATAAAGCCACCATTCATCTACCATAGAGCCACCATTTATCTACCATAGAGCCACCATTCATCTACGATAGAGCCACCATTCATCTACCATAGAGCCACCATTCATCTACCATAGAGCCACCATTAATCTAACATAGGGCTACCATTCATCTACCATTCATCCACCACTCATCTACCATAGAGCCACCATTCATGTACCATAGAGGCACCATTCATCTACCATAGAGCCACCATTCATCTACCATAGAGCCACTACTCATCTACCATAGGGCTACCATTCATCTACCGTTCATCCACCCCTCATCTACCATAGGGCTACCATTCATCTACCATAGAGCCACTATTCATCTACCATAGAGCCACCATTCATCTACCATAGAGCCACCTTTCATCTACCATTCAGCCACCATTCATATACCATTCATCTACCATAGAGCCACCATTCATCTACCATGAAGCCACCTTTCATCTACCATTCAGCCACCATTCATCTACCATTCATTTACCATAGAGCCACCATTCATCTACCATAAAGCCACCATTCATCTACCATAGAGCCACCATTTATCTACCATAGAGCCACCATTCATCTACCATAGAGCCACCACTCATCTACCATTCATCCACCGCTCATCTACCAAAGAGCCACCACTCATCTACCATAGAACCACCATTCATCTACCATAGAGCCACCATTCATCTACCATAGAGCCACCATTCATCTACAATAGAGCCACCTTTCATCTACCATTCAGCCACCATTCATCTACCATTCCTCTACCATAGAGCCACCATTCATCTACCATAAAGCCACCATTCATCTACCATAGAGCCACCATTTATATACCATGGAGCCACCATTCATTTACCATAGAGCCACCAATCATCTACCATAGAGCCACCATTCATTAACCATAGAGCCACCATTAATCTACCATAGGGCTACCATTCATCTACCATTCATCCACCACTCATCTACCATAGAGCCACCATTCATCTACCATAGAGCCACAATTCATCTACCATAGAGCCACCATTCATCTACCATAGAGCCACCATTTATCTACCATAGAGCCACCATTCATCTACCATAGAGCCACCATTCATCTACCATAAAGCCACCATTCATCTACAATAGAGCCGCCATTTATCTACCATAGAGCCACCATTCATCTACCATAGAGCCACCATTCATCTACCATAGAGCCACCATTCATCTACCATAGAGCCACCATTAATCTACCATAGGGCTACCATTCATCTACCATTCATCCACCACTCATCTACCATAGAGCCGCCATTTATCTACCATAGAGCCACCATTCATCTACCATAGAGCCACCATTCATCTACCATAGAGCCACCATTCATCTACCATAGAGCCACCTTTCATCTACCATTCAGCCACCATTCATCTACCATTCATCTACCATAGAGCCACCATTCATCTAACATAAAGCCACCATTCATCTACCATAGAGCCACCATTCATCTACCATAGAGCCACCATTCATCTGTCATAGAGCCACCATTCATCTACCATAGAGCCACCATTCATCTACCATAGAGCCACCATTCATCTACCATAGAGCCACCATTCATCTACCATAGAGCCACCATTAATCTACCATAGGGCTACCATTCATCTACCATTCATCCACCACTCATCTACCATAGAGCCACCATTCATCTACCATAGAGCCACCATTCATCTACCATAGAGCCACCATTCATCTACCACAGAGCCACCATTCATCTACCATAGAGCAACCATTCATCTACCATAGAGCCACCATTCATCTACCATAGAGCCACCACTCATCTACCATTCATCCACCACTCATCTACCAAAGAGCCACCACTCATCTACCATAGAGCCACCATTCATCTACCATAGAGCCACCATTCATCTACCATAGAGCCACCATTCATCTACCATAGAGCCACCTTTCATCTACCATTCAGCCACCATTAATCTACCATTCATCTACCAATGAGCCACCATTCATCTACCATCAAGCCACCATTCATCTACCATAGAGCCACCATTTATCTACCATAGAGCCACCATTCATCTACCATAGAGCCACCATTCATCTACCATAGAGCCACCATTCATCTACCATAGAGCCACCATTCATCTACCATAGAGCCACCATTCATCTACCATAGAGCCACCATTCATCTACCATAGAGCCACCATTAATCTACCATAGGGCTACCATTCATCTACCATACATCCACCACTCATCTACCATAGAGCCACCATTCATCTACCATAGAGCCACCATTCATCTACCATAGAGCCACCATTCATCTACCATAGAGCCACCATCATCTACCATAGAGCCACCATTCATCTACCATAGAGCCACCATTCATCTACCATAGAGCCACCATTCATCTACCATAGAGCCACCACTCATCTACCATTCATCCACCACTCATCTACCAAAGAGCCACCACTCATCTACCATAGAGCCACCATTCATCTACCATAGAGCCACCATTCATCTACCATAGAGCCACCATTCATCTACCATAGAGCCACCTTTCATCTACCATTCAGCCACCATTCATCTACCATTCATCTACCATAGAGCCACCATTCATCTACCATAAAGCCACCATTCATCTACCATAGAGCCACCATTTATCTACCATAGAGCCACCATTCATATACGATAGAGCCATCATTCATCTACCATAGAGCCACCATTCATCTACCATAGAGCCACCATTCATCTACCATAGAGCCACCATCAATCTACCATAGGGCTACCATTCATCTACCATTCATCCACCACTCATCTACCATAGAGCCACCATTCATCTACCATAGAGCCACCATTCATCTACCATAGAGCCACCATTCATCTACCATAGAGCCACTACTCATCTACCATAGGGCTACTATTCATCTACCGTTCATCCAACACTCCTCTACCATAGGGCTACCATTCATCTACCATAGAGCCACCATTCATCTACCATAGATCCACCATTCATCTACCATAGAGCCACCATTAATCTACCATAGGGCTACCATTCATCTACCATTCATCCACCACTCATCTACCATAGAGCCACCATTCATCTACCATAGAGCCACCATTCATCTACCATAGAGCCACCATTCATCTACCATAGAGCCACCATTCATCTACCATAGAGCCCCCATTCATCTACCATAGAGCCACCACTCATCTACCATTCATCCACCACTCATCTACCAAAGAGCCACCACTCATCTACCATAGAGCCACCATTCATCTACCATAGAGCCACCATTCATCTACCATAGAGCCACCATTCATCTACCATAGAGCCACCTTTCATCTACCATTCAGCCACCATTCATCTACCATTCATCTACCATAGAGCCACCATTCATCTACCATAAAGCCACCATTCATCTACCATAGAGCCACCATTTATCTACCATAGAGCCACCATTCATCTACCATAGACCCACCATTCATCTACCATAGAGCCACCATTCATCTACCATAGAGCCACCATTAATCTACCATAGGGCTACCATTCATCTACCATTCATCCACCACTCATCTACCATAGAGCCACCATTCATCTACCATAGAGCCACCATTCATCTACCATAGAACCACCATTCATCTACCATAGAGCCACTACTCATCTACTATAGGGCTACCATTCATCTACCGTTCATCCACCACTCATCTACAATAGGGCTACCATTCATCTACCATAGAGCCACCATTCATCTACCATAGAGCCACCATTCATCTACCATAGAGCCACCATTCATCTACCATAGGGCTAACATTCATCTACCATTCATCCACCACACATCTACCATTCATCTACCATACAGCTACCATTCACCTACCATAGAGCCAGCATTCATCTACCATTCATCCACCACTCATCTACCATAGAGCCACCACTCATCTACCATAGAGCCACCATTCATCTACCATAGAGCCACCATTCATCTACCATAGAGCCACCATTCATTCACCACTCATCTACCATTCATCTACCATAGAGCCACCATTCATCTACCATAGAGCCACCATTCATCTACCATAGGGCCACCTTTCATCTACCATTCAACCACCATTCATCTACCATTCATTTACCATAGAGCCACCATTCATCTACCATAAAGCCACCATTCATCTACCATAGAGCCACCATTTATCTACCATAGAGCCACCATTCATCTACCATAGAGCCAACATTCATCTACCATAGAGCCACCATTCATCTACCATAGAGCCACCATTCATCTACCATAGAGCCACCATTCATCTACCATAGAGCCACCATTCATCTACCATAGAGCCACCATTCATCTACCATAGAGCCACCATTCATCTACCATAGAGCCACCACTCATCTACCATTCATCCACCACTAATCTACCAAAGAGCCACCACTCATCTACCATAGAGCCACCATTCATCTACCATAGAGCCACCATTCATCTACCATAGAGCCACCATTCATCTACCATAGAGCCACCTTTCATCTACCTTTCAGCCACCATTCATCTACCATTCATCTACCATAGAGCCACCATTCATCTACCATAAAGCCACCATTCATCTACCATAGAGCCACCATTTATCTACCATAGAGCCACCATTCATCTACGATAGAGCCACCATTCATCTACCATAGAGCCACCATTCATCTACCATAGAGCCACCATTAATCTAACATAGGGCTACCATTCATCTACCATTCATCCACCACTCATCTACCATAGAGCCACCATTCATGTACCATAGAGGCACCATTCATCTACCATAGAGCCACCATTCATCTACCATAGAGCCACTACTCATCTACCATAGGGCTACCATTCATCTACCGTTCATCCACCACTCATCTACCATAGGGCTACCATTCATCTACCATAGAGCCACTATTCATCTACCATAGAGCCACCATTCATCTACCATAGAGCCACCTTTCATCTACCATTCAGCCACCATTCATATACCATTCATCTACCATAGAGCCACCATTCATCTACCATGAAGCCACCTTTCATCTACCATTCAGCCACCATTCATCTACCATTCATTTACCATAGAGCCACCATTCATCTACCATAAAGCCACCATTCATCTACCATAGAGCCACCATTTATCTACCATAGAGCCACCATTCATCTACCATAAAGCCACCACTCATCTACCATTCATCCACCACTCATCTACCAAAGAGCCACCACTCATCTACCATAGAACCACCATTCATCTACCATAGAGCCACCATTCATCTACCATAGAGCCACCATTCATCTACAATAGAGCCACCTTTCATCTACCATTCAGCCACCATTCATCTACCATTCCTCTACCATAGAGCCACCATTCATCTACCATAAAGCCACCATTCATCTACCATAGAGCCACCATTTATATACCATGGAGCCACCATTCATCTACCATAGAGCCACCAATCATCTACCATAGAGCCACCATTCATTAACCATAGAGCCACCATTAATCTACCATAGGGCTACCATTCATCTACCATTCATCCACCACTCATCTACCATAGAGCCACCATTCATCTACCATAGAGCCACAATTCATCTACCATAGAGCCACCATTCATCTACCATAGAGCCACCATTTATCTACCATAGAGCCACCATTCATCTACCATAGAGCCACCATTCATCTACCATAAAGCCACCATTCATCTACAATAGAGCCGCCATTTATCTACCATAGAGCCACCATTCATCTACCATAGAGCCACCATTCATCTACCATAGAGCCACCATTCATCTACCATAGAGCCACCATTAATCTACCATAGGGCTACCATTCATCTACCATTCATCCACCACTCATCTACCATAGAGCCGCCATTTATCTACCATAGAGCCACCATTCATCTACCATAGAGCCACCATTCATCTACCATAGAGCCACCATTCATCTACCATAGAGCCACATTTCATCTACCATTCAGCCACCATTCATCTACCATTCATCTACCATAGAGCCACCATTCATCTACCATAAAGCCACCATTCATCTACCATAGAGCCACCATTCATCTACCATAGAGCCACCATTCATCTGTCATAGAGCCACCATTCATCTACCATAGAGCCACCATTCATCTACCATAGAGCCACCATTCATCTACCATAGAGCCACCATTCATCTACCATAGAGCCACCATTAATCTACCATAGGGCTACCATTCATCTACCATTCATCCACCACTCATCTACCATAGAGCCACCATTCATCTACCATAGAGCCACCATTCATCTACCATAGAGCCACCATTCATCTACCACAGAGCCACCATTCATCTACCATAGAGCAACCATTCATCTACCATAGAGCCACCATTCATCTACCATAGAGCCACCACTCATCTACCATTCATCCACCACTCATCTACCAAAGAGCCACCACTCATCTACCATAGAGCCACCATTCATCTACCATAGAGCCACCATTCATCTACCATAGAGCCACCATTCATCTACCATAGAGCCACCTTTCATCTACCATTCAGCCACCATTAATCTACAATTCATCTACCAATGAGCCACCATTCATCTACCATCAAGCCACCATTCATCTACCATAGAGCCACCATTTATCTACCATAGAGCCACCATTCATCTACCATAGAGCCACCATTCATCTACCATAGAGCCACCATTCATCTACCATAGAGCCACCATTCATCTACCATAGAGCCACCATTCATCTACCATAGAGCCACCATTCATCTACCATAGAGCCACCATTAATCTACCATAGGGCTACCATTCATCTACCATTCATCCACCACTCATCTACCATAGAGCCACCATTCATCTACCATAGAGCCACCATTCATCTACCATAGAGCCACCATTCATCTACCATAGAGCCACCATTCATCTACCATAGAGCCACCATTCATCTACCATAGAGCCACCATTCATCTACCAAAGAGCCACCATTCATCTACCATAGAGCCACCACTCATCTACCATTCATCCACCACTCATCTACCAAAGAGCCACCACTCATCTACCATAGAGCCACCATTCATCTACCATAGAGCCACCATTCATCTACCATAGAGCCACCATTCATCTACCATAGAGCCACCTTTCATCTACCATTCAGCCACCGTTCATCTACCATTCATCTACCATAGAGCCACCATTCATCTACCATAAAGCCACCATTCATCTACCATAGAGCCACCATTTATCTACCATAGAGCCACTATTCATATACGATAGAGCCACCATTCATCTACCATAGAGCCACCATTCACCTACCATAGAGCCACCATTCATCTACCATAGAGCCACCATTAATCTACCATAGGGCTACCATTCATCTACCATTCATCCACCACTCATCTACCATAGAGCCACCATTCATCTACCATAGAGCCACCATTCATCTACCATAGAGCCACCATTCATCTACCATAGAGCCACTACTCATCTACCATAGGGCTACTATTCATCTACCGTTCATCCAACACTCCTCTACCATAGGGCTACCATTCATCTACCATAGAGCCACCATTCATCTACCATAGAGCCACCATTCATCTACCATAGAGCCACCATTAATCTACCATAGGGCTACCATTCATCTACCATTCATCCACCACTCATCTACCATAGAGCCACCATTCATCTACCATAGAGCCACCATTCATCTACCATAGAGCCACCATTCATCTACCATAGAGCCACCATTCATCTACCATAGAGCCACCATTCATCTACCATAGAGCCACCACTCATATACCATTCATCCACCACTCATCTACCAAAGAGCCACCACTCATCTACCATAGAGCCACCATTCATCTACCATAGAGCCACCATTCATCTACCATAGAGCCACCATTCATCTACCATAGAGCCACCTTTCATCTACCATTCAGCCACCATTCATCTACCATTCATCTACCATAGAGCCACCATTCATCTACCATACAGCTACCATTCACCTACCATAGAGCCAGCATTCATCTACCATTCATCCACCACTCATCTACCATAGAGCCACCACTCATCTACCATAGAGCCACCATTCATCTAACATAGAGCCACCATTCATCTACCATAGAGCCACCATTCATTCACCACTCATCTACCATTCATCTACCATAGAGCCACCATTCATCTACCATAGAGCCACCATTCATCTACCATAGGGCCACCTTTCATCTACCAATCAACCACCATTCATCTACCATTCATTTACCATAGAGCCACCATTCATCTACCATAAAGCCACCATTCATCTACCATAGAGCCACCATTTATCTACCATAGAGCCACCATTCATCTACCATAGAGCCAACATTCATCTACCATAGAGCCACCATTCATCTACCATAGAGCCACCATTCATCTACCATAGAGCCACCATTCATCTACCATAGAGCCACCATTCATCTACCATAGAGCCACCATTCATCTACCATAGAGCCACCATTCATCTACCATAGAGCCACCACTCATCTACCATTCATCCACCACTAATCTACCAAAGAGCCACCACTCATCTACCATAGAGCCACCATTCATCTACCATAGAGCCACCATTCATCTACCATAGAGCCACCATTCATCTACCATAGAGCCACCTTTCATCTACCTTTCAGCCACCATTCATCTACCATTCATCTACCATAGAGCCACCATTCATCTACCATAAAGCCACCATTCATCTACCATAGAGCCACCATTTATCTACCATAGAGCCACCATTCATCTACGATAGAGCCACCATTCATCTACCATAGAGCCACCATTCATCTACCAAAGAGCCACCATTAATCTAACATAGGGCTACCATTCATCTACCATTCATCCACCACTCATCTACCATAGAGCCACCATTCATGTACCATAGAGGCACCATTCATCTACCATAGAGCCACCATTCATCTACCATAGAGCCACTACTCATCTACCATAGGGCTACCATTCATCTACCGTTCATCCACCACTCATCTACCATAGGGCTACCATTCATCTACCATAGAGCCACTATTCATCTACCATAGAGCCACCATTCATCTACCATAGAGCCACCTTTCATCTACCATTCAGCCACCATTCATATACCATTCATCTACCATAGAGCCACCATTCATCTACCATGAAGCCACCTTTCATCTACCATTCAGCCACCATTCATCTACCATTCATTTACCATAAAGCCACCATTCATCTACCATAAAGCCACCATTCATCTACCATAGAGCCACCATTTATCTACCATAGAGCCACCATTCATCTACCATAGAGCCACCACTCATCTACCATTCATCCACCACTCATCTACCAAAGAGCCACCACTCATCTACCATAGAACCACCATTCATCTACCATAGAGCCACCATTCATCTACCATAGAGCCACCATTTATATACCATGGAGCCACCATTCATCTACCATAGAGCCACCAATCATCTACCATAGAGCCACCATTCATTAACCATAGAGCCACCATTAATCTACCATAGGGCTACCATTCATCTACCATTCATCCACCACTCATCTACCATAGAGCCACCATTCATCTACCATAGAGCCACAATTCATCTACCATAGAGCCACCATTCATCTACCATAGAGCCACCATTTATCTACCATAGAGCCACCATTCATCTACCATAGAGCCACCATTCATCTACCATAAAGCCACCATTCATCTACAATAGAGCCGCCATTTATCTACCATAGAGCCACCATTCATCTACCATAGAGCCACCATTCATCTACCATAGAGCCACCATTCATCTACCATAGAGCCACCATTAATCTACCATAGGGCTACCATTCATCTACCATTCATCCACCACTCATCTACCATAGAGCCGCCATTTATCTACCATAGAGCCACCATTCATCTACCATAGAGCCACCATTCATCTACCATAGAGCCACCATTCATCTACCATAGAGCCACATTTCATCTACCATTCAGCCACCATTCATCTACCATTCATCTACCATAGAGCCACCATTCATCTACCATAAAGCCACCATTCATCTACCATAGAGCCACCATTCATCTACCATAGAGCCACCATTCATCTGTCATAGAGCCACCATTCATCTACCATAGAGCCACCATTCATCTACCATAGAGCCACCATTCATCTACCATAGAGCCACCATTCATCTACCATAGAGCCACCATTAATCTACCATAGGGCTACCATTCATCTACCATTCATCCACCACTCATCTACCATAGAGCCACCATTCATCTACCATAGAGCCACCATTCATCTACCATAGAGCCACCATTCATCTACCACAGAGCCACCATTCATCTACCATAGAGCAACCATTCATCTACCATAGAGCCACCATTCATCTACCATAGAGCCACCACTCATCTACCATTCATCCACCACTCATCTACCAAAGAGCCACCACTCATCTACCATAGAGCCACCATTCATCTACCATAGAGCCACCATTCATCTACCATAGAGCCACCATTCATCTACCATAGAGCCACCTTTCATCTACCATTCAGCCACCATTAATCTACAATTCATCTACCAATGAGCCACCATTCATCTACCATCAAGCCACCATTCATCTACCATAGAGCCACCATTTATCTACCATAGAGCCACCATTCATCTACCATAGAGCCACCATTCATCTACCATAGAGCCACCATTCATCTACCATAGAGCCACCATTCATCTACCATAGAGCCACCATTCATCTACCATAGAGCCACCATTCATCTACCATAGAGCCACCATTAATCTACCATAGGGCTACCATTCATCTACCATTCATCCACCACTCATCTACCATAGAGCCACCATTCATCTACCATAGAGCCACCATTCATCTACCATAGAGCCACCATTCATCTACCATAGAGCCACCATTCATCTACCATAGAGTCACCATTCATCGACCATAGAGCCACCATTCATCTACCAAAGAGCCACCATTCATCTACCATAGAGCCACCACTCATCTACCATTCATCCACCACTCATCTACCAAAGAGCCACCACTCATCTACCATAGAGCCACCATTCATCTACCATAGAGCCACCATTCATCTACCATAGAGCCACCATTCATCTACCATAGAGCCACCTTTCATCTACCATTCAGCCACCGTTCATCTACCATTCATCTACCATAGAGCCACCATTCATCTACCATAAAGCCACCATTCATCTACCATAGAGCCACCATTTATCTACCATAGAGCCACTATTCATATACGATAGAGCCACCATTCATCTACCATAGAGCCACCATTCACCTACCATAGAGCCACCATTCATCTACCATAGAGCCACCATTAATCTACCATAGGGCTACCATTCATCTACCATTCATCCACCACTCATCTACCATAGAGCCACCATTCATCTACCATAGAGCCACCATTCATCTACCATAGAGCCACCATTCATCTACCATAGAGCCACTACTCATCTACCATAGGGCTACTATTCATCTACCGTTCATCCAACACTCCTCTACCATAGGGCTACCATTCATCTACCATAGAGCCACCATTCATCTACCATAGAGCCACCATTCATCTACCATAGAGCCACCATTAATCTACCATAGGGCTACCATTCATCTACCACTCATCCACCACTCATCTACCATAGAGCCACCATTCATCTACCATAGAGCCACCATTCATCTACCATAGAGCCACCATTCATCTACCATAGAGCCACCATTCATCTACCATAGAGCCACCACTCATATACCATTCATCCACCACTCATCTACCAAAGAGCCACCACTCATCTACCATAGAGCCACCATTCATCTACCATAGAGCCACCATTCATCTACCATAGAGCCACCATTCATCTACCATAGAGCCACCTTTCATCTACCATTCAGCCACCATTCATCTACCATTCATCTACCATAGAGCCACCATTCATCTACCATACAGCTACCATTCACCTACCATAGAGCCAGCATTCATCTACCATTCATCCACCACTCATCTACCATAGAGCCACCACTCATCTACCATAGAGCCACCATTCATCTAACATAGAGCCACCATTCATCTACCATAGAGCCACCATTCATTCACCACTCATCTACCATTCATCTACCATAGAGCCACCATTCATCTACCATAGAGCCACCATTTATCTACCATAGGGCCACCTTTCATCTACCATTCAACCACCATTCATCTACCATTCATTTACCATAGAGCCACCATTCATCTACCATAAAGCCACCATTCATCTACCATAGAGCCACCATTTATCTACCATAGAGCCACCATTCATCTACCATAGAGCCAACATTCATCTACCATAGAGCCACCATTCATCTACCATAGAGCCACCATTCATCTACCATAGAGCCACCATTCATCTACCATAGAGCCACCATTCATCTACCATAGAGCCACCATTCATCTACCATAGAGCCACCATTCATCTACCATAGAGCCACCACTCATCTACCATTCATCCACCACTAATCTACCAAAGAGCCACCACTCATCTACCATAGAGCCACCATTCATCTACCATAGAGCCACCATTCATCTACCATAGAGCCACCATTCATCTACCATAGAGCCACCTTTCATCTACCTTTCAGCCACCATTCATCTACCATTCATCTACCATAGAGCCACCATTCATCTACCATAAAGCCACCATTCATCTACCATAGAGCCACCATTTATCTACCATAGAGCCACCATTCATCTACGATAGAGCCACCATTCATCTACCATAGAGCTACCATTCATCTACCATAGAGCCACCATTAATCTAACATAGGGCTACCATTCATCTACCATTCATCCACCACTCATCTACCATAGAGCCACCATTCATGTACCATAGAGGCACCATTCATCTACCATAGAGCCACCATTCATCTACCATAGAGCCACTACTCATCTACCATAGGGCTACCATTCATCTACCGTTCATCCACCACTCATCTACCATAGGGCTACCATTCATCTACCATAGAGCCACTATTCATCTACCATAGAGCCACCATTCATCTACCATAGAGCCACCTTTCATCTACCATTCAGCCACCATTCATATACCATTCATCTACCATAGAGCCACCATTCATCTACCATGAAGCCACCTTTCATCTACCATTCAGCCACCATTCATCTACCATTCATTTACCATAAAGCCACCATTCATCTACCATAAAGCCACCATTCATCTACCATAGAGCCACCATTTATCTACCATAGAGCCACCATTCATCTACCATAGAGCCACCACTCATCTACCATTCATCCACCACTCATCTACCAAAGAGCCACCACTCATCTACCATAGAACCACCATTCATCTACCATAGAGCCACCATTCATCTACCATAGAGCCACCATTCATCTACAATAGAGCCACCTTTCATCTACCATTCAGCCACCATTCATCTACCATTCCTCTACCATAGAGCCACCATTCATCTACCATAAAGCCACCATTCATCTACCATAGAGCCACCATTTATATACCATGGAGCCACCATTCATCTACCATAGAGCCACCAATCATCTACCATAGAGCCACCATTCATTAACCATAGAGCCACCATTAATCTACCATAGGGCTACCATTCATCTACCATTCATCCACCACTCATCTACCATAGAGCCACCATTCATCTACCATAGAGCCACAATTCATCTACCATAGAGCCACCATTCATCTACCATAGAGCCACCATTTATCTACCATAGAGCCACCATTCATCTACCATAGAGCCACCATTCATCTACCATTAAGCCACCATTCATCTACAATAGAGCCGCCATTTATCTACCATAGAGCCACCATTCATCTACCATAGAGCCACCATTCATCTACCATAGAGCCACCATTCATCTACCATAGAGCCACCATTAATCTACCATAGGGCTACCATTCATCTACCATTCATCCACCACTCATCTACCATAGAGCCGCCATTTATCTACCATAGAGCCACCATTCATCTACCATAGAGCCACCATTCATCTACCATAGAGCCACCATTCATCTACCATAGAGCCACCTTTCATCTACCATTCAGCCACCGTTCATCTACCATTCATCTACCATAGAGCCACCATTCATCTACCATAAAGCCACCATTCATCTACCATAGAGCCACCATTCATGTACCATAGAGCCACCATTCATCTGTCATAGAGCCACCATTCATCTACCATAGAGCCACCATTCATCTACCATAGAGCCACCATTCATCTACCATAGAGCCACCATTCATCTACCATAGAGCCACCATTAATCTACCATAGGGCTACCATTCATCTACCATTCATCCACCACTCATCTACCATAGAGCCACCATTCATCTACCATAGAGCCACCATTCATTTACCATAGAGCCACCATTCATCTACCACAGAGCCACCATTCATCTACCATAGAGCAACCATTCATCTACCATAGAGCCACCATTCATCTACCATAGAGCCACCATTCATCTACCATAGAGCAACCATTCATCTACCATAGAGCCACCATTCATCTACCATAGAGCCACCATTCATCTACCATAGAGCCACCTTTCATCTACCATTCAGCCACCATTCATCTACCATTCATCTACCATAGAGCCACCATTCATCTACCATAAAGCCACCATTCATCTACCATAGAGCCACCATTCATCTACCATAGAGCCACCATTCATCTGTCATAGAGCCACCATTCATCTACCATAGAGCCACCATTCATCTACCATAGAGCCACCATTCATCTACCATAGAGCCACCATTCATCTACCATAGAGCCACCATTAATCTACCATAGGGCTACCATTCATCTACCATTCATCCACCACTCATCTACCATAGAGCCACCATTCATCTACCATAGAGCCACCATTCATCTATCATAGAGCCACCATTCATCTACCACAGAGCCACCATTCATCTACCATAGAGCAACCATTCATCTACCATAGAGCCACCATTCATCTACCATAGAGCCACCACTCATCTACCATTCATCCACCACTCATCTACCAAAGAGCCACCACTCATCTACCATAGAGCCACCATTCATCTACCATAGAGCCACCATTCATCTACCATAGAGCCACCATTCATCTACCATAGAGCCACCTTTCATCTACCATTCAGCCACCATTAATCTACCATTCATCTACCAATGAGCCACCATTCATCTACCATAAAGCCACCATTCATCTACCATAGAGCCACCATTTATCTACCATAGAGCCACCATTCATCTACCATAGAGCCACCATTCATCTACCATAGAGCCACCATTCATCTACCATAGAGCCACCATTCATCTACCATAGAGCCACCATTCATCTACCATAGAGCCACCATTCATCTACCATAGAGCCACCATTAATCTACCATAGGGCTACCATTCATCTACCATTCATCCACCACTCATCTACCATAGAGCCACCATTCATCTACCATAGAGCCACCATTCATCTACCATAGAGCCACCATTCATCTACCATAGAGCCACCATTCATCTACCATAGAGCCACCATTCATCTACCATAGAGCCACCATTCATCTACCATAGAGCCACCATTCATCTACCATAGAGCCACCACTCATCTACCATTCATCCACCACTCATCTACCAAAGAGCCACCACTCATCTACCATAGAGCCACCATTCATCTACCATAGAGCCACCATTCATCTACCATAGAGCCACCATTCATCTACCATAGAGCCACCTTTCATCTACCATTCAGCCACCATTCATCTACCATTCATCTACCATAGAGCCACCATTCATCTACCATAAAGCCACCATTCATCTACCATAGAGCCACCATTTATCTACCATAGAGCCACCATTCATATACGATAGAGCCACCATTCATCTACCATAGAGCCACCATTCACCTACCATAGAGCCACCATTCATCTACCATAGAGCCACCATTAATCTACCATAGGGCTACCATTCATCTACCATTCATCCACCACTCATCTACCATAGAGCCACCATTCATCTACCATAGAGCCACCATTCATCTACCATAGAGCCACCATTCATCTACCATAGAGCCACTACTCATCTACCATAGGGCTACTATTCATCTACCGTTCATCCAACACTCCTCTACCATAGGGCTACCATTCATCTACCATAGAGCCACCATTCATCTACCATAGAGCCACCATTCATCTACCATAGAGCCACCATTAATCTACCATAGGGCTACCATTCATCTACCATTCATCCACCACTCATCTACCATAGAGCCACCATTCATCTACCATAGAGCAACCATTCATCTACCATAGAGCCACCATTCATCTACCATAGAGCCACCATTCATCTACCATAGAGCCACCATTCATCTACCATAGAGCCACCACTCATCTACCATTCATCCACCACTCATCTACCAAAGAGCCACCACTCATCTACCATAGAGCCACCATTCATCTACCATAGAGCCACCATTCATCTACCATAGAGCCACCATTCATCTACCATAGAGCCACCTTTCATCTACCATTCAGCCACCATTTATCTACCATTCATCTACCATAGAGCCACCATTCATCTACCATAAAGCCACCATTCATCTACCATAGAGCCACCATTTATCTACCATAGAGCCACCATTCATCTACCATAGACCCACCATTCATCTACCATAGAGCCACCATTCATCTACCATAGAGCCACCATTAATCTACCATAGGGCTACCATTCATCTACCATTCATCCACCACTCATCTACCATAGAGCCACCATTCATCTACCATAGAGCCACCATTCATCTACCATAGAACCACCATTCATCTACCATAGAGCCACTACTCATCTACTATAGGGCTACCATTCATCTACCGTTCATCCACCACTCATCTACAATAGGGCTACCATTCATCTACCATAGAGCCACCATTCATCTACCATAGAGCCACCATTCATCTACCATAGAGCCACCATTCATCTACCATAGGGCTAACATTCATCTACCATTCATCCACCACACATCTACCATTCATCTACCATACAGCTACCATTCACCTACCATAGAGCCAGCATTCATCTACCATTCATCCACCACTCATCTACCATAGAGCCACCACTCATCTACCATAGAGCCACCATTCATCTACCATAGAGCCACCATTCATCTACCATAGAGCCACCATTCATTCACCACTCATCTACCATTCATCAACCATAGAGCCACCATTCATCTACCATAGAGCCACCATTCATCTACCATAGGGCCACCTTTCATCTACCATTCAGCCACCATTCATCTACCATTCATTTACCATAGAGCCACCATTCATCTTCCATGAAGCCACCATTCATCTACCATAGAGCCACCATTTATCTACCATAGAGCCACCATTCATCTACCATAGAGCCAACATTCATCTACCATAGAGCCACCATTCATCTACCATAGAGCCGCCATTAATCTACCATAGGGCTACCATTCATCTACCATTCATCCACCACTCATCTACCATAGAGCCACCATTCATCTACCATAGAGCCACCATTCATCTACCATAGAGCCACCATTCATCTACCATAGAGCCACCTTTCATCTACCATTCAGCCACCATTCATCTACCATTAATCTACCATAGAGCCACCATTCATCTACCATAAAGCCACCATTCATCTACCATAGAGCCACCATTTATCTACCATAGAGCCACCATTCATCTACGATAGAGCCACCATTCATCTACCATAGAGCCACCATTCATCTACCATAGAGCCACCATTCATCTACCATAGAGCCAACATTTATCTACCATAGGGCTACCATTCATCTACCATTCATCCACCATTCATCTACCATAGAGCCACCATTCATCTACCATAGAGCCACCATTAATCTACCATAGGGCTACCATTCATCTACCATTCATCCACCACTCATCTACCATAGAGCCACCATTCATCTACCATAGAGCCACCATTCATCTACCATAGAGCCACCATTCATCTACCATAGAGCCACCATTCATCTACCATAGAGCCACCATTCATCTACCATAGAGCCACCACTCATATACCATTCATCCACCACTCATCTACCAAAGAGCCACCACTCATCTACCATAGAGCCACCATTCATCTACCATAGAGCCACCATTCATCTACCATAGAGCCACCATTCATCTACCATAGAGCCACCTTTCATCTACCATTCAGCCACCATTCATCTACCATTCATCTACCATAGAGCCACCATTCATCTACCATACAGCTACCATTCACCTACCATAGAGCCAGCATTCATCTACCATTCATCCACCACTCATCTACCATAGAGCCACCACTCATCTACCATAGAGCCACCATTCATCTAACATAGAGCCACCATTCATCTACCAGAGAGCCACCATTCATTCACCACTCATCTACCATTCATCTACCATAGAGCCACCATTCATCTACCATAGAGCCACCATTTATCTACCATAGGGCCACCTTTCATCTACCATTCAACCACCATTCATCTACCATTCATTTACCATAGAGCCACCATTCATCTACCATAAAGCCACCATTCATCTACCATAGAGCCACCATTTATCTACCATAGAGCCACCATTCATCTACCATAGAGCCAACATTCATCTACCATAGAGCCACCATTCATCTACCATAGAGCCACCATTCATCTACCATAGAGCCACCATTCATCTACCATAGAGCCACCATTCATCTACCATAGAGCCACCATTCATCTACCATAGAGCCACCATTCATCTACCATAGAGCCACCACTCATCTACCATTCATCCACCACTAATCTACCAAAGAGCCACCACTCATCTACCATAGAGCCACCATTCATCTACCATAGAGCCACCATTCATCTACCATAGAGCCACCATTCATCTACCATAGAGCCACCTTTCATCTACCTTTCAGCCACCATTCATCTACCATTCATCTACCATAGAGCCACCATTCATCTACCATAAAGCCACCATTCATCTACCATAGAGCCACCATTTATCTACCATAGAGCCACCATTCATCTACGATAGAGCCACCATTCATCTACCATAGAGCTACCATTCATCTACCATAGAGCCACCATTAATCTAACATAGGGCTACCATTCATCTACCATTCATCCACCACTCATCTACCATAGAGCCACCATTCATGTACCATAGAGGCACCATTCATCAACCATAGAGCCACCATTCATCTACCATAGAGCCACTACTCATCTACCATAGGGCTACCATTCATCTACCGTTCATCCACCACTCATCTACCATAGGGCTACCATTCATCTACCATAGAGCCACTATTCATCTACCATAGAGCCACCATTCATCTACCATAGAGCCACCTTTCATCTACCATTCAGCCACCATTCATATACCATTCATCTACCATAGAGCCACCATTCATCTACCATGAAGCCACCTTTCATCTACCATTCAGCCACCATTCATCTACCATTCATTTACCATAAAGCCACCATTCATCTACCATAAAGCCACCATTCATCTACCATAGAGCCACCATTTATCTACCATAGAGCCACCATTCATCTACCATAGAGCCACCACTCATCTACCATTCATCCACCACTCATCTACCAAAGAGCCACCACTCATCTACCATAGAACCACCATTCATCTACCATAGAGCCACCATTCATCTACCATAGAGCCACCATTCATCTACAATAGAGCCACCTTTCATCTACCATTCAGCCACCATTCATCTACCATTCCTCTACCATAGAGCCACCATTCATCTACCATAAAGCCACCATTCATCTACCATAGAGCCACCATTTATATACCATGGAGCCACCATTCATCTACCATAGAGCCACCAATCATCTACCATAGAGCCACCATTCATTAACCATAGAGCCACCATTAATCTACCATAGGGCTACCATTCATCTACCATTCATCCACCACTCATCTACCATAGAGCCACCATTCATCTACCATAGAGCCACAATTCATCTACCATAGAGCCACCATTCATCTACCATAGAGCCACCATTTATCTACCATAGAGCCACCATTCATCTACCATAGAGCCACCATTCATCTACCATTAAGCCACCATTCATCTACAATAGAGCCGCCATTTATCTACCATAGAGCCACCATTCATCTACCATAGAGCCACCATTCATCTACCATAGAGCCACCATTCATCTACCATAGAGCCACCATTAATCTACCATAGGGCTACCATTCATCTACCATTCATCCACCACTCATCTACCATAGAGCCGCCATTTATCTACCATAGAGCCACCATTCATCTACCATAGAGCCACCATTCATCTACCATAGAGCCACCATTCATCTACCATAGAGCCACCTTTCATCTACCATTCAGCCACCATTCATCTACCATTCATCTACCATAGAGCCACCATTCATCTACCATAAAGCCACCATTCATCTACCATAGAGCCACCATTCATGTACCATAGAGCCACCATTCATCTGTCATAGAGCCACCATTCATCTACCATAGAGCCACCATTCATCTACCATAGAGCCACCATTCATCTACCATAGAGCCACCATTCATCTACCATAGAGCCACCATTAATCTACCATAGGGCTACCATTCATCTACCATTCATCCACCACTCATCTACCATAGAGCCACCATTCATCTACCATAGAGCCACCATTCATTTACCATAGAGCCACCATTCATCTACCACAGAGCCACCATTCATCTACCATAGAGCAACCATTCATCTACCATAGAGCCACCATTCATCTACCATAGAGCCACCATTCATCTACCATAGAGCAACCATTCATCTACCATAGAGCCACCATTCATCTACCATAGAGCCACCATTCATCTACCATAGAGCCACCTTTCATCTACCATTCAGCCACCATTCATCTACCATTCATCTACCATAGAGCCACCATTCATCTACCATAAAGCCACCATTCATCTACCATAGAGCCACCATTCATCTACCATAGAGCCACCATTCATCTGTCATAGAGCCACCATTCATCTACCATAGAGCCACCATTCATCTACCATAGAGCCACCATTCATCTACCATAGAGCCACCATTCATCTACCATAGAGCCACCATTAATCTACCATAGGGCTACCATTCATCTACCATTCATCCACCACTCATCTACCATAGAGCCACCATTCATCTACCATAGAGCCACCATTCATCTATCATAGAGCCACCATTCATCTACCACAGAGCCACCATTCATCTACCATAGAGCAACCATTCATCTACCATAGAGCCACCATTCATCTACCATAGAGCCACCACTCATCTACCATTCATCCACCACTCATCTACCAAAGAGCCACCACTCATCTACCATAGAGCCACCATTCATCTACCATAGAGCCACCATTCATCTACCATAGAGCCACCATTCATCTACCATAGAGCCACCTTTCATCTACCATTCAGCCACCATTAATCTACCATTCATCTACCAATGAGCCACCATTCATCTACCATAAAGCCACCATTCATCTACCATAGAGCCACCATTTATCTACCATAGAGCCACCATTCATCTACCATAGAGCCACCATTCATCTACCATAGAGCCACCATTCATCTACCATAGAGCCACCATTCATCTACCATAGAGCCACCATTCATCTACCATAGAGCCACCATTCATCTACCATAGAGCCACCATTAATCTACCATAGGGCTACCATTCATCTACCATTCATCCACCACTCATCTACCATAGAGCCACCATTCATCTACCATAGAGCCACCATTCATCTACCATAGAGCCACCATTCATCTACCATAGAGCCACCATTCATCTACCATAGAGCCACCATTCATCTACCATAGAGCCACCATTCATCTACCATAGAGCCACCATTCATCTACCATAGAGCCACCACTCATCTACCATTCATCCACCACTCATCTACCAAAGAGCCACCACTCATCTACCATAGAGCCACCATTCATCTACCATAGAGCCACCATTCATCTACCATAGAGCCACCATTCATCTACCATAGAGCCACCTTTCATCTACCATTCAGCCACCATTCATCTACCATTCATCTACCATAGAGCCACCATTCATCTACCATAAAGCCACCATTCATCTACCATAGAGCCACCATTTATCTACCATAGAGCCACCATTCATATACGATAGAGCCACCATTCATCTACCATAGAGCCACCATTCACCTACCATAGAGCCACCATTCATCTACCATAGAGCCACCATTAATCTACCATAGGGCTACCATTCATCTACCATTCATCCACCACTCATCTACCATAGAGCCACCATTCATCTACCATAGAGCCACCATTCATCTACCATAGAGCCACCATTCATCTACCATAGAGCCACTACTCATCTACCATAGGGCTACTATTCATCTACCGTTCATCCAACACTCCTCTACCATAGGGCTACCATTCATCTACCATAGAGCCACCATTCATCTACCATAGAGCCACCATTCATCTACCATAGAGCCACCATTAATCTACCATAGGGCTACCATTCATCTACCATTCATCCACCACTCATCTACCATAGAGCCACCATTCATCTACCATAGAGCAACCATTCATCTACCATAGAGCCACCATTCATCTACCATAGAGCCACCATTCATCTACCATAGAGCCACTATTCATCTACCATAGAGCCACCACTCATCTACCATTCATCCACCACTCATCTACCAAAGAGCCACCACTCATCTACCATAGAGCCACCATTCATCTACCATAGAGCCACCATTCATCTACCATAGAGCCACCATTCATCTACCATAGAGCCACCTTTCATCTACCATTCAGCCACCATTTATCTACCATTCATCTACCATAGAGCCACCATTCATCTACCATAAAGCCACCATTCATCTACCATAGAGCCACCATTTATCTACCATAGAGCCACCATTCATCTACCATAGACCCACCATTCATCTACCATAGAGCCACCATTCATCTACCATAGAGCCACCATTAATCTACCATAGGGCTACCATTCATCTACCATTCATCCACCACTCATCTACCATAGAGCCACCATTCATCTACCATAGAGCCACCATTCATCTACCATAGAACCACCATTCATCTACCATAGAGCCACTACTCATCTACTATAGGGCTACCATTCATCTACCGTTCATCCACCACTCATCTACAATAGGGCTACCATTCATCTACCATAGAGCCACCATTCATCTACCATAGAGCCACCATTCATCTACCATAGAGCCACCATTCATCTACCATAGGGCTAACATTCATCTACCATTCATCCACCACACATCTACCATTCATCTACCATACAGCTACCATTCACCTACCATAGAGCCAGCATTCATCTACCATTCATCCACCACTCATCTACCATAGAGCCACCACTCATCTACCATAGAGCCACCATTCATCTACCATAGAGCCACCATTCATCTACCATAGAGCCACCATTCATTCACCACTCATCTACCATTCATCAACCATAGAGCCACCATTCATCTACCATAGAGCCACCATTCATCTACCATAGGGCCACCTTTCATCTACCATTCAGCCACCATTCATCTACCATTCATTTACCATAGAGCCACCATTCATCTTCCATGAAGCCACCATTCATCTACCATAGAGCCACCATTTATCTACCATAGAGCCACCATTCATCTACCATAGAGCCAACATTCATCTACCATAGAGCCACCATTCATCTACCATAGAGCCGCCATTAATCTACCATAGGGCTACCATTCATCTACCATTCATCCACCACTCATCTACCATAGAGCCACCATTCATCTACCATAGAGCCACCATTCATCTACCATAGAGCCACCATTCATCTACCATAGAGCCACCTTTCATCTACCATTCAGCCACCATTCATCTACCATTAATCTACCATAGAGCCACCATTCATCTACCATAAAGCCACCATTCATCTACCATAGAGCCACCATTTATCTACCATAGAGCCACCATTCATCTACGATAGAGCCACCATTCATCTACCATAGAGCCACCATTCATCTACCATAGAGCCACCATTCATCTACCATAGAGCCACCATTCATCTACCATAGGGCCACCTTTCATCTACCATTCAGCCACCATTCATCTACCATTCATTTACCATAGAGCCACCATTCATCTACCATAAAGCCACCATTCATCTACCATAGAGCCACCATTCATCTTCCATGAAGCCACCATTCATCTACCATAGAGCCACCATTTATCTACCATAGAGCCACCATTCATCTACCATAGAGCCAACATTCATCTACCATAGAGCCACCATTCATCTACCATAGAGCCGCCATTAATCTACCATAGGGCTACCATTCATCTACCATTCATCCACCACTCATCTACCATAGAGCCACCATTCATCTACCATAGAGCCACCATTCATCTACCATAGAGCCACCATTCATCTACCATAGAGCCACCTTTCATCTACCATTCAGCCACCATTCATCTACCATTAATCTACCATAGAGCCACCATTCATCTACCATAAAGCCACCATTCATCTACCATAGAGCCACCATTTATCTACCATAGAGCCACCATTCATCTACGATAGAGCCACCATTCATCTACCATAGAGCCACCATTCATCTACCATAGAGCCACCATTCATCTACCATAGAGCCAACATTTATCTACCATAGGGCTACCATTCATCTACCATTCATCCACCATTCATCTACCATAGAGCCACCATTCATCTACCATAGAGCCACCATTAATCTACCATAGGGCTACCATTCATCTACCATTCATCCACCACTCATCTACCATAGAGCCACCATTCATCTACCATAGAGCCACCATTCATCTACCATAGAGCCACCATTCATCTACCATAGAGCCACCATTCATCTACCATAGAGCCACCATTCATCTACCATAGAGCCACCACTCATATACCATTCATCCACCACTCATCTACCAAAGAGCCACCACTCATCTACCATAGAGCCACCATTCATCTACCATAGAGCCACCATTCATCTACCATAGAGCCACCATTCATCTACCATAGAGCCACCTTTCATCTACCATTCAGCCACCATTCATCTACCATTCATCTACCATAGAGCCACCATTCATCTACCATACAGCTACCATTCACCTACCATAGAGCCAGCATTCATCTACCATTCATCCACCACTCATCTACCATAGAGCCACCACTCATCTACCATAGAGCCACCATTCATCTAACATAGAGCCACCATTCATCTACCAGAGAGCCACCATTCATTCACCACTCATCTACCATTCATCTACCATAGAGCCACCATTCATCTACCATAGAGCCACCATTTATCTACCATAGGGCCACCTTTCATCTACCATTCAACCACCATTCATCTACCATTCATTTACCATAGAGCCACCATTCATCTACCATAAAGCCACCATTCATCTACCATAGAGCCACCATTTATCTACCATAGAGCCACCATTCATCTACCATAGAGCCAACATTCATCTACCATAGAGCCACCATTCATCTACCATAGAGCCACCATTCATCTACCATAGAGCCACCATTCATCTACCATAGAGCCACCATTCATCTACCATAGAGCCACCATTCATCTACCATAGAGCCACCATTCATCTACCATAGAGCCACCACTCATCTACCATTCATCCACCACTAATCTACCAAAGAGCCACCACTCATCTACCATAGAGCCACCATTCATCTACCATAGAGCCACCATTCATCTACCATAGAGCCACCATTCATCTACCATAGAGCCACCTTTCATCTACCTTTCAGCCACCATTCATCTACCATTCATCTACCATAGAGCCACCATTCATCTACCATAAAGCCACCATTCATCTACCATAGAGCCACCATTTATCTACCATAGAGCCACCATTCATCTACGATAGAGCCACCATTCATCTACCATAGAGCTACCATTCATCTACCATAGAGCCACCATTAATCTAACATAGGGCTACCATTCATCTACCATTCATCCACCACTCATCTACCATAGAGCCACCATTCATGTACCATAGAGGCACCATTCATCAACCATAGAGCCACCATTCATCTACCATAGAGCCACTACTCATCTACCATAGGGCTACCATTCATCTACCGTTCATCCACCACTCATCTACCATAGGGCTACCATTCATCTACCATAGAGCCACTATTCATCTACCATAGAGCCACCATTCATCTACCATAGAGCCACCTTTCATCTACCATTCAGCCACCATTCATATACCATTCATCTACCATAGAGCCACCATTCATCTACCATGAAGCCACCTTTCATCTACCATTCAGCCACCATTCATCTACCATTCATTTACCATAAAGCCACCATTCATCTACCATAAAGCCACCATTCATCTACCATAGAGCCACCATTTATCTACCATAGAGCCACCATTCATCTACCATAGAGCCACCACTCATCTACCATTCATCCACCACTCATCTACCAAAGAGCCACCACTCATCTACCATAGAACCACCATTCATCTACCATAGAGCCACCATTCATCTACCATAGAGCCACCATTCATCTACAATAGAGCCACCTTTCATCTACCATTCAGCCACCATTCATCTACCATTCCTCTACCATAGAGCCACCATTCATCTACCATAAAGCCACCATTCATCTACCATAGAGCCACCATTTATATACCATGGAGCCACCATTCATCTACCATAGAGCCACCAATCATCTACCATAGAGCCACCATTCATTAACCATAGAGCCACCATTAATCTACCATAGGGCTACCATTCATCTACCATTCATCCACCACTCATCTACCATAGAGCCACCATTCATCTACCATAGAGCCACAATTCATCTACCATAGAGCCACCATTCATCTACCATAGAGCCACCATTTATCTACCATAGAGCCACCATTCATCTACCATAGAGCCACCATTCATCTACCATTAAGCCACCATTCATCTACAATAGAGCCGCCATTTATCTACCATAGAGCCACCATTCATCTACCATAGAGCCACCATTCATCTACCATAGAGCCACCATTCATCTACCATAGAGCCACCATTAATCTACCATAGGGCTACCATTCATCTACCATTCATCCACCACTCATCTACCATAGAGCCGCCATTTATCTACCATAGAGCCACCATTCATCTACCATAGAGCCACCATTCATCTACCATAGAGCCACCATTCATCTACCATAGAGCCACCTTTCATCTACCATTCAGCCACCATTCATCTACCATTCATCTACCATAGAGCCACCATTCATCTACCATAAAGCCACCATTCATCTACCATAGAGCCACCATTCATGTACCATAGAGCCACCATTCATCTGTCATAGAGCCACCATTCATCTACCATAGAGCCACCATTCATCTACCATAGAGCCACCATTCATCTACCATAGAGCCACCATTCATCTACCATAGAGCCACCATTAATCTACCATAGGGCTACCATTCATCTACCATTCATCCACCACTCATCTACCATAGAGCCACCATTCATCTACCATAGAGCCACCATTCATTTACCATAGAGCCACCATTCATCTACCACAGAGCCACCATTCATCTACCATAGAGCAACCATTCATCTACCATAGAGCCACCATTCATCTACCATAGAGCCACCATTCATCTACCATAGAGCAACCATTCATCTACCATAGAGCCACCATTCATCTACCATAGAGCCACCATTCATCTACCATAGAGCCACCTTTCATCTACCATTCAGCCACCATTCATCTACCATTCATCTACCATAGAGCCACCATTCATCTACCATAAAGCCACCATTCATCTACCATAGAGCCACCATTCATCTACCATAGAGCCACCATTCATCTGTCATAGAGCCACCATTCATCTACCATAGAGCCACCATTCATCTACCATAGAGCCACCATTCATCTACCATAGAGCCACCATTCATCTACCATAGAGCCACCATTAATCTACCATAGGGCTACCATTCATCTACCATTCATCCACCACTCATCTACCATAGAGCCACCATTCATCTACCATAGAGCCACCATTCATCTATCATAGAGCCACCATTCATCTACCACAGAGCCACCATTCATCTACCATAGAGCAACCATTCATCTACCATAGAGCCACCATTCATCTACCATAGAGCCACCACTCATCTACCATTCATCCACCACTCATCTACCAAAGAGCCACCACTCATCTACCATAGAGCCACCATTCATCTACCATAGAGCCACCATTCATCTACCATAGAGCCACCATTCATCTACCATAGAGCCACCTTTCATCTACCATTCAGCCACCATTAATCTACCATTCATCTACCAATGAGCCACCATTCATCTACCATAAAGCCACCATTCATCTACCATAGAGCCACCATTTATCTACCATAGAGCCACCATTCATCTACCATAGAGCCACCATTCATCTACCATAGAGCCACCATTCATCTACCATAGAGCCACCATTCATCTACCATAGAGCCACCATTCATCTACCATAGAGCCACCATTCATCTACCATAGAGCCACCATTAATCTACCATAGGGCTACCATTCATCTACCATTCATCCACCACTCATCTACCATAGAGCCACCATTCATCTACCATAGAGCCACCATTCATCTACCATAGAGCCACCATTCATCTACCATAGAGCCACCATTCATCTACCATAGAGCCACCATTCATCTACCATAGAGCCACCATTCATCTACCATAGAGCCACCATTCATCTACCATAGAGCCACCACTCATCTACCATTCATCCACCACTCATCTACCAAAGAGCCACCACTCATCTACCATAGAGCCACCATTCATCTACCATAGAGCCACCATTCATCTACCATAGAGCCACCATTCATCTACCATAGAGCCACCTTTCATCTACCATTCAGCCACCATTCATCTACCATTCATCTACCATAGAGCCACCATTCATCTACCATAAAGCCACCATTCATCTACCATAGAGCCACCATTTATCTACCATAGAGCCACCATTCATATACGATAGAGCCACCATTCATCTACCATAGAGCCACCATTCACCTACCATAGAGCCACCATTCATCTACCATAGAGCCACCATTAATCTACCATAGGGCTACCATTCATCTACCATTCATCCACCACTCATCTACCATAGAGCCACCATTCATCTACCATAGAGCCACCATTCATCTACCATAGAGCCACCATTCATCTACCATAGAGCCACTACTCATCTACCATAGGGCTACTATTCATCTACCGTTCATCCAACACTCCTCTACCATAGGGCTACCATTCATCTACCATAGAGCCACCATTCATCTACCATAGAGCCACCATTCATCTACCATAGAGCCACCATTAATCTACCATAGGGCTACCATTCATCTACCATTCATCCACCACTCATCTACCATAGAGCCACCATTCATCTACCATAGAGCAACCATTCATCTACCATAGAGCCACCATTCATCTACCATAGAGCCACCATTCATCTACCATAGAGCCACTATTCATCTACCATAGAGCCACCACTCATCTACCATTCATCCACCACTCATCTACCAAAGAGCCACCACTCATCTACCATAGAGCCACCATTCATCTACCATAGAGCCACCATTCATCTACCATAGAGCCACCATTCATCTACCATAGAGCCACCTTTCATCTACCATTCAGCCACCATTTATCTACCATTCATCTACCATAGAGCCACCATTCATCTACCATAAAGCCACCATTCATCTACCATAGAGCCACCATTTATCTACCATAGAGCCACCATTCATCTACCATAGACCCACCATTCATCTACCATAGAGCCACCATTCATCTACCATAGAGCCACCATTAATCTACCATAGGGCTACCATTCATCTACCATTCATCCACCACTCATCTACCATAGAGCCACCATTCATCTACCATAGAGCCACCATTCATCTACCATAGAACCACCATTCATCTACCATAGAGCCACTACTCATCTACTATAGGGCTACCATTCATCTACCGTTCATCCACCACTCATCTACAATAGGGCTACCATTCATCTACCATAGAGCCACCATTCATCTACCATAGAGCCACCATTCATCTACCATAGAGCCACCATTCATCTACCATAGGGCTAACATTCATCTACCATTCATCCACCACACATCTACCATTCATCTACCATACAGCTACCATTCACCTACCATAGAGCCAGCATTCATCTACCATTCATCCACCACTCATCTACCATAGAGCCACCACTCATCTACCATAGAGCCACCATTCATCTACCATAGAGCCACCATTCATCTACCATAGAGCCACCATTCATTCACCACTCATCTACCATTCATCAACCATAGAGCCACCATTCATCTACCATAGAGCCACCATTCATCTACCATAGGGCCACCTTTCATCTACCATTCAGCCACCATTCATCTACCATTCATTTACCATAGAGCCACCATTCATCTTCCATGAAGCCACCATTCATCTACCATAGAGCCACCATTTATCTACCATAGAGCCACCATTCATCTACCATAGAGCCAACATTCATCTACCATAGAGCCACCATTCATCTACCATAGAGCCGCCATTAATCTACCATAGGGCTACCATTCATCTACCATTCATCCACCACTCATCTACCATAGAGCCACCATTCATCTACCATAGAGCCACCATTCATCTACCATAGAGCCACCATTCATCTACCATAGAGCCACCTTTCATCTACCATTCAGCCACCATTCATCTACCATTAATCTACCATAGAGCCACCATTCATCTACCATAAAGCCACCATTCATCTACCATAGAGCCACCATTTATCTACCATAGAGCCACCATTCATCTACGATAGAGCCACCATTCATCTACCATAGAGCCACCATTCATCTACCATAGAGCCACCATTCATCTACCATAGAGCCACCATTCATCTACCATAGGGCCACCTTTCATCTACCATTCAGCCACCATTCATCTACCATTCATTTACCATAGAGCCACCATTCATCTACCATAAAGCCACCATTCATCTACCATAGAGCCACCATTTATCTACCATAGAGCCACCATTCATCTACCATAGAGCCACCATTCATCTACCATAGAGCCACCATTCATCTACCATAGAGCCGCCATTAATCTACTATAGGGCTACCATTCATCTACCATTCATCCACCACTCATCTACCATAGAGCCACCATTTATCTACCATAGAGCCACCATTCATCTACCATAGAGCCACCACTCATCTACCATTCATCCACCACTCATTTACCAAAGAGCCACCACTGGTCTTCCATAGAGCCACCATTCATCTACCATAGAGCCACCATTCATCTACCATAGAGCCACCATTCATCTACCATAGAGCCACCTTTCATCTACCATTCAGCCACCATTCATCTACCATTCATCTACCATAAAGCCACCATTCATCCACCATAAAGCCACCATTCATCTACCATAGAGCCACCATTTATCTACCATAGAGCCACCATTCATTTACCATAGATCCAACATTAATCTTCCATAGGGCTACCATTCATCTACCATTCATCCACCACTCATCTACCATAGAGCCACCATTCATCTACCATAGAGCCACCATTCATCTACCATAGAGCCACCATTCATCTACCATAGAGCCACCATTCATCTACCATAGAGCCACCATTTATCTACCATAGGGCTACCATTCATCTACCATTCATCCACCACTCATCTACCATAGAGCAACCATTCATCTACCATAGAGCCACCATTCATCTACCATAGAGCCACCATTCATTTACCATAGAGCCACCATTCATCTACCATAGAGCCACCACTCATCTACCATTCATCCACCACTCATCTACCAAAGAGCCACCACTCATCTACCATAGAGCCACCATTCATCTACCATAGAGCCACCATTCATCTACCATAGAGCCACCATTCATCTACCATAGAGCCACCTTTCATCTACCATTCAGCCACCATTAATCTACCATTCATCTACCATAGAGCCACCATTCATCTACCATAAAGCCACCATTCATCTACCATAGAGCCACCATTTATCTACCATAGAGCCACCATTCATCTACCATAGAGCCACCATTCATCTACCATAGAGCCACCATTCATCTACCATAGAGCCACCATTCATCTATCATAGAGCCACCATTCATCTACCATAGAGCCACCATTCATCTACCATAGAGCCACCATTAATCTACCATAGGGCTACCATTCATCTACCATTCATCCACCACTCATCTACCATAGAGCCACCTTTCATCTACCATTCAGCCACCATTAATCTACCATTCATCTACCATAGAGCCACCATTCATCTACCATAGAGCCACTACTCATCTACCATAGGGCTACCATTCATCTACCGTTCATCCACCACTCATCTACCATAGGGCTACCATTCATCTACCATAGAGCCACCATTCATCTACCATAGAGCCACCATTCATCTACCATAGAGCCACCATTAATCTACCATAGGCCTACCATTCATCTACCATTCATCCACCACTCATCTACCATAGAGCCACCATTCATCTACCATAGAGCCACCATTCATCTACCATAGAGCCACCATTCATCTACCATAGAGCCACCATTCATCTACCATAGAGCCACCATTCATCTACCATAGAGCCACCACTCATCTACCATATGGCTAACATTCATCTACCATTCATCCACCACACATCTACCATTCATCTACCATACAGCTACCATTCACCTACCATAGAGCCACCATTCATCTACCATTCATCCACCCCTCATCTACCATAGAGCCACCCCTCATCTACCATAGAGCCAACATTCATCTACCATAGAGCCACCATTCATCTACCATAGAGCCTCCATTCATTCACCACTCATCTACCATTCATCTACCATAGAGCCACCATTCATCTACCATAGAGCCACCATTCATCTACCATAGGGCCACCTTTCATCTACCATTCAGCCACCATTCATCTACCATTCATTTACCATAGAGCCACCATTCATCTACCATAAAGCCACCATTCATCTAACATAGAGCCACCATTTATCTACCATAGGGCCACCATTCATCTACCATAGAGCCACCATTCATCTACCATAGAGCTACCATTCATCTACCATAGAGCCACCATTAATCTACCATAGGGTTACCATTCATCTACCATTCATCCACCACTCATCTACCATAGAGCCACCATTTATCTACCATAGAGCCACCATTCATCTACCATAGAGCCACCATTCATCTACCATAGAGCCACCTTTCATCTACCATTCATCCACCATTCATCTACCATTCATCTACCATAAAGCCACCATTCATCTACCATAAAGCCACCATTCATCTACCATAGAGCCACCATTTATCTACCATAGAGCCACCATTCATTTACCATAGAGCCACCATTAATCTTCCATAGGGCTACCATTTATCTACCATTCATCCACCACTCATCTACCATAGAGCCACCATTCATCTACCATAGAGCCACCATTCATCTACCATAGAGTCACCATTCATCTACCATAGAGCCACCATTCATCTACCATAGAGCCACCATTCATCTACCATAGAGCCACCATTCATCTACCATAGAGCCACCACTCATCTACCATTCATCCACCACTCATCTACCAAAGAGCCACCACTAATCTACCATAGAGCCACCATTCATCTACCATAGAGCCATCATTCATCTACCATAGAGCCACCATTCATCTACCATAGAGCCACCTTTCATCTACCATTCAGCCACCATTCATCTACCATTCATCTACCATAGAGCCACCATTCATCTACCATAGAGCCACCATTTATCTACCATAGAGCCACCATTCATTTACCATAGAGCCACCATTAATCTACCATAGGGCTACCATTCATCTACCATTCATCCACCACTCATCTACCATAGAGCCACCATTCATCTACCATAGAGCCACCATTCATCTACCATAGATCCACCATTCATCTACCATAGAGCCACCATTCATCTACCATAGAGCCACCATTCATCTACCATAGAGCCACCATTCATCTACCATAGAGCCACCACTCATCTACCATTCATCCACCACTCATCTACCAAAGCGCCACCACTCATCTACCATAGAGCCACCATTCATCTACCATAGAGCCATCATTCATCTACCATAGAGCCACCATTCATCTACCATAGAGCCACCATTCATCTACCATAGAGCCACCATTCATTTACCATAGAGCCACCATTAATCTACCATAGGGCTACCATTCATCTACCATTCATCCACCACTCATCTACCATAGAGCCACCATTCATCTACCATAGAGCCACCATTCATCTACCATAGAGCCACCATTCATCTACCATAGAGCCACCATTCATCTACCATAGAGCCACCACTCATCTACCATAGGGCTAACATTCATCTACCATTCATCCACCACACATCTACCATTCATCTACCATACAGCCACCATTCACCTACCATAGAGCCACCATTCATCTACCATTCATCCACCACTCATCTACCATAGAGCCACCACTCATCTACCATAGAGCCACCATTCATCTACCATAGAGCCACCATTCATCTACCATAGAGCCACCATTCATTTACCACTCATCTACCACTCATCTACCATAAAGCCACCATTCATCTACCATAGGGCCACCATTCATATACCATAGGGCCACCTTTCATCTACCATTCAGCCACCATTCATCTACCATTCATTTACCATAGAGCCACCATTCATCTACCATAAAGCCACCATTCATCTACCATAGAGCCACCATTTATCTACCATAGAGCCACCATTCATCTACCATAGGGCTACTATTCATCTACCATTCATCCACCATTCATCTACCATAGAGCCACCACTCATCTACCATTCATCCACCACTCATCTACCAAAGAGCCACCACTCATCTACCATAGAGCCACCATTCATCTACCATAGAGCCACCTTTCATCTACCATTCAGCCACCATTCATCTACCATTCATCTACCATAGAGCCACCATTCATCTACCATAAAGCCACCATTCATCTACCATAGAGCCACCATTTATCTACCATGGAGCCACCATTCATCTACCATTCATCTACCATTCATCTACCATAGAGCCACCATTCATCTACCATAGAGCCACCATTCATCTACCATAGAGCCACCACTCATCTACCATTCATCCACCACTCATCTACCAAAGAGCCACCACTCATCTACCATAGAGCCACCATTCATCTACCATAGAGCCACCATTCATCTACCATAGAGCCACCATTCATCTACCATAGAGCCACCTTTCATCTACCATTCAGCCACCATTAATCTACAATTCATCTACCAATGAGCCACCATTCATCTACCATCAAGCCACCATTCATCTACCATAGAGCCACCATTTATCTACCATAGAGCCACCATTCATCTACCATAGAGCCACCATTCATCTACCATAGAGCCACCATTCATCTACCATAGAGCCACCATTCATCTACCATAGAGCCACCATTCATCTACCATAGAGCCACCATTCATCTACCATAGAGCCACCATTAATCTACCATAGGGCTACCATTCATCTACCATTCATCCACCACTCATCTACCATAGAGCCACCATTCATCTACCATAGAGCCACCATTCATCTACCATAGAGCCACCATTCATCTACCATAGAGCCACCATTTATCTACCATAGAGCCACCATTCATTTACCATAGAGCCACCATTAATCTACCATAGGGCTACCATTTATCTACCATTCATCCACCACTCATCTACCATAGAGCCACCATTCATCTACCATAGAGCCACCATTCATCTACCATAGAGTCACCATTCATCTACCATAGAGCCACCATTCATCTACCATAGAGCCACCATTCATCTACCATAGAGCCACCATTCATCTACCATAGAGCCACCACTCATCTACCATTCATCCACCACTCATCTACCAAAGAGCCACCACTAATCTACCATAGAGCCACCATTCATCTACCATAGAGTCATCATTCATCTACCATAGAGCCACCATTCATCTACCATAGAGCCACCATTCATCCACCACTCATCTACCATAGAGCCACCATTCATCTACCATAGAGCCACCATTCATCTACCATAGAGCCACCATTTATCTACCATAGAGCCACCATTCATTTACCATAGAGCCACCATTAATCTACCATAGGGCTACCATTCATCTACCATTCATCCACCACTCATCTACCATAGAGCCACCATTCATCTACCATAGAGCCACCATTCATCTACCATAGATCCACCATTCATCTACCATAGAGCCACCATTCATCTACCATAGAGCCACCATTCATCTACCATAGAGCCACCATTCATCTACCATAGAGCCACCACTCATCTACCATTCATCCACCACTCATCTACCAAAGCGCCACCACTCATCTACCATAGAGCCACCATTCATCTACCATAGAGCCATCATTCATCTACCATAGAGCCACCATTCATCTACCATAGAGCCACCATTCATCTACCATAGAGCCACCATTCATTTACCATAGAGCCACCATTAATCTACCATAGGGCTACCATTCATCTACCATTCATCCACCACTCATCTACCATAGAGCCACCATTCATCTACCATAGAGCCACCATTCATCTACCATAGAGCCACCATTCATCTACCATAGAGCCACCATTCATCTACCATAGAGCCACCACTCATCTACCATAGGGCTAACATTCATCTACCATTCATCCACCACACATCTACCATTCATCTACCATACAGCCACCATTCACCTACCATAGAGCCACCATTCATCTACCATTCATCCACCACTCATCTACCATAGAGCCACCACTCATCTACCATAGAGCCACCATTCATCTACCATAGAGCCACCATTCATCTACCATAGAGCCACCATTCATTTACCACTCATCTACCACTCATCTACCATAAAGCCACCATTCATCTACCATAGGGCCACCATTCATATACCATAGGGCCACCTTTCATCTACCATTCAGCCACCATTCATCTACCATTCATTTACCATAGAGCCACCATTCATCTACCATAAAGCCACCATTCATCTACCATAGAGCCACCATTTATCTACCATAGAGCCACCATTCATCTACCATAGGGCTACTATTCATCTACCATTCATCCACCATTCATCTACCATAGAGCCACCATTCATCTACCATAGAGCCACCACTCATCTACCATTCATCCACCACTCATCTACCAAAGAGCCACCACTCATCTACCATAGAGCCACCATTCATCTACCATAGAGCCACCTTTCATCTACCATTCAGCCACCATTCATCTACCATTCATCTACCATAGAGCCACCATTCATCTACCATAAAGCCACCATTCATCTACCATAGAGCCACCATTTATCTACCATGGAGCCACCATTCATCTACCATTCATCTACCATTCATCTACCATAGAGCCACCATTCATCTACCATAGAGCCACCATTCATCTACCATAGAGCCACCACTCATCTACCATTCATCCACCACTCATCTACCAAAGAGCCACCACTCATCTACCATAGAGCCACCATTCATCTACCATAAAGCCACCATTCATCTACCATAGAGCCACCATTCATCTACCATAGAGCCACCTTTCATCTACCATTCAGCCACCATTAATCTACAATTCATCTACCAATGAGCCACCATTCATCTACCATCAAGCCACCATTCATCTACCATAGAGCCACCATTTATCTACCATAGAGCCACCATTCATCTACCATAGAGCCACCATTCATCTACCATAGAGCCACCATTCATCTACCATAGAGCCACCATTCATCTACCATAGAGCCACCATTCATCTACCATAGAGCCACCATTCATCTACCATAGAGCCACCATTAATCTACCATAGGGCTACCATTCATCTACCATTCATCCACCACTCATCTACCATAGAGCCACCATTCATCTACCATAGAGCCACCATTCATCTACCATAGAGCCACCATTCATCTACCATAGAGCCACCATTCATCTACCATAGAGCCACCATTCATCTACCATAGAGCCACCATTCATCTACCAAAGAGCCACCATTCATCTACCATAGAGCCACCACTCATCTACCATTCATCCACCACTCATCTACCAAAGAGCCACCACTCATCTACCATAGAGCCACCATTCATCTACCATAGAGCCACCATTCATCTACCATAGAGCCACCATTCATCTACCATAGAGCCACCTTTCATCTACCATTCAGCCACCGTTCATCTACCATTCATCTACCATAGAGCCACCATTCATCTACCATAGAGCCACCATTTATCTACCATAGAGCCACCATTCATTTACCATAGAGCCACCATTAATCTACCATAGGGCTACCATTCATCTACCATTCATCCACCACTCATCTACCATAGAGCCACCATTCATCTACCATAGAGCCACCATTCATCTACCATAGATCCACCATTCATCTACCATAGAGCCACCATTCATCTACCATAGAGCCACCATTCATCTACCATAGAGCCACCATTCATCTACCATAGAGCCACCACTCATCTACCATTCATCCACCACTCATCTACCAAAGCGCCACCACTCATCTACCATAGAGCCACCATTCATCTACCATAGAGCCATCATTCATCTACCATAGAGCCACCATTCATCTACCATAGAGCCACCATTCATCTACCATAGAGCCACCATTCATTTACCATAGAGCCACCATTAATCTACCATAGGGCTACCATTCATCTACCATTCATCCACCACTCATCTACCATAGAGCCACCATTCATCTACCATAGAGCCACCATTCATCTACCATAGAGCCACCATTCATCTACCATAGAGCCACCATTCATCTACCATAGAGCCACCACTCATCTACCATAGGGCTAACATTCATCTACCATTCATCCACCACACATCTACCATTCATCTACCATACAGCCACCATTCACCTACCATAGAGCCACCATTCATCTACCATTCATCCACCACTCATCTACCATAGAGCCACCACTCATCTACCATAGAGCCACCATTTATCTACCATAGAGCCACTATTCATATACGATAGAGCCACCATTCATCTACCATAGAGCCACCATTCACCTACCATAGAGCCACCATTCATCTACCATAGAGCCACCATTAATCTACCATAGGGCTACCATTCATCTACCATTCATCCACCACTCATCTACCATAGAGCCACCATTCATCTACCATAGAGCCACCATTCATCTACCATAGAGCCACCATTCATCTACCATAGAGCCACTACTCATCTACCATAGGGCTACTATTCATCTACCGTTCATCCAACACTCCTCTACCATAGGGCTACCATTCATCTACCATAGAGCCACCATTCATCTACCATAGAGCCACCATTCATCTACCATAGAGCCACCATTAATCTACCATAGGGCTACCATTCATCTACCATTCATCCACCACTCATCTACCATAGAGCCACCATTCATCTACCATAGAGCCACCATTCATCTACCATAGAGCCACCATTCATCTACCATAGAGCCACCATTCATCTACCATAGAGCCACCATTCATCTACCATAGAGCCACCACTCATATACCATTCATCCACCACTCATCTACCAAAGAGCCACCACTCATCTACCATAGAGCCACCATTCATCTACCATAGAGCCACCATTCATCTACCATAGAGCCACCATTCATCTACCATAGAGCCACCTTTCATCTACCATTCAGCCACCATTCATCTACCATTCATCTACCATAGAGCCACCATTCATCTACCATACAGCTACCATTCACCTACCATAGAGCCAGCATTCATCTACCATTCATCCACCACTCATCTACCATAGAGCCACCACTCATCTACCATAGAGCCACCATTCATCTAACATAGAGCCACCATTCATCTACCATAGAGCCACCATTCATTCACCACTCATCTACCATAGAGCCACCACTCATCTACCATAGAGCCACCATTCATCTACCATAGAGCCACCATTCATCTACCATAGATCCACCATTCATCTACCATAGAGCCACCATTCATCTACCATAGAGCCACCATTCATCTACCATAGAGCCACCATTCATCTACCATAGAGCCACCACTCATCTACCATTCATCCACCACTCATCTACCAAAGCGCCACCACTCATCTACCATAGAGCCACCATTCATCTACCATAGAGCCATCATTCATCTACCATAGAGCCACCATTCATCTACCATAGAGCCACCATTCATCTACCATAGAGCCACCATTCATTTACCATAGAGCCACCATTAATCTACCATAGGGCTACCATTCATCTACCATTCATCCACCACTCATCTACCATAGAGCCACCATTCATCTACCATAGAGCCACCATTCATCTACCATAGAGCCACCATTCATCTACCATAGAGCCACCATTCATCTACCATAGAGCCACCACTCATCTACCATAGGGCTAACATTCATCTACCATTCATCCACCACACATCTACCATTCATCTACCATACAGCCACCATTCACCTACCATAGAGCCACCATTCATCTACCATTCATCCACCACTCATCTACCATAGAGCCACCACTCATCTACCATAGAGCCACCATTCATCTACCATAGAGCCACCATTCATCTACCATAGAGCCACCATTCATTTACCACTCATCTACCACTCATCTACCATAAAGCCACCATTCATCTACCATAGGGCCACCATTCATATACCATAGGGCCACCTTTCATCTACCATTCAGCCACCATTCATCTACCATTCATTTACCATAGAGCCACCATTCATCTACCATAAAGCCACCATTCATCTACCATAGAGCCACCATTTATCTACCATAGAGCCACCATTCATCTACCATAGGGCTACTATTCATCTACCATTCATCCACCATTCATCTACCATAGAGCCACCATTCATCTACCATAGAGCCACCACTCATCTACCATTCATCCACCACTCATCTACCAAAGAGCCACCACTCATCTACCATAGAGCCACCATTCATCTACCATAGAGCCACCTTTCATCTACCATTCAGCCACCATTCATCTACCATTCATCTACCATAGAGCCACCATTCATCTACCATAAAGCCACCATTCATCTACCATAGAGCCACCATTTATCTACCATGGAGCCACCATTCATCTACCATTCATCTACCATTCATCTACCATAGAGCCACCATTCATCTACCATAGAGCCACCATTCATCTACCATAGAGCCACCACTCATCTACCATTCATCCACCACTCATCTACCAAAGAGCCACCACTCATCTACCATAGAGCCACCATTCATCTACCATAGAGCCACCATTCATCTACCATAGAGCCACCATTCATCTACCATAGAGCCACCTTTCATCTACCATTCAGCCACCATTAATCTACAATTCATCTACCAATGAGCCACCATTCATCTACCATCAAGCCACCATTCATCTACCATAGAGCCACCATTTATCTACCATAGAGCCACCATTCATCTACCATAGAGCCACCATTCATCTACCATAGAGCCACCATTCATCTACCATAGAGCCACCATTCATCTACCATAGAGCCACCATTCATCTACCATAGAGCCACCATTCATCTACCATAGAGCCACCATTAATCTACCATAGGGCTACCATTCATCTACCATTCATCCACCACTCATCTACCATAGAGCCACCATTCATCTACCATAGAGCCACCATTCATCTACCATAGAGCCACCATTCATCTACCATAGAGCCACCATTCATCTACCATAGAGCCACCATTCATCTACCATAGAGCCACCATTCATCTACCAAAGAGCCACCATTCATCTACCATAGAGCCACCACTCATCTACCATTCATCCACCACTCATCTACCAAAGAGCCACCACTCATCTACCATAGAGCCACCATTCATCTACCATAGAGCCACCATTCATCTACCATAGAGCCACCATTCATCTACCATAGAGCCACCTTTCATCTACCATTCAGCCACCGTTCATCTACCATTCATCTACCATAGAGCCACCATTCATCTACCATAGAGCCACCATTTATCTACCATAGAGCCACCATTCATTTACCATAGAGCCACCATTAATCTACCATAGGGCTACCATTCATCTACCATTCATCCACCACTCATCTACCATAGAGCCACCATTCATCTACCATAGAGCCACCATTCATCTACCATAGATCCACCATTCATCTACCATAGAGCCACCATTCATCTACCATAGAGCCACCATTCATCTACCATAGAGCCACCATTCATCTACCATAGAGCCACCACTCATCTACCATTCATCCACCACTCATCTACCAAAGCGCCACCACTCATCTACCATAGAGCCACCATTCATCTACCATAGAGCCATCATTCATCTACCATAGAGCCACCATTCATCTACCATAGAGCCACCATTCATCTACCATAGAGCCACCATTCATTTACCATAGAGCCACCATTAATCTACCATAGGGCTACCATTCATCTACCATTCATCCACCACTCATCTACCATAGAGCCACCATTCATCTACCATAGAGCCACCATTCATCTACCATAGAGCCACCATTCATCTACCATAGAGCCACCATTCATCTACCATAGAGCCACCACTCATCTACCATAGGGCTAACATTCATCTACCATTCATCCACCACACATCTACCATTCATCTACCATACAGCCACCATTCACCTACCATAGAGCCACCATTCATCTACCATTCATCCACCACTCATCTACCATAGAGCCACCACTCATCTACCATAGAGCCACCATTTATCTACCATAGAGCCACTATTCATATACGATAGAGCCACCATTCATCTACCATAGAGCCACCATTCACCTACCATAGAGCCACCATTCATCTACCATAGAGCCACCATTAATCTACCATAGGGCTACCATTCATCTACCATTCATCCACCACTCATCTACCATAGAGCCACCATTCATCTACCATAGAGCCACCATTCATCTACCATAGAGCCACCATTCATCTACCATAGAGCCACTACTCATCTACCATAGGGCTACTATTCATCTACCGTTCATCCAACACTCCTCTACCATAGGGCTACCATTCATCTACCATAGAGCCACCATTCATCTACCATAGAGCCACCATTCATCTACCATAGAGCCACCATTAATCTACCATAGGGCTACCATTCATCTACCATTCATCCACCACTCATCTACCATAGAGCCACCATTCATCTACCATAGAGCCACCATTCATCTACCATAGAGCCACCATTCATCTACCATAGAGCCACCATTCATCTACCAAAGAGCCACCATTCATCTACCATAGAGCCACCACTCATATACCATTCATCCACCACTCATCTACCAAAGAGCCACCACTCATCTACCATAGAGCCACCATTCATCTACCATAGAGCCACCATTCATCTACCATAGAGCCACCATTCATCTACCATAGAGCCACCTTTCATCTACCATTCAGCCACCATTCATCTACCATTCATCTACCATAGAGCCACCATTCATCTACCATACAGCTACCATTCACCTACCATAGAGCCAGCATTCATCTACCATTCATCCACCACTCATCTACCATAGAGCCACCACTCATCTACCATAGAGCCACCATTCATCTAACATAGAGCCACCATTCATCTACCATAGAGCCACCATTCATTCACCACTCATCTACCATTCATCTACCATAGAGCCACCATTCATCTACCATAGAGCCACCATTCATCTACCATAGGGCCACCTTTCATCTACCATTCAACCACCATTCATCTACCATTCATTTACCATAGAGCCACCATTCATCTACCATAAAGCCACCATTCATCTACCATAGAGCCACCATTTATCTACCATAGAGCCACCATTCATCTACCATAGAGCCAACATTCATCTACCATAGAGCCACCATTCATCTACCATAGAGCCACCATTCATCTACCATAGAGCCACCATTCATCTACCATAGAGCCACCATTCATCTACCATAGAGCCACCATTCATCTACCATAGAGCCACCATTCATCTACCATAGAGCCACCACTCATCTACCATTCATCCACCACTAATCTACCAAAGAGCCACCACTCATCTACCATAGAGCCACCATTCATCTACCATAGAGCCACCATTCATCTACCATAGAGCCACCATTCATCTACCATAGAGCCACCTTTCATCTACCTTTCAGCCACCATTCATCTACCATAGAGCCACCATTAATCTAACATAGGGCTACCATTCATCTACCATTCATCCACCACTCATCTACCATAGAGCCACCATTCATGTACCATAGAGGCACCATTCATCTACCATAGAGCCACCATTCATCTACCATAGAGCCACTACTCATCTACCATAGGGCTACCATTCATCTACCGTTCATCCACCACTCATCTACCATAGGGCTACCATTCATCTACCATAGAGCCACTATTCATCTACCATAGAGCCACCATTCATCTACCATAGAGCCACCTTTCATCTACCATTCAGCCACCATTCATATACCATTCATCTACCATAGAGCCACCATTCATCTACCATGAAGCCACCTTTCATCTACCATTCAGCCACCATTCATCTACCATTCATTTACCATAAAGCCACCATTCATCTACCATAAAGCCACCATTCATCTACCATAGAGCCACCATTTATCTACCATAGAGCCACCATTCATCTACCATAGAGCCACCACTCATCTACCATTCATCCACCACTCATCTACCAAAGAGCCACCACTCATCTACCATAGAACCACCATTCATCTACCATAGAGCCACCATTCATCTACCATAGAGCCACCATTCATCTACAATAGAGCCACCTTTCATCTACCATTCAGCCACCATTCATCTACCATTCCTCTACCATAGAGCCACCATTCATCTACCATAAAGCCACCATTCATCTACCATAGAGCCACCATTTATATACCATGGAGCCACCATTCATCTACCATAGAGCCACCAATCATCTACCATAGAGCCACCATTCATTAACCATAGAGCCACCATTAATCTACCATAGGGCTACCATTCATCTACCATTCATCCACCACTCATCTACCATAGAGCCACCATTCATCTACCATAGAGCCACAATTCATCTACCATAGAGCCACCATTCATCTACCATAGAGCCACCATTTATCTACCATAGAGCCACCATTCATCTACCATAGAGCCACCATTCATCTACCATTAAGCCACCATTCATCTACAATAGAGCCGCCATTTATCTACCATAGAGCCACCATTCATCTACCATAGAGCCACCATTCATCTACCATAGAGCCACCATTCATCTACCATAGAGCCACCATTAATCTACCATAGGGCTACCATTCATCTACCATTCATCCACCACTCATCTACCATAGAGCCGCCATTTATCTACCATAGAGCCACCATTCATCTACCATAGAGCCACCATTCATCTACCATAGAGCCACCATTCATCTACCATAGAGCCACCTTTCATCTACCATTCAGCCACCATTCATCTACCATTCATCTACCATAGAGCCACCATTCATCTACCATAAAGCCACCATTCATCTACCATAGAGCCACCATTCATGTACCATAGAGCCACCATTCATCTGTCATAGAGCCACCATTCATCTACCATAGAGCCACCATTCATCTACCATAGAGCCACCATTCATCTACCATAGAGCCACCATTCATCTACCATAGAGCCACCATTAATCTACCATAGGGCTACCATTCATCTACCATTCATCCACCACTCATCTACCATAGAGCCACCATTCATCTACCATAGAGCCACCATTCATTTACCATAGAGCCACCATTCATCTACCACAGAGCCACCATTCATCTACCATAGAGCAACCATTCATCTACCATAGAGCCACCATTCATCTACCATAGAGCCACCATTCATCTACCATAGAGCAACCATTCATCTACCATAGAGCCACCATTCATCTACCATAGAGCCACCATTCATCTACCATAGAGCCACCTTTCATCTACCATTCAGCCACCATTCATCTACCATTCATCTACCATAGAGCCACCATTCATCTACCATAAAGCCACCATTCATCTACCATAGAGCCACCATTCATCTACCATAGAGCCACCATTCATCTGTCATAGAGCCACCATTCATCTACCATAGAGCCACCATTCATCTACCATAGAGCCACCATTCATCTACCATAGAGCCACCATTCATCTACCATAGAGCCACCATTAATCTACCATAGGGCTACCATTCATCTACCATTCATCCACCACTCATCTACCATAGAGCCACCATTCATCTACCATAGAGCCACCATTCATCTATCATAGAGCCACCATTCATCTACCACAGAGCCACCATTCATCTACCATAGAGCAACCATTCATCTACCATAGAGCCACCATTCATCTACCATAGAGCCACCACTCATCTACCATTCATCCACCACTCATCTACCAAAGAGCCACCACTCATCTACCATAGAGCCACCATTCATCTACCATAGAGCCACCATTCATCTACCATAGAGCCACCATTCATCTACCATAGAGCCACCTTTCATCTACCATTCAGCCACCATTAATCTACCATTCATCTACCAATGAGCCACCATTCATCTACCATAAAGCCACCATTCATCTACCATAGAGCCACCATTTATCTACCATAGAGCCACCATTCATCTACCATAGAGCCACCATTCATCTACCATAGAGCCACCATTCATCTACCATAGAGCCACCATTCATCTACCATAGAGCCACCATTCATCTACCATAGAGCCACCATTCATCTACCATAGAGCCACCATTAATCTACCATAGGGCTACCATTCATCTACCATTCATCCACCACTCATCTACCATAGAGCCACCATTCATCTACCATAGAGCCACCATTCATCTACCATAGAGCCACCATTCATCTACCATAGAGCCACCATTCATCTACCATAGAGCCACCATTCATCTACCATAGAGCCACCATTCATCTACCATAGAGCCACCATTCATCTACCATAGAGCCACCACTCATCTACCATTCATCCACCACTCATCTACCAAAAAGCCACCACTCATCTACCATAGAGCCACCATTCATCTACCATAGAGCCACCATTCATCTACCATAGAGCCACCATTCATCTACCATAGAGCCACCTTTCATCTACCATTCAGCCACCATTCATCTACCATTCATCTACCATAGAGCCACCATTCATCTACCATAAAGCCACCATTCATCTACCATAGAGCCACCATTTATCTACCATAGAGCCACCATTCATATACGATAGAGCCACCATTCATCTACCATAGAGCCACCATTCACCTACCATAGAGCCACCATTCATCTACCATAGAGCCACCATTAATCTACCATAGGGCTACCATTCATCTACCATTCATCCACCACTCATCTACCATAGAGCCACCATTCATCTACCATAGAGCCACCATTCATCTACCATAGAGCCACCATTCATCTACCATAGAGCCACTACTCATCTACCATAGGGCTACTATTCATCTACCGTTCATCCAACACTCCTCTACCATAGGGCTACCATTCATCTACCATAGAGCCACCATTCATCTACCATAGAGCCACCATTCATCTACCATAGAGCCACCATTAATCTACCATAGGGCTACCATTCATCTACCATTCATCCACCACTCATCTACCATAGAGCCACCATTCATCTACCATAGAGCCACCATTCATCTACCATAGAGCCACCATTCATCTACCATAGAGCCACCATTCATCTACCATAGAGCCACCATTCATCTACCATAGAGCCACCACTCATCTACCATTCATCCACCACTCATCTACCAAAGAGCCACCACTCATCTACCATAGAGCCACCATTCATCTACCATAGAGCCACCATTCATCTACCATAGAGCCACCATTCATCTACCATAGAGCCACCTTTCATCTACCATTCAGCCACCATTTATCTACCATTCATCTACCATAGAGCCACCATTCATCTACCATAAAGCCACCATTCATCTACCATAGAGCCACCATTTATCTACCATAGAGCCACCATTCATCTACCATAGACCCACCATTCATCTACTATAGAGCCACCATTCATCTACCATAGAGCCACCATTAATCTACCATAGGGCTACCATTCATCTACCATTCATCCACCACTCATCTACCATAGAGCCACCATTCATCTACCATAGAGCCACCATTCATCTACCATAGAACCACCATTCATCTACCATAGAGCCACTACTCATCTACTATAGGGCTACCATTCATCTACCGTTCATCCACCACTCATCTACAATAGGGCTACCATTCATCTACCATAGAGCCACCATTCATCTACCATAGAGCCACCATTCATCTACCATAGAGCCACCATTCATCTACCATAGGGCTAACATTCATCTACCATTCATCCACCACACATCTACCATTCATCTACCATACAGCTACCATTCACCTACCATAGAGCCAGCATTCATCTACCATTCATCCACCACTCATCTACCATAGAGCCACCACTCATCTACCATAGAGCCACCATTCATCTACCATAGAGCCACCATTCATCTACCATAGAGCCACCATTCATTCACCACTCATCTACCATTCATCAACCATAGAGCCACCATTCATCTACCATAGAGCCACCATTCATCTACCATAGGGCCACCTTTCATCTACCATTCAGCCACCATTCATCTACCATTCATTTACCATAGAGCCACCATTCATCTTCCATAAAGCCACCATTCATCTACCATAGAGCCACCATTTATCTACCATAGAGCCACCATTCTTCTACCATAGAGCCAACATTCATCTACCATAGAGCCACCATTCATCTACCATAGAGCCGCCATTAATCTACCATAGGGCTACCATTCATCTACCATTCATCCACCACTCATCTACCATAGAGCCACCATTCATATACCATAGAGCCACCATTCATCTACCATAGAGCCACCATTCATCTACCATAGAGCCACCTTTCATCTACCATTCAGCCACCATTCATCTACCATTAATCTACCATAGAGCCACCATTCATCTACCATAAAGCCACCATTCATCTACCATAGAGCCACCATTTATCTACCATAGAGCCACCATTCATCTACGATAGAGCCACCATTCATCTACCATAGAGCCACCATTCATCTACCATAGAGCCACCATTCATCTACCATAGAGCCACCATTCATCTACCATAGGGCCACCTTTCATCTACCATTCAGCCACCATTCATCTACCATTCATTTACCATAGAGCCACCATTCATCTACCATAAAGCCACCATTCATCTACCATAGAGCCACCATTTATCTACCATAGAGCCACCATTCATCTACCATAGAGCCACCATTCATCTACCATAGAGCCACCATTCATCTACCATAGAGCCGCCATTAATCTACCATAGGGCTACCATTCATCTACCATTCATCCACCACTCATCTACCATAGAGCCACCATTTATCTACCATAGAGCCACCATTCATCTACCATAGAGCCACCACTCATCTACCATTCATCCACCACTCATTTACCAAAGAGCCACCACTGGTCTTCCATAGAGCCACCATTCATCTACCATAGAGCCACCATTCATCTACCATAGAGCCACCATTCATCTACCATAGAGCCACCTTTCATCTACCATTCAGCCACCATTCATCTACCATTCATCTACCATAAAGCCACCATTCATCCACCATAAAGCCACCATTCATCTACCATAGAGCCACCATTTATCTACCATAGAGCCACCATTCATTTACCATAGATCCAACATTAATCTTCCATAGGGCTACCATTCATCTACCATTCATCCACCACTCATCTACCAAAGAGCCACCACTCATCTACCATAGAGCCACCATTCATCTACCATAGAGCCACCATTCATCTACCATAGAGCCACCATTCATCTACCATAGAGCCACCTTTCATCTACCATTCAGCCACCATTAATCTACCATTCATCTACCAATGAGCCACCATTCATCTACCATAAAGCCACCATTCATCTACCATAGAGCCACCATTTATCTACCATAGAGCCACCATTCATCTACCATAGAGCCACCATTCATCTACCATAGAGCCACCATTCATCTACCATAGAGCCACCATTCATCTACCATAGAGCCACCATTCATCTACCATAGAGCCACCATTCATCTACCATAGAGCCACCATTAATCTACCATAGGGCTACCATTCATCTACCATTCATCCACCACTCATCTACCATAGAGCCACCATTCATCTACCATAGAGCCACCATTCATCTACCATAGAGCCACCATTCATCTACCATAGAGCCACCATTCATCTACCATAGAGCCACCATTCATCTACCATAGAGCCACCATTCATCTACCATAGAGCCACCATTCATCTACCATAGAGCCACCACTCATCTACCATTCATCCACCACTCATCTACCAAAAAGCCACCACTCATCTACCATAGAGCCACCATTCATCTACCATAGAGCCACCATTCATCTACCATAGAGCCACCATTCATCTACCATAGAGCCACCTTTCATCTACCATTCAGCCACCATTCATCTACCATTCATCTACCATAGAGCCACCATTCATCTACCATAAAGCCACCATTCATCTACCATAGAGCCACCATTTATCTACCATAGAGCCACCATTCATATACGATAGAGCCACCATTCATCTACCATAGAGCCACCATTCACCTACCATAGAGCCACCATTCATCTACCATAGAGCCACCATTAATCTACCATAGGGCTACCATTCATCTACCATTCATCCACCACTCATCTACCATAGAGCCACCATTCATCTACCATAGAGCCACCATTCATCTACCATAGAGCCACCATTCATCTACCATAGAGCCACTACTCATCTACCATAGGGCTACTATTCATCTACCGTTCATCCAACACTCCTCTACCATAGGGCTACCATTCATCTACCATAGAGCCACCATTCATCTACCATAGAGCCACCATTCATCTACCATAGAGCCACCATTAATCTACCATAGGGCTACCATTCATCTACCATTCATCCACCACTCATCTACCATAGAGCCACCATTCATCTACCATAGAGCCACCATTCATCTACCATAGAGCCACCATTCATCTACCATAGAGCCACCATTCATCTACCATAGAGCCACCATTCATCTACCCTAGAGCCACCACTCATCTACCATTCATCCACCACTCATCTACCAAAGAGCCACCACTCATCTACCATAGAGCCACCATTCATCTACCATAGAGCCACCATTCATCTACCATAGAGCCACCATTCATCTACCATAGAGCCACCTTTCATCTACCATTCAGCCACCATTTATCTACCATTCATCTACCATAGAGCCACCATTCATCTACCATAAAGCCACCATTCATCTACCATAGAGCCACCATTTATCTACCATAGAGCCACCATTCATCTACCATAGACCCACCATTCATCTACTATAGAGCCACCATTCATCTACCATAGAGCCACCATTAATCTACCATAGGGCTACCATTCATCTACCATTCATCCACCACTCATCTACCATAGAGCCACCATTCATCTACCATAGAGCCACCATTCATCTACCATAGAACCACCATTCATCTACCATAGAGCCACTACTCATCTACTATAGGGCTACCATTCATCTACCGTTCATCCACCACTCATCTACAATAGGGCTACCATTCATCTACCATAGAGCCACCATTCATCTACCATAGAGCCACCATTCATCTACCATAGAGCCACCATTCATCTACCATAGGGCTAACATTCATCTACCATTCATCCACCACACATCTACCATTCATCTACCATACAGCTACCATTCACCTACCATAGAGCCAGCATTCATCTACCATTCATCCACCACTCATCTACCATAGAGCCACCACTCATCTACCATAGAGCCACCATTCATCTACCATAGAGCCACCATTCATCTACCATAGAGCCACCATTCATTCACCACTCATCTACCATTCATCAACCATAGAGCCACCATTCATCTACCATAGAGCCACCATTCATCTACCATAGGGCCACCTTTCATCTACCATTCAGCCACCATTCATCTACCATTCATTTACCATAGAGCCACCATTCATCTTCCATAAAGCCACCATTCATCTACCATAGAGCCACCATTTATCTACCATAGAGCCACCATTCATCTACCATTCATCCACCACTCATCTACCATAGAGCCACCATTCATCTACCATAGAGCCACCATTTATCTACCATAGAGCCACTATTCATCTACCATAGAGCCACCACTCATCTACCATTCATCCACCACTCATCTACCAAAGAGCCACCACTCATCTACCATAGAGCCACCATTCATCTACCATAGCGCCAACATTCATCTACCATAGAGCCACCATTCATCTACCATAGAGCCACCTTTCATCTACCATTCAGCCACCATTCATCTACCATTCATCTACCATAGAGCCACCATTCATCTACCATAAAGCCACCATTCATCTACCATTCATCCACCACTCATCTACTATAGAGCCACCACTCATCTACCATAGAGCCACCATTCATCTACCATAGAGCCACCATTCATCTACCATAGGGCCACCTTTCATCTACCATTCAGCCACCATTCATCTACCATTCATTTACCATAGAGCCACCATTCATCTACCATAAAGCCACCATTCATCTACCATAGAGCCACCATTTATCTACCATAGAGCCACCATTCATCTACCATAGAGCCACCATTCATCTACCATAGAGCCACCATTCATCTACCATAGAGCCGCCATTAATCTACCATAGGGCTACCATTCATCTACCATTCATCCACCACTCATCTACCATAGAGCCATCATTCATCTACCATAGAGCCACCATTCATCTACCATAGAGCCACCACTCATCTACCATTCATCCACCACTCATCTACCAAAGAGCCACCACTCATCTACCATAGAGCCACCATTCATCTACCATAGAGCCATCATTCATCTACCATAGAGCCACCATTCATCTACCATAGAGCCACCTTTCATCTACCATTCAGCCACCATTCATCTACCATTCATCTACCATAGAGCCACCATTCATCTACCATAGAGCCACAAGTTATCTACCATAGAGCCACCATTCATTTACCATAGAGCCACCATTAATCTACCATAGGGCTACCATTCATCTACCATTCATCCACCACTCATCTACCATAGAGCCACCATTCATCTACCATAGAGCCACCATTCATCTACCATAGAGCCACCATTCATCTACCATAGAGCCACCATTCATCTACCATAGAGCCACCATTAATCTACCATAGAGCCACCATTCATCTACCATAGAGCCACCACTCATCTACCATTCATCCACCACTCATCTACCAAAGAGCCACCACTCATCTACCATAGAGCCACCATTCATCTACCATAGAGCCATCATTCATCTACCATAGAGCCACCATTCATCTACCATAGAGCCACCATTCATTTACCATAGAGCCACCATTAATCTACCATAGGGCTACCATTCATCTACCATTCATCCACCACTCATCTACCATAGAGCCACCATTCATCTACCATAGAGCCACCATTCATCTACCATAGAGCCACCATTCATCTACCATAGAGCCATCATTCATCTACCATAGAGCCACCACTCATCTACCATAAGGCTAACATTCATCTACCATTCATCCACCACACATCTACCATTCATCTACCATACAGCCACCATTCACCTACCATAGAGCCACCATTCATCTACCATTCATCCACCACTCATCTACCATAGAGCCACCATTCATCTACCATAGAGCCACCATTTATCTACCATAGAGCCACTATTCATCTACCATAGAGCCACCACTCATCTACCATTCATCCACCACTCATCTACCAAAGAGCCACCACTCATCTACCATAGAGCCACCATTCATCTACCATAGCGCCAACATTCATCTACCATAGAGCCACCATTCATCTACCATAGAGCCACCTTTCATCTACCATTCAGCCACCATTCATCTACCATTCATCTACCATAGAGCCACCATTCATCTACCATAAAGCCACCATTCATCTACCATTCATCCACCACTCATCTACTATAGAGCCACCACTCATCTACCATAGAGCCACCATTCATCTACCATAGAGCCACCATTCATCTACCATAGGGCCACCTTTCATCTACCATTCAGCCACCATTCATCTACCATTCATTTACCATAGAGCCACCATTCATCTACCATAAAGCCACCATTCATCTACCATAGAGCCACCATTTATCTACCATAGAGCCACCATTCATCTACCATAGAGCCACCATTCATCTACCATAGAGCCACCATTCATCTACCATAGAGCCGCCATTAATCTACCATAGGGCTACCATTCATCTACCATTCATCCACCACTCATCTACCATAGATCCACCATTTATCTACCATAGAGCCACCATTCATCTACCATAGAGCCACCACTCATCTACCATTCATCCACCACTCATTTACCAAAGAGCCACCACTGGTCTTCCATAGAGCCACCATTCATCTACCATAGAGCCACCATTCATCTACCATAGAGCCACCATTCATCTACCATAGAGCCACCTTTCATCTACCATTCAGCCACCATTCATCTACCATTCATCTACCATAAAGCCACCATTCATCCACCATAAAGCCACCATTCATCTACCATAGAGCCACCATTTATCTACCATAGAGCCACCATTCATTTACCATAGATCCAACATTAATCTTCCATAGGGCTACCATTCATCTACCATTCATCCACCACTCATCTACCATAGAGCCACCATTCATCTACCATAGAGCCACCATTCATCTACCATAGAGCCACCATTCATCTACCATAGAGCCACCATTCATCTACCATAGAGCCACCATTAATCTACCATAGGGCTACCATTCATCTACCATTCATCCACCACTCATCTACCATAGAGCAACCATTCATCTACCATAGAGCCACCATTCATCTACCATAGAGCCACCATTCATTTACCATAGAGCCACCATTCATCTACCATAGAGCCACCACTCATCTACCATTCATCCACCACTCATCTACCAAAGAGCCACCACTCATCTACCATAGAGCCACCATTCATCTACCATAGAGCCACCATTCATCTACCATAGAGCCACCATTCATCTACCATAGAGCCACCTTTCATCTACCATTCAGCCACCATTAATCTACCATTCATCTACCATAGAGCCACCATTCATCTACCATAAAGCCACCATTCATCTACCATAGAGCCACCATTTATCTACCATAGAGCCACCATTCATCTACCATAGAGCCACCATTCATCTACCATAGAGCCACCATTCATCTACCATAGAGCCACCATTCATCTATCATAGAGCCACCATTCATCTACCATAGAGCCACCATTCATCTACCATAGAGCCACCATTAATCTACCATAGGGCTACCATTCATCTACCATTCATCCACCACTCATCTACCATAGAGCCACCTTTCATCTACCATTCAGCCACCATTAATCTACCATTCATCTACCATAGAGCCACCATTCATCTACCATAGAGCCACTACTCATCTACCATAGGGCTACCATTCATCTACCGTTCATCCACCACTCATCTACCATAGGGCTACCATTCATCTACCATAGAGCCACCATTCATCTACCATAGAGCCACCATTCATCTACCATAGAGCCACCATTAATCTACCATAGGCCTACCATTCATCTACCATTCATCCACCACTCATCTACCATAGAGCCACCATTCATCTACCATAGAGCCACCATTCATCTACCATAGAGCCACCATTCATCTACCATAGAGCCACCATTCATCTACCATAGAGCCACCATTCATCTACCATAGAGCCACCACTCATCTACCATATGGCTAACATTCATCTACCATTCATCCACCACACATCTACCATTCATCTACCATACAGCTACCATTCACCTACCATAGAGCCACCATTCATCTACCATTCATCCACCACTCATCTACCATAGAGCCACCCCTCATCTACCATAGAGCCACCATTCATCTACCATAGAGCCACCATTCATCTACCATAGAGCCTCCATTCATTCACCACTCATCTACCATTCATCTACCATAGAGCCACCATTCATCTACCATAGAGCCACCATTCATCTACCATAGGGCCACCTTTCATCTACCATTCAGCCACCATTCATCTACCATTCATTTACCATAGAGCCACCATTCATCTACCATAAAGCCACCATTCATCTAACATAGAGCCACCATTTATCTACCATAGGGCCACCATTCATCTACCATAGAGCCACCATTCATCTACCATAGAGCTACCATTCATCTACCATAGAGCCACCATTAATCTACCATAGGGCTACCATTCATCTACCATTCATCCACCACTCATCTACCATAGAGCCACCATTTATCTACCATAGAGCCACCATTCATCTACCATAGAGCCACCATTCATCTACCATAGAGCCACCTTTCATCTACCATTCATCCACCATTCATCTACCATTCATCTACCATAAAGCCACCATTCATCTACCATAAAGCCACCATTCATCTACCATAGAGCCACCATTTATCTACCGTAGAGCCACCATTCATTTACCATAGAGCCACCATTAATCTTCCATAGGGCTACCATTTATCTACCATTCATCCACCACTCATCTACCATAGAGCCACCATTCATCTACCATAGAGCCACCATTCATCTACCATAGAGTCACCATTCATCTACCATAGAGCCACCATTCATCTACCATAGAGCCACCATTCATCTACCATAGAGCCACCATTCATCTACCATAGAGCCACCACTCATCTACCATTCATCCACCACTCATCTACCAAAGAGCCACCACTAATCTACCATAGAGCCACCATTCATCTACCATAGAGCCATCATTCATCTACCATAGAGCCACCATTCATCTACCATAGAGCCACCTTTCATCTACCATTCAGCCACCATTCATCTACCATTCATCTACCATAGAGCCACCATTCATCTACCATAGAGCCACCATTTATCTACCATAGAGCCACCATTCATTTACCATAGAGCCACCATTAATCTACCATAGGGCTACCATTCATCTACCATTCATCCACCACTCATCTACCATAGAGCCACCATTCATCTACCATAGAGCCACCATTCATCTACCATAGATCCACCATTCATCTACCATAGAGCCACCATTCATCTACCATAGAGCCACCATTCATCTACCATAGAGCCACCATTCATCTACCATAGAGCCACCACTCATCTACCATTCATCCACCACTCATCTACCAAAGCGCCACCACTCATCTACCATAGAGCCACCATTCATCTACCATAGAGCCATCATTCATCTACCATAGAGCCACCATTCATCTACCATAGAGCCACCATTCATCTACCATAGAGCCACCATTCATTTACCATAGAGCCACCATTAATCTACCATAGGGCTACCATTCATCTACCATTCATCCACCACTCATCTACCATAGAGCCACCATTCATCTACCATAGAGCCACCATTCATCTACCATAGAGCCACCATTCATCTACCATAGAGCCACCATTCATCTACCATAGAGCCACCACTCATCTACCATAGGGCTAACATTCATCTACCATTCATCCACCACACATCTACCATTCATCTACCATACAGCCACCATTCACCTACCATAGAGCCACCATTCATCTACCATTCATCCACCACTCATCTACCATAGAGCCACCACTCATCTACCATAGAGCCACCATTCATCTACCATAGAGCCACCATTCATCTACCATAGAGCCACCATTCATTTACCACTCATCTACCACTCATCTACCATAAAGCCACCATTCATCTACCATAGGGCCACCATTCATATACCATAGGGCCACCTTTCATCTACCATTCAGCCACCATTCATCTACCATTCATTTACCATAGAGCCACCATTCATCTACCATAAAGCCACCATTCATCTACCATAGAGCCACCATTTATCTACCATAGAGCCACCATTCATCTACCATAGGGCTACTATTCATCTACCATTCATCCACCATTCATCTACCATAGAGCCACCATTCATCTACCATAGAGCCACCACTCATCTACCATTCATCCACCACTCATCTACCAAAGAGCCACCACTCATCTACCATAGAGCCACCATTCATCTACCATAGAGCCACCTTTCATCTACCATTCAGCCACCATTCATCTACCATTCATCTACCATAGAGCCACCATTCATCTACCATAAAGCCACCATTCATCTACCATAGAGCCACCATTTATCTACCATGGAGCCACCTTCATCTACCATAGAGCCACCATTCATCTACCATAGAGCCACCATTCATCTACCATAGAGCCACCATTCATCTACCATAGAGCCATCATTCATCTACCATAGAGCCACCATTCATCTACCATAGAGCCACCACTCATCTACCATTCATCCACCACTCATCTACCAAAGAGCCACCACTCATCTACCATAGAGCCACCATTCATCTACCATAGAGCCATCATTCATCTACCATAGAGCCACCATTCATCTACCATAGAGCCACCTTTCATCTACCATTCAGCCACCATTCATCTACCATTCATCTACCATAGAGCCACCATTCATCTACCATAGAGCCACAAGTTATCTACCATAGAGCCACCATTCATTTACCATAGAGCCACCATTAATCTACCATAGGGCTACCATTCATCTACCATTCATCCACCACTCATCTACCATAGAGCCACCATTCATCTACCATAGAGCCACCATTCATCTACCATAGAGCCACCATTCATCTACCATAGAGCCACCATTCATCTACCATAGAGCCACCATTAATCTACCATAGAGCCACCATTCATCTACCATAGAGCCACCACTCATCTACCATTCATCCACCACTCATCTACCAAAGAGCCACCACTCATCTACCATAGAGCCACCATTCATCTACCATAGAGCCATCATTCATCTACCATAGAGCCACCATTCATCTACCATAGAGCCACCATTCATTTACCATAGAGCCACCATTAATCTACCATAGGGCTACCATTCATCTACCATTCATCCACCACTCATCTACCATAGAGCCACCATTCATCTACCATAGAGCCACCATTCATCTACCATAGAGCCACCATTCATCTACCATAGAGCCATCATTCATCTACCATAGAGCCACCACTCATCTACCATAAGGCTAACATTCATCTACCATTCATCCACCACACATCTACCATTCATCTACCATACAGCCACCATTCACCTACCATAGAGCCACCATTCATCTACCATTCATCCACCACTCATCTACCATAGAGCCACCATTCATCTACCATAGAGCCACCATTTATCTACCATAGAGCCACTATTCATCTACCATAGAGCCACCACTCATCTACCATTCATTCACCACTCATCTACCAAAGAGCCACCACTCATCTACCATAGAGCCACCATTCATCTACCATAGCGCCAACATTCATCTACCATAGAGCCACCATTCATCTACCATAGAGCCACCTTTCATCTACCATTCAGCCACCATTCATCTACCATTCATCTACCATAGAGCCACCATTCATCTACCATAAAGCCACCATTCATCTACCATTCATCCACCACTCATCTACTATAGAGCCACCACTCATCTACCATAGAGCCACCATTCATCTACCATAGAGCCACCATTCATCTACCATAGAGCCACCATTCATTCACCACTCATCTACCATTCATCTACCATAGAGCCACCATTCATCTACCATAGAGCCACCATTCATCTACCATAGGGCCACCTTTCATCTACCATTCAGCCACCATTCATCTACCATTCATTTACCATAGAGCCACCATTCATCTACCATAAAGCCACCATTCATCTACCATAGAGCCACCATTTATCTACCATAGAGCTACCATTCATCTACCATAGAGCTACCATTCATCTACCATAGAGCCACCATTAATCTACCATAGGGCTACCATTCATCTACCATTCATCCACCACTCATCTACCATAGAGCAACTATTTATCTACCATAGAGCCACCATTCATCTACCATAGAGCCACCATTCATCTACCATAGAGCCACCTTTCATCTACCATTCATCCACCATTCATCTACTATTCATCTACCATAAAGCCACCATTCATCTACCATGAAGCCACCATTCATCTACCATAGAGCCACCATTTATCTACCATAGAGCCACCATTCATTTACCATAGAGCCACCATTAATCTACCATAGACCCACCATTCATCTACCATAGAGCCACTATTCATCTACCATAGAGCCACCACTCATCTACCATTCATCCACCACTCATCTACCAAAGAGCCACCACTCATCTACCATAAAGCCACCATTCATCTACCATAGAGCCATCATTCATCTACCATAGAGCCACCATTAATCTACCATAGAGCCACCTTTCATCTACCATTCAGCCACCATTCATCTACCATTCATCTACCATAGAGCCACCATTCATCTACCATAGAGCCACCATTTATCTACCATAGAGCCACCATTCATTTACCATAGAGCCACCATTAATCTACCATAGGGCTACCATTCATCTACCATTCATCCACCACTCATCTACCATAGAGCCACCATTCATCTACCATAGAGCCACCATTCATCTACCATAGAGCCACCATTCATCTACCATAGAGCCACCATTCATCTACCATAGAGCCATCATTCATCTACCATAGAGCCACCATTCATCTACCATAGAGCCACCACTCATCTACCATTCATCCACCACTCATCTACCAAAGCGCCACCACTCATCTACCATAGAGCCACCATTCATCTACCATAGAGCCATCATTCATCTAATATAGAGCCACCATTCATCTACCATAGAGCCACCATTCATCTACCATAGAGCCACCATTCATTTACCATAGAGCCACCATTAATCTACCATAGGGCTACCATTCATCTACCATTCATCCACCACTCATCTACCATAGAGCCACCATTCATCTACCATAGAGCCACCATTCATCTACCATAGAGCCACCATTCATCTACCATAGAGCCACCATTCATCTACCATAGAGCCACCATTCATCTACCATAGGGCTAACATTCATCTACCATTCATCCACCACACATCTACCATTCATCTACCATACAGCCACCATTCACCTACCATAGAGCCACCATTCATCTACCATTCATCCACCACTCATCTACCATAGAGCCACCACTCATCTACCATAGAGCCACCATTCATCTACCATAGAGCCACCATTCATCTACCATAGAGCCACCATTCATTTACCACTCATCTACCACTCATCTACCATAAAGCCACCATTCATCTACCATAGATCACCATTCATATACCATAGGGCCACCTTTCATCTACCATTCAGCCACCATTCATCTACCATTCATTTACCATAGAGCCACCATTCATCTACCATAAAGCCACCATTCATCTACCATAGAGCCACCATTTATCTACCATAGAGCCACCATTCATCTACCATAGAGCCACCACTGGTCTACCATAGAGCCACCATTCATCTACCATAGAGCCGCCATTAATCTACCATAGGGCTACTATTCATCTACCATTCATCCACCATTCATCTACCATAGAGCCACCATTCATCTACCATAGAGCCACCTTTCATCTACCATTCATCCACCATTCATCTACCATTCATCTTCCATAAAGCCACCATTCATCTACCATAAAGCCACCATTCATCTACCATAGAGCCACCATTTATCTACCATAGAGCCACCATTCATTTACCATAGAGCCACCATTAATCTTCCATAGGGCTACCATTCATCTACCATTCATCCACCACTCATCTACCATAGAGCCACCATTCATCTACCATAGAGCCACCATTCATCTACCATAGAGCCACCATTCATCTACCATAGAGCCACCATTCATCTACCATAGAGCCACCATTCATCTACCATAGAGCCACCATTCATCTACCATAGAGCCACCACTCATCTACCATTCATCCACCACTCATCTACCAAAGAGCCACCACTCATCTACCATAGAGCCACCATTCATCTACCATAGAGCCATCATTCATCTACCATAGAGCCATTATTCATCTACCATAGAGCCACCTTTCATCTACCATTCAGCCACCATTCATCTACCATTCATCTACCATAGAGCCACCATTCATCTACCATAGAGCCACCATTTATCTACCATAGAGCCACCATTCATTTACCATTCATCTTCCATAGGGCTACCATTCATCTACCATTCATCCACCACTCATCTACTATAGAGCCACCATTCATCTACCAGAGAGCCACCATTCATCTACCATAGAGCCACCATTCATCTACCATAGAGCCACCATTCATCTACCATAGAGCCACCATTCATCTACCATAGAGCCACCATTCATCTACCATAGAGCCACCACTCATCTACCATTCATCCACCACTCATCTACCAAAGAGCCACCACTCATCTACCATAGAGCCACCATTCATCTACCATAGAGCCATCATTCATCTACCATAGAGCCACCATTCATCTACCATAGAGCCACCTTTCATCTACCATTCAGCCACCATTCATCTACCATTCATCTACCATAGAGCCACCATTCATCTACCATAGAGCCACCATTTATCTACCATAGAGCCACCATTCATTTACCATAGAGCCACCATTAATCTACCATAGGGCTACCATTCATCTACCATTCATCCACCACTCATCTACCATAGAGCCACCATTCATCTACCATAGAGCCACCATTCATCTACCATAGAGCCATCATTCATCTACCATAGAGCCACCATTCATCTACCATAGAGCCACCTTTCATCTACCATTCAGCCACCATTCATCTACCATTCATCTACCATAGAGCCACCATTCATCTACAATAGAGCCACAAGTTATCTACCATAGAGCCACCATTCATTTACCATAGAGCCACCATTAATCTACCATAGGGCTACCATTCATCTACCATTCATCCACCACTCATCTACCATAGAGCCACCATTCATCTACCATAGAGCCACCATTCATCTACCATTCATCCACCACTCATCTACCAAAGAGCCACCACTCATCTACCATAGAGCCACCATTCATCTACCATAGAGCCATCATTCATCTACCATAGAGCCACCATTCATCTACCATAGAGCCACCATTAATCTACCATAGGGCTACCATTCATCTACCATTCATCCACCACTCATCTACCATAGAGCCACCATTCATCTACCATAGAGCCACCATTCATCTACCATAGAGCCACCATTCATCTACCATAGAGCCACTACTCATCTACCATAGGGCTACCATTCATCTACCGTTCATCCACCACTCATCTACCATAGGGCTACCATTCATCTACCATAGAGCCACCATTCATCTACCATAGAGCCACCATTCATCTACCATAGAGCCACCACTCATCTACCATAGGGCTAAGATTCATCTACCATTCATCCACCACACATCTACCATTCATCTACCATACAGCCACCATTCACCTACCATAGAGCCACCATTCATCTACCATTCATCCACCACTCATCTACCATAGAGCCACCACTCATCTACCATAGAGCCACCATTCATCTACCATAGAGCCACCATTCATCTACCATAGAGCCACCATTCATTCACCACTCATCTACCATTCATCTACCATAGAGCAACCTTTCATCTACCATAGAACCACCATTCATCTACCATAGAGCCACCTTTCATCTACCATAGAGCCACCATTCATCTACCATAGAGCCACCATTCATCTACCATAGAGCCACCATTAATCTACCATAGGGCTACCATTCATCTACCATTCATTCACCACTCATCTACCATAGAGCCACCATTCATCTACCATAGAGCCACCATTCATCTACCATAGAGCCACCATTCATCTACCATAGAGCCACTACTCATCTATCATAGGGCTACCATTCATCTACCGTTCATCCACCACTCATCTACTATAGAGCCACCATTCATCTACCATAGAGCCACCATTCATCTACCATAGAGCCACCATTCATCTACCATAGAGCCACCATTCATCTACCATAGAGCCACCATTCATCTACCATAGAGCCACCATTCATCTACCATAGAGCCACCATTCATCTACCATAGAGCCACCACTCATCTACCATTCATCCACCACTCATCTACCAAAGAGCCACAACTCATCTACCATAGAGCCACCATTCATCTACCATAGAGCCACCATTCATCTACCATAGAGCCACCATTCATCTACCATAGAGCCACCTTTCATCTACCATTCAGCCACCATTCATCTACCATTCATCTACCATAGAGCCACCATTCATCTACCATAAAGCCACCATTCATCTACCATAGAGCCACCATTTATCTACCATAGAGCCACCATTCATCTACCATAGAGCCACTATTCATCTACCATAGAGCCACCATTCATCTACCATAGAGCCACCATTAATCTACCATAGGGCTACCATTCATCTACCATTCATCCACCACTCATCTACCATAGAGCCACCATTCATCTACCAAAGAGCCACCATTCATCTACCATAGAGCCACTACTCATCTACCATAGGGCTACCATTCATCTACCGTTCATCCACCACTCATCTACCATAGGGCTACCATTCATCTACCATTCATCCACCACACATCTACCATTCATCTACCATACAGCTACCATTCACCTACCATAGAGCCACCATTCATCTACCATTCATCCACCACTCATCTACCATAGAGCCACCACTCATCTACCATAGGGCTAACATTCATCTACCATTCATCCACCACACATCTACCATTCATCTACCATACAGCCACCATTCATCTACCATAAAGCCACCATTCATCTACCATTCATCCACCACTCATCTACTATAGAGCCACCACTCATCTACCATAGAGCCACCATTCATCTACCATAGAGCCACCATTCATCTACCATAGAGCCACCATTCATTCACCACTCATCTACCATTCATCTACCATAGAGCCACCATTCATCTACCATAGAGCCACCATTCATCTACCATAGGGCCACCTTTCATCTACCATTCAGCCACCATTCATCTACCATTCATTTACCATAGAGCCACCATTCATCTACCATAAAGCCACCATTCATCTACCATAGAGCCACCATTTATCTACCATAGAGCTACCATTCATCTACCATAGAGCTACCATTCATCTACCATAGAGCCACCATTAATCTACCATAGGGCTACCATTCATCTACCATTCATCCACCACTCATCTACCATAGAGCAACTATTTATCTACCATAGAGCCACCATTCATCTACCATAGAGCCACCATTCATCTACCATAGAGCCACCTTTCATCTACCATTCATCCACCATTCATCTACTATTCATCTACCATAAAGCCACCATTCATCTACCATAAAGCCACCATTCATCTACCATAGAGCCACCATTTATCTACCATAGAGCCACCATTCATTTACCATAGAGCCACCATTTATCTTCCATAGGGCTACCATTCATCTACCATTCATCCACCACTCATCTACCATAGAGCCACCATTCATCTACCATAGAGCCACCATTCATCTACCATAGAGCCACCATTCATTTACCATAGAGCCACCATTCATCTACCATAGAGCCACCATTCATCTACCATAGACCCACCATTCATCTACCATAGAGCCACTATTCATCTACCATAGAGCCACCACTCATCTACCATTCATCCACCACTCATCTACCAAAGAGCCACCACTCATCTACCATAAAGCCACCATTCATCTACCATAGAGCCATCATTCATCTACCATAGAGCCACCATTAATCTACCATAGAGCCACCTTTCATCTACCATTCAGCCACCATTCATCTACCATTCATCTACCATAGAGCCACCATTCATCTACCATAGAGCCACCATTTATCTACCATAGAGCCACCATTCATTTACCATAAAGCCACCATTAATCTACCAAAGGGCTACCATTCATCTACCATTCATCCACCACTCATCTACCATAGAGCCACCATTCATCTACCATAGAGCCACCATTCATCTACCATAGAGCCACCATTCATCTACCATAGAGCCACCATTCATCTACCATAGAGCCACCATTCATCTACCATAGAGCCACCATTCATCTACCATAGAGCCACCACTCATCTACCATTCATCCACCACTCATCTACCAAAGCGCCACCACTCATCTACCATAGAGCCACCATTCATCTACCATAGAGCCATCATTCATCTAATATAGAGCCACCATTCATCTACCATAGGGCCACCATTCATCTACCATAGAGCCACCATTCATTTACCATAGAGCCACCATTAATCTACCATAGGGCTACCATTCATCTACCATTCATCCACCACTCATCTACCATAGAGCCACCATTCATCTACCATAGAGCCACCATTCATCTACCATAGAGCCACCATTTATCTACCATAGAGCCACCATTCATCTACCATAGAGCCACCATTCATCTACCATAGGGCTAACATTCATCTACCATTCATCCACCACACATCTACCATTCATCTACCATACAGCCACCATTCACCTACCATAGAGCCACCATTCATCTACCATTCATCCACCACTCATCTACCATAGAGCCACCACTCATCTACCATAGAGCCACCATTCATCTACCATAGAGCCACCATTCATCTACCATAGAGCCACCATTCATTTACCACTCATCTACCACTCATCTACCATAAAGCCACCATTCATCTACCATAGATCACCATTCATATACCATAGGGCCACCTTTCATCTACCATTCAGCCACCATTCATCTACCATTCATTTACCATAGAGCCACCATTCATCTACCATAAAGCCACCATTCATCTACCATAGAGCCACCATTTATCTACCATAGAGCCACCATTCATCTACCATAGAGCCACCACTGGTCTACCATAGAGCCACCATTCATCTACCATAGAGCCGCCATTAATCTACCATAGGGCTACTATTCATCTACCATTCATCCACCATTCATCTACCATAGAGCCACCATTCATCTACCATAGAGCCACCTTTCATCTACCATTCATCCACCATTCATCTACCATTCATCTACCATAAAGCCACCATTCATCTACCATAAAGCCACCATTCATCTACCATAAAGCCACCATTTATCTACCATAGAGCCACCATTCATTTACCATAGAGCCACCATTAATCTTCCATAGGGCTACCATTCATCTACCATTCATCCACCACTCATCTACCATAGAGCCACCATTCATCTACCATAGAGCCACCATTCATCTACCATAGAGCCACCATTCATCTACCATAGAGCCACCATTCATCTACCATAGAGCCACCATTCATCTACCATAGAGCCACCATTCATCTACCATAGAGCCACCACTCATCTACCATTCATCCACCACTCATCTACCAAAGAGCCACCACTCATCTACCATAGAGCCACCATTCATCTACCATAGAGCCATCATTCATCTACCATAGAGCCATTATTCATCTACCATAGAGCCACCTTTCATCTACCATTCAGCCACCATTCATCTACCATTCATCTACCATAGAGCCACCATTCATCTACCATAGAGCCACCATTTATCTACCATAGAGCCACCATTCATTTACCATTCATCTTCCATAGGGCTACCATTCATCTACCATTCATCCACCACTCATCTACTATAGAGCCACCATTCATCTACCAGAGAGCCACCATTCATCTACCATAGAGCCACCATTCATCTACCATAGAGCCACCATTCATCTACCATAGAGCCACCATTCATCTACCATAGAGCCACCATTCATCTACCATAGAGCCACCACTCATCTACCATTCATCCACCACTCATCTACCAAAGAGCCACCACTCATCTACCATAGAGCCACCATTCATCTACCATAGAGCCATCATTCATCTACCATAGAGCCACCATTCATCTACCATAGAGCCACCTTTCATCTACCATTCAGCCACCATTCATCTACCATTCATCTACCATAGAGCCACCATTCATCTACCATAGAGCCACCATTTATCTACCATAGAGCCACCATTCATTTACCATAGAGCCACCATTAATCTACCATAGGGCTACCATTCATCTACCATTCATCCACCACTCATCTACCATAGAGCCACCATTCATCTACCATAGAGCCACCATTCATCTACCATAGAGCCATCATTCATCTACCATAGAGCCACCATTCATCTACCATAGAGCCACCTTTCATCTACCATTCAGCCACCATTCATCTACCATTCATCTACCATAGAGCCACCATTCATCTACAATAGAGCCACAAGTTATCTACCATAGAGCCACCATTCATTTACCAAAGAGCCACCATTAATCTACCATAGGGCTACCATTCATCTACCATTCATCCACCACTCATCTACCATAGAGCCACCATTCATCTACCATAGAGCCACCATTCATCTACCATTCATCCACCACTCATCTACCAAAGAGCCACCACTCATCTACCATAGAGCCACCATTCATCTACCATAGAGCCATCATTCATCTACCATAGAGCCACCATTCATCTACCATAGAGCCACCATTAATCTACCATAGGGCTACCATTCATCTACCATTCATCCACCACTCATCTACCATAGAGCCACCATTCATCTACCATAGAGCCACCATTCATCTACCATAGAGCCACCATTCATCTACCATAGAGCCACTACTCATCTACCATAGGGCTACCATTCATCTACCGTTCATCCACCACTCATCTACCATAGGGCTACCATTCATCTACCATAGAGCCACCATTCATCTACCATAGAGCCACCATTCATCTACCATAGAGCCACCACTCATCTACCATAGGGCTAAGATTCATCTACCATTCATCCACCACACATCTACCATTCATCTACCATACAGCCACCATTCACCTACCATAGAGCCACCATTCATCTACCATTCATCCACCACTCATCTACCATAGAGCCACCACTCATCTACCATAGAGCCACCATTCATCTACCATAGAGCCACCATTCATCTACCATAGAGCCACCATTCATTCACCACTCATCTACCATTCATCTACCATAGAGCAACCATTCATCTACCATAGAACCACCATTCATCTACCATAGAGCCACCTTTCATCTACCATAGAGCCACCATTCATCTACCATAGAGCCACCATTCATCTACCATAGAGCCACCATTAATCTACCATAGGGCTACCATTCATCTACCATTCATCCACCACTCATCTACCATAGAGCCACCATTCATCTACCATAGAGCCACCATTCATCTACCATAGAGCCACCATTCATCTACCATAGAGCCACTACTCATCTATCATAGGGCTACCATTCATCTACCGTTCATCCACCACTCATCTACTATAGAGCCACCATTCATCTACCATAGAGCCACCATTCATCTACCATAGAGCCACCATTCATCTACCATAGAGCCACCATTCATCTACCATAGAGCCACCATTCATCTACCATAGAGCCACCATTCATCTACCATAGAGCCACCATTCATCTACCATAGAGCCACCACTCATCTACCATTCATCCACCACTCATCTACCAAAGAGCCACAACTCATCTACCATAGAGCCACCATTCATCTACCATAGAGCCACCATTCATCTACCATAGAGCCACCATTCATCTACCATAGAGCCACCTTTCATCTACCATTCAGCCACCATTCATCTACCATTCATCTACCATAGAGCCACCATTCATCTACCATAAAGCCACCATTCATCTACCATAGAGCCACCATTTATCTACCATAGAGCCACCATTCATCTACCATAAAGCCACCATTCATCTACCATAGAGCCACCATTTATCTACCATAGAGCCACCATTCATCTACCATAGAGCCACTATTCATCTACCATAGAGCCACCATTCATCTACCATAGAGCCACCATTAATCTACCATAGGGCTACCATTCATCTACCATTCATCCACCACTCATCTACCATAGAGCCACCATTCATCTACCAAAGAGCCACCATTCATCTACCATAGAGCCACCATTCATCTACCATAGAGCCACCATTAATCTACCATAGGGCTACCATTCATCTACCGTTCATCCACCACTCATCTACCATAGGGCTACCATTCATCTACCATTCATCCACCACACATCTACCATTCATCTACCATACAGCTACCATTCACCTACCATAGAGCCACCATTCATCTACCATTCATCCACCACTCATCTACCATAGAGCCACCACTCATCTACCATAGGGCTAACATTCATCTACCATTCATCCACCACACATCTACCATTCATCTACCATACAGCTACCATTCACCTACCATAGAGCCACCATTCATCTACCATTCATCCACCACTCATCTACCATAGAGCCACCACTCATCTACCATAGAGCCACCATTCATCTACCATAGAGCCACCATTCATCTACCATAGAGCCACCATTCATTCACCACTCATCTACCATTCATCTACCATAGAGCCACCATTCATCTACCATAGAGCCACCATTCATCTACCATAGGGCCACCTTTCATCTACCATTCAGCCACCATTCATCTACCATTCATTTACCATAGAGCCACCATTCATCTACCATAAAGCCACCATTCATCTACCATAGAGCCAACATTTATCTACCATAGAGCCACCATTCATCTACCATAGAGCCACCATTCATCTACCATAGAGCCACCATTCATCTACCATAGAGCCGCCATTAATCTACCATAGGGCTACCATTCATCTACCATTCATCCACCACTCATCTACCATAGAGCCACCATTTATCTACCATAGAGCCACCATTCATCTACCATAAAGCCACCATTCATCTACCATAAAGCCACCATTCATCTACCATAGAGCCACCATTCATCTACCATAGAGCCACCACTGGTCTACCATAGAGCCACCATTCATCTACCATAGAGCCGCCATTAATCTACCATACGGCTGCTATTCATCTACCATTCATCCACCACTCATCTACCATAGAGCCACCATTTATCTACCATAGAGCCACCATTCATCTACCATAAAGCCACCATTCATCTACCATAAAGCCACCATTCATCTACCATAGAGCCACCATTCATCTACCATAGAGCCACCACTGGTCTACCATAGAGCCACCATTCATCTACCATAGAGCCGCCATTAATCTACCATACGGCTGCTATTCATCTACCATTCATCCACCATTCATCTACCATAGAGCCACCATTCATCTACCATAGAGTCACCACTCATCTACCATTCATCCACCACTCATCTACCAAAGAGCCACCACTCATCTACCATAGAGCCATCATTCATCTACCATAGAGCCACAATTCATCTACCATAGAGCCACCATTCATCTACAATAGAGCCACCTTTCATCTACCATTCAGCCACCATTCATCTACCATTCATCTACCATAGAGCCACCATTCATCTACCATAAAGCCACCATTCATCTACCATAAAGCCACCATTTATCTACCATTAGCCACCATTCATCTACCATAGAGCCACCATTCATCTACCATAGAGCCACCATTCATCTACCATAGAGCCACCATTAATCTACCATAGGGTTACCATTCATCTACCATTCATCCACCACTCATCTACCATAGAGCCACCATTCATCTACCATAGAGCCACCATTCATATACCATAGAGCCACTACTCATCTACCATAGGGCTACCATTCATCTACCGTTCATCCACCACTCATCTACCATAGGGCTACCATTCATCTACCATAGAGCCACTATTCATCTACCATAGAGCCACCATTCATCTACCATAGAGCCACCTTTCATCTACCATTCAGCCACCATTCATATACCATTCATCTACCATAGAGCCACCATTCATCTACCATGAAGCCACCTTTCATCTACCATTCAGCCACCATTCATCTACCATTCATTTACCATAGAGCCACCATTCATCTACCATAAAGCCACCATTCATCTACCATAGAGCCACCATTTATCTACCATAGAGCCACCATTCATCTACCATAGAGCCACCACTCATCTACCATTCATCCACCACTCATCTACCAAAGAGCCACCACTCATCTACCATAGAACCACCATTCATCTACCATAGAGCCACCATTCATCTACCATAGAGCCACCATTCATCTACAATAGAGCCACCTTTCATCTACCATTCAGCCACCATTCATCTACCATTCCTCTACCATAGAGCCACCATTCATCTACCATAAAGCCACCATTCATCTACCATAGAGCCACCATTTATATACCATGGAGCCACCATTCATCTACCATAGAGCCACCAATCATCTACCATAGAGCCACCATTCATTAACCATAGAGCCACCATTAATCTACCATAGGGCTACCATTCATCTACCATTCATCCACCACTCATCTACCATAGAGCCACCATTCATCTACCATAGAGCCACAATTCATCTACCATAGAGCCACCATTCATCTACCATAGAGCCACCATTTATCTACCATAGAGCCACCATTCATCTACCATAGAGCCACCATTCATCTACCATAAAGCCACCATTCATCTACAATAGAGCCGCCATTTATCTACCATAGAGCCACCATTCATCTACCATAGAGCCACCATTCATCTACCATAGAGCCACCATTCATCTACCATAGAGCCACCATTAATCTACCATAGGGCTACCATTCATCTACCATTCATCCACCACTCATCTACCATAGAGCCGCCATTTATCTACCATAGAGCCACCATTCATCTACCATAGAGCCACCATTCATCTACCATAGAGCCACCATTCATCTACCATAGAGCCACCTTTCATCTACCATTCAGCCACCATTCATCTACCATTCATCTACCTTAGAGCCACCATTCATCTACCATAAAGCCACCATTCATCTACCATAGAGCCACCATTCATCTACCATAGAGCCACCATTCATCTGTCATAGAGCCACCATTCATCTACCATAGAGCCACCATTCATCTACCATAGAGCCACCATTCATCTACCATAGAGCCACCATTCATCTACCATAGAGCCACCATTAATCTACCATAGGGCTACCATTCATCTACCATTCATCCACCACTCATCTACCATAGAGCCACCATTCATCTACCATAGAGCCACCATTCATCTACCATAGAGCCACCATTCATCTACCACAGAGCCACCATTCATCTACCATAGAGCAACCATTCATCTACCATAGAGCCACCATTCATCTACCATAGAGCCACCACTCATCTACCATTCATCCACCACTCATCTACCAAAGAGCCACCACTCATCTACCATAGAGCCACCATTCATCTACCATAGAGCCACCATTCATCTACCATAGAGCCACCATTCATCTACCATAGAGCCACCTTTCATCTACCATTCAGCCACCATTAATCTACCATTCATCTACCAATGAGCCACCATTCATCTACCATAAAGCCACCATTCATCTACCATAGAGCCACCATTTATCTACCATAGAGCCACCATTCATCTACCATAGAGCCACCATTCATCTACCATAGAGCCACCATTCATCTACCATAGAGCCACCATTCATCTACCATAGAGCCACCATTCATCTACCATAGAGCCACCATTCATCTACCATAGAGCCACCATTAATCTACCATAGGGCTACCATTCATCTACCATTCATCCACCACTCATCTACCATAGAGCCACCATTCATCTACCATAGAGCCACCATTCATCTACCATAGAGCCACCATTCATCTACCATAGAGCCACCATTCATCTACCATAGAGCCACCATTCATCTACCATAGAGCCACCATTCATCTACCATAGAGCCACCATTCATCTACCATAGAGCCACCACTCATCTACCATTCATCCACCACTCATCTACCAAAGAGCCACCACTCATCTACCATAGAGCCACCATTCATCTACCATAGAGCCACCATTCATCTACCATAGAGCCACCATTCATCTACCATAGAGCCACCTTTCATCTACCATTCAGCCACCATTCATCTACCATTCATCTACCATAGAGCCACCATTCATCTACCATAAAGCAACCATTCATCTACCATAGAGCCACCATTTATCTACCATAGAGCCACCATTCATATACGATAGAGCCACCATTCATCTACCATAGAGCCACCATTCACCTACCATAGAGCCACCATTCATCTACCATAGAGCCACCATTAATCTACCATAGGGCTACCATTCATCTACCATTCATCCACCACTCATCTACCATAGAGCCACCATTCATCTACCATAGAGCCACCATTCATCTACCATAGAGCCACCATTCATCTACCATAGAGCCACTACTCATCTACCATAGGGCTACTATTCATCTACCGTTCATCCAACACTCCTCTACCATAGGGCTACCATTCATCTACCATAGAGCCACCATTCATCTACCATAGAGCCACCATTCATCTACCATAGAGCCACCATTAATCTACCATAGGGCTACCATTCATCTACCATTCATCCACCACTCATCTACCATAGAGCCACCATTCATCTACCATAGAGCCACCATTCATCTACCATAGAGCCACCATTCATCTACCATAGAGCCACCATTCATCTACCATAGAGCCACCATTCATCTACCATAGAGCCACCACTCATCTACCATTCATCCACCACTCATCTACCAAAGAGCCACCACTCATCTACCATAGAGCCACCATTCATCTACCATAGAGCCACCATTCATCTACCATAGAGCCACCATTCATCTACCATAGAGCCACCTTTCATCTACCATTCAGCCACCATTCATTTACCATTCATCTACCATAGAGCCACCATTCATCTACCATAAAGCCACCATTCATCTACCATAGAGCCACCATTTATCTACCATAGAGCCACCATTCATCTACCATAGACCCACCATTCATCTACCATAGAGCCACCATTCATCTACCATAGAGCCACCATTAATCTACCATAGGGCTACCATTCATCTACCATTCATCCACCACTCATCTACCATAGAGCCACCATTCATCTACCATAGAGCCACCATTCATCTACCATAGAACCACCATTCATCTACCATAGAGCCACTACTCATCTACTATAGGGCTACCATTCATCTACCGTTCATCCACCACTCATCTACAATAGGGCTACCATTCATCTACCATAGAGCCACCATTCATCTACCATAGAGCCACCATTCATCTACCATAGAGCCACCATTCATCTACCATAGGGCTAACATTCATCTACCATTCATCCACCACACATCTACCATTCATCTACCATACAGCTACCATTCACCTACCATAGAGCCAGCATTCATCTACCATTCATCCACCACTCATCTACCATAGAGCCACCACTCATCTACCAAAGAGCCACAACTCATCTACCATAGAGCCACCATTCATCTACCATAGAGCCACCATTCATCTACCATAGAGCCACCATTCATCTACCATAGAGCCACCTTTCATCTACCATTCAGCCACCATTCATCTACCATTCATCTACCATAGAGCCACCATTCATCTACCATAAAGCCACCATTCATCTACCATAGAGCCACCATTTATCTACCATAGAGCCACCATTCATCTACCATAGAGCCACTATTCATCTACCATAGAGCCACCATTCATCTACCATAGAGCCACCATTAATCTACCATAGGGCTACCATTCATCTACCATTCATCCACCACTCATCTACCATAGAGCCACCATTCATCTACCAAAGAGCCACCATTCATCTACCATAGAGCCACTACTCATCTACCATAGGGCTACCATTCATCTACCGTTCATCCACCACTCATCTACCATAGGGCTACCATTCATCTACCATTCATCCACCACACATCTACCATTCATCTACCATACAGCTACCATTCACCTACCATAGAGCCACCATTCATCTACCATTCATCCACCACTCATCTACCATAGAGCCACCACTCATCTACCATAGGGCTAACATTCATCTACCATTCATCCACCACACATCTACCATTCATCTACCATACAGCCACCATTCATCTACCATAAAGCCACCATTCATCTACCATTCATCCACCACTCATCTACTATAGAGCCACCACTCATCTACCATAGAGCCACCATTCATCTACCATAGAGCCACAATTCATCTACCATAGAGCCACCATTCATTCACCACTCATCTACCATTCATCTACCATAGAGCCACCATTCATCTACCATAGAGCCACCATTCATCTACCATAGGGCCACCTTTCATCTACCATTCAGCCACCATTCATCTACCATTCATTTACCATAGAGCCACCATTCATCTACCATAAAGCCACCATTCATCTACCATAGAGCCACCATTTATCTACCATAGAGCTACCATTCATCTACCATAGAGCTACCATTCATCTACCATAGAGCCACCATTAATCTACCATAGGGCTACCATTCATCTACCATTCATCCACCACTCATCTACCATAGAGCAACTATTTATCTACCATAGAGCCACCATTCATCTACCATAGAGCCACCATTCATCTACCATAGAGCCACCTTTCATCTACCATTCATCCACCATTCATCTACTATTCATCTACCATAAAGCCACCATTCATCTACCATAAAGCCACCATTCATCTACCATAGAGCCACCATTTATCTACCATAGAGCCACCATTCATTTACCATAGAGCCACCATTAATCTTCCATAGGGCTACCATTCATCTACCATTCATCCACCACTCATCTACCATAGAGCCACCATTCATCTACCATAGAGCCACCATTCATCTACCATAGAGCCACCATTCATTTACCATAGAGCCACCATTCATCTACCATAGAGCCACCATTCATCTACCATAGACCCACCATTCATCTACCATAGAGCCACTATTCATCTACCATAGAGCCACCACTCATCTACCATTCATCCACCACTCATCTACCAAAGAGCCACCACTCATCTACCATAAAGCCACCATTCATCTACCATAGAGCCATCATTCATCTACCATAGAGCCACCATTAATCTACCATAGAGCCACCTTTCATCTACCATTCAGCCACCATTCATCTACCATTCATCTACCATAGAGCCACCATTCATCTACCATAGAGCCACCATTTATCTACCATAGAGCCACCATTCATTTACCATAAAGCCACCATTAATCTACCATAGGGCTACCATTCATCTACCATTCATCCACCACTCATCTACCATAGAGCCACCATTCATCTACCATAGAGCCACCATTCATCTACCATAGAGCCACCATTCATCTACCATAGAGCCACCATTCATCTACCATAGAGCCACCATTCATCTACCATAGAGCCACCATTCATCTACCATAGAGCCACCACTCATCTACCATTCATCCACCACTCATCTACCAAAGCGCCACCACTCATCTACCATAGAGCCACCATTCATCTACCATAGAGCCATCATTCATCTAATATAGAGCCACCATTCATCTACCATAGGGCCACCATTCATCTACCATAGAGCCACCATTCATTTACCATAGAGCCACCATTAATCTACCATAGGGCTACCATTCATCTACCATTCATCCACCACTCATCTACCATAGAGCCACCATTCATCTACCATAGAGCCACCATTCATCTACCATAGAGCCACCATTCATCTACCATAGAGCCACCATTCATCTACCATAGAGCCACCATTCATCTACCATAGGGCTAACATTCATCTACCATTCATCCACCACACATCTACCATTCATCTACCATACAGCCACCATTCACCTACCATAGAGCCACCATTCATCTACCATTCATCCACCACTCATCTACCATAGAGCCACCACTCATCTACCATAGAGCCACCATTCATCTACCATAGAGCCACCATTCATCTACCATAGAGCCACCATTCATTTACCACTCATCTACCACTCATCTACCATAAAGCCACCATTCATCTACCATAGATCACCATTCATATACCATAGGGCCACCTTTCATCTACCATTCAGCCACCATTCATCTACCATTCATTTACCATAGAGCCACCATTCATCTACCATAAAGCCACCATTCATCTACCATAGAGCCACCATTTATCTACCATAGAGCCACCATTCATCTACCATAGAGCCACCACTGGTCTACCATAGAGCCACCATTCATCTACCATAGAGCCGCCATTAATCTACCATAGGGCTACTATTCATCTACCATTCATCCACCATTCATCTACCATAGAGCCACCATTCATCTACCATAGAGCCACCTTTCATCTACCATTCATCCACCATTCATCTACCATTCATCTACCATAAAGCCACCATTCATCTACCATAAAGCCACCATTCATCTACCATAAAGCCACCATTTATCTACCATAGAGCCACCATTCATTTACCATAGAGCCACCATTAATCTTCCATAGGGCTACCATTCATCTACCATTCATCCACCACTCATCTACCATAGAGCCACCATTCATCTACCATAGAGCCACCATTCATCTACCATAGAGCCACCATTCATCTACCATAGAGCCACCATTCATCTACCATAGAGCCACCATTCATCTACCATAGAGCCACCATTCATCTACCATAGAGCCACCACTCATCTACCATTCATCCACCACTCATCTACCAAAGAGCCACCACTCATCTACCATAGAGCCACCATTCATCTACCATAGAGCCATCATTCATCTACCATAGAGCCATTATTCATCTACCATAGAGCCACCTTTCATCTACCATTCAGCCACCATTCATCTACCATTCATCTACCATAGAGTCACCATTCATCTACCATAGAGCCACCATTTATCTACCATAGAGCCACCATTCATTTACCATTCATCTTCCATAGGGCTACCATTCATCTACCATTCATCCACCACTCATCTACTATAGAGCCACCATTCATCTACCAGAGAGCCACCATTCATCTACCATAGAGCCACCATTCATCTACCATAGAGCCACCATTCATCTACCATAGAGCCACCATTCATCTACCATAGAGCCACCATTCATCTACCATAGAGCCACCACTCATCTACCATTCATCCACCACTCATCTACCAAAGAGCCACCACTCATCTACCATAGAGCCACCATTCATCTACCATAGAGCCATCATTCATCTACCATAGAGCCACCATTCATCTACCATAGAGCCACCTTTCATCTACCATTCAGCCACCATTCATCTACCATTCATCTACCATAGAGCCACCATTCATCTACCATAGAGCCACCATTTATCTACCATAGAGCCACCATTCATTTACCATAGAGCCACCATTAATCTACCATAGGGCTACCATTCATCTACCATTCATCCACCACTCATCTACCATAGAGCCACCATTCATCTACCATAGAGCCACCATTCATCTACCATAGAGCCATCATTCATCTACCATAGAGCCACCATTCATCTACCATAGAGCCACCTTTCATCTACCATTCAGCCACCATTCATCTACCATTCATCTACCATAGAGCCACCATTCATCTACAATAGAGCCACAAGTTATCTACCATAGAGCCACCATTCATTTACCAAAGAGCCACCATTAATCTACCATAGGGCTACCATTCATCTACCATTCATCCACCACTCATCTACCATAGAGCCACCATTCATCTACCATAGAGCCACCATTCATCTACCATTCATCCACCACTCATCTACCAAAGAGCCACCACTCATCTACCATAGAGCCACCATTCATCTACCATAGAGCCATCATTCATCTACCATAGAGCCACCATTCATCTACCATAGAGCCACCATTAATCTACCATAGGGCTACCATTCATCTACCATTCATCCACCACTCATCTACCATAGAGCCACCATTCATCTACCATAGAGCCACCATTCATCTACCATAGAGCCACCATTCATCTACCATAGAGCCACTACTCATCTACCATAGGGCTACCATTCATCTACCGTTCATCCACCACTCATCTACCATAGGGCTACCATTCATCTACCATAGAGCCACCATTCATCTACCATAGAGCCACCATTCATCTACCATAGAGCCACCACTCATCTACCATAGGGCTAAGATTCATCTACCATTCATCCACCACACATCTACCATTCATCTACCATACAGCCACCATTCACCTACCATAGAGCCACCATTCATCTACCATTCATCCACCACTCATCTACCATAGAGCCACCACTCATCTACCATAGAGCCACCATTCATCTACCATAGAGCCACCATTCATCTACCATAGAGCCACCATTCATTCACCACTCATCTACCATTCATCTACCATAGAGCAACCATTCATCTACCATAGAACCACCATTCATCTACCATAGAGCCACCTTTCATCTACCATAGAGCCACCATTCATCTACCATAGAGCCACCATTCATCTACCATAGAGCCACCATTAATCTACCATAGGGCTACCATTCATCTACCATTCATCCACCACTCATCTACCATAGAGCCACCATTCATCTACCATAGAGCCACCATTCATCTACCATAGAGCCACCATTCATCTACCATAGAGCCACTACTCATCTATCATAGGGCTACCATTCATCTACCGTTCATCCACCACTCATCTACTATAGAGCCACCATTCATCTACCATAGAGCCACCATTCATCTACCATAGAGCCACCATTCATCTACCATAGAGCCACCATTCATCTACCATAGAGCCACCATTCATCTACCATAGAGCCACCATTCATCTACCATAGAGCCACCATTCATCTACCATAGAGCCACCACTCATCTACCATTCATCCACCACTCATCTACCAAAGAGCCACAACTCATCTACCATAGAGCCACCATTCATCTACCATAGAGCCACCATTCATCTACCATAGAGCCACCATTCATCTACCATAGAGCCACCTTTCATCTACCATTCAGCCACCATTCATCTACCATTCATCTACCATAGAGCCACCATTCATCTACCATAAAGCCACCATTCATCTACCATAGAGCCACCATTTATCTACCATAGAGCCACCATTCATCTACCATAAAGCCACCATTCATCTACCATAGAGCCACCATTTATCTACCATAGAGCCACCATTCATCTACCATAGAGCCACTATTCATCTACCATAGAGCCACCATTCATCTACCATAGAGCCACCATTAATCTACCATAGGGCTACCATTCATCTACCATTCATCCACCACTCATCTACCATAGAGCCACCATTCATCTACCAAAGAGCCACCATTCATCTACCATAGAGCCACTACTCATCTACCATAGGGCTACCATTCATCTACCGTTCATCCACCACTCATCTACCATAGGGCTACCATTCATCTACCATTCATCCACCACACATCTACCATTCATCTACCATACAGCTACCATTCACCTACCATAGAGCCACCATTCATCTACCATTCATCCACCACTCATCTACCATAGAGCCACCACTCATCTACCATAGGGCTAACATTCATCTACCATTCATCCACCACACATCTACCATTCATCTACCATACAGCTACCATTCACCTACCATAGAGCCACCATTCATCTACCATTCATCCACCACTCATCTACCATAGAGCCACCACTCATCTACCATAGAGCCACCATTCATCTACCATAGAGCCACCATTCATCTACCATAGAGCCACCATTCATTCACCACTCATCTACCATTCATCTACCATAGAGCCACCATTCATCTACCATAGAGCCACCATTCATCTACCATAGGGCCACCTTTCATCTACCATTCAGCCACCATTCATCTACCATTCATTTACCATAGAGCCACCATTCATCTACCATAAAGCCACCATTCATCTACCATAGAGCCAACATTTATCTACCATAGAGCCACCATTCATCTACCATAGAGCCACCATTCATCTACCATAGAGCCACCATTCATCTACCATAGAGCCGCCATTAATCTACCATAGGGCTACCATTCATCTACCATTCATCCACCACTCATCTACCATAGAGCCACCATTTATCTACCATAGAGCCACCATTCATCTACCATAAAGCCACCATTCATCTACCATAAAGCCACCATTCATCTACCATAGAGCCACCATTCATCTACCATAGAGCCACCACTGGTCTACCATAGAGCCACCATTCATCTACCATAGAGCCGCCATTAATCTACCATACGGCTGCTATTCATCTACCATTCATCCACCACTCATCTACCATAGAGCCACCATTTATCTACCATAGAGCCACCATTCATCTACCATAAAGCCACCATTCATCTACCATAAAGCCACCATTCATCTACCATAGAGCCACCATTCATCTACCATAGAGCCACCACTGGTCTACCATAGAGCCACCATTCATCTACCATAGAGCCGCCATTAATCTACCATACGGCTGCTATTCATCTACCATTCATCCACCATTCATCTACCATAGAGCCACCATTCATCTACCATAGAGTCACCACTCATCTACCATTCATCCACCACTCATCTACCAAAGAGCCACCACTCATCTACCATAGAGCCATCATTCATCTACCATAGAGCCACAATTCATCTACCATAGAGCCACCATTCATCTACAATAGAGCCACCTTTCATCTACCATTCAGCCACCATTCATCTACCATTCATCTACCATAGAGCCACCATTCATCTACCATAAAGCCACCATTCATCTACCATAAAGCCACCATTTATCTACCATTAGCCACCATTCATCTACCATAGAGCCACCATTCATCTACCATAGAGCCACCATTCATCTACCATAGAGCCACCATTAATCTACCATAGGGTTACCATTCATCTACCATTCATCCACCACTCATCTACCATAGAGCCACCATTCATCTACCATAGAGCCACCATTCATCTACCATAGAGCCACCATTCATCTACCATAGAGCCACTACTCATCTATCATAGGGCTACCATTCATCTACCGTTCATCCACCACTCATCTACTATAGAGCCACCATTCATCTACCATAGAGCCACCATTCATCTACCATAGAGCCACCATTCATCTACCATAGAGCCACCATTCATCTACCATAGAGCCACCATTCATCTACCATAGAGCCACCATTCATCTACCATAGAGCCACCATTCATCTACCATAGAGCCACCACTCATCTACCATTCATCCACCACTCATCTACCAAAGAGCCACAACTCATCTACCATAGAGCCACCATTCATCTACCATAGAGCCACCATTCATCTACCATAGAGCCACCATTCATCTACCATAGAGCCACCTTTCATCTACCATTCAGCCACCATTCATCTACCATTCATCTACCATAGAGCCACCATTCATCTACCATAAAGCCACCATTCATCTACCATAGAGCCACCATTTATCTACCATAGAGCCACCATTCATCTACCATAAAGCCACCATTCATCTACCATAGAGCCACCATTTATCTACCATAGAGCCACCATTCATCTACCATAGAGCCACTATTCATCTACCATAGAGCCACCATTCATCTACCATAGAGCCACCATTAATCTACCATAGGGCTACCATTCATCTACCATTCATCCACCACTCATCTACCATAGAGCCACCATTCATCTACCAAAGAGCCACCATTCATCTACCATAGAGCCACTACTCATCTACCATAGGGCTACCATTCATCTACCGTTCATCCACCACTCATCTACCATAGGGCTACCATTCATCTACCATTCATCCACCACACATCTACCATTCATCTACCATACAGCTACCATTCACCTACCATAGAGCCACCATTCATCTACCATTCATCCACCACTCATCTACCATAGAGCCACCACTCATCTACCATAGGGCTAACATTCATCTACCATTCATCCACCACACATCTACCATTCATCTACCATACAGCTACCATTCACCTACCATAGAGCCACCATTCATCTACCATTCATCCACCACTCATCTACCATAGAGCCACCACTCATCTACCATAGAGCCACCATTCATCTACCATAGAGCCACCATTCATCTACCATAGAGCCACCATTCATTCACCACTCATCTACCATTCATCTACCATAGAGCCACCATTCATCTACCATAGAGCCACCATTCATCTACCATAGGGCCACCTTTCATCTACCATTCAGCCACCATTCATCTACCATTCATTTACCATAGAGCCACCATTCATCTACCATAAAGCCACCATTCATCTACCATAGAGCCAACATTTATCTACCATAGAGCCACCATTCATCTACCATAGAGCCACCATTCATCTACCATAGAGCCACCATTCATCTACCATAGAGCCGCCATTAATCTACCATAGGGCTACCATTCATCTACCATTCATCCACCACTCATCTACCATAGAGCCACCATTTATCTACCATAGAGCCACCATTCATCTACCATAAAGCCACCATTCATCTACCATAAAGCCACCATTCATCTACCATAGAGCCACCATTCATCTACCATAGAGCCACCACTGGTCTACCATAGAGCCACCATTCATCTACCATAGAGCCGCCATTAATCTACCATACGGCTGCTATTCATCTACCATTCATCCACCACTCATCTACCATAGAGCCACCATTTATCTACCATAGAGCCACCATTCATCTACCATAAAGCCACCATTCATCTACCATAAAGCCACCATTCATCTACCATAGAGCCACCATTCATCTACCATAGAGCCACCACTGGTCTACCATAGAGCCACCATTCATCTACCATAGAGCCGCCATTAATCTACCATACGGCTGCTATTCATCTACCATTCATCCACCATTCATCTACCATAGAGCCACCATTCATCTACCATAGAGTCACCACTCATCTACCATTCATCCACCACTCATCTACCAAAGAGCCACCACTCATCTACCATAGAGCCATCATTCATCTACCATAGAGCCACAATTCATCTACCATAGAGCCACCATTCATCTACAATAGAGCCACCTTTCATCTACCATTCAGCCACCATTCATCTACCATTCATCTACCATAGAGCCACCATTCATCTACCATAAAGCCACCATTCATCTACCATAAAGCCACCATTTATCTACCATTAGCCACCATTCATCTACCATAGAGCCACCATTCATCTACCATAGAGCCACCATTCATCTACCATAGAGCCACCATTAATCTACCATAGGGTTACCATTCATCTACCATTCATCCACCACTCATCTACCATAGAGCCACCATTCATCTACCATAGAGCCACCATTCATATACCATAGAGCCACTACTCATCTACCATAGGGCTACCATTCATCTACCGTTCATCCACCACTCATCTACCATAGGGCTACCATTCATCTACCATAGAGCCACTATTCATCTACCATAGAGCCACCATTCATCTACCATAGAGCCACCTTTCATCTACCATTCAGCCACCATTCATATACCATTCATCTACCATAGAGCCACCATTCATCTACCATGAAGCCACCTTTCATCTACCATTCAGCCACCATTCATCTACCATTCATTTACCATAGAGCCACCATTCATCTACCATAAAGCCACCATTCATCTACCATAGAGCCACCATTTATCTACCATAGAGCCACCATTCATCTACCATAGAGCCACCACTCATCTACCATTCATCCACCACTCATCTACCAAAGAGCCACCACTCATCTACCATAGAACCACCATTCATCTACCATAGAGCCACCATTCATCTACCATAGAGCCACCATTCATCTACAATAGAGCCACCTTTCATCTACCATTCAGCCACCATTCATCTACCATTCCTCTACCATAGAGCCACCATTCATCTACCATAAAGCCACCATTCATCTACCATAGAGCCACCATTTATATACCATGGAGCCACCATTCATCTACCATAGAGCCACCAATCATCTACCATAGAGCCACCATTCATTAACCATAGAGCCACCATTAATCTACCATAGGGCTACCATTCATCTACCATTCATCCACCACTCATCTACCATAGAGCCACCATTCATCTACCATAGAGCCACAATTCATCTACCATAGAGCCACCATTCATCTACCATAGAGCCACCATTTATCTACCATAGAGCCACCATTCATCTACCATAGAGCCACCATTCATCTACCATAAAGCCACCATTCATCTACAATAGAGCCGCCATTTATCTACCATAGAGCCACCATTCATCTACCATAGAGCCACCATTCATCTACCATAGAGCCACCATTCATCTACCATAGAGCCACCATTAATCTACCATAGGGCTACCATTCATCTACCATTCATCCACCACTCATCTACCATAGAGCCGCCATTTATCTACCATAGAGCCACCATTCATCTACCATAGAGCCACCATTCATCTACCATAGAGCCACCATTCATCTACCATAGAGCCACCTTTCATCTACCATTCAGCCACCATTCATCTACCATTCATCTACCATAGAGCCACCATTCATCTACCATAAAGCCACCATTCATCTACCATAGAGCCACCATTCATCTACCATAGAGCCACCATTCATCTGTCATAGAGCCACCATTCATCTACCATAGAGCCACCATTCATCTACCATAGAGCCACCATTCATCTACCATAGAGCCACCATTCATCTACCATAGAGCCACCATTAATCTACCATAGGGCTACCATTCATCTACCATTCATCCACCACTCATCTACCATAGAGCCACCATTCATCTACCATAGAGCCACCATTCATCTACCATAGAGCCACCATTCATCTACCACAGAGCCACCATTCATCTACCATAGAGCAACCATTCATCTACCATAGAGCCACCATTCATCTACCATAGAGCCACCACTCATCTACCATTCATCCACCACTCATCTACCAAAGAGCCACCACTCATCTACCATAGAGCCACCATTCATCTACCATAGAGCCACCATTCATCTACCATAGAGCCACCATTCATCTACCATAGAGCCACCTTTCATCTACCATTCAGCCACCATTAATCTACCATTCATCTACCAATGAGCCACCATTCATCTACCATAAAGCCACCATTCATCTACCATAGAGCCACCATTTATCTACCATAGAGCCACCATTCATCTACCATAGAGCCACCATTCATCTACCATAGAGCCACCATTCATCTACCATAGAGCCACCATTCATCTACCATAGAGCCACCATTCATCTACCATAGAGCCACCATTCATCTACCATAGAGCCACCATTAATCTACCATAGGGCTACCATTCATCTACCATTCATCCACCACTCATCTACCATAGAGCCACCATTCATCTACCATAGAGCCACCATTCATCTACCATAGAGCCACCATTCATCTACCATAGAGCCACCATTCATCTACCATAGAGCCACCATTCATCTACCATAGAGCCACCATTCATCTACCATAGAGCCACCATTCATCTACCATAGAGCCACCACTCATCTACCATTCATCCACCACTCATCTACCAAAGAGCCACCACTCATCTACCATAGAGCCACCATTCATCTACCATAGAGCCACCATTCATCTACCATAGAGCCACCATTCATCTACCATAGAGCCACCTTTCATCTACCATTCAGCCACCATTCATCTACCATTCATCTACCATAGAGCCACCATTCATCTACCATAAAGCCACCATTCATCTACCATAGAGCCACCATTTATCTACCATAGAGCCACCATTCATATACGATAGAGCCACCATTCATCTACCATAGAGCCACCATTCACCTACCATAGAGCCACCATTCATCTACCATAGAGCCACCATTAATCTACCATAGGGCTACCATTCATCTACCATTCATCCACCACTCATCTACCATAGAGCCACCATTCATCTACCATAGAGCCACCATTCATCTACCATAGAGCCACCATTCATCTACCATAGAGCCACTACTCATCTACCATAGGGCTACTATTCATCTACCGTTCATCCAACACTCCTCTACCATAGGGCTACCATTCATCTACCATAGAGCCACCATTCATCTACCATAGAGCCACCATTCATCTACCATAGAGCCACCATTAATCTACCATAGGGCTACCATTCATCTACCATTCATCCACCACTCATCTACCATAGAGCCACCATTCATCTACCATAGAGCCACCATTCATCTACCATAGAGCCACCATTCATCTACCATAGAGCCACCATTCATCTACCATAGAGCCACCATTCATCTACCATAGAGCCACCACTCATCTACCATTCATCCACCACTCATCTACCAAAGAGCCACCACTCATCTACCATAGAGCCACCATTCATCTACCATAGAGCCACCATTCATCTACCATAGAGCCACCATTCATCTACCATAGAGCCACCTTTCATCTACCATTCAGCCACCATTCATTTACCATTCATCTACCATAGAGCCACCATTCATCTACCATAAAGCCACCATTCATCTACCATAGAGCCACCATTTATCTACCATAGAGCCACCATTCATCTACCATAGACCCACCATTCATCTACCATAGAGCCACCATTCATCTACCATAGAGCCACCATTAATCTACCATAGGGCTACCATTCATCTACCATTCATCCACCACTCATCTACCATAGAGCCACCATTCATCTACCATAGAGCCACCATTCATCTACCATAGAACCACCATTCATCTACCATAGAGCCACTACTCATCTACTATAGGGCTACCATTCATCTACCGTTCATCCACCACTCATCTACAATAGGGCTACCATTCATCTACCATAGAGCCACCATTCATCTACCATAGAGCCACCATTCATCTACCATAGAGCCACCATTCATCTACCATAGGGCTAACATTCATCTACCATTCATCCACCACACATCTACCATTCATCTACCATACAGCTACCATTCACCTACCATAGAGCCAGCATTCATCTACCATTCATCCACCACTCATCTACCATAGAGCCACCACTCATCTACCATAGAGCCACCATTCATCTACCATAGAGCCACCATTCATCTACCATAGAGCCACCATTCATTCACCACTCATCTACCATTCATCAACCATAGAGCCACCATTCATCTACCATAGAGCCACCATTCATCTACCATAGGGCCACCTTTCATCTACCATTCAGCCACCATTCATCTACCATTCATTTACCATAGAGCCACCATTCATCTTCCATAAAGCCACCATTCATCTACCATAGAGCCACCATTTATCTACCATAGAGCCACCATTCATCTACCATAGAGCCAACATTCATCTACCATAGAGCCACCATTCATCTACCATAGAGCCGCCATTAATCTACCATAGGGCTACCATTCATCTACCATTCATCCACCACTCATCTACCATAGAGCCACCATTCATCTACCATAGAGCCACCATTCATCTACCATAGAGCCACCATTCATCTACCATAGAGCCACCTTTCATCTACCATTCAGCCACCATTCATCTACCATTAATCTACCATAGAGCCACCATTCATCTACCATAAAGCCACCATTCATCTACCATAGAGCCACCATTTATCTACCATAGAGCCACCATTCATCTACCATAGAGCCACCATTCATCTACCATAAAGCCACCATTCATCTACAATAGAGCCGCCATTTATCTACCATAGAGCCACCATTCATCTACCATAGAGCCACCATTCATCTACCATAGAGCCACCATTCATCTACCATAGAGCCACCATTAATCTACCATAGGGCTACCATTCATCTACCATTCATCCACCACTCATCTACCATAGAGCCGCCATTTATCTACCATAGAGCCACCATTCATCTACCATAGAGCCACCATTCATCTACCATAGAGCCACCATTCATCTACCATAGAGCCACCTTTCATCTACCATTCAGCCACCATTCATCTACCATTCATCTACCATAGAGCCACCATTCATCTACCATAAAGCCACCATTCATCTACCATAGAGCCACCATTCATCTACCATAGAGCCACCATTCATCTGTCATAGAGCCACCATTCATCTACCATAGAGCCACCATTCATCTACCATAGAGCCACCATTCATCTACCATAGAGCCACCATTCATCTACCATAGAGCCACCATTAATCTACCATAGGGCTACCATTCATCTACCATTCATCCACCACTCATCTACCATAGAGCCACCATTCATCTACCATAGAGCCACCATTCATCTACCATAGAGCCACCATTCATCTACCACAGAGCCACCATTCATCTACCGTAGAGCAACCATTCATCTACCATAGAGCCACCATTCATCTACCATAGAGCCACCACTCATCTACCATTCATCCACCACTCATCTACCAAAGAGCCACCACTCATCTACCATAGAGCCACCATTCATCTACCATAGAGCCACCATTCATCTACCATAGAGCCACCATTCATCTACCATAGAGCCACCTTTCATCTACCATTCAGCCACCATTAATCTACCATTCATCTACCAATGAGCCACCATTCATCTACCATAAAGCCACCATTCATCTACCATAGAGCCACCATTTATCTACCATAGAGCCACCATTCATCTACCATAGAGCCACCATTCATCTACCATAGAGCCACCATTCATCTACCATAGAGCCACCATTCATCTACCATAGAGCCACCATTCATCTACCATAGAGCCACCATTCATCTACCATAGAGCCACCATTAATCTACCATAGGGCTACCATTCATCTACCATTCATCCACCACTCATCTACCATAGAGCCACCATTCATCTACCATAGAGCCACCATTCATCTACCATAGAGCCACCATTCATCTACCATAGAGCCACCATTCATCTACCATAGAGCCACCATTCATCTACCATAGAGCCACCATTCATCTACCATAGAGCCACCATTCATCTACCATAGAGCCACCACTCATCTACCATTCATCCACCACTCATCTACCAAAGAGCCACCACTCATCTACCATAGAGCCACCATTCATCTACCATAGAGCCACCATTCATCTACCATAGAGCCACCATTCATCTACCATAGAGCCACCTTTCATCTACCATTCAGCCACCATTCATCTACCATTCATCTACCATAGAGCCACCATTCATCTACCATAAAGCCACCATTCATCTACCATAGAGCCACCATTTATCTACCATAGAGCCACCATTCATATACGATAGAGCCACCATTCATCTACCATAGAGCCACCATTCACCTACCATAGAGCCACCATTCATCTACCATAGAGCCACCATTAATCTACCATAGGGCTACCATTCATCTACCATTCATCCACCACTCATCTACCATAGAGCCACCATTCATCTACCATAGAGCCACCATTCATCTACCATAGAGCCACCATTCATCTACCATAGAGCCACTACTCATCTACCATAGGGCTACTATTCATCTACCGTTCATCCAAAACTCCTCTACCATAGGGCTACCATTCATCTACCATAGAGCCACCATTCATCTACCATAGAGCCACCATTCATCTACCATAGAGCCACCATTAATCTACCATAGGGCTACCATTCATCTACCATTCATCCACCACTCATCTACCATAGAGCCACCATTCATCTACCATAGAGCCACCATTCATCTACCATAGAGCCACCATTCATCTACCATAGAGCCACCATTCATCTACCATAGAGCCACCATTCATCTACCATAGAGCCACCACTCATCTACCATTCATCCACCACTCATCTACCAAAGAGCCACCACTCATCTACCATAGAGCCACCATTCATCTACCATAGAGCCACCATTCATCTACCATAGAGCCACCATTCATCTACCATAGAGCCACCTTTCATCTACCATTCAGCCACCATTCATTTACCATTCATCTACCATAGAGCCACCATTCATCTACCATAAAGCCACCATTCATCTACCATAGAGCCACCATTTATCTACCATAGAGCCACCATTCATCTACCATAGACCCACCATTCATCTACCATAGAGCCACCATTCATCTACCATAGAGCCACCATTAATCTACCATAGGGCTACCATTCATCTACCATTCATCCACCACTCATCTACCATAGAGCCACCATTCATCTACCATAGAGCCACCATTCATCTACCATAGAACCACCATTCATCTACCATAGAGCCACTACTCATCTACTATAGGGCTACCATTCATCTACCGTTCATCCACCACTCATCTACAATAGGGCTACCATTCATCTACCATAGAGCCACCATTCATCTACCATAGAGCCACCATTCATCTACCATAGAGCCACCATTCATCTACCATAGGGCTAACATTCATCTACCATTCATCCACCACACATCTACCATTCATCTACCATACAGCTACCATTCACCTACCATAGAGCCAGCATTCATCTACCATTCATCCACCACTCATCTACCATAGAGCCACCACTCATCTACCATAGAGCCACCATTCATCTACCATAGAGCCACCATTCATCTACCATAGAGCCACCATTCATTCACCACTCATCTACCATTCATCAACCATAGAGCCACCATTCATCTACCATAGAGCCACCATTCATCTACCATAGGGCCACCTTTCATCTACCATTCAGCCACCATTCATCTACCATTCATTTACCATAGAGCCACCATTCATCTTCCATAAAGCCACCATTCATCTACCATAGAGCCACCATTTATCTACCATAGAGCCACCATTCATCTACCATAGAGCCAACATTCATCTACCATAGAGCCACCATTCATCTACCATAGAGCCGCCATTAATCTACCATAGGGCTACCATTCATCTACCATTCATCCACCACTCATCTACCATAGAGCCACCATTCATCTACCATAGAGCCACCATTCATCTACCATAGAGCCACCATTCATCTACCATAGAGCCACCTTTCATCTACCATTCAGCCACCATTCATCTACCATTAATCTACCATAGAGCCACCATTCATCTACCATAAAGCCACCATTCATCTACCATAGAGCCACCATTTATCTACCATAGAGCCACCATTCATCTACGATAGAGCCACCATTCATCTACCATAGAGCCACCATTAATCTACCATAGGGCTACCATTCATCTACCATTCATCCACCACTCATCTACCATAGAGCCACCATTCATCTACCATAGAGCCACCATTCATCTACCATAGAGCCACCATTCATCTACCATAGAGCCACTACTCATCTATCATAGGGCTACCATTCATCTACCGTTCATCCACCACTCATCTACTATAGAGCCACCATTCATCTACCATAGAGCCACCATTCATCTACCATAGAGCCACCATTCATCTACCATAGAGCCACCATTCATCTACCATAGAGCCACCATTCATCTACCATAGAGCCACCATTCATCTACCATAGAGCCACCATTCATCTACCATAGAGCCACCACTCATCTACCATTCATCCACCACTCATCTACCAAAGAGCCACAACTCATCTACCATAGAGCCACCATTCATCTACCATAGAGCCACCATTCATCTACCATAGAGCCACCATTCATCTACCATAGAGCCACCTTTCATCTACCATTCAGCCACCATTCATCTACCATTCATCTACCATAGAGCCACCATTCATCTACCATAAAGCCACCATTCATCTACCATAGAGCCACCATTTATCTACCATAGAGCCACCATTCATCTACCATAAAGCCACCATTCATCTACCATAGAGCCACCATTTATCTACCATAGAGCCACCATTCATCTACCATAGAGCCACTATTCATCTACCATAGAGCCACCATTCATCTACCATAGAGCCACCATTAATCTACCATAGGGCTACCATTCATCTACCATTCATCCACCACTCATCTACCATAGAGCCACCATTCATCTACCAAAGAGCCACCATTCATCTACCATAGAGCCACTACTCATCTACCATAGGGCTACCATTCATCTACCGTTCATCCACCACTCATCTACCATAGGGCTACCATTCATCTACCATTCATCCACCACACATCTACCATTCATCTACCATACAGCTACCATTCACCTACCATAGAGCCACCATTCATCTACCATTCATCCACCACTCATCTACCATAGAGCCACCACTCATCTACCATAGGGCTAACATTCATCTACCATTCATCCACCACACATCTACCATTCATCTACCATACAGCTACCATTCACCTACCATAGAGCCACCATTCATCTACCATTCATCCACCACTCATCTACCATAGAGCCACCACTCATCTACCATAGAGCCACCATTCATCTACCATAGAGCCACCATTCATCTACCATAGAGCCACCATTCATTCACCACTCATCTACCATTCATCTACCATAGAGCCACCATTCATCTACCATAGAGCCACCATTCATCTACCATAGGGCCACCTTTCATCTACCATTCAGCCACCATTCATCTACCATTCATTTACCATAGAGCCACCATTCATCTACCATAAAGCCACCATTCATCTACCATAGAGCCAACATTTATCTACCATAGAGCCACCATTCATCTACCATAGAGCCACCATTCATCTACCATAGAGCCACCATTCATCTACCATAGAGCCGCCATTAATCTACCATAGGGCTACCATTCATCTACCATTCATCCACCACTCATCTACCATAGAGCCACCATTTATCTACCATAGAGCCACCATTCATCTACCATAAAGCCACCATTCATCTACCATAAAGCCACCATTCATCTACCATAGAGCCACCATTCATCTACCATAGAGCCACCACTGGTCTACCATAGAGCCACCATTCATCTACCATAGAGCCGCCATTAATCTACCATACGGCTGCTATTCATCTACCATTCATCCACCACTCATCTACCATAGAGCCACCATTTATCTACCATAGAGCCACCATTCATCTACCATAAAGCCACCATTCATCTACCATAAAGCCACCATTCATCTACCATAGAGCCACCATTCATCTACCATAGAGCCACCACTGGTCTACCATAGAGCCACCATTCATCTACCATAGAGCCGCCATTAATCTACCATACGGCTGCTATTCATCTACCATTCATCCACCATTCATCTACCATAGAGCCACCATTCATCTACCATAGAGTCACCACTCATCTACCATTCATCCACCACTCATCTACCAAAGAGCCACCACTCATCTACCATAGAGCCATCATTCATCTACCATAGAGCCACAATTCATCTACCATAGAGCCACCATTCATCTACAATAGAGCCACCTTTCATCTACCATTCAGCCACCATTCATCTACCATTCATCTACCATAGAGCCACCATTCATCTACCATAAAGCCACCATTCATCTACCATAAAGCCACCATTTATCTACCATTAGCCACCATTCATCTACCATAGAGCCACCATTCATCTACCATAGAGCCACCATTCATCTACCATAGAGCCACCATTAATCTACCATAGGGTTACCATTCATCTACCATTCATCCACCACTCATCTACCATAGAGCCACCATTCATCTACCATAGAGCCACCATTCATATACCATAGAGCCACTACTCATCTACCATAGGGCTACCATTCATCTACCGTTCATCCACCACTCATCTACCATAGGGCTACCATTCATCTACCATAGAGCCACTATTCATCTACCATAGAGCCACCATTCATCTACCATAGAGCCACCTTTCATCTACCATTCAGCCACCATTTATATACCATTCATCTACCATAGAGCCACCATTCATCTACCATGAAGCCACCTTTCATCTACCATTCAGCCACCATTCATCTACCATTCATTTACCATAGAGCCACCATTCATCTACCATAAAGCCACCATTCATCTACCATAGAGCCACCATTTATCTACCATAGAGCCACCATTCATCTACCATAGAGCCACCACTCATCTACCATTCATCCACCACTCATCTACCAAAGAGCCACCACTCATCTACCATAGAACCACCATTCATCTACCATAGAGCCACCATTCATCTACCATAGAGCCACCATTCATCTACAATAGAGCCACCTTTCATCTACCATTCAGCCACCATTCATCTACCATTCCTCTACCATAGAGCCACCATTCATCTACCATAAAGCCACCATTCATCTACCATAGAGCCACCATTTATATACCATGGAGCCACCATTCATCTACCATAGAGCCACCAATCATCTACCATAGAGCCACCATTCATTAACCATAGAGCCACCATTAATCTACCATAGGGCTACCATTCATCTACCATTCATCCACCACTCATCTACCATAGAGCCACCATTCATCTACCATAGAGCCACAATTCATCTACCATAGAGCCACCATTCATCTACCATAGAGCCACCATTTATCTACCATAGAGCCACCATTCATCTACCATAGAGCCACCATTCATCTACCATAAAGCCACCATTCATCTACAATAGAGCCGCCATTTATCTACCATAGAGCCACCATTCATCTACCATAGAGCCACCATTCATCTACCATAGAGCCACCATTCATCTACCATAGAGCCACCATTAATCTACCATAGGGCTACCATTCATCTACCATTCATCCACCACTCATCTACCATAGAGCCGCCATTTATCTACCATAGAGCCACCATTCATCTACCATAGAGCCACCATTCATCTACCATAGAGCCACCATTCATCTACCATAGAGCCACCTTTCATCTACCATTCAGCCACCATTCATCTACCATTCATCTACCATAGAGCCACCATTCATCTACCATAAAGCCACCATTCATCTACCATAGAGCCACCATTCATCTACCATAGAGCCACCATTCATCTGTCATAGAGCCACCATTCATCTACCATAGAGCCACCATTCATCTACCATAGAGCCACCATTCATCTACCATAGAGCCACCATTCATCTACCATAGAGCCACCATTAATCTACCATAGGGCTACCATTCATCTACCATTCATCCACCACTCATCTACCATAGAGCCACCATTCATCTACCATAGAGCCACCATTCATCTACCATAGAGCCACCATTCATCTACCACAGAGCCACCATTCATCTACCATAGAGCAACCATTCATCTACCATAGAGCCACCATTCATCTACCATAGAGCCACCACTCATCTACCATTCATCCACCACTCATCTACCAAAGAGCCACCACTCATCTACCATAGAGCCACCATTCATCTACCATAGAGCCACCATTCATCTACCATAGAGCCACCATTCATCTACCATAGAGCCACCTTTCATCTACCATTCAGCCACCATTAATCTACCATTCATCTACCAATGAGCCACCATTCATCTACCATAAAGCCACCATTCATCTACCATAGAGCCACCATTTATCTACCATAGAGCCACCATTCATCTACCATAGAGCCACCATTCATCTACCATAGAGCCACCATTCATCTACCATAGAGCCACCATTCATCTACCATAGAGCCACCATTCATCTACCATAGAGCCACCATTCATCTACCATAGAGCCACCATTAATCTACCATAGGGCTACCATTCATCTACCATTCATCCACCACTCATCTACCATAGAGCCACCATTCATCTACCATAGAGCCACCATTCATCTACCATAGAGCCACCATTCATCTACCATAGAGCCACCATTCATCTACCATAGAGCCACCATTCATCTACCATAGAGCCACCATTCATCTACCATAGAGCCACCATTCATCTACCATAGAGCCACCACTCATCTACCATTCATCCACCACTCATCTACCAAAGAGCCACCACTCATCTACCATAGAGCCACCATTCATCTACCATAGAGCCACCATTCATCTACCATAGAGCCACCATTCATCTACCATAGAGCCACCTTTCATCTACCATTCAGCCACCATTCATCTACCATTCATCTACCATAGAGCCACCATTCATCTACCATAAAGCGACCATTCATCTACCATAGAGCCACCATTTATCTACCATAGAGCCACCATTCATATACGATAGAGCCACCATTCATCTACCATAGAGCCACCATTCACCTACCATAGAGCCACCATTCATCTACCATAGAGCCACCATTAATCTACCATAGGGCTACCATTCATCTACCATTCATCCACCACTCATCTACCATAGAGCCACCATTCATCTACCATAGAGCCACCATTCATCTACCATAGAGCCACCATTCATCTACCATAGAGCCACTACTCATCTACCATAGGGCTACTATTCATCTACCGTTCATCCAACACTCCTCTACCATAGGGCTACCATTCATCTACCATAGAGCCACCATTCATCTACCATAGAGCCACCATTCATCTACCATAGAGCCACCATTAATCTACCATAGGGCTACCATTCATCTACCATTCATCCACCACTCATCTACCATAGAGCCACCATTCATCTACCATAGAGCCACCATTCATCTACCATAGAGCCACCATTCATCTACCATAGAGCCACCATTCATCTACCATAGAGCCACCATTCATCTACCATAGAGCCACCACTCATCTACCATTCATCCACCACTCATCTACCAAAGAGCCACCACTCATCTACCATAGAGCCACCATTCATCTACCATAGAGCCACCATTCATCTACCATAGAGCCACCATTCATCTACCATAGAGCCACCTTTCATCTACCATTCAGCCACCATTCATTTACCATTCATCTACCATAGAGCCACCATTCATCTACCATAAAGCCACCATTCATCTACCATAGAGCCACCATTTATCTACCATAGAGCCACCATTCATCTACCATAGACCCACCATTCATCTACCATAGAGCCACCATTCATCTACCATAGAGCCACCATTAATCTACCATAGGGCTACCATTCATCTACCATTCATCCACCACTCATCTACCATAGAGCCACCATTCATCTACCATAGAGCCACCATTCATCTACCATAGAACCACCATTCATCTACCATAGAGCCACTACTCATCTACTATAGGGCTACCATTCATCTACCGTTCATCCACCACTCATCTACAATAGGGCTACCATTCATCTACCATAGAGCCACCATTCATCTACCATAGAGCCACCATTCATCTACCATAGAGCCACCATTCATCTACCATAGGGCTAACATTCATCTACCATTCATCCACCACACATCTACCATTCATCTACCATACAGCTACCATTCACCTACCATAGAGCCAGCATTCATCTACCATTCATCCACCACTCATCTACCATAGAGCCACCACTCATCTACCATAGAGCCACCATTCATCTACCATAGAGCCACCATTCATCTACCATAGAGCCACCATTCATTCACCACTCATCTACCATTCATCAACCATAGAGCCACCATTCATCTACCATAGAGCCACCATTCATCTACCATAGGGCCACCTTTCATCTACCATTCAGCCACCATTCATCTACCATTCATTTACCATAGAGCCACCATTCATCTTCCATAAAGCCACCATTCATCTACCATAGAGCCACCATTTATCTACCATAGAGCCACCATTCATCTACCATAGAGCCAACATTCATCTACCATAGAGCCACCATTCATCTACCATAGAGCCGCCATTAATCTACCATAGGGCTACCATTCATCTACCATTCATCCACCACTCATCTACCATAGAGCCACCATTCATCTACCATAGAGCCACCATTCATCTACCATAGAGCCACCATTCATCTACCATAGAGCCACCTTTCATCTACCATTCAGCCACCATTCATCTACCATTAATCTACCATAGAGCCACCATTCATCTACCATAAAGCCACCATTCATCTACCATAGAGCCACCATTTATCTACCATAGAGCCACCATTCATCTACGATAGAGCCACCATTCATCTACCATAGAGCCACCATTCATCTACCATAGAGCCACCATTCATCTACCATAGAGCCACCATTCATCTACCATAGGGCCACCTTTCATCTACCATTCAGCCACCATTCATCTACCATTCATTTACCATAGAGCCACCATTCATCTACCATAAAGCCACCATTCATCTACCATAGAGCCACCATTTATCTACCATAGAGCCACCATTCATCTACCATAGAGCCACCATTCATCTACCATAGAGCCACCATTCATCTACCATAGAGCCGCCATTAATCTACCATAGGGCTACCATTCATCTACCATTCATCCACCACTCATCTACCATAAAGCCACCATTTATCTACCATAGAGCCACCATTCATCTACCATAGAGCCACCACTCATCTACCATTCATCCACCACTCATTTACCAAAGAGCCACCACTGGTCTACCGTAGAGCCACCATTCATCTACCATAGAGCCACCATTCATCTACCATAGAGCCACCATTCATCTACCATAGAGCCACCTTTCATCTACCATAGAGCCACCATTCATCTACCATAGAGCCACCATTCATCTACCATAAAGCCACCATTCATCTACAATAGAGCCGCCATTTATCTACCATAGAGCCACCATTCATCTACCATAGAGCCACCATTCATCTACCATAGAGCCACCATTCATCTACCATAGAGCCACCATTAATCTACCATAGGGCTACCATTCATCTACCATTCATCCACCACTCATCTACCATAGAGCCGCCATTTATCTACCATAGAGCCACCATTCATCTACCATAGAGCCACCATTCATCTACCATAGAGCCACCATTCATCTACCATAGAGCCACCTTTCATCTACCATTCAGCCACCATTCATCTACCATTCATCTACCATAGAGCCACCATTCATCTACCATAAAGCCACCATTCATCTACCATAGAGCCACCATTCATCTACCATAGAGCCACCATTCATCTGTCATAGAGCCACCATTCATCTACCATAGAGCCACCATTCATCTACCATAGAGCCACCATTCATCTACCATAGAGCCACCATTCATCTACCATAGAGCCACCATTAATCTACCATAGGGCTACCATTCATCTACCATTCATCCACCACTCATCTACCATAGAGCCACCATTCATCTACCATAGAGCCACCATTCATCTACCATAGAGCCACCATTCATCTACCACAGAGCCACCATTCATCTACCATAGAGCAACCATTCATCTACCATAGAGCCACCATTCATCTACCATAGAGCCACCACTCATCTACCATTCATCCACCACTCATCTACCAAAGAGCCACCACTCATCTACCATAGAGCCACCATTCATCTACCATAGAGCCACCATTCATCTACCATAGAGCCACCATTCATCTACCATAGAGCCACCTTTCATCTACCATTCAGCCACCATTAATCTACCATTCATCTACCAATGAGCCACCATTCATCTACCATAAAGCCACCATTCATCTACCATAGAGCCACCATTTATCTACCATAGAGCCACCATTCATCTACCATAGAGCCACCATTCATCTACCATAGAGCCACCATTCATCTACCATAGAGCCACCATTCATCTACCATAGAGCCACCATTCATCTACCATAGAGCCACCATTCATCTACCATAGAGCCACCATTAATCTACCATAGGGCTACCATTCATCTACCATTCATCCACCACTCATCTACCATAGAGCCACCATTCATCTACCATAGAGCCACCATTCATCTACCATAGAGCCACCATTCATCTACCATAGAGCCACCATTCATCTACCATAGAGCCACCATTCATCTACCATAGAGCCACCATTCATCTACCATAGAGCCACCATTCATCTACCATAGAGCCACCACTCATCTACCATTCATCCACCACTCATCTACCAAAGAGCCACCACTCATCTACCATAGAGCCACCATTCATCTACCATAGAGCCACCATTCATCTACCATAGAGCCACCATTCATCTACCATAGAGCCACCTTTCATCTACCATTCAGCCACCATTCATCTACCATTCATCTACCATAGAGCCACCATTCATCTACCATAAAGCCACCATTCATCTACCATAGAGCCACCATTTATCTACCATAGAGCCACCATTCATATACGATAGAGCCACCATTCATCTACCATAGAGCCACCATTCACCTACCATAGAGCCACCATTCATCTACCATAGAGCCACCATTAATCTACCATAGGGCTACCATTCATCTACCATTCATCCACCACTCATCTACCATAGAGCCACCATTCATCTACCATAGAGCCACCATTCATCTACCATAGAGCCACCATTCATCTACCATAGAGCCACTACTCATCTACCATAGGGCTACTATTCATCTACCGTTCATCCAACACTCCTCTACCATAGGGCTACCATTCATCTACCATAGAGCCACCATTCATCTACCATAGAGCCACCATTCATCTACCATAGAGCCACCATTAATCTACCATAGGGCTACCATTCATCTACCATTCATCCACCACTCATCTACCATAGAGCCACCATTCATCTACCATAGAGCCACCATTCATCTACCATAGAGCCACCATTCATCTACCATAGAGCCACCATTCATCTACCATAGAGCCACCATTCATCTACCATAGAGCCACCACTCATCTACCATTCATCCACCACTCATCTACCAAAGAGCCACCACTCATCTACCATAGAGCCACCATTCATCTACCATAGAGCCACCATTCATCTACCATAGAGCCACCATTCATCTACCATAGAGCCACCTTTCATCTACCATTCAGCCACCATTCATTTACCATTCATCTACCATAGAGCCACCATTCATCTACCATAAAGCCACCATTCATCTACCATAGAGCCACCATTTATCTACCATAGAGCCACCATTCATCTACCATAGACCCACCATTCATCTACCATAGAGCCACCATTCATCTACCATAGAGCCACCATTAATCTACCATAGGGCTACCATTCATCTACCATTCATCCACCACTCATCTACCATAGAGCCACCATTCATCTACCATAGAGCCACCATTCATCTACCATAGAACCACCATTCATCTACCATAGAGCCACTACTCATCTACTATAGGGCTACCATTCATCTACCGTTCATCCACCACTCATCTACAATAGGGCTACCATTCATCTACCATAGAGCCACCATTCATCTACCATAGAGCCACCATTCATCTACCATAGAGCCACCATTCATCTACCATAGGGCTAACATTCATCTACCATTCATCCACCACACATCTACCATTCATCTACCATACAGCTACCATTCACCTACCATAGAGCCAGCATTCATCTACCATTCATCCACCACTCATCTACCATAGAGCCACCACTCATCTACCATAGAGCCACCATTCATCTACCATAGAGCCACCATTCATCTACCATAGAGCCACCATTCATTCACCACTCATCTACCATTCATCAACCATAGAGCCACCATTCATCTACCATAGAGCCACCATTCATCTACCATAGGGCCACCTTTCATCTACCATTCAGCCACCATTCATCTACCATTCATTTACCATAGAGCCACCATTCATCTTCCATAAAGCCACCATTCATCTACCATAGAGCCACCATTTATCTACCATAGAGCCACCATTCATCTACCATAGAGCCAACATTCATCTACCATAGAGCCACCATTCATCTACCATAGAGCCGCCATTAATCTACCATAGGGCTACCATTCATCTACCATTCATCCACCACTCATCTACCATAGAGCCACCATTCATCTACCATAGAGCCACCATTCATCTACCATAGAGCCACCATTCATCTACCATAGAGCCACCTTTCATCTACCATTCAGCCACCATTCATCTACCATTAATCTACCATAGAGCCACCATTCATCTACCATAAAGCCACCATTCATCTACCATAGAGCCACCATTTATCTACCATAGAGCCACCATTCATCTACGATAGAGCCACCATTCATCTACCATAGAGCCACCATTCATCTACCATAGAGCCACCATTCATCTACCATAGAGCCACCATTCATCTACCATAGGGCCACCTTTCATCTACCATTCAGCCACCATTCATCTACCATTCATTTACCATAGAGCCACCATTCATCTACCATAAAGCCACCATTCATCTACCATAGAGCCACCATTTATCTACCATAGAGCCACCATTCATCTACCATAGAGCCACCATTCATCTACCATAGAGCCACCATTCATCTACCATAGAGCCGCCATTAATCTACCATAGGGCTACCATTCATCTACCATTCATCCACCACTCATCTACCATAAAGCCACCATTTATCTACCATAGAGCCACCATTCATCTACCATAGAGCCACCACTCATCTACCATTCATCCACCACTCATTTACCAAAGAGCCACCACTGGTCTACCATAGAGCCACCATTCATCTACCATAGAGCCACCATTCATCTACCATAGAGCCACCATTCATCTACCATAGAGCCACCTTTCATCTACCATTCAGCCACCATTCATCTACCATTCATCTACCATAAAGCCACCATTCATCTACCATAAAGCCACCATCCATCTACCATAGAGCCACCATTTATCTACCATAGAGCCACCATTCATTTACCATAGAGCCACCATTAATCTTCCATAGGGCTACCATTCATCTACCATTCATCCACCACTCATCTACCATAGAGCCACCATTCATCTACCATAGAGCCACCATTCATCTACCATAGAGCCACCATTCATCTACCATAGAGCCACCATTCATCTACCATAGAGCCACCATTAATCTACCATAGGGCTACCATTCATCTACCATTCATCCACCACTCATCTACCATAGAGCAACCATTCATCTACCATAGAGCCACCATTCATCTACCATAGAGCCACCATTCATTTACCATAGAGCCACCATTCATCTACCATAGAGCCACCACTCATCTACCATTCATCCACCACTCATCTACCAAAGAGCCACCACTCATCTACCATAGAGCCACCATTCATCTACCATAGAGCCACCATTCATCTACCATAGAGCCACCATTCATCTACCATAGAGCCACCTTTCATCTACCATTCAGCCACCATTAATCTACCATTCATCTACCATAGAGCCACCATTCATCTACCATAAAGCCACCATTCATCTACCATAGAGCCACCATTTATCTACCATAGAGCCACCATTCATCTACCATAGAGCCACCATTCATCTACCATAGAGCCACCATTCATCTACCATAGAGCCACCATTCATCTACCATAGAGCCACCATTCATCTACCATAGAGCCACCTTTCATCTACCATTCAGCCACCATTCATCTACCATTCATCTACCATAAAGCCACCATTCATCTACCATAAAGCCACCATCCATCTACCATAGAGCCACCATTTATCTACCATAGAGCCACCATTCATTTACCATAGAGCCACCATTAATCTTCCATAGGGCTACCATTCATCTACCATTCATCCACCACTCATCTACCATAGAGCCACCATTCATCTACCATAGAGCCACCATTCATCTACCATAGAGCCACCATTCATCTACCATAGAGCCACCATTCATCTACCATAGAGCCACCATTAATCTACCATAGGGCTACCATTCATCTACCATTCATCCACCACTCATCTACCATAGAGCAACCATTCATCTACCATAGAGCCACCATTCATCTACCATAGAGCCACCATTCATTTACCATAGAGCCACCATTCATCTACCATAGAGCCACCACTCATCTACCATTCATCCACCACTCATCTACCAAAGAGCCACCACTCATCTACCATAGAGCCACCATTCATCTACCATAGAGCCACCATTCATCTACCATAGAGCCACCATTCATCTACCATAGAGCCACCTTTCATCTACCATTCAGCCACCATTAATCTACCATTCATCTACCATAGAGCCACCATTCATCTACCATAAAGCCACCATTCATCTACCATAGAGCCACCATTTATCTACCATAGAGCCACCATTCATCTACCATAGAGCCACCATTCATCTACCATAGAGCCACCATTCATCTACCATAGAGCCACCATTCATCTACCATAGAGCCACCATTCATCTACCATAGAGCCACCATTCATCTACCATAGAGCCACCATTAATCTACCATAGGGCTACCATTCATCTACCATTCATCCACCACTCATCTACCATAGAGCCACCTTTCATCTACCATTCAGCCACCATTAATCTACCATTCATCTACCATAGAGCCACCATTCATCTACCATAGAGCCACTACTCATCTACCATAGGGCTACCATTTATCTACCGTTCATCCACCACTCATCTACCATAGGGCTACCATTCATCTACCATAGAGCCACCATTCATCTACCATAGAGCCACCATTCATCTACCATAGAGCCACCATTAATCTACCATAGGCCTACCATTCATCTACCATTCATCCACCACTCATCTACCATAGAGCCACCATTCATCTACCATAGAGCCACCATTCATCTACCATAGAGCCACCATTCATCTACCATAGAGCCACCATTCATCTACCATAGAGCCACCACTCATCTACCATATGGCTAACATTCATCTACCATTCATCCACCACACATCTAACATTCATCTACCATACAGCTACCATTCACCTACCATAGAGCCACCATTCATCTACCATTCATCCACCACTCATCTACCATAGAGCCACCCCTCATCTACCATAGAGCCACCATTCATCTACCATAGAGCCACCATTCATCTACCATAGAGCCACCATTCATTCACCACTCATCTACCATTCATCTACCATAGAGCCACCATTCATCTACCATAGAGCCACCATTCATCTACCATAGGGCCACCTTTCATCTACCATTCAGCCACCATTCATCTACCATTCATTTACCATAGAGCCACCATTCATCTACCATAAAGCCACCATTCATCTAACATAGAGCCACCATTTATCTACCATAGGGCCACCATTCATCTACCATAGAGCCACCATTCATCTACCATAGAGCTACCATTCATCTACCATAGAGCCACCATTAATCTACCATAGGGCTACCATTCATCTACCATTCATCCACCACTCATCTACCATAGAGCCACCATTTATCTACCATAGAGCCACCATTCATCTACCATAGAGCCACCATTCATCTACCATAGAGCCACCTTTCATCTACCATTCATCCACCATTCATCTACCATTCATCTACCATAAAGCCACCATTCATCTACCATAAAGCCACCATTCATCTACCATAGAGCCACCATTTATCTACCATAGAGCCACCATTCATTTACCATAGAGCCACCATTAATCTTCCATAGGGCTACCATTTATCTACCATTCATCCACCACTCATCTACCATAGAGCCACCATTCATCTACCATAGAGCCACCATTCATCTACCATAGAGTCACCATTCATCTACCATAGAGCCACCATTCATCTACCATAGAGCCACCATTCATCTACCATAGAGCCACCATTCATCTACCATAGAGCCACCACTCATCTACCATTCATCCACCACTCATCTACCAAAGAGCCACCACTCATCTACCATAGAGCCACCATTCATCTACCATAGAGCCATCATTCATCTACCATAGAGCCACCATTCATCTACCATAGAGCCACCTTTCATCTACCATTCAGCCACCATTCATCTACCATTCATCTACCATAGAGCCACCATTCATCTACCATAGAGCCACCATTTATCTACCATAGAGCCACCATTCATTTACCATAGAGCCACCATTAATCTACCATAGGGCTACCATTCATCTACCATTCATCCACCACTCATCTACCATAGAGCCACCATTCATCTACCATAGAGCCACCATTCATCTACCATAGATCCACCATTCATCTACCATAGAGCCACCATTCATCTACCATAGAGCCACCATTCATCTACCATAGAGCCACCATTCATCTACCATAGAGCCACCACTCATCTACCATTCATCCACCACTCATCTACCAAAGCGCCACCACTCATCTACCATAGAGCCACCATTCATCTACCATAGAGCCATCATTCATCTAACATAGAGCCACCACTCATCTACCATAGAGCCACCATTCATCTACCATAGAGCCACCATTCATCTACCATAGAGACACCATTCATCTACCATAGAGCCACCATTCATCTACCATAGAGCCACCACTCATCTACCATATGGCTAACATTCATCTACCATTCATCCACCACACATCTAACATTCATCTACCATACAGCTACCATTCACCTACCATAGAGCCACCATTCATCTACCATTCATCCACCACTCATCTACCATAGAGCCACCCCTCATCTACCATAGAGCCACCATTCATCTACCATAGAGCCACCATTCATCTACCATAGAGCCACCATTCATTCACCACTCATCTACCATTCATCTACCATAGAGCCACCATTCATCTACCATAGAGCCACCATTCATCTACCATAGGGCCACCTTTCATCTACCATTCAGCCACCATTCATCTACCATTCATTTACCATAGAGCCACCATTCATCTACCATAAAGCCACCATTCATCTAACATAGAGCCACCATTTATCTACCATAGGGCCACCATTCATCTACCATAGAGCCACCATTCATCTACCATAGAGCTACCATTCATCTACCATAGAGCCACCATTAATCTACCATAGGGCTACCATTCATCTACCATTCATCCACCACTCATCTACCATAGAGCCACCATTTATCTACCATAGAGCCACCATTCATCTACCATAGAGCCACCATTCATCTACCATAGAGCCACCTTTCATCTACCATTCATCCACCATTCATCTACCATTCATCTACCATAAAGCCACCATTCATCTACCATAAAGCCACCATTCATCTACCATAGAGCCACCATTTATCTACCATAGAGCCACCATTCATTTACCATAGAGCCACCATTAATCTTCCATAGGGCTACCATTTATCTACCATTCATCCACCACTCATCTACCATAGAGCCACCATTCATCTACCATAGAGCCACCATTCATCTACCATAGAGTCACCATTCATCTACCATAGAGCCACCATTCATCTACCATAGAGCCACCATTCATCTACCATAGAGCCACCATTCATCTACCATAGAGCCACCACTCATCTACCATTCATCCACCACTCATCTACCAAAGAGCCACCACTCATCTACCATAGAGCCACCATTCATCTACCATAGAGCCATCATTCATCTACCATAGAGCCACCATTCATCTACCATAGAGCCACCTTTCATCTACCATTCAGCCACCATTCATCTACCATTCATCTACCATAGAGCCACCATTCATCTACCATAGAGCCACCATTTATCTACCATAGAGCCACCATTCATTTACCATAGAGCCACCATTAATCTACCATAGGGCTACCATTCATCTACCATTCATCCACCACTCATCTACCATAGAGCCACCATTCATCTACCATAGAGCCACCATTCATCTACCATAGATCCACCATTCATCTACCATAGAGCCACCATTCATCTACCATAGAGCCACCATTCATCTACCATAGAGCCACCATTCATCTACCATAGAGCCACCACTCATCTACCATTCATCCACCACTCATCTACCAAAGCGCCACCACTCATCTACCATAGAGCCACCATTCATCTACCATAGAGCCATCATTCATCTAACATAGAGCCACCATTCATCTACCATAGAGCCACCATTCATCTACCATAGAGCCACCATTCATTTACCATAGAGCCACCATTAATCTACCATAGGGCTACCATTCATCTACCATTCATCCACCACTCATCTACCATAGAGCCACCATTCATCTACCATAGAGCCACCATTCATCTACCATAGAGCCACCATTCATCTACCATAGAGCCACCATTCATCTACCATAGAGCCACCACTCATCTACCATAGGGCTAACATTCATCTACCATTCATCCACCACACATCTACCATTCATCTACCATACAGCCACCATTCACCTACCATAGAGCCACCATTCATCTACCATTCATCCACCACTCATCTACCATAGAGCCACCACTCATCTACCATAGAGCCACCATTCATCTACCATAGAGCCACCATTCATCTACCATAGAGCCACCATTCATTTACCACTCATCTACCACTCATCTACCATAAAGCCACCATTCATCTACCATAGGGCCACCATTCATATACCATAGGGCCACCTTTCATCTACCATTCAGCCACCATTCATCTACCATTCATTTACCATAGAGCCACCATTCATCTACCATAAAGCCACCATTCATCTACCATAGGGCCACCATTTATCTACCATAGAGCCACCATTCATCTACCATAGGGCTACTATTCATCTACCATTCATCCACCATTCATCTACCATAGAGCCACCATTCATCTACCATAGAGCCACCACTCATCTACCATTCATCCACCACTCATCTACCAAAGAGCCACCACTCATCTACCATAGAGCCACCATTCATCTACCATAGAGCCACCTTTCATCTACCATTCAGCCACCATTCATCTACCATTCATCTACCATAGAGCCACCATTCATCTACCATAAAGCCACCATTCATCTACCATAGAGCCACCATTTATCTACCATGGAGCCACCATTCATCTACCATAGAGCCACCATTCATCTACCATAGAGCCACCATTCATCTACCATAGAGCCACCATTCATCTACCATAGAGCCATCATTCATCTACCATAGAGCCACCATTCATCTACCATAGAGCCACCACTCATCTACCATTCATCCACCACTCATCTACCAAAGAGCCACCACTCATCTACCATAGAGCCACCATTCATCTACCATAGAGCCATCATTCATCTACCATAGAGCCACCATTCATCTACCATAGAGCCACCTTTCATCTACCATTCAGCCACCATTCATCTACCATTCATCTACCATAGAGCCACCATTCATCTACCATAGAGCCACAAGTTATCTACCATAGAGCCACCATTCATTTACCATAGAGCCACCATTAATCTACCATAGGGCTACCATTCATCTACCATTCATCCACCACTCATCTACCATAGAGCCACCATTCATCTACCATAGAGCCACCATTCATCTACCATAGAGCCACCATTAATCTACCATAGGCCTACCATTCATCTACCATTCATCCACCACTCATCTACCATAGAGCCACCATTCATCTACCATAGAGCCACCATTCATCTACCATAGAGCCACCATTCATCTACCATAGAGCCACCATTCATCTACCATAGAGCCACCACTCATCTACCATATGGCTAACATTCATCTACCATTCATCCACCACACATCTACCATTCATCTACCATACAGATACCATTCACCTACCATAGAGCCACCATTCATCTACCATTCATCCACCACTCATCTACCATAGAGCCACCCCTCATCTACCATAGAGCCACCATTCATCTACCATAGAGCCACCATTCATCTACCATAGAGCCACCATTCATTCACCACTCATCTACCATTCATCTACCATAGAGCCACCATTCATCTACCATAGAGCCACCATTCATCTACCATAGGGCCACCTTTCATCTACCATTCAGCCACCATTCATCTACCATTCATTTACCATAGAGCCACCATTCATCTACCATAAAGCCACCATTCATCTAACATAGAGCCACCATTTATCTACCATAGGGCCACCATTCATCTACCATAGAGCCACCATTCATCTACCATAGAGCCACCATTTATCTACCATAGAGCCACCATTCATCTACCATAGAGCCACCACTCATCTACCATTCATCCACCACTCATTTACCAAAGAGCCACCACTGGTCTACCATAGAGCCACCATTCATCTACCATAGAGCCACCATTCATCTACCATAGAGCCACCATTCATCTACCATAGAGCCACCTTTCATCTACCATTCAGCCACCATTCATCTACCATTCATCTACCATAAAGCCACCATTCATCTACCATAAAGCCACCATTCATCTACCATAGAGCCACCATTTATCTACCATAGAGCCACCATTCATTTACCATAGAGCCACCATTAATCTTCCATAGGGCTACCATTCATCTACCATTCATCCACCACTCATCTACCATAGAGCCACCATTCATCTACCATAGAGCCACCATTCATCTACCATAGAGCCACCATTCATCTACCATAGAGCCACCATTCATCTACCATAGAGCCACCATTAATCTACCATAGGGCTACCATTCATCTACCATTCATCCACCACTCATCTACCATAGAGCAACCATTCATCTACCATAGAGCCACCATTCATCTACCATAGAGCCACCATTCATTTACCATAGAGCCACCATTCATCTACCATAGAGCCACCACTCATCTACCATTCATCCACCACTCATCTACCAAAGAGCCACCACTCATCTACCATAGAGCCACCATTCATCTACCATAGAGCCACCATTCATCTACCATAGAGCCACCATTCATCTACCATAGAGCCACCTTTCATCTACCATTCAGCCACCATTAATCTACCATTCATCTACCATAGAGCCACCATTCATCTACCATAAAGCCACCATTCATCTACCATAGAGCCACCATTTATCTACCATAGAGCCACCATTCATCTACCATAGAGCCACCATTCATCTACCATAGAGCCACCATTCATCTACCATAGAGCCACCATTCATCTACCATAGAGCCACCATTCATCTACCATAGAGCCACCATTCATCTACCATAGAGCCACCATTCATCTACCATAGAGCCACCATTCATCTACCATAGAGCCACCACTCATCTACCATAGGGCTAACATTCATCTACCATTCATCCACCACACATCTACCATTCATCTACCATACAGCCACCATTCACCTACCATAGAGCCACCATTCATCTACCATTCATCCACCACTCATCTACCATAGAGCCACCACTCATCTACCATAGAGCCACCATTCATCTACCATAGAGCCACCATTCATCTACCATAGAGCCACCATTCATTTACCACTCATCTACCACTCATCTACCATAAAGCCACCATTCATCTACCATAGGGCCACCATTCATATACCATAGGGCCACCTTTCATCTACCATTCAGCCACCATTCATCTACCATTCATTTACCATAGAGCCACCATTCATCTACCATAAAGCCACCATTCATCTACCATAGGGCCACCATTTATCTACCATAGAGCCACCATTCATCTACCATAGGGCTACTATTCATCTACCATTCATCCACCATTCATCTACCATAGAGCCACCATTCATCTACCATAGAGCCACCACTCATCTACCATTCATCCACCACTCATCTACCAAAGAGCCACCACTCATCTACCATAGAGCCACCATTCATCTACCATAGAGCCACCTTTCATCTACCATTCAGCCACCATTCATCTACCATTCATCTACCATAGAGCCACCATTCATCTACCATAAAGCCACCATTCATCTACCATAGAGCCACCATTTATCTACCATGGAGCCACCATTCATCTACCATAGAGCCACCATTCATCTACCATAGAGCCACCATTCATCTACCATAGAGCCACCATTCATCTACCATAGAGCCATCATTCATCTACCATAGAGCCACCATTCATCTACCATAGAGCCACCACTCATCTACCATTCATCCACCACTCATCTACCAAAGAGCCACCACTCATCTACCATAGAGCCACCATTCATCTACCATAGAGCCATCATTCATCTACCATAGAGCCACCATTCATCTACCATAGAGCCACCTTTCATCTACCATTCAGCCACCATTCATCTACCATTCATCTACCATAGAGCCACCATTCATCTACCATAGAGCCACAAGTTATCTACCATAGAGCCACCATTCATTTACCATAGAGCCACCATTAATCTACCATAGGGCTACCATTCATCTACCATTCATCCACCACTCATCTACCATAGAGCCACCATTCATCTACCATAGAGCCACCATTCATCTACCATAGAGCCACCATTAATCTACCATAGGCCTACCATTCATCTACCATTCATCCACCACTCATCTACCATAGAGCCACCATTCATCTACCATAGAGCCACCATTCATCTACCATAGAGCCACCATTCATCTACCATAGAGCCACCATTCATCTACCATAGAGCCACCACTCATCTACCATATGGCTAACATTCATCTACCATTCATCCACCACACATCTACCATTCATCTACCATACAGATACCATTCACCTACCATAGAGCCACCATTCATCTACCATTCATCCACCACTCATCTACCATAGAGCCACCCCTCATCTACCATAGAGCCACCATTCATCTACCATAGAGCCACCATTCATCTACCATAGAGCCACCATTCATTCACCACTCATCTACCATTCATCTACCATAGAGCCACCATTCATCTACCATAGAGCCACCATTCATCTACCATAGGGCCACCTTTCATCTACCATTCAGCCACCATTCATCTACCATTCATTTACCATAGAGCCACCATTCATCTACCATAAAGCCACCATTCATCTAACATAGAGCCACCATTTATCTACCATAGGGCCACCATTCATCTACCATAGAGCCACCATTCATCTACCATAGAGCCACCATTCATCTACCATAGAGCCACCATTCATCTACCATAGGGCTAACATTCATCTACCATTCATCCACCACACATCTACCATTCATCTACCATACAGCTACCATTCACCTACCATAGAGCCAGCATTCATCTACCATTCATCCACCACTCATCTACCATAGAGCCACCACTCATCTACCATAGAGCCACCATTCATCTACCATAGAGCCACCATTCATCTACCATAGAGCCACCATTCATTCACCACTCATCTACCATTCATCAACCATAGAGCCACCATTCATCTACCATAGAGCCACCATTCATCTACCATAGGGCCACCTTTCATCTACCATTCAGCCACCATTCATCTACCATTCATTTACCATAGAGCCACCATTCATCTTCCATAAAGCCACCATTCATCTACCATAGAGCCACCATTTATCTACCATAGAGCCACCATTCATCTACCATAGAGCCAACATTCATCTACCATAGAGCCACCATTCATCTACCATAGAGCCGCCATTAATCTACCATAGGGCTACCATTCATCTACCATTCATCCACCACTCATCTACCATAGAGCCACCATTCATCTACCATAGAGCCACCATTCATCTACCATAGAGCCACCATTCATCTACCATAGAGCCACCTTTCATCTACCATTCAGCCACCATTCATCTACCATTAATCTACCATAGAGCCACCATTCATCTACCATAAAGCGACCATTCATCTACCATAGAGCCACCATTTATCTACCATAGAGCCACCATTCATCTACGATAGAGCCACCATTCATCTACCATAGAGCCACCATTCATCTACCATAGAGCCACCATTCATCTACCATAGAGCCACCATTCATCTACCATAGGGCCACCTTTCATCTACCATTCAGCCACCATTCATCTACCATTCATTTACCATAGAGCCACCATTCATCTACCATAAAGCCACCATTCATCTACCATAGAGCCACCATTTATCTACCATAGAGCCACCATTCATCTACCATAGAGCCACCATTCATCTACCATAGAGCCACCATTCATCTACCATAGAGCCGCCATTAATCTACCATAGGGCTACCATTCATCTACCATTCATCCACCACTCATCTACCATAGAGCCACCATTTATCTACCATAGAGCCACCATTCATCTACCATAGAGCCACCACTCATCTACCATTCATCCACCACTCATTTACCAAAGAGCCACCACTGGTCTACCATAGAGCCACCATTCATCTACCATAGAGCCACCATTCATCTACCATAGAGCCACCATTCATCTACCATAGAGCCACCTTTCATCTACCATTCAGCCACCATTCATCTACCATTCATCTACCATAAAGCCACCATTCATCTACCATAAAGCCACCATTCATCTACCATAGAGCCACCATTTATCTACCATAGAGCCACCATTCATTTACCATAGAGCCACCATTAATCTTCCATAGGGCTACCATTCATCTACCATTCATCCACCACTCATCTACCATAGAGCCACCATTCATCTACCATAGAGCCACCATTCATCTACCATAGAGCCACCATTCATCTACCATAGAGCCACCATTCATCTACCATAGAGCCACCATTAATCTACCATAGGGCTACCATTCATCTACCATTCATCCACCACTCATCTACCATAGAGCAACCATTCATCTACCATAGAGCCACCATTCATCTACCATAGAGCCACCATTCATTTACCATAGAGCCACCATTCATCTACCATAGAGCCACCACTCATCTACCATTCATCCACCACTCATCTACCAAAGAGCCACCACTCATCTACCATAGAGCCACCATTCATCTACCATAGAGCCACCATTCATCTACCATAGAGCCACCATTCATCTACCATAGAGCCACCTTTCATCTACCATTCAGCCACCATTAATCTACCATTCATCTACCATAGAGCCACCATTCATCTACCATAAAGCCACCATTCATCTACCATAGAGCCACCATTTATCTACCATAGAGCCACCATTCATCTACCATAGAGCCACCATTCATCTACCATAGAGCCACCATTCATCTACCATAGAGCCACCATTCATCTACCATAGAGCCACCATTCATCTACCATAGAGCCACCATTCATCTACCATAGAGCCACCATTAATCTACCATAGGGCTACCATTCATCTACCATTCATCCACCACTCATCTACCATAGAGCCACCTTTCATCTACCATTCAGCCACCATTAATCTACCATTCATCTACCATAGAGCCACCATTCATCTACCATAGAGCCACTACTCATCTACCATAGGGCTACCATTCATCTACCGTTCATCCACCACTCATCTACCATAGGGCTACCATTCATCTACCATAGAGCCACCATTCATCTACCATAGAGCCACCATTCATCTACCATAGAGCCACCATTAATCTACCATAGGCCTACCATTCATCTACCATTCATCCACCACTCATCTACCATAGAGCCACCATTCATCTACCATAGAGCCACCATTCATCTACCATAGAGCCACCATTCATCTACCATAGAGCCACCATTCATCTACCATAGAGCCACCACTCATCTACCATATGGCTAACATTCATCTACCATTCATCCACTACACATCTACCATTCATCTACCATACAGCTACCATTCACCTACCATAGAGCCACCATTCATCTACCATTCATCCACCACTCATCTACCATAGAGCCACCCCTCATCTACCATAGAGCCACCATTCATCTACCATAGAGCCACCATTCATCTACCATAGAGCCACCATTCATTCACCACTCATCTACCATTCATCTACCATAGAGCCACCATTCATCTACCATAGAGCCACCATTCATCTACCATAGGGCCACCTTTCATCTACCATTCAGCCACCATTCATCTACCATTCATTTACCATAGAGCCACCATTCATCTACCATAAAGCCACCATTCATCTAACATAGAGCCACCATTTATCTACCATAGGGCCACCATTCATCTACCATAGAGCCACCATTCATCTACCATAGAGCTACCATTCATCTACCATAGAGCCACCATTAATCTACCATAGGGCTACCATTCATCTACCATTCATCCACCACTCATCTACCATAGAGCCACCATTTATCTACCATAGAGCCACCATTCATCTACCATAGAGCCACCATTCATCTACCATAGAGCCACCTTTCATCTACCATTCATCCACCATTCATCTACCATTCATCTACCATAAAGCCACCATTCATCTACCATAAAGCCACCATTCATCTACCATAGAGCCACCATTTATCTACCATAGAGCCACCATTCATTTACCATAGAGCCACCATTAATCTTCCATAGGGCTACCATTTATCTACCATTCATCCACCACTCATCTACCATAGAGCCACCATTCATCTACCATAGAGCCACCATTCATCTACCATAGAGTCACCATTCATCTACCATAGAGCCACCATTCATCTACCATAGAGCCACCATTCATCTACCATAGAGCCACCATTCATCTACCATAGAGCCACCACTCATCTACCATTCATCCACCACTCATCTAGCAAAGAGCCACCACTCATCTACCATAGAGCCACCATTCATCTACCATAGAGCCATCATTCATCTACCATAGAGCCACCATTCATCTACCATAGAGCCACCTTTCATCTACCATTCAGCCACCATTCATCTACCATTCATCTACCATAGAGCCACCATTCATCTACCATAGAGCCACCATTTATCTACCATAGAGCCACCATTCATTTACCATAGAGCCACCATTAATCTACCATAGGGCTACCATTCATCTACCATTAATCCACCACTCATCTACCATAGAGCCACCATTCATCTACCATAGAGCCACCATTCATCTACCATAGATCCACCATTCATCTACCATAGAGCCACCATTCATCTACCATAGAGCCACCATTCATCTACCATAGAGCCACCATTCATCTACCATAGAGCCACCACTCATCTACCATTCATCCACCACTCATCTACCAAAGCGCCACCACTCATCTACCATAGAGCCACCATTCATCTACCATAGAGCCATCATTCATCTAACATAGAGCCACCATTCATCTACCATAGAGCCACCATTCATCTACCATAGAGCCACCATTCATTTACCATAGAGCCACCATTAATCTACCATAGGGCTACCATTCATCTTCCATTCATCCACCACTCATCTACCATAGAGCCACCATTCATCTACCATAGAGCCACCATTCATCTACCATAGAGCCACCATTCATCTACCATAGAGCCACCATTCATCTACCATAGAGCCACCACTCATCTACCATAGGGCTAACATTCATCTACCATTCATCCACCACACATCTACCATTCATCTACCATACAGCCACCATTCACCTACCATAGAGCCACCATTCATCTACCATTCATCCACCACTCATCTACCATAGAGCCACCACTCATCTACCATAGAGCCACCATTCATCTACCATAGAGCCACCATTCATTTACCATAGAGCCACCATTCATTTACCACTCATCTACCACTCATCTACCATAAAGCCACCATTCATCTACCATAGGGCCACCATTCATATACCATAGGGCCACCTTTCATCTACCATTCAGCCACCATTCATCTACCATTCATTTACCATAGAGCCACCATTCATCTACCATAAAGCCACCATTCATCTACCATAGAGCCACCATTTATCTACCATAGAGCCACCATTCATCTACCATAGGGCTACTATTCATCTACCATTCATCCACCATTCATCTACCATAGAGCCACCATTCATCTACCATAGAGCCACCACTCATCTACCATTCATCCACCACTCATCTACCAAAGAGCCACCACTCATCTACCATAGAGCCACCATTCATCTACCATAGAGCCACCTTTCATCTACCATTCAGCCACCATTCATCTACCATTCATCTACCATAGAGCCACCATTCATCTACCATAAAGCCACCATTCATCTACCATAGAGCCACCATTTATCTACCATGGAGCCACCATTCATCTACCATAGAGCCACCATTCATCTACCATAGAGCCACCATTCATCTACCATAGAGCCACCATTCATCTACCATAGAGCCATCATTCATCTACCATAGAGCCACCATTCATCTACCATAGAGCCACCACTCATCTACCATTCATCCACCACTCATCTACCAAAGAGCCACCACTCATCTACCATAGAGCCACCATTCATCTACCATAGAGCCATCATTCATCTACCATAGAGCCACCATTCATCTACCATAGAGCCACCTTTCATCTACCATTCAGCCACCATTCATCTACCATTCATCTACCATAGAGCCACCATTCATCTACCATAGAGCCACAAGTTATCTACCATAGAGCCACCATTCATTTACCATAGAGTCACCATTAATCTACCATAGGGCTACCATTCATCTACCATTCATCCACCACTCATCTACCATAGAGCCACCATTCATCTACCATAGAGCCACCATTCATCTACCATAGAGCCACCATTAATCTACCATAGGCCTACCATTCATCTACCATTCATCCACCACACATCTACCATTCATCTACCATACAGCTACCATTCACCTACCATAGAGCCACCATTCATCTACCATTCATCCACCACTCATCTACCATAGAGCCACCCCTCATCTACCATAGAGCCACCATTCATCTACCATAGAGCCACCATTCATCTACCATAGAGCCACCATTCATTCACCACTCATCTACCATTCATCTACCATAGAGCCACCATTCATCTACCATAGAGCCACCATTCATCTACCATAGGGCCACCTTTCATCTACCATTCAGCCACCATTCATCTACCATTCATTTACCATAGAGCCACCATTCATCTACCATAAAGCCACCATTCATCTAACATAGAGCCAACATTTATCTACCATAGGGCCACCATTCATCTACCATAGAGCCACCATTCATCTACCATAGAGCTACCATTCATCTACCAAAGAGCCACCATTAATCTACCATAGGGCTACCATTCATCTACCATTCATCCACCACTCATCTACCATAGAGCCACCATTTATCTACCATAGAGCCACCATTCATCTACCATAGAGCCACCATTCATCTACCATAGAGCCACCTTTCATCTACCATTCATCCACCATTCATCTACCATTCATCTACCATAAAGCCACCATTCATCTACCATAAAGCCACCATTCATCTACCATAGAGCCACCATTTATCTACCATAGAGCCACCATTCATTTACCATAGAGCCACCATTAATCTTCCATAGGGCTACCATTTATCTACCATTCATCCACCACTCATCTACCATAGAGCCACCATTCATCTACCATAGAGCCACCATTCATCTACCATAGAGTCACCATTCATCTACCATAGAGCCACCATTCATCTACCATAGAGCCACCATTCATCTACCATAGAGCCACCATTCATCTACCATAGAGCCACCACTCATCTACCATTCATCCACCACTCATCTACCAAAGAGCCACCACTCATCTACCATAGAGCCACCATTCATCTACCATAGAGCCATCATTCATCTACCATAGAGCCACCATTCATCTACCATAGAGCCACCTTTCATCTACCATTCAGCCACCATTCATCTACCATTCATCTACCATAGAGCCACCACTCATCTACCATAGAGCCACCATTTATCTACCATAGAGCCACCATTCATTTACCATAGAGCCACCATTAATCTACCATAGGGCTCCCATTCATCTACCATTCATCCACCACTCATCTACCATAGAGCCACCATTCATCTACCATAGAGCCACCATTCATCTACCATAGATCCACCATTCATCTACCATAGAGCCACCATTCATCTACCATAGAGCCACCATTCATCTACCATAGAGCCACCATTCATCTACCATAGAGCCACCACTCATCTACCATTCATCCACCACTCATCTACCAAAGCGCCACCACTCATCTACCATAGAGCCACCATTCATCTACCATAGAGCCATCATTCATCTAACATAGAGCCACCATTCATCTACCATAGAGCCACCATTCATCTACCATAGAGCCACCATTCATTTACCATAGAGCCACCATTAATCTACCATAGGGCTACCATTCATCTACCATTCATCCACCACTCATCTACCAAAGAGCCACCACTCATCTACCATAGAGCCACCATTCATCTACCATAGAGCCATCATTCATCTACCATAGAGCCACCACTCATCTACCATTCATCCACCACTCATCTACCAAAGAGCCACCACTCATCTACCATAGAGCCACCATTCATCTACCATAGAGCCATCATTCATCTACCATAGAGCCACCATTCATCTACCATAGAGCCACCTTTCATCTACCATTCAGCCACCATTCATCTACCATTCATCTACCATAGAGCCACCATTCATCTACCATAGAGCCACAAGTTATCTACCATAGAGCCACCATTCATTTACCATAGAGTCACCATTAATCTACCATAGGGCTACCATTCATCTACCATTCATCCACCACTCATCTACCATAGAGCCACCATTCATCTACCATAGAGCCACCATTCATCTACCATAGAGCCACCATTAATCTACCATAGGCCTACCATTCATCTACCATTCATCCACCACTCATCTACCATAGAGCCACCATTCATCTACCATAGAGCCACCATTCATCTACCATAGAGCCACCATTCATCTACCATAGAGCCACCATTCATCTACCATAGAGCCACCACTCATCTACCATATGGCTAACATTCATCTACCATTCATCCACCACACATCTACCATTCATCTACCATACAGCTACCATTCACCTACCATAGAGCCACCATTCATCTACCATTCATCCACCACTCATCTACCATAGAGCCACCCCTCATCTACCATAGAGCCACCATTCATCTACCATAGAGCCACCATTCATCTACCATAGAGCCACCATTCATTCACCACTCATCTACCATTCATCTACCATAGAGCCACCATTCATCTACCATAGAGCCACCATTCATCTACCATAGGGCCACCTTTCATCTACCATTCAGCCACCATTCATCTACCATTCATTTACCATAGAGCCACCATTCATCTACCATAAAGCCACCATTCATCTAACATAGAGCCAACATTTATCTACCATAGGGCCACCATTCATCTACCATAGAGCCACCATTCATCTACCATAGAGCTACCATTCATCTACCATAGAGCCACCATTAATCTACCATAGGGCTACCATTCATCTACCATTCATCCACCACTCATCTACCATAGAGCCACCATTTATCTACCATAGAGCCACCATTCATCTACCATAGAGCCACCATTCATCTACCATAGAGCCACCTTTCATCTACCATTCATCCACCATTCATCTACCATTCATCTACCATAAAGCCACCATTCATCTACCATAAAGCCACCATTCATCTACCATAGAGCCACCATTTATCTACCATAGAGCCACCATTCATTTACCATAGAGCCACCATTAATCTTCCATAGGGCTACCATTTATCTACCATTCATCCACCACTCATCTACCATAGAGCCACCATTCATCTACCATAGAGCCACCATTCATCTACCATAGAGTCACCATTCATCTACCATAGAGCCACCATTCATCTACCATAGAGCCACCATTCATCTACCATAGAGCCACCATTCATCTACCATAGAGCCACCACTCATCTACCATTCATCCACCACTCATCTACCAAAGAGCCACCACTCATCTACCATAGAGCCACCATTCATCTACCATAGAGCCATCATTCATCTACCATAGAGCCACCATTCATCTACCATAGAGCCACCTTTCATCTACCATTCAGCCACCATTCATCTACCATTCATCTACCATAGAGCCACCATTCATCTACCATAGAGCCACCATTTATCTACCATAGAGCCACCATTCATTTACCATAGAGCCACCATTAATCTACCATAGGGCTACCATTCATCTACCATTCATCCACCACTCATCTACCATAGAGCCACCATTCATCTACCATAGAGCCACCATTCATCTACCATAGATCCACCATTCATCTACCATAGAGTCACCATTCATCTACCATAGAGCCACCATTCATCTACCATAGAGCCACCATTCATCTACCATAGAGCCACCACTCATCTACCATTCATCCACCACTCATCTACCAAAGCGCCACCACTCATCTACCATAGAGCCACCATTCATCTACCATAGAGCCATCATTCATCTAACATAGAGCCACCATTCATCTACCATAGAGCCACCATTCATCTACCATAGAGCCACCATTCATTTACCATAGAGCCACCATTAATCTACCATAGGGCTACCATTCATCTACCATTCATCCACCACTCATCTACCATAGAGCCACCATTCATCTACCATAGAGCCACCATTCATCTACCATAGAGCCACCATTCATCTACCATAGAGCCACCATTCATCTACCATAGAGCCACCACTCATCTACCATAGGGCTAACATTCATCTACCATTCATCCACCACACATCTACCATTCATCTACCATACAGCCACCATTCACCTACCATAGAGCCACCATTCATCTACCATTCATCCACCACTCATCTACCATAGAGCCACCACTCATCTACCATAGAGCCACCATTCATCTACCATAGAGCCACCATTCATCTACCATAGAGCCACCATTCATTTACCACTCATCTACCACTCATCTACCATAAAGCCACCATTCATCTACCATAGGGCCACCATTCATATACCATAGGGCCACCTTTCATCTACCATTCATCCACCATTCATCTACCATTCATCTACCATAAAGCCACCATTCATCTACCATAAAGCCACCATTCATCTACCATAGAGCCACCATTTATCTACCATAGAGCCACCATTCATTTACCATAGAGCCACCATTAATCTTCCATAGGGCTACCATTTATCTACCATTCATCCACCACTCATCTACCATAGAGCCACCATTCATCTACCATAGAGCCACCATTCATCTACCATAGAGTCACCATTCATCTACCATAGAGCCACCATTCATCTACCATAGAGCCACCATTCATCTACCATAGAGCCACCATTCATCTACCATAGAGCCACCACTCATCTACCATTCATCCACCACTCATCTACCAAAGAGCCACCACTCATCTACCATAGAGCCACCATTCATCTACCATAGAGCCATCATTCATCTACCATAGAGCCACCATTCATCTACCATAGAGCCACCTTTCATCTACCATTCAGCCACCATTCATCTACCATTCATCTACCATAGAGCCACCACTCATCTACCATAGAGCCACCATTTATCTACCATAGAGCCACCATTCATTTACCATAGAGCCACCATTAATCTACCATAGGGCTCCCATTCATCTACCATTCATCCACCACTCATCTACCATAGAGCCACCATTCATCTACCATAGAGCCACCATTCATCTACCATAGATCCACCATTCATCTACCATAGAGCCACCATTCATCTACCATAGAGCCACCATTCATCTACCATAGAGCCACCATTCATCTACCATAGAGCCACCACTCATCTACCATTCATCCACCACTCATCTACCAAAGCGCCACCACTCATCTACCATAGAGCCACCATTCATCTACCATAGAGCCATCATTCATCTAACATAGAGCCACCATTCATCTACCATAGAGCCACCATTCATCTACCATAGAGCCACCATTCATTTACCATAGAGCCACCATTAATCTACCATAGGGCTACCATTCATCTACCATTCATCCACCACTCATCTACCAAAGAGCCACCACTCATCTACCATAGAGCCACCATTCATCTACCATAGAGCCATCATTCATCTACCATAGAGCCACCACTCATCTACCATTCATCCACCACTCATCTACCAAAGAGCCACCACTCATCTACCATAGAGCCACCATTCATCTACCATAGAGCCATCATTCATCTACCATAGAGCCACCATTCATCTACCATAGAGCCACCTTTCATCTACCATTCAGCCACCATTCATCTACCATTCATCTACCATAGAGCCACCATTCATCTACCATAGAGCCACAAGTTATCTACCATAGAGCCACCATTCATTTACCATAGAGTCACCATTAATCTACCATAGGGCTACCATTCATCTACCATTCATCCACCACTCATCTACCATAGAGCCACCATTCATCTACCATAGAGCCACCATTCATCTACCATAGAGCCACCATTAATCTACCATAGGCCTACCATTCATCTACCATTCATCCACCACTCATCTACCATAGAGCCACCATTCATCTACCATAGAGCCACCATTCATCTACCATAGAGCCACCATTCATCTACCATAGAGCCACCATTCATCTACCATAGAGCCACCACTCATCTACCATATGGCTAACATTCATCTACCATTCATCCACCACACATCTACCATTCATCTACCATACAGCTACCATTCACCTACCATAGAGCCACCATTCATCTACCATTCATCCACCACTCATCTACCATAGAGCCACCCCTCATCTACCATAGAGCCACCATTCATCTACCATAGAGCCACCATTCATCTACCATAGAGCCACCATTCATTCACCACTCATCTACCATTCATCTACCATAGAGCCACCATTCATCTACCATAGAGCCACCATTCATCTACCATAGGGCCACCTTTCATCTACCATTCAGCCACCATTCATCTACCATTCATTTACCATAGAGCCACCATTCATCTACCATAAAGCCACCATTCATCTAACATAGAGCCAACATTTATCTACCATAGGGCCACCATTCATCTACCATAGAGCCACCATTCATCTACCATAGAGCTACCATTCATCTACCATAGAGCCACCATTAATCTACCATAGGGCTACCATTCATCTACCATTCATCCACCACTCATCTACCATAGAGCCACCATTTATCTACCATAGAGCCACCATTCATCTACCATAGAGCCACCATTCATCTACCATAGAGCCACCTTTCATCTACCATTCATCCACCATTCATCTACCATTCATCTACCATAAAGCCACCATTCATCTACCATAAAGCCACCATTCATCTACCATAGAGCCACCATTTATCTACCATAGAGCCACCATTCATTTACCATAGAGCCACCATTAATCTTCCATAGGGCTACCATTTATCTACCATTCATCCACCACTCATCTACCATAGAGCCACCATTCATCTACCATAGAGCCACCATTCATCTACCATAGAGTCACCATTCATCTACCATAGAGCCACCATTCATCTACCATAGAGCCACCATTCATCTACCATAGAGCCACCATTCATCTACCATAGAGCCACCACTCATCTACCATTCATCCACCACTCATCTACCAAAGAGCCACCACTCATCTACCATAGAGCCACCATTCATCTACCATAGAGCCATCATTCATCTACCATAGAGCCACCATTCATCTACCATAGAGCCACCTTTCATCTACCATTCAGCCACCATTCATCTACCATTCATCTACCATAGAGCCACCATTCATCTACCATAGAGCCACCATTTATCTACCATAGAGCCACCATTCATTTACCATAGAGCCACCATTAATCTACCATAGGGCTACCATTCATCTACCATTCATCCACCACTCATCTACCATAGAGCCACCATTCATCTACCATAGAGCCACCATTCATCTACCATAGATCCACCATTCATCTACCATAGAGTCACCATTCATCTACCATAGAGCCACCATTCATCTACCATAGAGCCACCATTCATCTACCATAGAGCCACCACTCATCTACCATTCATCCACCACTCATCTACCAAAGCGCCACCACTCATCTACCATAGAGCCACCATTCATCTACCATAGAGCCATCATTCATCTAACATAGAGCCACCATTCATCTACCATAGAGCCACCATTCATCTACCATAGAGCCACCATTCATTTACCATAGAGCCACCATTAATCTACCATAGGGCTACCATTCATCTACCATTCATCCACCACTCATCTACCATAGAGCCACCATTCATCTACCATAGAGCCACCATTCATCTACCATAGAGCCACCATTCATCTACCATAGAGCCACCATTCATCTACCATAGAGCCACCACTCATCTACCATAGGGCTAACATTCATCTACCATTCATCCACCACACATCTACCATTCATCTACCATACAGCCACCATTCACCTACCATAGAGCCACCATTCATCTACCATTCATCCACCACTCATCTACCATAGAGCCACCACTCATCTACCATAGAGCCACCATTCATCTACCATAGAGCCACCATTCATCTACCATAGAGCCACCATTCATTTACCACTCATCTACCACTCATCTACCATAAAGCCACCATTCATCTACCATAGGGCCACCATTCATATACCATAGGGCCACCTTTCATCTACCATTCAGCCACCATTCATCTACCATTCATTTACCATAGAGCCACCATTCATCTACCATAAAGCCACCATTCATCTACCATAGAGCCACCATTTATCTACCATAGAGCAACCATTCATCTACCAAAGGGCTACTATTCATCTACCATTCATCCACCATTCATCTACCATAGAGCCACCATTCATCTACCATAGAGCCACCACTCATCTACCATTCATCCACCACTCATCTACCAAAGAGCCACCACTCATCTACCATAGAGCCACCATTCATCTACCATAGAGCCACCTTTCATCTACCATTCAGCCACCATTCATCTACCATTCATCTACCATAGAGCCACCATTCATCTACCATAAAGCCACCATTCATCTACCATAGAGCCACCATTTATCTACCATGGAGCCACCATTCATCTACCATAGAGCCACCATTCATCTACCATAGAGCCACCATTCATCTACCATAGAGCCACCATTCATCTACCATAGAGCCATCATTCATCTACCATAGAGCCACCATTCATCTACCATAGAGCCACCACTCATCTACCATTCATCCACCACTCATCTACCAAAGAGCCACCACTCATCTACCATAGAGCCACCATTCATCTACCATAGAGCCATCATTCATCTACCATAGAGCCACCATTCATCTACCATAGAGCCACCTTTCATCTACCATTCAGCCACCATTCATCTACCATTCATCTACCATAGAGCCACCATTCATCTACCATAGAGCCACAAGTTATCTACCATAGAGCCACCATTCATTTACCATAGAGCCACCATTAATCTACCATAGGGCTACCATTCATCTACCATTCATCCACCACTCATCTACCATAGAGCCACCATTCATCTACCATAGAGCCACCATTCATCTACCATAGAGCCACCATTCATCTACCATAGAGCCACCATTCATCTACCATAGAGCCACCATTAATCTACCATAGAGCCACCATTCATCTACCATAGAGCCACCACTCATCTACCATTCATCCACCACTCATCTACCAAAGAGCCACCACTCATCTACCATAGAGCCACCACTCATCTACCATAGAGCCATCATTCATCTACCATAGAGCCACCATTCATCTACCATAGAGCCACCATTCATTTACCATAGAGCCACCATTAATCTACCATAGGGCTACCATTCATCTACCATTCATCCACCACTCATCTACCATAGAGCCACCATTCATCTACCATAGAGCCACCATTCATCTACCATAGAGCCACCATTCATCTACCATAGAGCCATCATTCATCTACCATAGAGCCACCACTCATCTACCATAGGGCTAACATTCATCTACCATTCATCCACCACACATCTACCATTCATCTACCATACAGCCACCATTCACCTACCATAGAGCCACCATTCATCTACCATTCATCCACCACTCATCTACCATAGAGCCACCATTCATCTACCATAGAGCCACCATTTATCTACCATAGAGCCACTATTCATCTACCATAGAGCCACCACTCATCTACCATTCATCCACCACTCATCTACCAAAGAGCCACCACTCATCTACCATAGAGCCACCATTCATCTACCATAGCGCCACCATTCATCTACCATAGAGCCACCATTCATCTACCATAGAGCCACCTTTCATCTACCATTCAGCCACCATTCATCTACCATTCATCTACCATAGAGCCACCATTCATCTACCATAAAGCCACCATTCATCTACCATTCATCCACCACTCATCTACCATAGAGCCACCACTCATCTACCATAGAGCCACCATTCATCTACCATAGAGCCACCATTCATCTACCATAGAGCCACCATTCATTCACCACTCATCTACCATTCATCTACCATAGAGCCACCATTCATCTACCATAGAGCCACCATTCATCTACCATAGGGCCACCTTTCATCTACCATTCAGCCACCATTCATCTACCATTCATTTACCATAGAGCCACCATTCATCTACCATAAAGCCACCATTCATCTACCATAGAGCCACCATTTATCTACCATAGAGCAACCATTCATCTACCAAAGGGCTACTATTCATCTACCATTCATCCACCATTCATCTACCATAGAGCCACCATTCATCTACCATAGAGCCACCACTCATCTACCATTCATCCACGACTCATCTACCAAAGAGCCACCACTCATCTACCATAGAGCCACCATTCATCTACCATAGAGCCACCTTTCATCTACCATTCAGCCACCATTCATCTACCATTCATCTACCATAGAGCCACCATTCATCTACCATAAAGCCACCATTCATCTACCATAGAGCCACCATTTATCTACCATGGAGCCACCATTCATCTACCATAGAGCCACCATTCATCTACCATAGAGCCACCATTCATCTACCATAGAGCCACCATTCATCTACCATAGAGCCATCATTCATCTACCATAGAGCCACCATTCATCTACCATAGAGCCACCACTCATCTACCATTCATCCACCACTCATCTACCAAAGAGCCACCACTCATCTACCATAGAGCCACCATTCATCTACCATAGAGCCATCATTCATCTACCATAGAGCCACCATTCATCTACCATAGAGCCACCTTTCATCTACCATTCAGCCACCATTCATCTACCATTCATCTACCATAGAGCCACCATTCATCTACCATAGAGCCACAAGTTATCTACCATAGAGCCACCATTCATTTACCATAGAGCCACCATTAATCTACCATAGGGCTACCATTCATCTACCATTCATCCACCACTCATCTACCATAGAGCCACCATTCATCTACCATAGAGCCACCATTCATCTACCATAGAGCCACCATTCATCTACCATAGAGCTACCATTCATCTACCATAGAGCCACCATTAATCTACCATAGAGCCACCATTCATCTACCATAGAGCCACCACTCATCTACCATTCATCCACCACTCATCTACCAAAGAGCCACCACTCATCTACCATAGAGCCACCACTCATCTACCATAGAGCCATCATTCATCTACCATAGAGCCACCATTCATCTACCATAGAGCCACCATTCATTTACCATAGAGCCACCATTCATCTACCATAGAGCCATCATTCATCTACCATAGAGCCACCACTCATCTACCATAGGGCTAACATTCATCTACCATTCATCCACCACACATCTACCATTCATCTACCATACAGCCACCATTCACCTACCATAGAGCCACCATTCATCTACCATTCATCCACCACTCATCTACCATAGAGCCACCATTCATCTACCATAGAGCCACCATTTATCTACCATAGAGCCACTATTCATCTACCATAGAGCCACCACTCATCTACCATTCATCCACCACTCATCTACCAAAGAGCCACCACTCATCTACCATAGAGCCACCATTCATCTACCATAGCGCCACCATTCATCTACCATAGAGCCACCATTCATCTACCATAGAGCCACCTTTCATCTACCATTCAGCCACCATTCATCTACCATTCATCTACCATAGAGCCACCATTCATCTACCATAAAGCCACCATTCATCTACCATTCATCCACCACTCATCTACCATAGAGCCACCACTCATCTACCATAGAGCCACCATTCATCTACCATAGAGCCACCATTCATCTACCATAGAGCCACCATTCATTCACCACTCATCTACCATTCATCTACCATAGAGCCACCATTCATCTACCATAGAGCCACCATTCATCTACCATAGGGCCACCTTTCATCTACCATTCAGCCACCATTCATCTACCATTCATTTACCATAGAGCCACCATTCATCTACCATAAAGCCACCATTCATCTACCATAGAGCCACCATTTATCTACCATAGAGCTACCATTCATCTACCATAGAGCTACCATTCATCTACCATAGAGCCACCATTAATCTACCATAGGGCTACCATTCATCTACCATTCATCCACCACTCATCTACCATAGAGCAACTATTTATCTACCATAGAGCCAACATTCATCTACCATAGAGCCACCATTCATCTACCATAGAGCCACCTTTCATCTACCATTCATCCACCATTCATCTACTATTCATCCACCACTCATCTACCAAAGAGCCACCACTCATCTACCATAGAGCCACCACTCATCTACCATAGAGCCATCATTCATCTACCATAGAGCCACCATTCATCTACCATAGAGCCACCATTCATTTACCATAGAGCCACCATTAATCTACCATAGGGCTACCATTCATCTACCATTCATCCACCACTCATCTACCATAGAGCCACCATTCATCTACCATAGAGCCACCATTCATCTACCATAGAGCCACCATTCATCTACCATAGAGCCATCATTCATCTACCATAGAGCCACCACTCATCTACCATAGGGCTAACATTCATCTACCATTCATCCACCACACATCTACCATTCATCTACCATACAGCCACCATTCACCTACCATAGAGCCACCATTCATCTACCATTCATCCACCACTCATCTACCATAGAGCCACCATTCATCTACCATAGAGCCACCATTTATCTACCATAGAGCCACTATTCATCTACCATAGAGCCACCACTCATCTACCATTCATCCACCACTCATCTACCAAAGAGCCACCACTCATCTACCATAGAGCCACCATTCATCTACCATAGCGCCACCATTCATCTACCATAGAGCCACCATTCATCTACCATAGAGCCACCTTTCATCTACCATTCAGCCACCATTCATCTACCATTCATCTACCATAGAGCCACCATTCATCTACCATAAAGCCACCATTCATCTACCATTCATCCACCACTCATCTACCATAGAGCCACCACTCATCTACCATAGAGCCACCATTCATCTACCATAGAGCCACCATTCATCTACCATAGAGCCACCATTCATTCACCACTCATCTACCATTCATCTACCATAGAGCCACCATTCATCTACCATAGAGCCACCATTCATCTACCATAGGGCCACCTTTCATCTACCATTCAGCCACCATTCATCTACCATTCATTTACCATAGAGCCACCATTCATCTACCATAAAGCCACCATTCATCTACCATAGAGCCACCATTTATCTACCATAGAGCTACCATCCATCTACCATAGAGCTACCATTCATCTACCATAGAGCCACCATTAATCTACCATAGGGCTACCATTCATCTACCATTCATCCACCACTCATCTACCATAGAGCCACCATTCATCTACCATAGAGCCACCATTCATCTACCATAGAGCCACCATTCATCTACCATAGAGCCATCATTCATCTACCATAGAGCCACCACTCATCTACCATAGGGCTAACATTCATCTACCATTCATCCACCACACATCTACCATTCATCTACCATACAGCCACCATTCACCTACCATAGAGCCACCATTCATCTACCATTCATCCACCACTCATCTACCATAGAGCCACCATTCATCTACCATAGAGCCACCATTTATCTACCATAGAGCCACTATTCATCTACCATAGAGCCACCACTCATCTACCATTCATCCACCACTCATCTACCAAAGAGCCACCACTCATCTACCATAGAGCCACCATTCATCTACCATAGCGCCACCATTCATCTACCATAGAGCCACCATTCATCTACCATAGAGCCACCTTTCATCTACCATTCAGCCACCATTCATCTACCATTCATCTACCATAGAGCCACCATTCATCTACCATAAAGCCACCATTCATCTACCATTCATCCACCACTCATCTACCATAGAGCCACCACTCATCTACCATAGAGCCACCATTCATCTACCATAGAGCCACCATTCATCTACCATAGAGCCACCATTCATTCACCACTCATCTACCATTCATCTACCATAGAGCCACCATTCATCTACCATAGAGCCACCATTCATCTACCATAGGGCCACCTTTCATCTACCATTCAGCCACCATTCATCTACCATTCATTTACCATAGAGCCACCATTCATCTACCATAAAGCCACCATTCATCTACCATAGAGCCACCATTTATCTACCATAGAGCTACCATTCATCTACCATAGAGCCAACATTCATCTACCATAGAGCCACCATTCATCTACCATAGAGCCACCTTTCATCTACCATTCATCCACCATTCATCTACTATTCATCTACCATAAAGCCACCATTCATCTACCATAAAGCCACCATTCATCTACCATAGAGCCACCATTTATCTACCATAGAGCCACCATTCATTTACCATAGAGCCACCATTAATCTTCCATAGGGCTACCATTCATCTACCATTCATCCACCACTCATCTACCATAGAGCCACCATTCATCTACCATAGAGCCACCATTCATCTACCATAGAGCCACCATTCATCTACCATAGAGCCACCATTCATCTACCATAGAGCCACCATTCATCTACCATAGACCCACCATTCATCTACGATAGAGCCACTATTCATCTACCATAGAGCCACCACTCATCTACCATTCATCCACCACTCATCTACCAAAGAGCCACCAATCATCTACCATAAAGCCACCATTCATCTACCATAGAGCCACCATTCATCTACCATAGAGCCACCACTCATCTACCATAGAGCCACCATTCATCTACCATAGAGCCACCATTCTTCTACCATTCATCCACCACTCATCTACCATAGAGCCATCATTCATCTACCATAGAGCCACCATTAATCTACCATAGAGCCACCTTTCATCTACCATTCAGCCACCATTCATCTACCATTCATCTACCATAGAGCCACCATTCATCTACCATAGAGCCACCATTCATCTACCATAGAGCCACCATTCATCTACCATAGAGCCACCATTCATCTACCATAGAGCCACCATTCATCTACCATAGACCCACCATTCATCAATGATAGAGCCACTATTCATCTACCATAGAGCCACCACTCATCTACCATTCATCCACCACTCATCTACCAAAGAGCCACCAATCATCTACCATAAAGCCACCATTCATCTACCATAGAGCCATCATTCATCTACCATAGAGCCACCATTAATCTACCATAGAGCCACCTTTCATCTACCATTCAGCCACCATTCATCTACCATTCATCTACCATAGAGCCACCATTCATCTACCATAGAGCCACCATTTATCTACCATAGAGCCACCATTCATTTACCATAGAGCCACCATTAATCTACCATAGGGCTACCATTCATCTACCATTCATCCACCACTCATCTACCATAGAGCCACCATTCATCTACCATAGAGCCACCATTCATCTACCATAGAGCCACCATTCATCTACCATAGAGCCACCATTCATCTACCATAGAGCCACCATTCATCTACCATAGAGCCACCATTCATCTACCATAGAGCCACCACTCATCTACCATTCATCCACCACTCATCTACCAAAGCGCCACCACTCATCTACCATAGAGCCACCATTCATCTACCATAGAGCCATCATTCATCTAATATAGAGCCACCATTCATCTACCATAGAGCCACCATTCATCTACCATAGAGCCACCATTCATTTACCATAGAGCCACCATTAATCTACCATAGGGCTACCATTCATCTACCATTCATCCACCACTCATCTACCATAGAGCCACCATTCATCTACCATAGAGCCACCATTCATCTACCATAGAGCCACCATTCATCTACCATAGAGCCACCATTCATCTACCATAGAGCCACCATTCATCTACCATAGGGCTAACATTCATCTACCATTCATCCACCACACATCTACCATTCATCTACCATACAGCCACCATTCACCTACCATAGAGCCACCATTCATCTACCATTCATCCACCACTCATCTACCATAGAGCCACCACTCATCTACCATAGAGCCACCATTCATCTACCATAGAGCCACCATTCATCTACCATAGAGCCACCATTCATTTACCACTCATCTACCACTCATCTACCATAAAGCCACCATTCATCTACCATAGATCACCATTCATATACCATAGGGCCACCTTTCATCTACCATTCAGCCACCATTCATCTACCATTCATTTACCATAGAGCCACCATTCATCTACCATAAAGCCACCATTCATCTACCATAGAGCCACCATTTATCTACCATAGAGCCACCATTCATCTACCATAGAGCCACCACTGGTCTACCATAGAGCCACCATTCATCTACCATAGAGCCGCCATTAATCTACCATAGGGCTACTTTTCATCTACCATTCATCCACCATTCATCTACCATAGAGCCACCATTCATCTACCATAGAGCCACCTTTCATCTACCATTCATCCACCATTCATCTACCATTCATCTACCATAAAACCACCATTCATCTACCATAAAGCCACCATTCATCTACCATAGAGCCACCATTTATCTACCATAGAGCCACCATTCATTTACCATAGAGCCACCATTAATCTTCCATAGGGCTACCATTCATCTACCATTCATCCACCACTCATCTACCATAGAGCCACCATTCATCTACCATAGAGCCACCATTCATCTACCATAGAGCCACCATTCATCTACCATAGAGCCACCATTCATCTACCATAGAGCCACCATTCATCTACCATAGAGCCACCATTCATCTACCATAGAGCCACCACTCATCTACCATTCATCCACCACTCATCTACCAAAGAGCCACCACTCATCTACCATAGAGCCACCATTCATCTACCATAGAGCCACCACTCATCTACCATTCATCCACCACTCATCTACCATAGAGCCACCATTCATCTACCATAGAGCCACCATTCATCTACCATAGAGCCACCATTCATCTACCATAGAGCCACCATTCATCTACCATAGAGCCACCATTCATCTACCATAGAGCCACCATTTATCTACCATAGAGCCACCATTCATTTACCATTCATCTTCCATAGGGCTACCATTCATCTACCATTCATCCACCACTCATCTACTATAGAGCCACCATTCATCTACCAGAGAGCCACCATTCATCTACCATAGAGCCACCATTCATCTACCATAGAGCCACCATTCATCTACCATAGAGCCACCATTCATCTACCATAGAGCCACCATTCATCTACCATAGAGCCACCACTCATCTACCATTCATCCACCACTCATCTACCAAAGAGCCACCACTCATTTACCATAGAGCCACCATTAATCTACCATAGGGCTACCACTCATCTACCATTCATCCACCACTCATCTACCAAAGAGCCACCACTCATCTACCATAAAGCCACCATTCATCTACCATAGAGCCATCATTAATCTACCATAGAGCCACCATTAATCTACCATAGAGCCACCTTTCATCTACCATTCAGCCACCATTCATCTACCATTCATCTACCATAGAGCCACCATTCATCTACCATAGAGCCACCATTTATCTACCGTAGAGCCACCATTCATTTACCATAGAGCCACCATTAATCTACCATAGGGCTACCATTCATCTACCATTCATCCACCACTCATCTACCATAGAGCCACCATTCATCTACCATAGAGCCACCATTCATCTACCATAGAGCCACCATTCATCTACCATAGAGCCACCATTCATCTACCATAGAGCCACCATTCATCTACCATAGAGCCACCATTCATCTACCATAGAGCCACCACTCATCTACCATTCATCCACCACTCATCTACCAAAGCGCCACCACTCATCTACCATAGAGCCACCATTCATCTACCATAGAGCCATCATTCATCTAATATAGAGCCACCATTCATCTACCATAGAGCCACCATTCATCTACCATAGAGCCACCATTCATTTACCATAGAGCCACCATTAATCTACCATAGGGCTACCATTCATCTACCATTCATCCACCACTCATCTACCATAGAGCCACCATTCATCTACCATAGAGCCACCATTCATCTACCATAGAGCCACCATTCATCTACCATAGAGCCACCATTCATCTACCATAGAGCCACCATTCATCTACCATAGGGCTAACATTCATCTACCATTCATCCACCACACATCTACCATTCATCTACCATACAGCCACCATTCATCTACCATAGAGCCACCATTCATCTACCATAGAGCCACCATTCATTTACCACTCATCTACCACTCATCTACCATAAAGCCACCATTCATCTACCATAGATCACCATTCATATACCATAGGGCCACCTTTCATCTACCATTCAGCCACCATTCATCTACCATTCATTTACCATAGAGCCACCATTCATCTACCATAAAGCCACCATTCATCTACCATAGAGCCACCATTTATCTACCATAGAGCCACCATTCATCTACCATAGAGCCACCACTGGTCTACCATAGAGCCACCATTCATCTACCATAGAGCCGCCATTAATCTACCATAGGGCTACTATTCATCTACCATTCATCCACCATTCATCTACCATAGAGCCACCATTCATCTACCATAGAGCCACCTTTCATCTACCATTCATCCACCATTCATCTACCATTCATCTACCATAAAGCCACCATTCATCTACCATAAAGCCACCATTCATCTACCATAGAGCCACCATTTATCTACCATAGAGCCACCATTCATTTACCATAGAGCCACCATTAATCTTCCATAGGGCTACCATTCATCTACCATTCATCCACCACTCATCTACCATAGAGCCACCATTCATCTACCATAGAGCCACCATTCATCTACCATAGAGCCACCATTCATCTACCATAGAGCCACCATTCATCTACCATAGAGCCACCATTCATCTACCATAGAGCCACAATTCATCTACCATAGAGCCACCACTCATCTACCATTCATCCACCACTCATCTACCAAAGAGCCACCACTCATCTACCATAGAGCCACCATTCATCTACCATAGAGCCATCATTCATCTACCATAGAGCCACCATTCATCTACCATAGAGCCACCTTTCATCTACCATTCAGCCACCATTCATCTACCATTCATCTACCATAGAGCCACCATTCATCTACCATAGAGCCACCATTTATCTACCATAGAGCCACCATTCATTTACCATTCATCTTCCATAGGGCTACCATTCATCTACCATTCATCCACCACTCATCTACTATAGAGCCACCATTCATCTACCAGAGAGCCACCATTCATCTACCATAGAGCCACCATTCATCTACCATAGAGCCACCATTCATCTACCATAGAGCCACCATTCATCTACCATAGAGCCACCATTCATCTACCATAGAGCCACCACTCATCTACCATTCATCCACCACTCATCTACCAAAGAGCCACCACTCATCTACCATAGAGCCACCATTCATCTACCATAGAGCCATCATTCATCTACCATAGAGCCACCATTCATCTACCATAGAGCCACCTTTCATCTACCATTCAGCCACCATTCATCTACCATTCATCTACCATAGAGCCACCATTCATCTACCATAGAGCCACCATTTATCTACCATAGAGCCACCATTCATTTACCATAGAGCCACCATTAATCTACCATAGGGCTACCATTCATCTACCATTCATCCACCACTCATCTACCATAGAGCCACCATTCATCTACCATAGAGCCACCATTCATCTACCATAGAGCCATCATTCATCTACCATAGAGCCACCATTCATCTACCATAGAGCCACCTTTCATCTACCATTCAGCCACCATTCATCTACCATTCATCTACCATAGAGCCACCATTCATCTACAATAGAGCCACAAGTTATCTACCATAGAGCCACCATTCATTTACCATAGAGCCACCATTAATCTACCATAGGGCTACCATTCATCTACCATTCATCCACCACTCATCTACCATAGAGCCACCATTCATCTACCATAGAGCCACCATTCATCTACCATTCATCCACCACTCATCTACCAAAGAGCCACCACTCATCTACCATAGAGCCACCATTCATCTACCATAGAGCCATCATTCATCTACCATAGAGCCACCATTCATCTACCATAGAGCCACCATTAATCTACCATAGGGCTACCATTCATCTACCATTCATCCACCACTCATCTACCATAGAGCCACCATTCATCTACCATAGAGCCACCATTCATCTACCATAGAGCCACCATTCATCTACCATAGAGCCACTACTCATCTACCATAGGGCTACCATTCATCTACCGTTCATCCACCACTCATCTACCATAGGGCTACCATTCATCTACCATAGAGCCACCATTCATCTACCATAGAGCCACCATTCATCTACCATAGAGCCACCACTCATCTACCATAGGGCTAACATTCATCTACCATTCATCCACCACACATCTACCATTCATCTACCATACAGCCACCATTCACCTACCATAGAGCCACCATTCATCTACCATTCATCCACCACTCATCTACCATAGAGCCACCACTCATCTACCATAGAGCCACCATTCATCTACCATAGAGCCACCATTCATCTACCATAGAGCCACCATTCATTCACCACTCATCTACCATTCATCTACCATAGAGCAACCATTCATCTACCATAGAACCACCATTCATCTACCATAGAGCCACCTTTCATTTACCATAGAGCCACCATTCATCTACCATAGAGCCACCATTCATCTACCATAGAGCCACCATTAATCTACCATAGGGCTACCATTCATCTACCATTCATCCACCACTCATCTACCATAGAGCCACCATTCATCTACCATAGAGCCACCATTCATCTACCATAGAGCCACCATTCATCTACCATAGAGCCACCATTCATCTACCATAGAGCCACCATTCATCTACCATAGAGCCACCATTCATCTACCATAGAGCCACCATTCATCTACCATAGGGCTAACATTCATCTACCATTCATCCACCACACATATACCATTCATCTACCATACAGCCACCATTCACCTACCATAGAGCCACCATTCATCTACCATTCATCCACCACTCATCTACCATAGAGCCACCACTCATCTACCATAGAGCCACCATTCATCTACCATAGAGCCACCATTCATCTACCATAGAGCCACCATTCATTTACCACTCATCTACCACTCATCTACCATAAAGCCACCATTCATCTACCATAGATCACCATTCATATACCATAGGGCCACCTTTCATCTACCATTCAGCCACCATTCATCTACCATTCATTTACCATAGAGCCACCATTCATCTACCATAAAGCCACCATTCATCTACCATAGAGCCACCATTTATCTACCATAGAGCCACCATTCATCTACCATAGAGCCACCACTGGTCTACCATAGAGCCACCATTCATCTACCATAGAGCCGCCATTAATCTACCATAGGGCTACTATTCATCTACCATTCATCCACCATTCATCTACCATAGAGCCACCATTCATCTACCATAGAGCCACCTTTCATCTACCATTCATCCACCATTCATCTACCATTCATCTACCATAAAGCCACCATTCATCTACCATAAAGCCACCATTCATCTACCATAGAGCCACCATTTATCTACCATAGAGCCACCATTCATTTACCATAGAGCCACCATTAATCTTCCATAGGGCTACCATTCATCTACCATTCATCCACCACTCATCTACCATAGAGCCACCATTCATCTACCATAGAGCCACCATTCATCTACCATAGAGCCACCATTCATCTACCATAGAGCCACCATTCATCTACCATAGAGCCACCATTCATCTACCATAGAGCCACCATTCATCTACCATAGAGCCACCACTCATCTACCATTCATCCACCACTCATCTACCAAAGAGCCACCACTCATCTACCATAGAGCCACCATTCATCTACCATAGAGCCACCACTCATCTACCATTCATCCACCACTCATCTACCATAGAGCCACCATTCATCTACCATAGAGCCACCATTCATCTACCATAGAGCCACCATTCATCTACCATAGAGCCACCATTCATCTACCATAGACCCACCATTCATCTACCATAGAGCCACTATTCATCTACCATAGAGCCACCACTCATCTACCATTCATCCACCACTCATCTACCAAAGAGCCACCACTCATCTACCATAAAGCCACCATTCATCTACCATAGAGCCATCATTCATCTACCATAGAGCCACCATTAATCTACCATAGAGCCACCTTTCATCTACCATTCAGCCACCATTCATCTACCATTCATCTACCATAGAGCCACCATTCATCTACCATAGAGCCACCATTTATCTACCATAGAGCCACCATTCATTTACCATAGAGCCACCATTAATCTACCATAGGGCTACCATTCATCTACCATTCATCCACCACTCATCTACCATAGAGCCACCATTCATCTACCATAGAGCCACCATTCATCTACCATAGAGCCACCATTCATCTACCATAGAGCCACCATTCATCTACCATAGAGCCACCATTCATCTACCATAGAGCCACCATTCATCTACCATAGAGCCACCACTCATCTACCATTCATCCACCACTCATCTACCAAAGCGCCACCACTCATCTACCATAGAGCCACCATTCATCTACCATAGAGCCATCATTCATCTAATATAGAGCCACCATTCATCTACCATAGAGCCACCATTCATCTACCATAGAGCCACCATTCATTTACCATAGAGCCACCATTAATCTACCATAGGGCTACCATTCATCTACCATTCATCCACCACTCATCTACCATAGAGCCACCATTCATCTACCATAGAGCCACCATTCATCTACCATAGAGCCACCATTCATCTACCATAGAGCCACCATTCATCTACCATAGAGCCACCATTCATCTACCATAGGGCTAACATTCATCTACCATTCATCCACCACACATCTACCATTCATCTACCATACAGCCACCATTCACCTACCATAGAGCCACCATTCATCTACCATTCATCCACCACTCATCTACCATAGAGCCACCACTCATCTACCATAGAGCCACCATTCATCTACCATAGAGCCACCATTCATCTACCATAGAGCCACCATTCATTTACCACTCATCTACCACTCATCTACCATAAAGCCACCATTCATCTACCATAGATCACCATTCATATACCATAGGGCCACCTTTCATCTACCATTCAGCCACCATTCATCTACCATTCATTTACCATAGAGCCACCATTCATCTACCATAAAGCCACCATTCATCTACCATAGAGCCACCATTTATCTACCATAGAGCCACCATTCATCTACCATAGAGCCACCACTGGTCTACCATAGAGCCACCATTCATCTACCATAGAGCCGCCATTAATCTACCATAGGGCTACTATTCATCTACCATTCATCCACCATTCATCTACCATAGAGCCACCATTCATCTACCATAGAGCCACCTTTCATCTACCATTCATCCACCATTCATCTACAATTCATCTACTATAAAGCCACCATTCATCTACCATAAAGCCACCATTCATCTACCATAGAGCCACCATTTATCTACCATAGAGCCACCATTCATTTACCATAGAGCCACCATTAATCTTCCATAGGGCTACCATTCATCTACCATTCATCCACCACTCATCTACCATAGAGCCACCATTCATCTACCATAGAGCCACCATTCATCTACCATAGAGCCACCATTCATCTACCATAGAGCCACCATTCATCTACCATAGAGCCACCATTCATCTACCATAGAGCCACAATTCATCTACCATAGAGCCACCACTCATCTACCATTCATCCACCACTCATCTACCAAAGAGCCACCACTCATCTACCATAGAGCCACCATTCATCTACCATAGAGCCATCATTCATCTACCATAGAGCCACCATTCATCTACCATAGAGCCACCTTTCATCTACCATTCAGCCACCATTCATCTACCATTCATCTACCATAGAGCCACCATTCATCTACCATAGAGCCACCATTTATCTACCATAGAGCCACCATTCATTTACCATTCATCTTCCATAGGGCTACCATTCATCTACCATTCATCCACCACTCATCTACTATAGAGCCACCATTCATCTACCAGAGAGCCACCATTCATCTACCATAGAGCCACCATTCATCTACCATAGAGCCACCATTCATCTACCATAGAGCCACCATTCATCTACCATAGAGCCACCATTCATCTACCATAGAGCCACCACTCATCTACCATTCATCCACCACTCATCTACCAAAGAGCCACCACTCATCTACCATAGAGCCACCATTCATCAACCATAGAGCCATCATTCATCTACCATAGAGCCACCATTCATCTACCATAGAGCCACCTTTCATCTACCATTCAGCCACCATTCATCTACCATTCATCTACCATAGAGCCACCATTCATCTACCATAGAGCCACCATTTATCTACCATAGAGCCACCATTCATTTACCATAGAGCCACCATTAATCTACCATAGGGCTACCATTCATCTACCATTCATCCACCACTCATCTACCATAGAGCCACCATTCATCTACCATAGAGCCACCATTCATCTACCATAGAGCCATCATTCATCTACCATAGAGCCACCATTCATCTACCATAGAGCCACCTTTCATCTACCATTCAGCCACCATTCATCTACCATTCATCTACCATAGAGCCACCATTCATCTACAATAGAGCCACAAGTTATCTACCATAGAGCCACCATTCATTTACCATAGAGCCACCATTAATCTACCATAGGGCTACCATTCATCTACCATTCATCCACCACTCATCTACCATAGAGCCACCATTCATCTACCATAGAGCCACCATTCATCTACCATTCATCCACCACTCATCTACCAAAGAGCCACCACTCATCTACCATAGAGCCACCATTCATCTACCATAGAGCCATCATTCATCTACCATAGAGCCACCATTCATCTACCATAGAGCCACCATTAATCTACCATAGGGCTACCATTCATCTACCATTCATCCACCACTCATCTACCATAGAGCCACCATTCATCTACCATAGAGCCACCATTCATCTACCATAGAGCCACCATTCATCTACCATAGAGCCACTACTCATCTTCCATAGGGCTACCATTCATCTACCGTTCATCCACCACTCATCTACCATAGGGCTACCATTCATCTACCATAGAGCCACCATTCATCTACCATAGAGCCACCATTCATCTACCATAGAGCCACCACTCATCTACCATAGGGCTAACATTCATCTACCATTCATCCACCACACATCTACCATTCATCTACCATACAGCCACCATTCACCTACCATAGAGCCACCATTCATCTACCATTCATCCACCACTCATCTACCATAGAGCCACCACTCATCTACCATAGAGCCACCATTCATCTACCATAGAGCCACCATTCATCTACCATAGAGCCACCATTCATTCACCACTCATCTACCATTCATCTACCATAGAGCAACCATTCATCTACCATAGAACCACCATTCATCTACCATAGAGCCACCTTTCATCTACCATAGAGCCACCATTCATCTACCATAGAGCCATCATTCATCTACCATAGAGCCACCATTAATCTACCATAGGGCTACCATTCATCTACCATTCATCCACCACTCATCTACCATAGAGCCACCATTCATCTACCATAGAGCCACCATTCATCTACCATAGAGCCACCATTCATCTACCATAGAGCCACTACTCATCTACCATAGGGCTACCATTCATCTACCATAGAGCCACCATTCATCTACCATAGAGCCACCATTCATCTACCATAGAGCCACCATTCATCTACCATAGAGCCACCATTCATCTACCATAGGGCTAACATTCATCTACCATTCATCCACCACACATCTACCATTCATCTACCATACAGCCACCATTCACCTACCATAGAGCCACCATTCATCTACCATTCATCCACCACTCATCTACCATAGAGCCACCACTCATCTACCATAGAGCCACCATTCATCTACCATAGAGCCACCATTCATCTACCATAGAGCCACCATTCATTTACCACTCATCTACCACTCATCTACCATAAAGCCACCATTCATCTACCATAGATCACCATTCATATACCATAGGGCCACCTTTCATCTACCATTCAGCCACCATTCATCTACCATTCATTTACCATAGAGCCACCATTCATCTACCATAAAGCCACCATTCATCTACCATAGAGCCACCATTTATCTACCATAGAGCCACCATTCATCTACCATAGAGCCACCACTGGTCTACCATAGAGCCACCATTCATCTACCATAGAGCCGCCATTAATCTACCATAGGGCTACTATTCATCTACCATTCATCCACCATTCATCTACCATAGAGCCACCATTCATCTACCATAGAGCCACCTTTCATCTACCATTCATCCACCATTCATCTACAATTCATCTACTATAAAGCCACCATTCATCTACCATAAAGCCACCATTCATCTACCATAGAGCCACCATTTATCTACCATAGAGCCACCATTCATTTACCATAGAGCCACCATTAATCTTCCATAGGGCTACCATTCATCTACCATTCATCCACCACTCATCTACCATAGAGCCACCATTCATCTACCATAGAGCCACCATTCATCTACCATAGAGCCACCATTCATCTACCATAGAGCCACCATTCATCTACCATAGAGCCACCATTCATCTACCATAGAGCCACAATTCATCTACCATAGAGCCACCACTCATCTACCATTCATCCACCACTCATCTACCAAAGAGCCACCACTCATCTACCATAGAGCCACCATTCATCTACCATAGAGCCATCATTCATCTACCATAGAGCCACCATTCATCTACCATAGAGCCACCTTTCATCTACCATTCAGCCACCATTCATCTACCATTCATCTACCATAGAGCCACCATTCATCTACCATAGAGCCACCATTTATCTACCATAGAGCCACCATTCATTTACCATTCATCTTCCATAGGGCTACCATTCATCTACCATTCATCCACCACTCATCTACTATAGAGCCACCATTCATCTACCAGAGAGCCACCATTCATCTACCATAGAGCCACCATTCATCTACCATAGAGCCACCATTCATCTACCATAGAGCCACCATTCATCTACCATAGAGCCACCATTCATCTACCATAGAGCCACCACTCATCTACCATTCATCCACCACTCATCTACCAAAGAGCCACCACTCATCTACCATAGAGCCACCATTCATCAACCATAGAGCCATCATTCATCTACCATAGAGCCACCATTCATCTACCATAGAGCCACCTTTCATCTACCATTCAGCCACCATTCATCTACCATTCATCTACCATAGAGCCACCATTCATCTACCATAGAGCCACCATTTATCTACCATAGAGCCACCATTCATTTACCATAGAGCCACCATTAATCTACCATAGGGCTACCATTCATCTACCATTCATCCACCACTCATCTACCATAGAGCCACCATTCATCTACCATAGAGCCACCATTCATCTACCATAGAGCCATCATTCATCTACCATAGAGCCACCATTCATCTACCATAGAGCCACCTTTCATCTACCATTCAGCCACCATTCATCTACCATTCATCTACCATAGAGCCACCATTCATCTACAATAGAGCCACAAGTTATCTACCATAGAGCCACCATTCATTTACCATAGAGCCACCATTAATCTACCATAGGGCTACCATTCATCTACCATTCATCCACCACTCATCTACCATAGAGCCACCATTCATCTACCATAGAGCCACCATTCATCTACCATTCATCCACCACTCATCTACCAAAGAGCCACCACTCATCTACCATAGAGCCACCATTCATCTACCATAGAGCCATCATTCATCTACCATAGAGCCACCATTCATCTACCATAGAGCCACCATTAATCTACCATAGGGCTACCATTCATCTACCATTCATCCACCACTCATCTACCATAGAGCCACCATTCATCTACCATAGAGCCACCATTCATCTACCATAGAGCCACCATTCATCTACCATAGAGCCACTACTCATCTTCCATAGGGCTACCATTCATCTACCGTTCATCCACCACTCATCTACCATAGGGCTACCATTCATCTACCATAGAGCCACCATTCATCTACCATAGAGCCACCATTCATCTACCATAGAGCCACCACTCATCTACCATAGGGCTAACATTCATCTACCATTCATCCACCACACATCTACCATTCATCTACCATACAGCCACCATTCACCTACCATAGAGCCACCATTCATCTACCATTCATCCACCACTCATCTACCATAGAGCCACCACTCATCTACCATAGAGCCACCATTCATCTACCATAGAGCCACCATTCATCTACCATAGAGCCACCATTCATTCACCACTCATCTACCATTCATCTACCATAGAGCAACCATTCATCTACCATAGAACCACCATTCATCTACCATAGAGCCACCTTTCATCTACCATAGAGCCACCATTCATCTACCATAGAGCCATCATTCATCTACCATAGAGCCACCATTAATCTACCATAGGGCTACCATTCATCTACCATTCATCCACCACTCATCTACCATAGAGCCACCATTCATCTACCATAGAGCCACCATTCATCTACCATAGAGCCACCATTCATCTACCATAGAGCCACTACTCATCTACCATAGGGCTACCATTCATCTACCGTTCATCCACCACTCATCTACTATAGAGCCACCATTCATCTACCATAGAGCCACCATTCATCTACCATAGAGCAACCATTCATCTACCATAGAGCCACCATTCATCTACCATAGAGCCACCATTCATCTACCATAGAGCCACCATTCATCTACCATAGAGCCACCATTCATCTACCATAGAGCCACCACTCATCTACCATTCATCCACCACTCATCTACCAAAGAGCCACAACTCATCTACCATAGAGCCACCATTCATCTACCATAGAGCCACCTTTCATCTACCATTCAGCCACCATTCATCTACCATTCATCTACCATAGAGCCACCATTCATCTACCATAAAGCCACCATTCATCTACCATAGAGCCACCATTTATCTACCATAGAGCCACCATTCATCTACCATAGAGCCACTATTCATCTACCATAGAGCCACCATTCATCTACCATAGAGCCACCATTAATCTACCATAGGGCTACCATTCATCTACCATTCATCCACCACTCATCTACCATAGAGCCACCATTCATCTACCAAAGAGCCACCATTCATCTACCATAGAGCCACTACTCATCTACCATAGGGCTACCATTCATCTACCGTTCATCCACCACTCATCTACCATAGGGCTACCATTCATCTACCATTCATCCACCACACATCTACCATTCATCTACCATACAGCTACCATTCACCTACCATAGAGCCACCATTCATCTACCATTCATCCACCACTCATCTACCATAGAGCCACCACTCATCTACCATAGGGCTAACATTCATCTACCATTCATCCACCACACATCTACCATTCATCTACCATACAGCTACCATTCACCTACCATAGAGCCACCATTCATCTACCATTCATCCACCACTCATCTACCATAGAGCCACCACTCATCTACCATAGAGCCACCATTCATCTACCATAGAGCCACCATTCATCTACCATAGAGCCACCATTCATTCACCACTCATCTACCATTCATCTACCATAGAGCCACCATTCATCTACCATAGAGCCACCATTCATCTACCATAGGGCCACCTTTCATCTACCATTCAGCCACCATTCATCTACCATTCATTTACCATAGAGCCACCATTCATCTACCATAAAGCCACCATTCATCTACCATAGAGCCAACATTTATCTACCATAGAGCCACCATTCATCTACCATAGAGCCACCATTCATCTACCATAGAGCCACCATTCATCTACCATAGAGCCGCCATTAATCTACCATAGGGCTACCATTCATCTACCATTCATGCACCACTCATCTACCATAGAGCCACCATTTATCTACCATAGAGCCACCATTCATCTACCATAAAGCCACCATTCATCTACCATAAAGCCACCATTCATCTACCATAGAGCCACCATTCATCTACCATAGAGCCACCACTGGTCTACCATAGAGCCACCATTCATCTACCATAGAGCCGCCATTAATCTACCATACGGCTACTATTCATCTACCATTCATCCACCATTCATCTACCATAGAGCCACCATTCATCTACCATAGAGTCACCACTCATCTACCATTCATCCACCACTCATCTACCAAAGAGCCACCACTCATCTACCATAGAGCCATCATTCATCTACCATAGAGCCACAATTCATCTACCATAGAGCCACCATTCATCTACAATAGAGCCACCTTTCATCTACCATTCAGCCACCATTCATCTACCATTCATCTACCATAGAGCCACCATTCATCTACCATAAAGCCACCATTCATCTACCATAAAGCCACCATTTATCTACCATTAGCCACCATTCATCTACCATAGAGCCACCATTCATCTACCATAGAGCCACCATTCATCTACCATAGAGCCGCCATTAATCTACCATAGGGCTACTATTCATCTACCATTCATCCACCATTCATCTACCATAGAGCCACCATTCATCTACCATAGAGCCACCTTTCATCTACCATTCATCCACCATTCATCTACCATTCATCTACCATAAAACCACCATTCATCTACCATAAAGCCACCATTCATCTACCATAGAGCCACCATTTATCTACCATAGAGCCACCATTCATTTACCATAGAGCCACCATTAATCTTCCATAGGGCTACCATTCATCTACCATTCATCCACCACTCATCTACCATAGAGCCACCATTCATCTACCATAGAGCCACCATTCATCTACCATAGAGCCACCATTCATCTACCATAGAGCCACCATTCATCTACCATAGAGCCACCATTCATCTACCATAGAGCCACCATTCATCTACCATAGAGCCACCACTCATCTACCATTCATCCACCACTCATCTACCAAAGAGCCACCACTCATCTACCATAGAGCCACCATTCATCTACCATAGAGCCACCACTCATCTACCATTCATCCACCACTCATCTACCATAGAGCCACCATTCATCTACCATAGAGCCACCATTCATCTACCATAGAGCCACCATTCATCTACCATAGAGCCACCATTCATCTACCATAGAGCCACCATTCATCTACCATAGAGCCACCATTTATCTACCATAGAGCCACCATTCATTTACCATTCATCTTCCATAGGGCTACCATTCATCTACCATTCATCCACCGCTCATCTACTATAGAGCCACCATTCATCTACCAGAGAGCCACCATTCATCTACCATAGAGCCACCACTCATCTACCATAGAGCCACCATTCATCTACCATAGAGCCACCATTCATCTACCATAGAGCCACCATTCATTTACCACTCATCTACCACTCATCTACCATAAAGCCACCATTCATCTACCATAGATCACCATTCATATACCATAGGGCCACCTTTCATCTACCATTCAGCCACCATTCATCTACCATTCATTTACCATAGAGCCACCATTCATCTACCATAAAGCCACCATTCATCTACCATAGAGCCACCATTTATCTACCATAGAGCCACCATTCATCTACCATAGAGCCACCACTGGTCTACCATAGAGCCACCATTCATCTACCATAGAGCCGCCATTAATCTACCATAGGGCTACTATTCATCTACCATTCATCCACCATTCATCTACCATAGAGCCACCATTCATCTACCATAGAGCCACCTTTCATCTACCATTCATCCACCATTCATCTACAATTCATCTACTATAAAGCCACCATTCATCTACCATAAAGCCACCATTCATCTACCATAGAGCCACCATTTATCTACCATAGAGCCACCATTCATTTACCATAGAGCCACCATTAATCTTCCATAGGGCTACCATTCATCTACCATTCATCCACCACTCATCTACCATAGAGCCACCATTCATCTACCATAGAGCCACCATTCATCTACCATAGAGCCACCATTCATCTACCATAGAGCCACCATTCATCTACCATAGAGCCACCATTCATCTACCATAGAGCCACAATTCATCTACCATAGAGCCACCACTCATCTACCATTCATCCACCACTCATCTACCAAAGAGCCACCACTCATCTACCATAGAGCCACCATTCATCTACCATAGAGCCATCATTCATCTACCATAGAGCCACCATTCATCTACCATAGAGCCACCTTTCATCTACCATTCAGCCACCATTCATCTACCATTCATCTACCATAGAGCCACCATTCATCTACCATAGAGCCACCATTTATCTACCATAGAGCCACCATTCATTTACCATTCATCTTCCATAGGGCTACCATTCATCTACCATTCATCCACCACTCATCTACTATAGAGCCACCATTCATCTACCAGAGAGCCACCATTCATCTACCATAGAGCCACCATTCATCTACCATAGAGCCACCATTCATCTACCATAGAGCCACCATTCATCTACCATAGAGCCACCATTCATCTACCATAGAGCCACCACTCATCTACCATTCATCCACCACTCATCTACCAAAGAGCCACCACTCATCTACCATAGAGCCACCATTCATCAACCATAGAGCCATCATTCATCTACCATAGAGCCACCATTCATCTACCATAGAGCCACCTTTCATCTACCATTCAGCCACCATTCATCTACCATTCATCTACCATAGAGCCACCATTCATCTACCATAGAGCCACCATTTATCTACCATAGAGCCACCATTCATTTACCATAGAGCCACCATTAATCTACCATAGGGCTACCATTCATCTACCATTCATCCACCACTCATCTACCATAGAGCCACCATTCATCTACCATAGAGCCACCATTCATCTACCATAGAGCCATCATTCATCTACCATAGAGCCACCATTCATCTACCATAGAGCCACCTTTCATCTACCATTCAGCCACCATTCATCTACCATTCATCTACCATAGAGCCACCATTCATCTACAATAGAGCCACAAGTTATCTACCATAGAGCCACCATTCATTTACCATAGAGCCACCATTAATCTACCATAGGGCTACCATTCATCTACCATTCATCCACCACTCATCTACCATAGAGCCACCATTCATCTACCATAGAGCCACCATTCATCTACCATTCATCCACCACTCATCTACCAAAGAGCCACCACTCATCTACCATAGAGCCACCATTCATCTACCATAGAGCCATCATTCATCTACCATAGAGCCACCATTCATCTACCATAGAGCCACCATTAATCTACCATAGGGCTACCATTCATCTACCATTCATCCACCACTCATCTACCATAGAGCCACCATTCATCTACCATAGAGCCACCATTCATCTACCATAGAGCCACCATTCATCTACCATAGAGCCACTACTCATCTTCCATAGGGCTACCATTCATCTACCGTTCATCCACCACTCATCTACCATAGGGCTACCATTCATCTACCATAGAGCCACCATTCATCTACCATAGAGCCACCATTCATCTACCATAGAGCCACCACTCATCTACCATAGGGCTAACATTCATCTACCATTCATCCACCACACATCTACCATTCATCTACCATACAGCCACCATTCACCTACCATAGAGCCACCATTCATCTACCATTCATCCACCACTCATCTACCATAGAGCCACCACTCATCTACCATAGAGCCACCATTCATCTACCATAGAGCCACCATTCATCTACCATAGAGCCACCATTCATTCACCACTCATCTACCATTCATCTACCATAGAGCAACCATTCATCTACCATAGAACCACCATTCATCTACCATAGAGCCACCTTTCATCTACCATAGAGCCACCATTCATCTACCATAGAGCCATCATTCATCTACCATAGAGCCACCATTAATCTACCATAGGGCTACCATTCATCTACCATTCATCCACCACTCATCTACCATAGAGCCACCATTCATCTACCATAGAGCCACCATTCATCTACCATAGAGCCACCATTCATCTACCATAGAGCCACTACTCATCTACCATAGGGCTACCATTCATCTACCATAGAGCCACCATTCATCTACCATAGAGCCACCATTCATCTACCATAGAGCCACCATTCATCTACCATAGAGCCACCATTCATCTACCATAGGGCTAACATTCATCTACCATTCATCCACCACACATCTACCATTCATCTACCATACAGCCACCATTCACCTACCATAGAGCCACCATTCATCTACCATTCATCCACCACTCATCTACCATAGAGCCACCACTCATCTACCATAGAGCCACCATTCATCTACCATAGAGCCACCATTCATCTACCATAGAGCCACCATTCATTTACCACTCATCTACCACTCATCTACCATAAAGCCACCATTCATCTACCATAGATCACCATTCATATACCATAGGGCCACCTTTCATCTACCATTCAGCCACCATTCATCTACCATTCATTTACCATAGAGCCACCATTCATCTACCATAAAGCCACCATTCATCTACCATAGAGCCACCATTTATCTACCATAGAGCCACCATTCATCTACCATAGAGCCACCACTGGTCTACCATAGAGCCACCATTCATCTACCATAGAGCCGCCATTAATCTACCATAGGGCTACTATTCATCTACCATTCATCCACCATTCATCTACCATAGAGCCACCATTCATCTACCATAGAGCCACCTTTCATCTACCATTCATCCACCATTCATCTACAATTCATCTACTATAAAGCCACCATTCATCTACCATAAAGCCACCATTCATCTACCATAGAGCCACCATTTATCTACCATAGAGCCACCATTCATTTACCATAGAGCCACCATTAATCTTCCATAGGGCTACCATTCATCTACCATTCATCCACCACTCATCTACCATAGAGCCACCATTCATCTACCATAGAGCCACCATTCATCTACCATAGAGCCACCATTCATCTACCATAGAGCCACCATTCATCTACCATAGAGCCACCATTCATCTACCATAGAGCCACAATTCATCTACCATAGAGCCACCACTCATCTACCATTCATCCACCACTCATCTACCAAAGAGCCACCACTCATCTACCATAGAGCCACCATTCATCTACCATAGAGCCATCATTCATCTACCATAGAGCCACCATTCATCTACCATAGAGCCACCTTTCATCTACCATTCAGCCACCATTCATCTACCATTCATCTACCATAGAGCCACCATTCATCTACCATAGAGCCACCATTTATCTACCATAGAGCCACCATTCATTTACCATTCATCTTCCATAGGGCTACCATTCATCTACCATTCATCCACCACTCATCTACTATAGAGCCACCATTCATCTACCAGAGAGCCACCATTCATCTACCATAGAGCCACCATTCATCTACCATAGAGCCACCATTCATCTACCATAGAGCCACCATTCATCTACCATAGAGCCACCATTCATCTACCATAGAGCCACCACTCATCTACCATTCATCCACCACTCATCTACCAAAGAGCCACCACTCATCTACCATAGAGCCACCATTCATCAACCATAGAGCCATCATTCATCTACCATAGAGCCACCATTCATCTACCATAGAGCCACCTTTCATCTACCATTCAGCCACCATTCATCTACCATTCATCTACCATAGAGCCACCATTCATCTACCATAGAGCCACCATTTATCTACCATAGAGCCACCATTCATTTACCATAGAGCCACCATTAATCTACCATAGGGCTACCATTCATCTACCATTCATCCACCACTCATCTACCATAGAGCCACCATTCATCTACCATAGAGCCACCATTCATCTACCATAGAGCCATCATTCATCTACCATAGAGCCACCATTCATCTACCATAGAGCCACCTTTCATCTACCATTCAGCCACCATTCATCTACCATTCATCTACCATAGAGCCACCATTCATCTACAATAGAGCCACAAGTTATCTACCATAGAGCCACCATTCATTTACCATAGAGCCACCATTAATCTACCATAGGGCTACCATTCATCTACCATTCATCCACCACTCATCTACCATAGAGCCACCATTCATCTACCATAGAGCCACCATTCATCTACCATTCATCCACCACTCATCTACCAAAGAGCCACCACTCATCTACCATAGAGCCACCATTCATCTACCATAGAGCCATCATTCATCTACCATAGAGCCACCATTCATCTACCATAGAGCCACCATTAATCTACCATAGGGCTACCATTCATCTACCATTCATCCACCACTCATCTACCATAGAGCCACCATTCATCTACCATAGAGCCACCATTCATCTACCATAGAGCCACCATTCATCTACCATAGAGCCACTACTCATCTTCCATAGGGCTACCATTCATCTACCGTTCATCCACCACTCATCTACCATAGGGCTACCATTCATCTACCATAGAGCCACCATTCATCTACCATAGAGCCACCATTCATCTACCATAGAGCCACCACTCATCTACCATAGGGCTAACATTCATCTACCATTCATCCACCACACATCTACCATTCATCTACCATACAGCCACCATTCACCTACCATAGAGCCACCATTCATCTACCATTCATCCACCACTCATCTACCATAGAGCCACCACTCATCTACCATAGAGCCACCATTCATCTACCATAGAGCCACCATTCATCTACCATAGAGCCACCATTCATTCACCACTCATCTACCATTCATCTACCATAGAGCAACCATTCATCTACCATAGAACCACCATTCATCTACCATAGAGCCACCTTTCATCTACCATAGAGCCACCATTCATCTACCATAGAGCCATCATTCATCTACCATAGAGCCACCATTAATCTACCATAGGGCTACCATTCATCTACCATTCATCCACCACTCATCTACCATAGAGCCACCATTCATCTACCATAGAGCCACCATTCATCTACCATAGAGCCACCATTCATCTACCATAGAGCCACTACTCATCTACCATAGGGCTACCATTCATCTACCGTTCATCCACCACTCATCTACTATAGAGCCACCATTCATCTACCATAGAGCCACCATTCATCTACCATAGAGCAACCATTCATCTACCATAGAGCCACCATTCATCTACCATAGAGCCACCATTCATCTACCATAGAGCCACCATTCATCTACCATAGAGCCACCATTCATCTACCATAGAGCCACCACTCATCTACCATTCATCCACCACTCATCTACCAAAGAGCCACAACTCATCTACCATAGAGCCACCATTCATCTACCATAGAGCCACCTTTCATCTACCATTCAGCCACCATTCATCTACCATTCATCTACCATAGAGCCACCATTCATCTACCATAAAGCCACCATTCATCTACCATAGAGCCACCATTTATCTACCATAGAGCCACCATTCATCTACCATAGAGCCACTATTCATCTACCATAGAGCCACCATTCATCTACCATAGAGCCACCATTAATCTACCATAGGGCTACCATTCATCTACCATTCATCCACCACTCATCTACCATAGAGCCACCATTCATCTACCAAAGAGCCACCATTCATCTACCATAGAGCCACTACTCATCTACCATAGGGCTACCATTCATCTACCGTTCATCCACCACTCATCTACCATAGGGCTACCATTCATCTACCATTCATCCACCACACATCTACCATTCATCTACCATACAGCTACCATTCACCTACCATAGAGCCACCATTCATCTACCATTCATCCACCACTCATCTACCATAGAGCCACCACTCATCTACCATAGGGCTAACATTCATCTACCATTCATCCACCACACATCTACCATTCATCTACCATACAGCTACCATTCACCTACCATAGAGCCACCATTCATCTACCATTCATCCACCACTCATCTACCATAGAGCCACCACTCATCTACCATAGAGCCACCATTCATCTACCATAGAGCCACCATTCATCTACCATAGAGCCACCATTCATTCACCACTCATCTACCATTCATCTACCATAGAGCCACCATTCATCTACCATAGAGCCACCATTCATCTACCATAGGGCCACCTTTCATCTACCATTCAGCCACCATTCATCTACCATTCATTTACCATAGAGCCACCATTCATCTACCATAAAGCCACCATTCATCTACCATAGAGCCAACATTTATCTACCATAGAGCCACCATTCATCTACCATAGAGCCACCATTCATCTACCATAGAGCCACCATTCATCTACCATAGAGCCGCCATTAATCTACCATAGGGCTACCATTCATCTACCATTCATGCACCACTCATCTACCATAGAGCCACCATTTATCTACCATAGAGCCACCATTCATCTACCATAAAGCCACCATTCATCTACCATAAAGCCACCATTCATCTACCATAGAGCCACCATTCATCTACCATAGAGCCACCACTGGTCTACCATAGAGCCACCATTCATCTACCATAGAGCCGCCATTAATCTACCATACGGCTACTATTCATCTACCATTCATCCACCATTCATCTACCATAGAGCCACCATTCATCTACCATAGAGTCACCACTCATCTACCATTCATCCACCACTCATCTACCAAAGAGCCACCACTCATCTACCATAGAGCCATCATTCATCTACCATAGAGCCACAATTCATCTACCATAGAGCCACCATTCATCTACAATAGAGCCACCTTTCATCTACCATTCAGCCACCATTCATCTACCATTCATCTACCATAGAGCCACCATTCATCTACCATAAAGCCACCATTCATCTACCATAAAGCCACCATTTATCTACCATTAGCCACCATTCATCTACCATAGAGCCACCATTCATCTACCATAGAGCCACCATTCATCTACCATAGAGCCGCCATTAATCTACCATAGGGCTACTATTCATCTACCATTCATCCACCATTCATCTACCATAGAGCCACCATTCATCTACCATAGAGCCACCTTTCATCTACCATTCATCCACCATTCATCTACCATTCATCTACCATAAAACCACCATTCATCTACCATAAAGCCACCATTCATCTACCATAGAGCCACCATTTATCTACCATAGAGCCACCATTCATTTACCATAGAGCCACCATTAATCTTCCATAGGGCTACCATTCATCTACCATTCATCCACCACTCATCTACCATAGAGCCACCATTCATCTACCATAGAGCCACCATTCATCTACCATAGAGCCACCATTCATCTACCATAGAGCCACCATTCATCTACCATAGAGCCACCATTCATCTACCATAGAGCCACCATTCATCTACCATAGAGCCACCACTCATCTACCATTCATCCACCACTCATCTACCAAAGAGCCACCACTCATCTACCATAGAGCCACCATTCATCTACCATAGAGCCACCACTCATCTACCATTCATCCACCACTCATCTACCATAGAGCCACCATTCATCTACCATAGAGCCACCATTCATCTACCATAGAGCCACCATTCATCTACCATAGAGCCACCATTCATCTACCATAGAGCCACCATTCATCTACCATAGAGCCACCATTTATCTACCATAGAGCCACCATTCATTTACCATTCATCTTCCATAGGGCTACCATTCATCTACCATTCATCCACCGCTCATCTACTATAGAGCCACCATTCATCTACCAGAGAGCCACCATTCATCTACCATAGAGCCACCATTCATCTACCATAGAGCCACCATTCATCTACCATAGAGCCACCATTCATCTACCATAGAGCCACCATTCATCTACCATAGAGCCACCACTCATCTACCATTCATCCACCACTCATCTACCAAAGAGCCACCACTCATTTACCATAGAGCCACCATTAATCTACCATAGGGCTACCACTCATCTACCATTCATCCACCACTCATCTACCAAAGAGCCACCACTCATCTACCATAAAGCCACCATTCATCTACCATAGAGCCATCATTAATCTACCATAGAGCCACCATTAATCTACCATAGAGCCACCTTTCATCTACCATTCAGCCACCATTCATCTACCATTCATCTACCATAGAGCCACCATTCATCTACCATAGAGCCACCATTTATCTACCGTAGAGCCACCATTCATTTACCATAGAGCCACCATTAATCTACCATAGGGCTACCATTCATCTACCATTCATCCACCACTCATCTACCATAGAGCCACCATTCATCTACCATAGAGCCACCATTCATCTACCATAGAGCCACCATTCATCTACCATAGAGCCACCATTCATCTACCATAGAGCCACCATTCATCTACCATAGAGCCACCATTCATCTACCATAGAGCCACCACTCATCTACCATTCATCCACCACTCATCTACCAAAGCGCCACCACTCATCTACCATAGAGCCACCATTCATCTACCATAGAGCCATCATTCATCTAATATAGAGCCACCATTCATCTACCATAGAGCCACCATTCATCTACCATAGAGCCACCATTCATTTACCATAGAGCCACCATTAATCTACCATAGGGCTACCATTCATCTACCATTCATCCACCACTCATCTACCATAGAGCCACCATTCATCTACCATAGAGCCACCATTCATCTACCATAGAGCCACCATTCATCTACCATAGAGCCACCATTCATCTACCATAGAGCCACCATTCATCTACCATAGGGCTAACATTCATCTACCATTCATCCACCACACATCTACCATTCATCTACCATACAGCCACCATTCATCTACCATAGAGCCACCATTCATCTACCATAGAGCCACCATTCATTTACCACTCATCTACCACTCATCTACCATAAAGCCACCATTCATCTACCATAGATCACCATTCATATACCATAGGGCCACCTTTCATCTACCATTCAGCCACCATTCATCTACCATTCATTTACCATAGAGCCACCATTCATCTACCATAAAGCCACCATTCATCTACCATAGAGCCACCATTTATCTACCATAGAGCCACCATTCATCTACCATAGAGCCACCACTGGTCTACCATAGAGCCACCATTCATCTACCATAGAGCCGCCATTAATCTACCATAGGGCTACTATTCATCTACCATTCATCCACCATTCATCTACCATAGAGCCACCATTCATCTACCATAGAGCCACCTTTCATCTACCATTCATCCACCATTCATCTACCATTCATCTACCATAAAGCCACCATTCATCTACCATAAAGCCACCATTCATCTACCATAGAGCCACCATTTATCTACCATAGAGCCACCATTCATTTACCATAGAGCCACCATTAATCTTCCATAGGGCTACCATTCATCTACCATTCATCCACCACTCATCTACCATAGAGCCACCATTCATCTACCATAGAGCCACCATTCATCTACCATAGAGCCACCATTCATCTACCATAGAGCCACCATTCATCTACCATAGAGCCACCATTCATCTACCATAGAGCCACAATTCATCTACCATAGAGCCACCACTCATCTACCATTCATCCACCACTCATCTACCAAAGAGCCACCACTCATCTACCATAGAGCCACCATTCATCTACCATAGAGCCATCATTCATCTACCATAGAGCCACCATTCATCTACCATAGAGCCACCTTTCATCTACCATTCAGCCACCATTCATCTACCATTCATCTACCATAGAGCCACCATTCATCTACCATAGAGCCACCATTTATCTACCATAGAGCCACCATTCATTTACCATTCATCTTCCATAGGGCTACCATTCATCTACCATTCATCCACCACTCATCTACTATAGAGCCACCATTCATCTACCAGAGAGCCACCATTCATCTACCATAGAGCCACCATTCATCTACCATAGAGCCACCATTCATCTACCATAGAGCCACCATTCATCTACCATAGAGCCACCATTCATCTACCATAGAGCCACCACTCATCTACCATTCATCCACCACTCATCTACCAAAGAGCCACCACTCATCTACCATAGAGCCACCATTCATCTACCATAGAGCCATCATTCATCTACCATAGAGCCACCATTCATCTACCATAGAGCCACCTTTCATCTACCATTCAGCCACCATTCATCTACCATTCATCTACCATAGAGCCACCATTCATCTACCATAGAGCCACCATTTATCTACCATAGAGCCACCATTCATTTACCATAGAGCCACCATTAATCTACCATAGGGCTACCATTCATCTACCATTCATCCACCACTCATCTACCATAGAGCCACCATTCATCTACCATAGAGCCACCATTCATCTACCATAGAGCCATCATTCATCTACCATAGAGCCACCATTCATCTACCATAGAGCCACCTTTCATCTACCATTCAGCCACCATTCATCTACCATTCATCTACCATAGAGCCACCATTCATCTACAATAGAGCCACAAGTTATCTACCATAGAGCCACCATTCATTTACCATAGAGCCACCATTAATCTACCATAGGGCTACCATTCATCTACCATTCATCCACCACTCATCTACCATAGAGCCACCATTCATCTACCATAGAGCCACCATTCATCTACCATTCATCCACCACTCATCTACCAAAGAGCCACCACTCATCTACCATAGAGCCACCATTCATCTACCATAGAGCCATCATTCATCTACCATAGAGCCACCATTCATCTACCATAGAGCCACCATTAATCTACCATAGGGCTACCATTCATCTACCATTCATCCACCACTCATCTACCATAGAGCCACCATTCATCTACCATAGAGCCACCATTCATCTACCATAGAGCCACCATTCATCTACCATAGAGCCACTACTCATCTACCATAGGGCTACCATTCATCTACCGTTCATCCACCACTCATCTACCATAGGGCTACCATTCATCTACCATAGAGCCACCATTCATCTACCATAGAGCCACCATTCATCTACCATAGAGCCACCACTCATCTACCATAGGGCTAACATTCATCTACCATTCATCCACCACACATCTACCATTCATCTACCATACAGCCACCATTCACCTACCATAGAGCCACCATTCATCTACCATTCATCCACCACTCATCTACCATAGAGCCACCACTCATCTACCATAGAGCCACCATTCATCTACCATAGAGCCACCATTCATCTACCATAGAGCCACCATTCATTCACCACTCATCTACCATTCATCTACCATAGAGCAACCATTCATCTACCATAGAACCACCATTCATCTACCATAGAGCCACCTTTCATTTACCATAGAGCCACCATTCATCTACCATAGAGCCACCATTCATCTACCATAGAGCCACCATTAATCTACCATAGGGCTACCATTCATCTACCATTCATCCACCACTCATCTACCATAGAGCCACCATTCATCTACCATAGAGCCACCATTCATCTACCATAGAGCCACCATTCATCTACCATAGAGCCACCATTCATCTACCATAGAGCCACCATTCATCTACCATAGAGCCACCATTCATCTACCATAGAGCCACCATTCATCTACCATAGGGCTAACATTCATCTACCATTCATCCACCACACATATACCATTCATCTACCATACAGCCACCATTCACCTACCATAGAGCCACCATTCATCTACCATTCATCCACCACTCATCTACCATAGAGCCACCACTCATCTACCATAGAGCCACCATTCATCTACCATAGAGCCACCATTCATCTACCATAGAGCCACCATTCATTTACCACTCATCTACCACTCATCTACCATAAAGCCACCATTCATCTACCATAGATCACCATTCATATACCATAGGGCCACCTTTCATCTACCATTCAGCCACCATTCATCTACCATTCATTTACCATAGAGCCACCATTCATCTACCATAAAGCCACCATTCATCTACCATAGAGCCACCATTTATCTACCATAGAGCCACCATTCATCTACCATAGAGCCACCACTGGTCTACCATAGAGCCACCATTCATCTACCATAGAGCCGCCATTAATCTACCATAGGGCTACTATTCATCTACCATTCATCCACCATTCATCTACCATAGAGCCACCATTCATCTACCATAGAGCCACCTTTCATCTACCATTCATCCACCATTCATCTACCATTCATCTACCATAAAGCCACCATTCATCTACCATAAAGCCACCATTCATCTACCATAGAGCCACCATTTATCTACCATAGAGCCACCATTCATTTACCATAGAGCCACCATTAATCTTCCATAGGGCTACCATTCATCTACCATTCATCCACCACTCATCTACCATAGAGCCACCATTCATCTACCATAGAGCCACCATTCATCTACCATAGAGCCACCATTCATCTACCATAGAGCCACCATTCATCTACCATAGAGCCACCATTCATCTACCATAGAGCCACCATTCATCTACCATAGAGCCACCACTCATCTACCATTCATCCACCACTCATCTACCAAAGAGCCACCACTCATCTACCATAGAGCCACCATTCATCTACCATAGAGCCACCACTCATCTACCATTCATCCACCACTCATCTACCATAGAGCCACCATTCATCTACCATAGAGCCACCATTCATCTACCATAGAGCCACCATTCATCTACCATAGAGCCACCATTCATCTACCATAGACCCACCATTCATCTACCATAGAGCCACTATTCATCTACCATAGAGCCACCACTCATCTACCATTCATCCACCACTCATCTACCAAAGAGCCACCACTCATCTACCATAAAGCCACCATTCATCTACCATAGAGCCATCATTCATCTACCATAGAGCCACCATTAATCTACCATAGAGCCACCTTTCATCTACCATTCAGCCACCATTCATCTACCATTCATCTACCATAGAGCCACCATTCATCTACCATAGAGCCACCATTTATCTACCATAGAGCCACCATTCATTTACCATAGAGCCACCATTAATCTACCATAGGGCTACCATTCATCTACCATTCATCCACCACTCATCTACCATAGAGCCACCATTCATCTACCATAGAGCCACCATTCATCTACCATAGAGCCACCATTCATCTACCATAGAGCCACCATTCATCTACCATAGAGCCACCATTCATCTACCATAGAGCCACCATTCATCTACCATAGAGCCACCACTCATCTACCATTCATCCACCACTCATCTACCAAAGCGCCACCACTCATCTACCATAGAGCCACCATTCATCTACCATAGAGCCATCATTCATCTAATATAGAGCCACCATTCATCTACCATAGAGCCACCATTCATCTACCATAGAGCCACCATTCATTTACCATAGAGCCACCATTAATCTACCATAGGGCTACCATTCATCTACCATTCATCCACCACTCATCTACCATAGAGCCACCATTCATCTACCATAGAGCCACCATTCATCTACCATAGAGCCACCATTCATCTACCATAGAGCCACCATTCATCTACCATAGAGCCACCATTCATCTACCATAGGGCTAACATTCATCTACCATTCATCCACCACACATCTACCATTCATCTACCATACAGCCACCATTCACCTACCATAGAGCCACCATTCATCTACCATTCATCCACCACTCATCTACCATAGAGCCACCACTCATCTACCATAGAGCCACCATTCATCTACCATAGAGCCACCATTCATCTACCATAGAGCCACCATTCATTTACCACTCATCTACCACTCATCTACCATAAAGCCACCATTCATCTACCATAGATCACCATTCATATACCATAGGGCCACCTTTCATCTACCATTCAGCCACCATTCATCTACCATTCATTTACCATAGAGCCACCATTCATCTACCATAAAGCCACCATTCATCTACCATAGAGCCACCATTTATCTACCATAGAGCCACCATTCATCTACCATAGAGCCACCACTGGTCTACCATAGAGCCACCATTCATCTACCATAGAGCCGCCATTAATCTACCATAGGGCTACTATTCATCTACCATTCATCCACCATTCATCTACCATAGAGCCACCATTCATCTACCATAGAGCCACCTTTCATCTACCATTCATCCACCATTCATCTACAATTCATCTACTATAAAGCCACCATTCATCTACCATAAAGCCACCATTCATCTACCATAGAGCCACCATTTATCTACCATAGAGCCACCATTCATTTACCATAGAGCCACCATTAATCTTCCATAGGGCTACCATTCATCTACCATTCATCCACCACTCATCTACCATAGAGCCACCATTCATCTACCATAGAGCCACCATTCATCTACCATAGAGCCACCATTCATCTACCATAGAGCCACCATTCATCTACCATAGAGCCACCATTCATCTACCATAGAGCCACAATTCATCTACCATAGAGCCACCACTCATCTACCATTCATCCACCACTCATCTACCAAAGAGCCACCACTCATCTACCATAGAGCCACCATTCATCTACCATAGAGCCATCATTCATCTACCATAGAGCCACCATTCATCTACCATAGAGCCACCTTTCATCTACCATTCAGCCACCATTCATCTACCATTCATCTACCATAGAGCCACCATTCATCTACCATAGAGCCACCATTTATCTACCATAGAGCCACCATTCATTTACCATTCATCTTCCATAGGGCTACCATTCATCTACCATTCATCCACCACTCATCTACTATAGAGCCACCATTCATCTACCAGAGAGCCACCATTCATCTACCATAGAGCCACCATTCATCTACCATAGAGCCACCATTCATCTACCATAGAGCCACCATTCATCTACCATAGAGCCACCATTCATCTACCATAGAGCCACCACTCATCTACCATTCATCCACCACTCATCTACCAAAGAGCCACCACTCATCTACCATAGAGCCACCATTCATCAACCATAGAGCCATCATTCATCTACCATAGAGCCACCATTCATCTACCATAGAGCCACCTTTCATCTACCATTCAGCCACCATTCATCTACCATTCATCTACCATAGAGCCACCATTCATCTACCATAGAGCCACCATTTATCTACCATAGAGCCACCATTCATTTACCATAGAGCCACCATTAATCTACCATAGGGCTACCATTCATCTACCATTCATCCACCACTCATCTACCATAGAGCCACCATTCATCTACCATAGAGCCACCATTCATCTACCATAGAGCCATCATTCATCTACCATAGAGCCACCATTCATCTACCATAGAGCCACCTTTCATCTACCATTCAGCCACCATTCATCTACCATTCATCTACCATAGAGCCACCATTCATCTACAATAGAGCCACAAGTTATCTACCATAGAGCCACCATTCATTTACCATAGAGCCACCATTAATCTACCATAGGGCTACCATTCATCTACCATTCATCCACCACTCATCTACCATAGAGCCACCATTCATCTACCATAGAGCCACCATTCATCTACCATTCATCCACCACTCATCTACCAAAGAGCCACCACTCATCTACCATAGAGCCACCATTCATCTACCATAGAGCCATCATTCATCTACCATAGAGCCACCATTCATCTACCATAGAGCCACCATTAATCTACCATAGGGCTACCATTCATCTACCATTCATCCACCACTCATCTACCATAGAGCCACCATTCATCTACCATAGAGCCACCATTCATCTACCATAGAGCCACCATTCATCTACCATAGAGCCACTACTCATCTTCCATAGGGCTACCATTCATCTACCGTTCATCCACCACTCATCTACCATAGGGCTACCATTCATCTACCATAGAGCCACCATTCATCTACCATAGAGCCACCATTCATCTACCATAGAGCCACCACTCATCTACCATAGGGCTAACATTCATCTACCATTCATCCACCACACATCTACCATTCATCTACCATACAGCCACCATTCACCTACCATAGAGCCACCATTCATCTACCATTCATCCACCACTCATCTACCATAGAGCCACCACTCATCTACCATAGAGCCACCATTCATCTACCATAGAGCCACCATTCATCTACCATAGAGCCACCATTCATTCACCACTCATCTACCATTCATCTACCATAGAGCAACCATTCATCTACCATAGAACCACCATTCATCTACCATAGAGCCACCTTTCATCTACCATAGAGCCACCATTCATCTACCATAGAGCCATCATTCATCTACCATAGAGCCACCATTAATCTACCATAGGGCTACCATTCATCTACCATTCATCCACCACTCATCTACCATAGAGCCACCATTCATCTACCATAGAGCCACCATTCATCTACCATAGAGCCACCATTCATCTACCATAGAGCCACTACTCATCTACCATAGGGCTACCATTCATCTACCGTTCATCCACCACTCATCTACTATAGAGCCACCATTCATCTACCATAGAGCCACCATTCATCTACCATAGAGCAACCATTCATCTACCATAGAGCCACCATTCATCTACCATAGAGCCACCATTCATCTACCATAGAGCCACCATTCATCTACCATAGAGCCACCATTCATCTACCATAGAGCCACCACTCATCTACCATTCATCCACCACTCATCTACCAAAGAGCCACAACTCATCTACCATAGAGCCACCATTCATCTACCATAGAGCCACCTTTCATCTACCATTCAGCCACCATTCATCTACCATTCATCTACCATAGAGCCACCATTCATCTACCATAAAGCCACCATTCATCTACCATAGAGCCACCATTTATCTACCATAGAGCCACCATTCATCTACCATAGAGCCACTATTCATCTACCATAGAGCCACCATTCATCTACCATAGAGCCACCATTAATCTACCATAGGGCTACCATTCATCTACCATTCATCCACCACTCATCTACCATAGAGCCACCATTCATCTACCAAAGAGCCACCATTCATCTACCATAGAGCCACTACTCATCTACCATAGGGCTACCATTCATCTACCGTTCATCCACCACTCATCTACCATAGGGCTACCATTCATCTACCATTCATCCACCACACATCTACCATTCATCTACCATACAGCTACCATTCACCTACCATAGAGCCACCATTCATCTACCATTCATCCACCACTCATCTACCATAGAGCCACCACTCATCTACCATAGGGCTAACATTCATCTACCATTCATCCACCACACATCTACCATTCATCTACCATACAGCTACCATTCACCTACCATAGAGCCACCATTCATCTACCATTCATCCACCACTCATCTACCATAGAGCCACCACTCATCTACCATAGAGCCACCATTCATCTACCATAGAGCCACCATTCATCTACCATAGAGCCACCATTCATTCACCACTCATCTACCATTCATCTACCATAGAGCCACCATTCATCTACCATAGAGCCACCATTCATCTACCATAGGGCCACCTTTCATCTACCATTCAGCCACCATTCATCTACCATTCATTTACCATAGAGCCACCATTCATCTACCATAAAGCCACCATTCATCTACCATAGAGCCAACATTTATCTACCATAGAGCCACCATTCATCTACCATAGAGCCACCATTCATCTACCATAGAGCCACCATTCATCTACCATAGAGCCGCCATTAATCTACCATAGGGCTACCATTCATCTACCATTCATGCACCACTCATCTACCATAGAGCCACCATTTATCTACCATAGAGCCACCATTCATCTACCATAAAGCCACCATTCATCTACCATAAAGCCACCATTCATCTACCATAGAGCCACCATTCATCTACCATAGAGCCACCACTGGTCTACCATAGAGCCACCATTCATCTACCATAGAGCCGCCATTAATCTACCATACGGCTACTATTCATCTACCATTCATCCACCATTCATCTACCATAGAGCCACCATTCATCTACCATAGAGTCACCACTCATCTACCATTCATCCACCACTCATCTACCAAAGAGCCACCACTCATCTACCATAGAGCCATCATTCATCTACCATAGAGCCACAATTCATCTACCATAGAGCCACCATTCATCTACAATAGAGCCACCTTTCATCTACCATTCAGCCACCATTCATCTACCATTCATCTACCATAGAGCCACCATTCATCTACCATAAAGCCACCATTCATCTACCATAAAGCCACCATTTATCTACCATTAGCCACCATTCATCTACCATAGAGCCACCATTCATCTACCATAGAGCCACCATTCATCTACCATAGAGCCACCATTAATCTACCATAGGGTTACCATTCATCTACCATTCATCCACCACTCATCTACCATAGAGCCACCATTCATCTACCATAGAGCCACCATTCATCTACCATAGAGCCACCACTCATCTACCATTCATCCACCACTCATCTACCAAAGAGCCACCACTCATCTACCATAGAGCCACCATTCATCTACCATAGAGCCACCATTCATCTACCATAGAGCCACCATTCATCTACCATAGAGCCACCTTTCAAATACCATTCAGCCACCATTCATCTACCATTCATCTACCATAGAGCCACCATTCATCTACCATAAAGCCACCAATCATCTACCATAGAGCCAACATTTATCTACCATAGAGCCACCATTCATCTACCATAGAGCCACCATTCATCTACCATAGAGCCACCATTCATCTATCATAGAGCCACCATTAATCTACCATAGGGCTACCATTCATCTACCATTCATCCACCACTCATCTACCATAGAGCCACCATTCATCTACCATAGAGCCACCATTCATCTACCATAGAGCCACCATTCATCTACCATAGAGCCACTACTCATCTACCATAGGGCTACCATTCATCTACCGTTCATCCACCACTCATCTACCATAGGGCTACCATTCATCTACCATAGAGCCACCATTCATCTACCATAGAGCCACCATTCATCTACCATAGAGCCACCACTCATCTACCATAGGGCTAACATTCATCTACCATTCATCCACCACACATCTACCATTCATCTACCATACAGCCACCATTCACCTACCATAGAGCCACCATTCATCTACCATTCATCCACCACTCATCTACCATAGAGCCACTACTCATCTACCATAGGGCCACCTTTCATCTACCATTCAGCCACCATTCATCTTCCATTCATTTACCATAGAGCCACCATTCATCTACCATAAAGCCACCATTCATCTACCATTCATCCACCACTCATCTACCAAAGAGCCACCACTCATCTACCATAGAGCCACCACTCATCTACCATAGGGCTAACATTCATCTACCATTCATCCACCACACATCTACCATTCATCTACCATACAGCTACCATTCACCTACCATAGAGCCACCATTCATCTACCATTCATCCACCACTCATCTACCATAGAGCCACCACTCATCTACCATAGAGCCACCATTCATCTACCATAGAGCCACCATTCATCTACCATAGAGCCACCATTCATTCACCACTCATCTACCATTCATCTACCATAGAGCCACCATTCATCTACCATAGAGCCACCATTCATCTACCATTCAGCCACCATTCATCTACCATTCATTTACCATAAAGCCACCATTCATCTACCATAGAGCCACCATTTATCTACCATAGAGCCACCATTCATCTACCATAGAGCCACCATTCATCTACCATAGAGCCACCATTCATCTACCATAGAGCCGCCATTAATCTACCATAGGGCTACCATTCATCTACCATTCATCCACCACTCATCTACCATAGAGCCACCATTTATCTACCATAGAGCCACCATTCATCTACCATAGAGCCACCTTTCATCTACCATTCAGCCACCATTCATCTACCATTCATCTACCATAGAGCCACCATTCATCTACCATAAAGCCACCATTCATCTACCATAGAGCCACCATTCATCTACCATAGAGCCACCATTCATCTACCATAGAGCCACCATTCATCTACCATAGAGCCACCATTCATCTACCATAGAGCCACCATTCATCTACCATAGAGCCACAATTAATCTACCATAGGGCTACCATTCATCTACCATTCATCTACCATTCATCTACCATAGAGCCACCATTCATCTACCATAAAGCCACCATTCATCTACCATAGAGCCACCATTCATCTACCATAGAGCCACCATTCATCTACCATAGAGCCACCATTCATCTACCATAGAGCCACCATTCATCTACCATAGAGCCACCATTCATCTACCATAGAGCCACCATTCATCTACCATAGAGCCACAATTAATCTACCATAGGGCTACCATTCATCTACCATTCATCCACCACTCATCTACCATAGAGCCACCATTCATCTACCATAGAGCCACCATTCATCTACCATAGAGCCACCATTCATCTACCATAGAGCCACCATTCATCTACCATAGAGCCACCATTCATCTACCATAGAGCCACCACTCATCTACCATTCATCCACCACTCATCTACCAAAGAGCCACCACTCATCTACCATAGAGCCACCATTCATCTACCATAGAGCCACCATTCATCTACCATAGAGCCACCATTCATCTACCATAGAGCCACCTTTCAAATACCATTCAGCCACCATTCATCTACCATTCATCTACCATAGAGCCACCATTCATCTACCATAAAGCCACCAATCATCTACCATAGAGCCAACATTTATCTACCATAGAGCCACCATTCATCTACCATAGAGCCACCATTCATCTACCATAGAGCCACCATTCATCTATCATAGAGCCACCATTAATCTACCATAGGGCTACCATTCATCTACCATTCATCCACCACTCATCTACCATAGAGCCACCATTCATCTACCATAGAGCCACCATTCATCTACCATAGAGCCACCATTCATCTACCATAGAGCCACTACTCATCTACCATAGGGCTACCATTCATCTACCGTTCATCCACCACTCATCTACCATAGGGCTACCATTCATCTACCATAGAGCCACCATTCATCTACCATTCATCCACCACACATCTACCATTCATCTACCATACAGCCACCATTCACCTACCATAGAGCCACCATTCATCTACCATTCATCCACCACTCATCTACCATAGAGCCACTACTCATCTACCATAGGGCCACCTTTCATCTACCATTCAGCCACCATTCATCTTCCATTCATTTACCATAGAGCCACCATTCATCTACCATAAAGCCACCATTCATCTACCATTCATCCACCACTCATCTACCAAAGAGCCACCACTCATCTACCATAGAGCCACCACTCATCTACCATAGGGCTAACATTCATCTACCATTCATCCACCACACATCTACCATTCATCTACCATACAGCTACCATTCACCTACCATAGAGCCACCATTCATCTACCATTCATCCACCACTCATCTACCATAGAGCCACCACTCATCTACCATAGAGCCACCATTCATCTACCATAGAGCCAACATTCATCTACCATAGAGCCACCATTCATTCACCACTCATCTACCATTCATCTACCATAGAGCCACCATTCATCTACCATAGAGCCACCATTCATCTACCATTCAGCCACCATTCATCTACCATTCATTTACCATAGAGCCACCATTCATCTACCATAAAGCCACCATTCATCTACCATAGAGCCACCATTTATCTACCATAGAGCCACCATTCATCTACCATAGAGCCACCATTCATCTACCATAGAGCCACCATTCATCTACCATAGAGCCGCCATTAATCTACCATAGGGCTACCATTCATGTACCATTCATCCACCACTCATCTACCATAGAGCCACCATTTATCTACCATAGAGCCACCATTCATCTACCATAGAGCCACCTTTCATCTACCATTCAGCCACCATTCATCTACCATTCATCTACCATAGAGCCACCATTCATCTACCATAAAGCCACCATTCATCTACCATAGAGCCACCATTCATCTACCATAGAGCCACCATTCATCTACCATAGAGCCACCATTCATCTACCATAGAGCCACCATTCATCTACCATAGAGCCACCATTCATCTACCATAGAGCCACAATTAATCTACCATAGGGCTACCATTCATCTACCATTCATCTACCATTCATCTATTATAGAGCCACCATTCATCTACCATAAAGCCACCATTCATCTACCATAGAGCCACCATTCATCTACCATAGAGCCACCATTCATCTACCATAGAGCCACCATTCATCTACCATAGAGCCACCATTCATCTACCATAGAGCCACCATTCATCTACCATAGAGCCACCATTCATCTACCATAGAGCCACAATTAATCTACCATAGGGCTACCATTCATCTACCATTCATCCACCACTCATCTACCATAGAGCCACCATTCATCTACCATAGAGCCACCATTCATCTACCATAGAGCCACCATTCATCTACCATAGAGCCACCATTCATCTACCATAGAGCCACCATTCATCTACCATAGAGCCACCATTCATCTACCATAGAGCCACCACTCATCTACCATTCATCCACCACTCATCTACCAAAGAGCCACCACTCATCTACCATAGAGCCACCATTCATCTACCATAGAGCCACCATTCATCTACCATAGAGCCACCATTCATCTACCATAGAGCCACCTTTCATCTACCATTCAGCCACCATTAATCTACCATTCATCTACCATAGAGCCACCATTCATCTACCATAAAGCCACCATTCATCTACCATAGAGCCAACATTTATCTACCATAGAGCCACCATTCATCTACCATAAAGCCACCATTCAGCTACCATAGAGCCACCATTCATCTACCATAGAGCCACCATTAATCTACCATAGGGCTACCATTCATCTACCATTCATCCACCACTCATCTACCATAGAGCCACCATTCATCTACCATAGAGCCACCATTCATCTACCATAGAGCCACCATTCATCTACCATAGAGCCACTACTCATCTACCATAGGGCTACCATTCATCTACCGTTCATCCACCACTCATCTACCATAGGGCTACCATTCATCTACCATAGAGCCACCATTCATCTACCATAGAGCCACCATTCATCTACCATAGAGCCACCACTCATCTACCATAGGGCTAACATTCATCTACCATTCATCCACCACACATCTACCATTCATCTACCATACAGCCACCATTCATCTACCAAAGAGCCACCACTCATCTACCATAGAGCCACCATTCATCTACCAAAGAGCCACCATTCATCTACCATTCAGCCACCATTCATCTACCATTCATCTACCATAGGGCTACCATTCATCTACCATAGAGCCACCATTCATCTACCATAGAGCCACCATTCATCTACCATTCATCCACCACTCATCTACCATAGAGCCACCACTCATCTACCATAGAGCCACCATTCATCTACCATAGAGCCAACATTCATCTACCATAGAGCCACCATTCATTCACCACTCATCTACCATTCATCTACCATAGAGCCACCATTCATCTACCATAGAGCCACCATTCATCTACCATTCAGCCACCATTCATCTACCATTCATTTACCATAGAGCCACCATTCATCTACCATAAAGCCACCATTCATCTACCATAGAGCCACCATTTATCTACCATAGAGCCACCATTCATCTACCATAGAGCCACCATTCATCTACCATAGAGCCACCATTCATCTACCATAGAGCCGCCATTAATCTACCATAGGGCTACCATTCATGTACCATTCATCCACCACTCATCTACCATAGAGCCACCATTTATCTACCATAGAGCCACCATTCATCTACCATAGAGCCACCTTTCATCTACCATTCAGCCACCATTCATCTACCATTCATCTACCATAGAGCCACCATTCATCTACCATAAAGCCACCATTCATCTACCATAGAGCCACCATTCATCTACCATAGAGCCACCATTCATCTACCATAGAGCCACCATTCATCTACCATAGAGCCACCATTCATCTACCATAGAGCCACCATTCATCTACCATAGAGCCACAATTAATCTACCATAGGGCTACCATTCATCTACCATTCATCTACCATTCATCTATTATAGAGCCACCATTCATCTACCATAAAGCCACCATTCATCTACCATAGAGCCACCATTCATCTACCATAGAGCCACCATTCATCTACCATAGAGCCACCATTCATCTACCATAGAGCCACCATTCATCTACCATAGAGCCACCATTCATCTACCATAGAGCCACCATTCATCTACCATAGAGCCACAATTAATCTACCATAGGGCTACCATTCATCTACCATTCATCCACCACTCATCTACCATAGAGCCACCATTCATCTACCATAGAGCCACCATTCATCTACCATAGAGCCACAATTAATCTACCATAGGGCTACCATTCATCTACCATTCATCTACCATTCATCTACCATAGAGCCACCATTCATCTACCATAAAGCCACCATTCATCTACCATAGAGCCACCATTCATCTACCATAGAGCCACCATTCATCTACCATAGAGCCACCATTCATCTACCATAGAGCCACAATTAATCTACCATAGGGCTACCATTCATCTACCATAGAGCCACCATTCATCTACCATAGAGCCACCATTCATCTACCATAGAGCCACCATTCATCTACCATAGAGCCACCATTCATCTACCATAGAGCCACCTTTCATCTACCATTCAGCCACCATTCATCTACCATTCATCTACCATAGAGCCACCATTCATCTACCATAAAGCCACCATTCATCTACCATAGAGCCACCATTTATCTACCATAGAGCCACCATTCATCTACCATAGAGCCACCATTCATCTACCATAGAGCCACCATTCATCTACCATAGAGCCACCATTCATCTACCATAGAGCCACCATTCATCTACCATAGAGCCACCATTCATCTACCATAGAGCCACCACTCATCTACCATTCATCCACCACTCATCTACCAAAGAGCCACCACTCATCTACCATAGAGCCACCATTCATCTGCCATAGAGCCACCATTCATCTACCATAGAGCCACCATTCATCTACCATAGAGCCACCTTTCAAATACCATTCAGCCACCATTCATCTACCATTCATCTACCACAGAGCCACCATTCATCTACCATAAAGCCACCAATCATCTACCATAGAGCCAACATTTATCTACCATAGAGCCACCATTCATCTACCATAGAGCCACCATTCATCTACCATAGAGCCACCATTCATCTATCATAGAGCCACCATTAATCTACCATAGGGCTACCATTCATCTACCATTCATCCACCACTCATCTACCATAGAGCCACCATTCATCTACCATAGAGCCACCATTCATCTACCATAGAGCCACCATTCATCTACCATAGGGCTACCATTCATCTACCATTCATCTACCATTCATCTACCATAGAGCCACCATTCATCTACCATAAAGCCACCATTCATCTACCATAGAGCCACCATTCATCTACCATAGAGCCACCATTCATCTACCATAGAGCCACCATTCATCTACCATAGAGCCACCTTTCATCTACCATTCAGCCACCATTAATCTACCATTCATCTACCATAGAGCCACCATTCATCTACCATAAAGCCACCATTCATCTACCATAGAGCCAACATTTATCTACCATAGAGCCACCATTCATCTACCATAGAGCCACCATTCATCTACCATAGAGCCACCATTCATCTACCATAGAGCCACCATTAATCTACCATAGGGCTACCATTCATCTACCATTCATCCACCACTCATCTACCATAGAGCCACCATTCATCTACCATAGAGCCACCATTCATCTACCATAGAGCCACCATTCATCTACCATAGAGCCACTACTCATCTACCATAGGGCTACCATTCATCTACCGTTCATCCACCACTCATCTACCATAGGGCTACCATTCATCTACCATAGAGCCACCATTCATCTACCATAGAGCCACCATTCATCTACCATAGAGCCACCACTCATCTACCATAGGGCTAACATTCATCTACCATTCATCCACCACACATCTACCATTCATCTACCATACAGCTACCATTCACCTACCATAGAGCCACCATTCATCTACCATTCATCCACCACTCATCTACCATAGAGCCACCACTCATCTACCATAGAGCCACCATTCATCTACCATAGAGCCACCATTCATCTACCATAGAGCCACCATTCATTCACCACTCATCTACCATTCATCTACCATAGAGCCACCATTCATCTACCATAGAGCCACCATTCATCTACCATTCAGCCACCATTCATCTACCATTCATCTACCATAGAGCCACCATTCATCTACCATAGAGCCACCATTCATCTACCATAGAGCCACCATTAATCTACCATAGGGCTACCATTCATCTACCATTCATCCACCACTCATCTACCATAGAGCCACCATTCATCTACCATAGAGCCACCATTCATCTACCATAGAGCCACCATTCATCTACCATAGAGCCACTACTCATCTACCATAGGGCTACCATTCATCTACCGTTCATCCACCACTCATCTACCATAGGGCTACCATTCATCTACCATAGAGCCACCATTCATCTACCATAGAGCCACCATTCATCTACCATAGAGCCACCACTCATCTACCATAGGGCTAACATTCATCTACCATTCATCCACCACACATCTACCATTCATCTACCATACAGCTACCATTCACCTACCATAGAGCCACCATTCATCTACCATTCATCCACCACTCATCTACCATAGAGCCACCACTCATCTACCATAGAGCCACCATTCATCTACCATAGAGCCACCATTCATCTACCATAGAGCCACCATTCATTCACCACTCATCTACCATTCATCTACCATAGAGCCACCATTCATCTACCATAGAGCCACCATTCATCTACCATTCAGCCACCATTCATCTACCATTCATCTACCATAGAGCCACCATTCATCTACCATAAAGCCACCATTCATCTACCATAGAGCCACCATTCATCTACCATAGAGCCACCATTCATCTACCATAGAGCCACCATTCATCTACCATAGAGCCACCATTCATCTACCATAGAGCCACAATTAATCTACCATAGGGCTACCATTCATCTACCATTCATCTACCATTCATCTATTATAGAGCCACCATTCATCTACCATAAAGCCACCATTCATCTACCATAGAGCCACCATTCATCTACCATAGAGCCACCATTCATCTACCATAGAGCCACCATTCATCTACCATAGAGCCACCATTCATCTACCATAGAGCCACCATTCATCTACCATAGAGCCACCATTCATCTACCATAGAGCCACAATTAATCTACCATAGGGCTACCATTCATCTACCATTCATCCACCACTCATCTACCATAGAGCCACCATTCATCTACCATAGAGCCACCATTCATCTACCATAGAGCCACAATTAATCTACCATAGGGCTACCATTCATCTACCATTCATCTACCATTCATCTACCATAGAGCCACCATTCATCTACCATAAAGCCACCATTCATCTACCATAGAGCCACCATTCATCTACCATAGAGCCACCACTCATCTACCATTGAGCCACCATTCATCTACCATAGAGCCACCATTCATCTACCATAGAGCCACCATTCATCTACCATAGAGCCACCATTCATCTACCATAGAGCCACAATTAATCTACCATAGGGCTACCATTCATCTACCATTCATCCACCACTCATCTACCATAGAGCCACCATTCATCTACCATAGAGCCACCATTCATCTACCATAGAGCCACCATTCATCTACCATAGAGCCACCATTCATCTACCATAGAGCCACCATTCATCTACCATAGAGCCACCACTCATCTACCATTCATCCACCACTCATCTACCAAAGAGCCACCACTCATCTACCATAGAGCCACCATTCATCTACCATAGAGCCACCATTCATCTACCATAGAGCCACCATTCATCTACCATAGAGCCACCTTTCAAATACCATTCAGCCACCATTCATCTACCATTCATCTACCACAGAGCCACCATTCATCTACCATAAAGCCACCAATCATCTACCATAGAGCCAACATTTATCTACCATAGAGCCACCATTCATCTACCATAGAGCCACCATTCATCTACCATAGAGCCACCATTCATCTATCATAGAGCCACCATTAATCTACCATAGGGCTACCATTCATCTACCATTCATCCACCACTCATCTACCATAGAGCCACCATTCATCTACCATAGAGCCACCATTCATCTACCATAGAGCCACCATTCATCTACCATAGGGCTACCATTCATCTACCATTCATCTACCATTCATCTACCATAGAGCCACCATTCATCTACCATAAAGCCACCATTCATCTACCATAGAGCCACCATTCATCTACCATAGAGCCACCATTCATCTACCATAGAGCCACCATTCATCTACCATAGAGCCACCTTTCATCTACCATTCAGCCACCATTAATCTACCATTCATCTACCATAGAGCCACCATTCATCTACCATAAAGCCACCATTCATCTACCATAGAGCCAACATTTATCTACCATAGAGCCACCATTCATCTACCATAGAGCCACCATTCATCTACCATAGAGCCACCATTCATCTACCATAGAGCCACCATTAATCTACCATAGGGCTACCATTCATCTACCATTCATCCACCACTCATCTACCATAGAGCCACCATTCATCTACCATAGAGCCACCATTCATCTACCATAGAGCCACCATTCATCTACCATAGAGCCACTACTCATCTACCATAGGGCTACCATTCATCTACCGTTCATCCACCACTCATCTACCATAGGGCTACCATTCATCTACCATAGAGCCACCATTCATCTACCATAGAGCCACCATTCATCTACCATAGAGCCACCACTCATCTACCATAGGGCTAACATTCATCTACCATTCATCCACCACACATCTACCATTCATCTACCATACAGCTACCATTCACCTACCATAGAGCCACCATTCATCTACCATTCATCCACCACTCATCTACCATAGAACCACCACTCATCTACCATAGAGCCACCATTCATCTACCATAGAGCCACCATTCATCTACCATTTAGCCACCATTCATCTACCATTCATCTACCATAGAGCCACCATTCATCTACCATAAAGCCACCATTCATCTACCATAGAGCCACCATTCATCTACCATAGAGCCACCATTCATCTACCATAGAGCCACCATTCATCTACCATAGAGCCACCATTCATCTACCATAGAGCCACCATTCATCTACCATAGAGCCACAATTAATCTACCATAGGGCTACCATTCATCTACCATTCATCTACCATTCATCTATTATAGAGCCACCATTCATCTACCATAAAGCCACCATTCATCTACCATAGAGCCACCATTCATCTACCATAGAGCCACCATTCATCTACCATAGAGCCACCATTCATCTACCATAGAGCCACCATTCATCTACCATAGAGCCACCATTCATCTACCATAGAGCCACCATTCATCTACCATAGAGCCACAATTAATCTACCATAGGGCTACCATTCATCTACCATTCATCCACCACTCATCTACCATAGAGCCACCATTCATCTACCATAGAGCCACCATTCATCTACCATAGAGCCACAATTAATCTACCATAGGGCTACCATTCATCTACCATTCATCTACCATTCATCTACCATAGAGCCACCATTCATCTACCATAAAGCCACCATTCATCTACCATAGAGCCACCATTCATCTACCATAGAGCCACCACTCATCTACCATTGAGCCACCATTCATCTACCATAGAGCCACCATTCATCTACCATAGAGCCACCATTCATCTACCATAGAGCCACCATTCATCTACCATAGAGCCACAATTAATCTACCATAGGGCTACCATTCATCTACCATTCATCCACCACTCATCTACCATAGAGCCACCATTCATCTACCATAGAGCCACCATTCATCTACCATAGAGCCACCATTCATCTACCATAGAGCCACCATTCATCTACCATAGAGCCACCATTCATCTACCATAGAGCCACCACTCATCTACCATTCATCCACCACTCATCTACCAAAGAGCCACCACTCATCTACCATAGAGCCACCATTCATCTACCATAGAGCCACCATTCATCTACCATAGAGCCACCATTCATCTACCATAGAGCCACCTTTCAAATACCATTCAGCCACCATTCATCTACCATTCATCTACCACAGAGCCACCATTCATCTACCATAAAGCCACCAATCATCTACCATAGAGCCAACATTTATCTACCATAGAGCCACCATTCATCTACCATAGAGCCACCATTCATCTACCATAGAGCCACCATTCATCTATCATAGAGCCACCATTAATCTACCATAGGGCTACCATTCATCTACCATTCATCCACCACTCATCTACCATAGAGCCACCATTCATCTACCATAGAGCCACCATTCATCTACCATAGAGCCACCATTCATCTACCATAGGGCTACCATTCATCTACCATTCATCTACCATTCATCTACCATAGAGCCACCATTCATCTACCATAAAGCCACCATTCATCTACCATAGAGCCACCATTCATCTACCATAGAGCCACCATTCATCTACCATAGAGCCACCATTCATCTACCATAGAGCCACCTTTCATCTACCATTCAGCCACCATTAATCTACCATTCATCTACCATAGAGCCACCATTCATCTACCATAAAGCCACCATTCATCTACCATAGAGCCAACATTTATCTACCATAGAGCCACCATTCATCTACCATAGAGCCACCATTCATCTACCATAGAGCCACCATTCATCTACCATAGAGCCAGCATTAATCTACCATAGGGCTACCATTCATCTACCATTCATCCACCACTCATCTACCATAGAGCCACCATTCATCTACCATAGAGCCACCATTCATCTACCATAGAGCCACCATTCATCTACCATAGAGCCACTACTCATCTACCATAGGGCTACCATTCATCTACCGTTCATCCACCACTCATCTACCATAGGGCTACCATTCATCTACCATAGAGCCACCATTCATCTACCATAGAGCCACCATTCATCTACCATAGAGCCACCACTCATCTACCATAGGGCTAACATTCATCTACCATTCATCCACCACACATCTACCATTCATCTACCATACAGCTACCATTCACCTACCATAGAGCCACCATTCATCTACCATTCATCCACCACTCATCTACCATAGAGCCACCACTCATCTACCATAGAGCCACCATTCATCTACCATAGAGCCACCATTCATCTACCATAGAGCCACCATTCATTCACCACTCATCTACCATTCATCTACCATAGAGCCACCATTCATCTACCATAGAGCCACCATTCATCAACCATTCAGCCACCATTCATCTACCATTCATTTACCATAAAGCCACCATTCATCTACCATAGAGCCACCATTTATCTACCATAGAGCCACCATTCATCTACCATAGAGCCACCATTCATCTACCATAGAGCCACCATTCATCTACCATAGAGCCGCCATTAATCTACCATAGGGCTACCATTCATCTACCATTCATCCACCACTCATCTACCATAGAGCCACCATTTATCTACCATAGAGCCACCATTCATCTACCATAGAGCCACCTTTCATCTACCATTCAGCCACCATTCATCTACCATTCATCTACCATAGAGCCACCATTCATCTACCATAAAGCCACCATTCATCTACCATAGAGCCACCATTCATCTACCATAGAGCCACCATTCATCTACCATAGAGCCACCATTCATCTACCATAGAGCCACCATTCATCTACCATAGAGCCACCATTCATCTACCATAGAGCCACCACTCATCTACCATTCATCCACCACTCATCTACCAAAGAGCCACCACTCATCTACCATAGAGCCACCATTCATCTACCATAGAGCCACCATTCATCTACCATAGAGCCACCATTCATCTACCATAGAGCCACCTTTCAAATACCATTCAGCCACCATTCATCTACCATTCATCTACCACAGAGCCACCATTCATCTACCATAAAGCCACCAATCATCTACCATAGAGCCAACATTTATCTACCATAGAGCCACCATTCATCTACCATAGAGCCACCATTCATCTACCATAGAGCCACCATTCATCTATCATAGAGCCACCATTAATCTACCATAGGGCTACCATTCATCTACCATTCATCCACCACTCATCTACCATAGAGCCACCATTCATCTACCATAGAGCCACCATTCATCTACCATAGAGCCACCATTCATCTACCATAGGGCTACCATTCATCTACCATTCATCTACCATTCATCTACCATAGAGCCACCATTCATCTACCATAAAGCCACCATTCATCTACCATAGAGCCACCATTCATCTACCATAGAGCCACCATTCATCTACCATAGAGCCACCATTCATCTACCATAGAGCCACCTTTCATCTACCATTCAGCCACCATTAATCTACCATTCATCTACCATAGAGCCACCATTCATCTACCATAAAGCCACCATTCATCTACCATAGAGCCAACATTTATCTACCATAGAGCCACCATTCATCTACCATAGAGCCACCATTCATCTACCATAGAGCCACCATTCATCTACCATAGAGCCACCATTAATCTACCATAGGGCTACCATTCATCTACCATTCATCCACCACTCATCTACCATAGAGCCACCATTCATCTACCATAGAGCCACCATTCATCTACCATAGAGCCACCATTCATCTACCATAGAGCCACTACTCATCTACCATAGGGCTACCATTCATCTACCGTTCATCCACCACTCATCTACCATAGGGCTACCATTCATCTACCATAGAGCCACCATTCATCTACCATAGAGCCACCATTCATCTACCATAGAGCCACCATTCATCTACCATAGAGCCACCATTCATCTACCATAGAGCCACCATTCATCTACCATAGAGCCACCTTTCATCTACCATTCAGCCACCATTAATCTACCATTCATCTACCATAGAGCCACCATTCATCTACCATAAAGCCACCATTCATCTACCATAGAGCCAACATTTATCTACCATAGAGCCACCATTCATCTACCATAGAGCCACCATTCATCTACCATAGAGCCACCATTCATCTACCATAGAGCCACCATTAATCTACCATAGGGCTACCATTCATCTACCATTCATCCACCACTCATCTACCATAGAGCCACCATTCATCTACCATAGAGCCACCATTCATCTACCATAGAGCCACCATTCATCTACCATAGAGCCACTACTCATCTACCATAGGGCTACCATTCATCTACCGTTCATCCACCACTCATCTACCATAGGGCTACCATTCATCTACCATAGAGCCACCATTCATCTACCATAGAGCCACCATTCATCTACCATAGAGCCACCACTCATCTACCATAGGGCTAACATTCATCTACCATTCATCCACCACACATCTACCATTCATCTACCATACAGCTACCATTCACCTACCATAGAGCCACCATTCATCTACCATTCATCCACCACTCATCTACCATAGAGCCACCACTCATCTACCATAGAGCCACCATTCATCTACCATAGAGCCACCATTCATCTACCATAGAGCCACCATTCATTCACCACTCATCTACCATTCATCTACCATAGAGCCACCATTCATCTACCATAGAGCCACCATTCATCAACCATTCAGCCACCATTCATCTACCATTCATTTACCATAAAGCCACCATTCATCTACCATAGAGCCACCATTTATCTACCATAGAGCCACCATTCATCTACCATAGAGCCACCATTCATCTACCATAGAGCCACCATTCATCTACCATAGAGCCGCCATTAATCTACCATAGGGCTACCATTCATCTACCATTCATCCACCACTCATCTACCATAGAGCCACCATTTATCTACCATAGAGCCACCATTCATCTACCATAGAGCCACCTTTCATCTACCATTCAGCCACCATTCATCTACCATTCATCTACCATAGAGCCACCATTCATCTACCATAAAGCCACCATTCATCTACCATAGAGCCACCATTCATCTACCATAGAGCCACCATTCATCTACCATAGAGCCACCATTCATCTACCATAGAGCCACCATTCATCTACCATAGAGCCACCATTCATCTACCATAGAGCCACAATTAATCTACCATAGGGCTACCATTCATCTACCATTCATCTACCATTCATCTACCATAGAGCCACCATTCATCTACCATAAAGCCACCATTCATCTACCATAGAGCCACCATTCATCTACCATAGAGCCACCATTCATCTACCATAGAGCCACCATTCATCTACCATAGAGCCACCATTCATCTATCATAGAGCCACCATTCATCTACCATAGAGCCACCATTCATCTACCATAGAGCCACAATTAATCTACCATAGGGCTACCATTCATCTACCATTCATCCACCACTCATCTACCATAGAGCCACCATTCATCTACCATAGAGCCACCATTCATCTACCATAGAGCCACCATTCATCCACCATAGAGCCACCATTCATCTACCATAGAGCCACCATTCATCTACCATAGAGCCACCACTCATCTACCATTCATCCACCACTCATCTACCAAAGAGCCACCACTCATCTACCATAGAGCCACCATTCATCTACCATAGAGCCACCATTCATCTACCATAGAGCCACCATTCATCTACCATAGAGCCACCTTTCAAATACCATTCAGCCACCATTCATCTACCATTCATCTACCATAGAGCCACCATTCATCTACCATAAAGCCACCAATCATCTACCATAGAGCCAACATTTATCTACCATAGAGCCACCATTCATCTACCATAGAGCCACCATTCATCTACCATAGAGCCACCATTCATCTATCATAGAGCCACCATTAATCTAACATAGGGCTACCATTCATCTACCATTCATCCACCACTCATCTACCATAGAGCCACCATTCATCTACCATAGAGCCACCATTCATCTACCATAGAGCCACCATTCATCTACCATAGAGCCACTACTCATCTACCATAGGGCTACCATTCATCTACCGTTCATCCACCACTCATCTACCATAGGGCTACCATTCATCTACCATAGAGCCACCATTCATCTACCATTCATCCACCACACATCTACCATTCATCTACCATACAGCCACCATTCACCTACCATAGAGCCACCATTCATCTACCATTCATCCACCACTCATCTACCATAGAGCCACTACTCATCTACCATAGGGCCACCTTTCATCTACCATTCAGCCACCATTCATCTTCCATTCATTTACCATAGAGCCACCATTCATCTACCATAAAGCCACCATTCATCTACCATTCATCCACCACTCATCTACCAAAGAGCCACCACTCATCTACCATAGAGCCACCACTCATCTACCATAGGGCTAACATTCATCTACCATTCATCCACCACACATCTACCATTCATCTACCATACAGCTACCATTCACCTACCATAGAGCCACCATTCATCTACCATTCATCCACCACTCATCTACCATAGAGCCACCACTCATCTACCATAGAGCCACCATTCATCTACCATAGAGCCACCATTCATCTACCATAGAGCCACCATTCATTCACCACTCATCTACCATTCATCTACCATAGAGCCACCATTCATCTACCATAGAGCCACTATTCATCTACCATTCAGCCACCATTCATCTACCATTCATTTACCATAGAGCCACCATTCATCTACCATAAAGCCACCATTCATCTACCATAGAGCCACCATTTATCTACCATAGAGCCACCATTCATCTACCATAGAGCCACCATTCATCTACCATAGAGCCACCATTCATCTACCATAGAGCCGCCATTAATCTACCATAGGGCTACCATTCATGTACCATTCATCCACCACTCATCTACCATAGAGCCACCATTTATCTACCATAGAGCCACCATTCATCTACCATAGAGCCACCTTTCATCTACCATTCAGCCACCATTCATCTACCATTCATCTACCATAGAGCCACCATTCATCTACCATAAAGCCACCATTCATCTACCATAGAGCCACCATTCATCTACCATAGAGCCACCATTCATCTACCATAGAGCCACCATTCATCTACCATAGAGCCACCATTCATCTACCATAGAGCCACCATTCATCTACCATAGAGCCACAATTAATCTACCATAGGGCTACCATTCATCTACCATTCATCTACCATTCATCTATTATAGAGCCACCATTCATCTACCATAAAGCTACCATTCATCTACCATAGAGCCACCATTCATCTACCATAGAGCCACCATTCATCTACCATAGAGCCACCATTCATCTACCATAGAGCCACCATTCATCTACCATAGAGCCACCATTCATCTACCATAGAGCCACCATTCATCTACCATAGAGCCACAATTAATCTACCATAGGGCTACCATTCATCTACCATTCATCCACCACTCATCTACCATAGAGCCACCATTCATCTACCATAGAGCCACCATTCATCTACCATAGAGCCACCATTCATCTACCATAGAGCCACCATTCATCTACCATAGAGCCACCATTCATCTACCATAGAGCCACCATTCATCTACCATAGAGCCACCACTCATCTACCATTCATCCACCACTCATCTACCAAAGAGCCACCACTCATCTACCATAGAGCCACCATTCATCTACCATAGAGCCACCATTCATCTACCATAGAGCCACCATTCATCTACCATAGAGCCACCTTTCATCTACCATTCAGCCACCATTAATCTACCATTCATCTACCATAGAGCCACCATTCATCTACCATAAAGCCACCATTCATCTACCATAGAGCCAACATTTATCTACCATAGAGCCACCATTCATCTACCATAGAGCCACCATTCATCTACCATAGAGCCACCATTCATCTACCATAGAGCCACCATTAATCTACCATAGGGCTACCATTCATCTACCATTCATCCACCACTCATCTACCATAGAGCCACCATTCATCTACCATAGAGCCACCATTCATCTACCATAGAGCCACCATTCATCTACCATAGAGCCACTACTCATCTACCATAGGGCTACCATTCATCTACCGTTCATCCACCACTCATCTACCATAGGGCTACCATTCATCTACCATAGAGCCACCATTCATCTACCATAGAGCCACCATTCATCTACCATAGAGCCACCACTCATCTACCATAGGGCTAACATTCATCTACCATTCATCCACCACACATCTACCATTCATCTACCATACAGCCACCATTCATCTACCAAAGAGCCACCACTCATCTACCATAGAGCCACCATTCATCTACCAAAGAGCCACCATTCATCTACCATTCAGCCACCATTCATCTACCATTCATCTACCATAGGGCTACCATTCATCTACCATAGAGCCACCATTCATCTACCATAGAGCCACCATTCATCTACCATAGAGCCACCACTCATCTACCATAGGGCTAACATTCATCTACCATTCATCCACCACACATCTACCATTCATCTACCATACAGCTACCATTCACCTACCATAGAGCCACCATTCATCTACCATTCATCCACCACTCATCTACCATAGAGCCACCACTCATCTACCATAGAGCCACCATTCATCTACCATAGAGCCAACATTCATCTACCATAGAGCCACCATTCATTCACCACTCATCTACCATTCATCTACCATAGAGCCACCATTCATCTACCATAGAGCCACCATTCATCTACCATTCAGCCACCATTCATCTACCATTCATTTACCATAGAGCCACCATTCATCTACCATAAAGCCACCATTCATCTACCATAGAGCCACCATTTATCTACCATAGAGCCACCATTCATCTACCATAGAGCCACCATTCATCTACCATAGAGCCACCATTCATCTACCATAGAGCCGCCATTAATCTACCATAGGGCTACCATTCATGTACCATTCATCCACCACTCATCTACCATAGAGCCACCATTTATCTACCATAGAGCCACCATTCATCTACCATAGAGCCACCTTTCATCTACCATTCAGCCACCATTCATCTACCATTCATCTACCATAGAGCCACCATTCATCTACCATAAAGCCACCATTCATCTACCATAGAGCCACCATTCATCTACCATAGAGCCACCATTCATCTACCATAGAGCCACCATTCATCTACCATAGAGCCACCATTCATCTACCATAGAGCCACCATTCATCTACCATAGAGCCACAATTAATCTACCATAGGGCTACCATTCATCTACCATTCATCTACCATTCATCTATTATAGAGCCACCATTCATCTACCATAAAGCCACCATTCATCTACCATAGAGCCACCATTCATCTACCATAGAGCCACCATTCATCTACCATAGAGCCACCATTCATCTACCATAGAGCCACCATTCATCTACCATAGAGCCACCATTCATCTACCATAGAGCCACCATTCATCTACCATAGAGCCACAATTAATCTACCATAGGGCTACCATTCATCTACCATTCATCCACCACTCATCTACCATAGAGCCACCATTCATCTACCATAGAGCCACCATTCATCTACCATAGAGCCACCATTCATCTACCATAGAGCCACCATTCATCTACCATAGAGCCACCATTCATCTACCATAGAGCCACCATTCATCTACCATAGAGCCACCACTCATCTACCATTCATCCACCACTCATCTACCAAAGAGCCACCACTCATCTACCATAGAGCCACCATTCATCTACCACAGAGCCACCATTCATCTACCATAGAGCCACCATTCATCTACCATAGAGCCACCTTTCATCTACCATTCAGCCACCATTAATCTACCATTCATCTACCATAGAGCCACCATTCATCTACCATAAAGCCACCATTCATCTACCATAGAGCCAACATTTATCTACCATAGAGCCACCATTCATCTACCATAGAGCCACCATTCATCTACCATAGAGCCACCATTCATCTACCATAGAGCCACCATTAATCTACCATAGGGCTACCATTCATCTACCATTCATCCACCACTCATCTACCATAGAGCCACCATTCATCTACCATAGAGCCACCATTCATCTACCATAGAGCCACCATTCATCTACCATAGAGCCACTACTCATCTACCATAGGGCTACCATTCATCTACCGTTCATCCACCACTCATCTACCATAGGGCTACCATTCATCTACCATAGAGCCACCATTCATCTACCATAGAGCCACCATTCATCTACCATAGAGCCACCACTCATCTACCATAGGGCTAACATTCATCTACCATTCATCCACCACACATCTACCATTCATCTACCATACAGCCACCATTCATCTACCAAAGAGCCACCACTCATCTACCATAGAGCCACCATTCATCTACCAAAGAGCCACCATTCATCTACCATTCAGCCACCATTCATCTACCATTCATCTACCATAGGGCTACCATTCATCTACCATAGAGCCACCATTCATCTACCATAGAGCCACCATTCATCTACCATAGAGCCACCACTCATCTACCATAGGGCTAACATTCATCTACCATTCATCCACCACACATCTACCATTCATCTACCATTCATCCACCACTCATCTACCAAAGAGCCACCACTCATCTACCATAGAGCCACCATTCATCTACCATAGAGCCACCATTCATCTACCATAGAGCCACCATTCATCTACCATAGAGCCACCACTCATCTACCATTCATCCACCACTCATCTACCAAAGAGCCACCACTCATCTACCATAGAGCCACCATTCATCTACCATAGAGCCACCTTTCATCTACCATTCAGCCACCATTCATCTACAATTCATCTACCATAGAGCCACCATTCATCTACCATCAAGCCACAATTCATCTACCATAGAGCTACCATTCATCTACCATAGAGCCACCATTCATCTACCATAGAGCCACCATTCATCTACCATAGAGCCACCATTCATCTACCATAGAGCCACCATTAATCTACCATAGAGCCACCATTCATCTACCATAGAGCCACAATTAATCTACCATAGGGCTACCATTCATCTACCATTCATCCACCACTCATCTACCATAGAGCCACCATTCATCTACCATAGAGCCACCATTCATCTACCATAGAGCCACCATTCATCTACCATAGAGCCACCACTCATCTACCATTCATCCACCACTCATCTACCAAAAAGCCACCACTCATCTACCATAGAGCCACCATTCATCTACCAAAGAGCCACCATTCATCTACCATAGAGCCACCATTCATCTACCATAGAGCCACCTTTCATCTACCATTCAGCCACCATTAATCTACCATTCATCTACCATAGAGCCACCATTCATCTACAATAAAGCCACCATTCATCTACCATAGAGCCAACATTCATCTACCATAGAGCCACCATTCATCTACCATAGAGCCACCATTCATCTACCATAGAGCCACCATTAATCTACCATAGGGCTACCATTCATCTACCATAGAGCCACCATTCATCTACAATAAAGCCACCATTCATCTACCATAGAGCCACCATTCATCTACCATAGAGCCACCATTCATCTACCATAGAGCCACCATTCATCTACCATAGAGCCACTACTCATCTACCATAGGGCTACCATATATCTACCGTTCATCCACCACTCATCTACCATAGGGCTACCATTCATCTACCATAGAGCCACCATTCATCTACCATAGAGCCACCACTCATCTACCATAGGGCTAACATTCATCTACCATTCATCCACCACACATCTACCATTCATCTACCATACAGGCACCATTCACATACCATAGAGCCACCATTCATCTACCATTCATCCACCACTCATCTACCATAGAGCCACCACTCATCTACCATAGAGCCACCATTCATCTACCATAGAGCCACCATTCATCTACCATAGAGCCACCATTCATTCACCACTCATCTACCATTCATCTACCATAGAGCAACCATTCATCTACCATAGAGCCACCTTTCATCTACCATTCAGCCACCATTCATCTACCATTCATCTACCATAGAGCCACCATTCATCTACCATAAAGCCACCATTCATCTACCATAGAGCCACCATTTATCTACCATAGAGCCACCATTCATCTACCATAGAGCCACCATTCATCTACCATAGAGCCACCATTAATCTACCATAGGGCTACCATTCATCTACCATTCATCCACCACTCATCTACCATAGAGCCACCATTCATCTACCATAGAGCCACCATTCATCTACCATAGAGCCACCATTCATCTACCATAGAGCCACCATTAATCTACCATAGGGCTACCATTCATCTACCATTCATCCACCACTCATCTACCATAGAGCCACCATTCATCTACCATAGAGTCACCATTCATCTACCATAGAGCCACCACTCATCTACCATTCATCCACCACTCATCTACCAAAGAGCCACCACTCATCTACCATAGAGCCACCATTCATCTACCAAAGAGCCACCATTCATCTACCATAGAGCCACCATTCATCTACCATAGAGCCACCTTTCATCTACCATTCAGCCACCATTCATCTACCATTCATCTACCATAGAGCCACCATTCATCTACCATAAAGCCACCATTCATCTACCATAGAGCCACCATTCATCTACCATAGAGCCACCATTCATCTTCCATAGAGCCACCATTCATCTACCATAGAGCCACCATTCATCTACCATAGAGCCACCATTCATCTACCATAGAGCCACCATTCATCTACCATAGAGCCACAATTAATCTACCATAGGGCTACCATTCATCCACCATTCATCTACCATTCATCTACCATAGAGCCACCATTCATCTACCATAGAGCCACCATTCATCTACCATAGAGCCACAATTAATCTACCATAGGGCTACCATTCATCTACCATTCATCCACCACTCATCTACCATAGAGCCACCATTCATCTACCATAAAGCCACCATTCATCTACCATAGAGCCACCATTTATCTACCATAGAGCCACCATTAATCTACCATAGAGCCACCATTCATCTACCATAGAGCCACAATTAATCTACCATAGGGCTACCATTCATCTACCATTCATCCACCACTCATCTACCATAGAGCCACCATTCATCTACCATAGAGCCACCATTCATCTACCATAGAGCCACCATTCATCTACCATAGAGCCACCATTCATCTACCATAGAGCCACCATTCATCTACCATAGAGTCACCACTCATCTACCATTCATCCACCACTCATCTACCATAGAGCCACCATTCATCTACCATAGAGTCACCATTCATCTACCATAGAGCCACCACTCATCTACCATTCATCCACCACTCATCTACCAAAGAGCCACCACTCATCTACCATAGAGCCACCATTCATCTACCAAAGAGCCACCATTCATCTACCATAGAGCCACCATTCATCTACCATAGAGCCACCTTTCATCTACCATTCAGCCACCATTCATCTACCATTCATCTACCATAGAGCCACCATTCATCTACCATAAAGCCACCATTCATCTACCATAGAGCCACCATTCATCTACCATAGAGCCACCATTCATCTTCCATAGAGCCACCATTCATCTACCATAGAGCCACCATTCATCTACCATAGAGCCACCATTCATCTACCATAGAGCCACCATTCATCTACCATAGAGCCACAATTAATCTACCATAGGGCTACCATTCATCTACCATTCATCTACCATTCATCTACCATAGAGCCACCATTCATCTACCATAGAGCCACCATTCATCTACCATAGAGCCACAATTAATCTACCATAGGGATACCATTCATCTACCATTCATCCACCACTCATCTACCATAGAGCCACCATTCATCTACCATAAAGCCACCATTCATCTACCATAGAGCCACCATTTATCTACCATAGAGCCACCATTAATCTACCATAGAGCCACCATTCATCTACCATAGAGCCACAATTAATCTACCATAGGGCTACCATTCATCTACCATTCATCCACCACTCATCTACCATAGAGCCACCATTCATCTACCATAGAGCCACCATTCATCTACCATAGAGCCACCATTCATCTACCATAGAGCCACCATTCATCTACCATAGAGCCACCATTCATCTACCATAGAGCCACCATTCATCTACCATAGAGCCACATTTCATCTACCATTCAGCCACCATTCATCTACCATTCATCTACCATAGAGCCACCATTCATCTACCATAAAGCCACCATTCATCTACCATAGAGCCACCATTTATCTACCATAGAGCCACCATTCATCTACCATAGAGCCACTATTCATCTACCATAGAGCCACCATTCATCTACCATAGAGCCACCATTAATCTACCATAGGGCTACCATTCATCTACCATTCATCCACCACTCATCTACCATAGAGCCACCATTCATCTACCAAAGAGCCACCATTCATCTACCATAGAGCCACTACTCATCTACCATAGGGCTACCATTCATCTACCGTTCATCCACCACTCATCTACCATAGGGCTACCATTCATCTACCATTCATCCACCACACATCTACCATTCATCTACCATACAGCTACCATTCACCTACCATAGAGCCACCATTCATCTACCATTCATACACCACTCATCTACCATAGAGCCACCACTCATCTACCTTAGGGCTAACATTCATCTACCATTCATCCACCACACATCTACCATTCATCTACCATACAGCTACCATTCACCTACCATAGAGCCACCATTCATCTACCATTCATCCACCACTCATCTACCATAGAGCCACCACTCATCTACCATAGAGCCACCATTCATCTACCATAGAGCCACCATTCATCTACCATAGAGCCACCATTCATTCACCACTCATCTACCATTCATCTACCATAGAGCCACCATTCATCTACCATAGAGCCACCATTCATCTACCATAGGGCCACCTTTCATCTACCATTCAGCCACCATTCATCTACCATTCATTTACCATAGAGCCACCATTCATCTACCATAAAGCCACCATTCATCTACCATAGAGCCAACATTTATCTACCATAGAGCCACCATTCATCTACCATAGAGCCACCATTCATCTACCATAGAGCCACCATTCATCTACCATAGAGCCGCCATTAATCTACCATTGGGCTACCATTCATCTACCATTCATCCACCACTCATCTACCATAGAGCCACCATTTATCTACCATAGAGCCACCATTCATCTACCATAAAGCCACCATTCATCTACCATAAAGCCACCATTCATCTACCATAGAGCCACCATTCATCTACCATAGAGCCACCACTGGTCTACCATAGAGCCACCATTCATCTACCATAGAGCCGCCATTAATCTACCATAGGGCTACTATTCATCTACCATTCATCCACCATTCATCTACCATAGAGCCACCATTCATCTACCATAGAGTCACCACTCATCTACCATTCATCCACCACTCATCTACCAAAGAGCCACCACTCATCTACCATAGAGCCACAATTCATCTACCATAGAGCCACCATTCATCTACCATAGAGCCACAATTCATCTACCATAGAGCCACCATTCATCTACAATAGAGCCACCTTTCATCTACCATTCAGCCACCATTCATCTACCATTCATCTACCATAGAGCCACCATTCATCTACCATAAAGCCACCATTCATCTACCATAAAGCCACCATTTATCTACCATTAGCCACCATTCATCTACCATAGAGCCACCATTCATCTACCATAGAGCCACCATTCATCTACCATAGAGCCACCATTAATCTACCATAGGGTTACCATTCATCTACCATTCATCCACCACTCATCTACCATAGAGCCACCATTCATCTACCATAGAGCCACCATTCATCTACCATAGAGCCACCACTCATCTACCATTCATCCACCACTCATCTACCAAAGAGCCACCACTCATCTACCATAGAGCCACCATTCATCTACCATAGAGCCACCATTCATCTACCATAGAGCCACCATTCATCTACCATAGAGCCACCTTTCAAATACCATTCAGCCACCATTCATCTACCATTCATCTACCATAGAGCCACCATTCATCTACCATAAAGCCACCAATCATCTACCATAGAGCCAACATTTATCTACCATAGAGCCACCATTCATCTACCATAGAGCCACCATTCATCTACCATAAAGCCACCAATCATCTACCATAGAGCCAACATTTATCTACCATAGAGCCACCATTCATCTACCATAGAGCCACCATTCATCTACCATAGGGCTACCATTCATCTACCATTCATCCACCACTCATCTACCATAGAGCCACCATTCATCTACCATAGAGCCACCATTCATCTACCATAGAGCCACCATTCATCTACGATAGAGCCACTACTCATCTACCATAGGGCTACCATTCATCTACCGTTCATCCACCATTCATCTACCATAGGGCTACCATTCATCTACCATAGAGCCACCATTCATCTACCATAGAGCCACCATTCATCTACCATAGAGCCACCACTCATCTACCATAGGGCTAACATTCATCTACCATTCATCCGCCACACATCTACCATTCATCTACCATACAGCCACCATTCACCTACCATAGAGCCACCATTCATCTACCATTCATCCACCACTCATCTACCATAGAGCCACTACTCATCTACCATAGGGCCACCTTTCATCTACCATTCAGCCACCATTCATCTACCATAGAGCCACCATTCATCTACCATTCATCCACCACTCATCTACCATAGAGCCACCACTCATCTACCATAGAGCCACCATTCATCTACCATAGAGCCACCATTCATCTACCATAGAGCCACCATTCATTCACCACTCATCTACCATTCATCTACCATAGAGCAACCATTCATCTACCATAGAGCCACCTTTCATCTACCATTCAGCCACCATTCATCTACCATTCATCTACCATAGAGCCACCATTCATCTACCATAAAGCCACCATTCATCTACCATAGAGCCACCATTTATCTACCATAGAGCCACCATTCATCTACCATAGAGCCACCATTCATCTACCATAGAGCCACCATTAATCTACCATAGGGCTACCATTCATCTACCATTCATCCACCACTCATCTACCATAGAGCCACCATTCATCTACCATAGAGCCACCATTCATCTAACATTCATCCACCACTCATCTACCATAGAGCCACCATTCATCTACCATAAAGCCACCATTCATCTACCATAGAGCCACCATTTATCTACCATAGAGCCACCATTAATCTACCATAGAGCCACCACTCATCTACCATAGAGCCACTACTCATCTACCATAGGGCCACCTTTCATCTACCATACAGCCACCATTCACCTACCATAGAGCCACCATTCATCTACCATTCATCCACCACTCATCTACCATAGAGCCACCACTCATCTACCATAGAGCCACCATTCATCTACCATAGAGCCACCATTCATCTACCATAGAGCCACCATTCATTCACCACTCATCTACCATTCATCTACCATAGAGCAACCATTCATCTACCATAGAGCCACCTTTCATCTACCATTCAGCCACCATTCATCTACCATTCATCTACCATAGAGCCACCATTCATCTACCATAGAGCCACCATTCATCTACCATAGAGCCACAATTAATCTACAATAGGGCTACCATTCATCTACCATTCATCTACCATTCATCTACCATAGAGCCACCATTCATCTACCATAAAGCCACCATTCATCTACCATAGAGCCACCATTCATCTACCATAGAGCCACCACTCATCTACCATAGAGCCACCATTCATCTACCATAGAGCCACCATTCATCTACCATAGAGCCACCATTCATCTACCATAGAGCCACCATTCATCTACCATAGAGCCACAATTAATCTACCATAGGGCTACCATTCATCTACCATTCATCCACCACTCATCTACCATAGAGCCACCATTCATCTACCATAGAGCCACCATTCATCTACCATAGAGCCACCATTCATCTACCATAGAGCCACCATTCATCTACCATAGAGCCACCATTCATCTACCATAGAGCCACCACTCATCTACCATTCATCCACCACTCATCTACCAAAGAGCCACCACTCATCTACCATAGAGCCACCATTCATCTACCATAGAGCCACCATTCATCTACCATAGAGCCACCATTCATCTACCATAGAGCCACCTTTCAAATACCATTCAGCCACCATTCATCTACCATTCATCTACCATAGAGCCACCATTCATCTACCATAAAGCCACCAATCATCTACCATAGAGCCAACATTTATCTACCATAGAGCCACCATTCATCTACCATAGAGCCACCATTCATCTACCATAGAGCCACCATTCATCTATCATAGAGCCACCATTAATCTACCATAGGGCTACCATTCATCTACCATTCATCCACCACTCATCTACCATAGAGCCACCATTCATCTACCATAGAGCCACCATTCATCTACCATAGAGCCACCATTCATCTACCATAGGGCTACCATTCATCAACCATTCATCTACCATTCATCTACCATAGAGCCACCATTCATCTACCATAAAGCCACCATTCATCTACCATAGAGCCACCATTCATCTACCATAGAGCCACCATTCATCTACCATAGAGCCACCATTCATCTACCATAGAGCCACCTTTCATCTACCATTCAGCCACCATTAATCTACCATTCATCTACCATAGAGCCACCATTCATCTACCATAAAGCCACCATTCATCTACCATAGAGCCAACATTTATCTACCATAGAGCCACCATTCATCTACCATAGAGCCACCATTCATCTACCATAGAGCCACCATTCATCTACCATAGAGCCACCATTAATCTACCATAGGGCTACCATTCATCTACCATTCATCCACCACTCATCTACCATAGAGCCACCATTCATCTACCATAGAGCCACCATTCATCTACCATAGAGCCACCATTCATCTACCATAGAGCCACTACTCATCTACCATAGGGCTACCATTCATCTACCGTTCATCCACCACTCATCTACCATAGGGCTACCATTCATCTACCATAGAGCCACCATTCATCTACCATAGAGCCACCATTCATCTACCATAGAGCCACCACTCATCTACCATAGGGCTAACATTCATCTACCATTCATCCACCACACATCTACCATTCATCTACCATACAGCTACCATTCACCTACCATAGAGCCACCATTCATCTACCATTCATCCACCACTCATCTACCATAGAGCCACCACTCATCTACCATAGAGCCACCATTCATCTACCATAGAGCCACCATTCATCTACCTTAGAGCCACCATTCATTCACCACTCATCTACCATTCATCTACCATAGAGCCACCATTCATCTACCATAGAGCCACCATTCATCTACCATTCAGCCACCATTCATCTACCATTCATTTACCATAAAGCCACCATTCATCTACCATAGAGCCACCATTTATCTACCATAGAGCCACCATTCATCTACCATAGAGCCACCATTCATCTACCATAGAGCCACCATTCATCTACCATAGAGCCGCCATTAATCTACCATAGGGCTACCATTCATCTACCATTCATCCACCACTCATCTACCATAGAGCCACCATTTATCTACCATAGAGCCACCATTCATCTACCATAGAGCCACCTTTCATCTACCATTCAGCCACCATTCATCTACCATTCATCTACCATAGAGCCACCATTCATCTACCATAAAGCCACCATTCATCTACCATAGAGCCACCATTCATCTACCATAGAGCCACCATTCATCTACCATAGAGCCACCATTCATCTACCATAGAGCCACCATTCATCTACCATAGAGCCACCATTCATCTACCATAGAGCCACAATTAATCTACCATAGGGCTACCATTCATCTACCATTCATCTACCATTCATCTACCATAGAGCCACCATTCATCTACCATAAAGCCACCATTCATCTACCATAGAGCCACCATTCATCTACCATAGAGCCACCATTCATCTACCATAGAGCCACCATTCATCTACCATAGAGCCACCATTCATCTACCATAGAGCCACCATTCATCTACCATAGAGCCACCATTCATCTACCATAGAGCCACAATTAATCTACCATAGGGCTACTATTCATCTACCATTCATCCACCACTCATCTACCATAGAGCCACCATTCATCTACCATAGAGCCACCATTCATCTACCATAGAGCCACCATTCATCTACCATAGAGCCACCATTCATCTACCATAGAGCCACCATTCATCTACCATAGAGCCACCACTCATCTACCATTCATCCACCACTCATCTACCAAAGAGCCACCACTCATCTACCATAGAGCCACCATTCATCTACCATAGAGCCACCATTCATCTACCATAGAGCCACCATTCATCTACCATAGAGCCACCTTTCAAATACCATTCAGCCACCATTCATCTACCATTCATCTACCATAGAGCCACCATTCATCTACCATAAAGCCACCAATCATCTACCATAGAGCCAACATTTATCTACCATAGAGCCACCATTCATCTACCATAGAGCCACCATTCATCTACCATAGAGCCACCATTCATCTATCATAGAGCCACCATTAATCTACCATAGGGCTACCATTCATCTACCATTCATCCACCACTCATCTACCATAGAGCCACCATTCATCTACCATAGAGCCACCATTCATCTACCATAGAGCCACCATTCATCTACCATAGAGCCACTACTCATCTACCATAGGGCTACCATTCATCTACCGTTCATCCACCACTCATCTACCATAGGGCTACCATTCATCTACCATAGAGCCACCATTCATCTACCATTCATCCACCACACATCTACCATTCATCTACCATACAGCCACCATTCACCTACCATAGAGCCACCATTCATCTACCATTCATCCACCACTCATCTACCATAGAGCCACTACTCATCTACCATAGGGCCACCTTTCATCTACCATTCAGCCACCATTCATCTTCCATTCATTTACCATAGAGCCACCATTCATCTACCATAAAGCCACCATTCATCTACCATTCATCCACCACTCATCTACCAAAGAGCCACCACTCATCTACCATAGAGCCACCACTCATCTACCATAGGGCTAACATTCATCTACCATTCATCCACCACACATCTACCATTCATCTACCATACAGCTACCATTCACCTACCATAGAGCCACCATTCATCTACCATTCATCCACCACTCATCTACCATAGAGCCACCACTCATCTACCATAGAGCCACCATTCATCTACCATAGAGCCACCATTCATCTACCATAGAGCCACCATTCATTCACCACTCATCTACCATTCATCTACCATAGAGCCACCATTCATCTACCATAGAGCCACTATTCATCTACCATTCAGCCACCATTCATCTACCATTCATTTACCATAGAGCCACCATTCATCTACCATAAAGCCACCATTCATCTACCATAGAGCCACCATTTATCTACCATAGAGCCACCATTCATCTACCATAGAGCCACCATTCATCTACCATAGAGCCACCATTCATCTACCATAGAGCCGCCATTAATCTACCATAGGGCTACCATTCATGTACCATTCATCCACCACTCATCTACCATAGAGCCACCATTTATCTACCATAGAGCCACCATTCATCTACCATAGAGCCACCTTTCATCTACCATTCAGCCACCATTCATCTACCATTCATCTACCATAGAGCCACCATTCATCTACCATAAAGCCACCATTCATCTACCATAGAGCCACCATTCATCTACCATAGAGCCACCATTCATCTACCATAAAGCCACCATTCATCTACCATAGAGCCACCATTCATCTACCATAGAGCCACCACTCATCTACCATAGAGCCACCATTCATCTACCAAAGAGCCACCATTCATCTACCATTCAGCCACCATTCATCTACCATTCATCTACCATAGGGCTACCATTCATCTACCATAGAGCCACCATTCATCTACCATAGAGCCACCATTCATCTACCATAGAGCCACCACTCATCTACCATAGGGCTAACATTCATCTACCATTCATCCACCACACATCTACCATTCATCTACCATACAGCCACCATTCATCTACCAAAGAGCCACCACTCATCTACCATAGAGCCACCATTCATCTACCAAAGAGCCACCATTCATTTACCATTCAGCCACCATTCATCTACCATTCATCTACCATAGGGCTACCATTCATCTACCATAGAGCCACCATTCATCTACCATAGAGCCACCATTCATCTACGATAGAGCCACTACTCATCTACCATAGGGCTACCATTCATCTACCGTTCATCCACCATTCATCTACCATAGGGCTACCATTCATCTACCATAGAGCCACCATTCATCTACCATAGAGCCACCATTCATCTACCATAGAGCCACCACTCATCTACCATAGGGCTAACATTCATCTACCATTCATCCGCCACACATCTACCATTCATCTACCATACAGCCACCATTCACCTACCATAGAGCCACCATTCATCTACCATTCATCCACCACTCATCTACCATAGAGCCACTACTCATCTACCATAGGGCCACCTTTCATCTACCATTCAGCCACCATTCATCTACCATAGAGCCACCATTCATCTACCATTCATCCACCACTCATCTACCATAGAGCCACCACTCATCTACCATAGAGCCACCATTCATCTACCATAGAGCCACCATTCATCTACCATAGAGCCACCATTCATTCACCACTCATCTACCATTCATCTACCATAGAGCAACCATTCATCTACCATAGAGCCACCTTTCATCTACCATTCAGCCACCATTCATCTACCATTCATCTACCATAGAGCCACCATTCATCTACCATAAAGCCACCATTCATCTACCATAGAGCCACCATTTATCTACCATAGAGCCACCATTCATCTACCATAGAGCCACCATTCATCTACCATAGAGCCACCATTAATCTACCATAGGGCTACCATTCATCTACCATTCATCCACCACTCATCTACCATAGAGCCACCATTCATCTACCATAGAGCCACCATTCATCTAACATTCATCCACCACTCATCTACCATAGAGCCACCATTCATCTACCATAAAGCCACCATTCATCTACCATAGAGCCACCATTTATCTACCATAGAGCCACCATTAATCTACCATAGAGCCACCACTCATCTACCATAGAGCCACTACTCATCTACCATAGGGCCACCTTTCATCTACCATACAGCCACCATTCACCTACCATAGAGCCACCATTCATCTACCATTCATCCACCACTCATCTACCATAGAGCCACCACTCATCTACCATAGAGCCACCATTCATCTACCATAGAGCCACCATTCATCTACCATAGAGCCACCATTCATTCACCACTCATCTACCATTCATCTACCATAGAGCAACCATTCATCTACCATAGAGCCACCTTTCATCTACCATTCAGCCACCATTCATCTACCATTCATCTACCATAGAGCCACCATTCATCTACCATAGAGCCACCATTCATCTACCATAGAGCCACAATTAATCTACAATAGGGCTACCATTCATCTACCATTCATCTACCATTCATCTACCATAGAGCCACCATTCATCTACCATAAAGCCACCATTCATCTACCATAGAGCCACCATTCATCTACCATAGAGCCACCACTCATCTACCATAGAGCCACCATTCATCTACCATAGAGCCACCATTCATCTACCATAGAGCCACCATTCATCTACCATAGAGCCACCATTCATCTACCATAGAGCCACAATTAATCTACCATAGGGCTACCATTCATCTACCATTCATCCACCACTCATCTACCATAGAGCCACCATTCATCTACCATAGAGCCACCATTCATCTACCATAGAGCCACCATTCATCTACCATAGAGCCACCATTCATCTACCATAGAGCCACCATTCATCTACCATAGAGCCACCACTCATCTACCATTCATCCACCACTCATCTACCAAAGAGCCACCACTCATCTACCATAGAGCCACCATTCATCTACCATAGAGCCACCATTCATCTACCATAGAGCCACCATTCATCTACCATAGAGCCACCTTTCAAATACCATTCAGCCACCATTCATCTACCATTCATCTACCATAGAGCCACCATTCATCTACCATAAAGCCACCAATCATCTACCATAGAGCCAACATTTATCTACCATAGAGCCACCATTCATCTACCATAGAGCCACCATTCATCTACCATAGAGCCACCATTCATCTATCATAGAGCCACCATTAATCTACCATAGGGCTACCATTCATCTACCATTCATCCACCACTCATCTACCATAGAGCCACCATTCATCTACCATAGAGCCACCATTCATCTACCATAGAGCCACCATTCATCTACCATAGGGCTACCATTCATCAACCATTCATCTACCATTCATCTACCATAGAGCCACCATTCATCTACCATAAAGCCACCATTCATCTACCATAGAGCCACCATTCATCTACCATAGAGCCACCATTCATCTACCATAGAGCCACCATTCATCTACCATAGAGCCACCTTTCATCTACCATTCAGCCACCATTAATCTACCATTCATCTACCATAGAGCCACCATTCATCTACCATAAAGCCACCATTCATCTACCATAGAGCCAACATTTATCTACCATAGAGCCACCATTCATCTACCATAGAGCCACCATTCATCTACCATAGAGCCACCATTCATCTACCATAGAGCCACCATTAATCTACCATAGGGCTACCATTCATCTACCATTCATCCACCACTCATCTACCATAGAGCCACCATTCATCTACCATAGAGCCACCATTCATCTACCATAGAGCCACCATTCATCTACCATAGAGCCACTACTCATCTACCATAGGGCTACCATTCATCTACCGTTCATCCACCACTCATCTACCATAGGGCTACCATTCATCTACCATAGAGCCACCATTCATCTACCATAGAGCCACCATTCATCTACCATAGAGCCACCACTCATCTACCATAGGGCTAACATTCATCTACCATTCATCCACCACACATCTACCATTCATCTACCATACAGCTACCATTCACCTACCATAGAGCCACCATTCATCTACCATTCATCCACCACTCATCTACCATAGAGCCACCACTCATCTACCATAGAGCCACCATTCATCTACCATAGAGCCACCATTCATCTACCTTAGAGCCACCATTCATTCACCACTCATCTACCATTCATCTACCATAGAGCCACCATTCATCTACCATAGAGCCACCATTCATCTACCATTCAGCCACCATTCATCTACCATTCATTTACCATAAAGCCACCATTCATCTACCATAGAGCCACCATTTATCTACCATAGAGCCACCATTCATCTACCATAGAGCCACCATTCATCTACCATAGAGCCACCATTCATCTACCATAGAGCCGCCATTAATCTACCATAGGGCTACCATTCATCTACCATTCATCCACCACTCATCTACCATAGAGCCACCATTTATCTACCATAGAGCCACCATTCATCTACCATAGAGCCACCTTTCATCTACCATTCAGCCACCATTCATCTACCATTCATCTACCATAGAGCCACCATTCATCTACCATAAAGCCACCATTCATCTACCATAGAGCCACCATTCATCTACCATAGAGCCACCATTCATCTACCATAGAGCCACCATTCATCTACCATAGAGCCACCATTCATCTACCATAGAGCCACCATTCATCTACCATAGAGCCACAATTAATCTACCATAGGGCTACCATTCATCTACCATTCATCTACCATTCATCTACCATAGAGCCACCATTCATCTACCATAAAGCCACCATTCATCTACCATAGAGCCACCATTCATCTACCATAGAGCCACCATTCATCTACCATAGAGCCACCATTCATCTACCATAGAGCCACCATTCATCTACCATAGAGCCACCATTCATCTACCATAGAGCCACCATTCATCTACCATAGAGCCACAATTAATCTACCATAGGGCTACTATTCATCTACCATTCATCCACCACTCATCTACCATAGAGCCACCATTCATCTACCATAGAGCCACCATTCATCTACCATAGAGCCACCATTCATCTACCATAGAGCCACCATTCATCTACCATAGAGCCACCATTCATCTACCATAGAGCCACCACTCATCTACCATTCATCCACCACTCATCTACCAAAGAGCCACCACTCATCTACCATAGAGCCACCATTCATCTACCATAGAGCCACCATTCATCTACCATAGAGCCACCATTCATCTACCATAGAGCCACCTTTCAAATACCATTCAGCCACCATTCATCTACCATTCATCTACCATAGAGCCACCATTCATCTACCATAAAGCCACCAATCATCTACCATAGAGCCAACATTTATCTACCATAGAGCCACCATTCATCTACCATAGAGCCACCATTCATCTACCATAGAGCCACCATTCATCTATCATAGAGCCACCATTAATCTACCATAGGGCTACCATTCATCTACCATTCATCCACCACTCATCTACCATAGAGCCACCATTCATCTACCATAGAGCCACCATTCATCTACCATAGAGCCACCATTCATCTACCATAGAGCCACTACTCATCTACCATAGGGCTACCATTCATCTACCGTTCATCCACCACTCATCTACCATAGGGCTACCATTCATCTACCATAGAGCCACCATTCATCTACCATTCATCCACCACACATCTACCATTCATCTACCATACAGCCACCATTCACCTACCATAGAGCCACCATTCATCTACCATTCATCCACCACTCATCTACCATAGAGCCACTACTCATCTACCATAGGGCCACCTTTCATCTACCATTCAGCCACCATTCATCTTCCATTCATTTACCATAGAGCCACCATTCATCTACCATAAAGCCACCATTCATCTACCATTCATCCACCACTCATCTACCAAAGAGCCACCACTCATCTACCATAGAGCCACCACTCATCTACCATAGGGCTAACATTCATCTACCATTCATCCACCACACATCTACCATTCATCTACCATACAGCTACCATTCACCTACCATAGAGCCACCATTCATCTACCATTCATCCACCACTCATCTACCATAGAGCCACCACTCATCTACCATAGAGCCACCATTCATCTACCATAGAGCCACCATTCATCTACCATAGAGCCACCATTCATTCACCACTCATCTACCATTCATCTACCATAGAGCCACCATTCATCTACCATAGAGCCACTATTCATCTACCATTCAGCCACCATTCATCTACCATTCATTTACCATAGAGCCACCATTCATCTACCATAAAGCCACCATTCATCTACCATAGAGCCACCATTTATCTACCATAGAGCCACCATTCATCTACCATAGAGCCACCATTCATCTACCATAGAGCCACCATTCATCTACCATAGAGCCGCCATTAATCTACCATAGGGCTACCATTCATGTACCATTCATCCACCACTCATCTACCATAGAGCCACCATTTATCTACCATAGAGCCACCATTCATCTACCATAGAGCCACCTTTCATCTACCATTCAGCCACCATTCATCTACCATTCATCTACCATAGAGCCACCATTCATCTACCATAAAGCCACCATTCATCTACCATAGAGCCACCATTCATCTACCATAGAGCCACCATTCATCTACCATAAAGCCACCATTCATCTACCATAGAGCCACCATTCATCTACCATAGAGCCACCACTCATCTACCATAGAGCCACCATTCATCTACCAAAGAGCCACCATTCATCTACCATTCAGCCACCATTCATCTACCATTCATCTACCATAGGGCTACCATTCATCTACCATAGAGCCACCATTCATCTACCATAGAGCCACCATTCATCTACCATAGAGCCACCACTCATCTACCATAGGGCTAACATTCATCTACCATTCATCCACCACACATCTACCATTCATCTACCATACAGCCACCATTCATCTACCAAAGAGCCACCACTCATCTACCATAGAGCCACCATTCATCTACCAAAGAGCCACCATTCATTTACCATTCAGCCACCATTCATCTACCATTCATCTACCATAGGGCTACCATTCATCTACCATAGAGCCACCATTCATCTACCATAGAGCCACCATTCATCTACCAAAGAGCCACCATTCATCTACCATTCAGCCACCATTCATCTACCATTCATCTACAATAAAGCCACCATTCATCTACCATAGAGCCAACATTCATCTACCATAGAGCCACCATTCATCTACCATAGAGCCACCATTCATCTACCATAGAGCCACCATTAATCTACCATAGGGCTACCATTCATCTACCATAGAGCCACCATTCATCTACAATAAAGCCACCATTCATCTACCATAGAGCCACCATTCATCTACCATAGAGCCACCATTCATCTACCATAGAGCCACCATTCATCTACCATAGAGCCACTACTCATCTACCATAGGGCTACCATATATCTACCGTTCATCCACCACTCATCTACCATAGGGCTACCATTCATCTACCATAGAGCCACCATTCATCTACCATAGAGCCACCACTCATCTACCATAGGGCTAACATTCATCTACCATTCATCCACCACACATCTACCATTCATCTACCATACAGCCACCATTCACATACCATAGAGCCACCATTCATCTACCATTCATCCACCACTCATCTACCATAGAGCCACCACTCATCTACCATAGAGCCACCATTCATCTACCATAGAGCCACCATTCATCTACCATAGAGCCACCATTCATTCACCACTCATCTACCATTCATCTACCATAGAGCAACCATTCATCTACCATAGAGCCACCTTTCATCTACCATTCAGCCACCATTCATCTACCATTCATCTACCATAGAGCCACCATTCATCTACCATAAAGCCACCATTCATCTACCATAGAGCCACCATTTATCTACCATAGAGCCACCATTCATCTACCATAGAGCCACCATTCATCTACCATAGAGCCACCATTAATCTACCATAGGGCTACCATTCATCTACCATTCATCCACCACTCATCTACCATAGAGCCACCATTCATCTACCATAGAGCCACCATTCATCTACCATAGAGCCACCATTCATCTACCATAGAGCCACCATTAATCTACCATAGGGCTACCATTCATCTACCATTCATCCACCACTCATCTACCATAGAGCCACCATTCATCTACCATAGAGTCACCATTCATCTACCATAGAGCCACCACTCATCTACCATTCATCCACCACTCATCTACCAAAGAGCCACCACTCATCTACCATAGAGCCACCATTCATCTACCAAAGAGCCACCATTCATCTACCATAGAGCCACCATTCATCTACCATAGAGCCACCTTTCATCTACCATTCAGCCACCATTCATCTACCATTCATCTACCATAGAGCCACCATTCATCTACCATAAAGCCACCATTCATCTACCATAGAGCCACCATTCATCTACCATAGAGCCACCATTCATCTTCCATAGAGCCACCATTCATCTACCATAGAGCCACCATTCATCTACCATAGAGCCACCATTCATCTACCATAGAGCCACCATTCATCTACCATAGAGCCACAATTAATCTACCATAGGGCTACCATTCATCTACCATTCATCTACCATTCATCTACCATAGAGCCACCATTCATCTACCATAGAGCCACCATTCATCTACCATAGAGCCACAATTAATCTACCATAGGGCTACCATTCATCTACCATTCATCCACCACTCATCTACCATAGAGCCACCATTCATCTACCATAAAGCCACCATTCATCTACCATAGAGCCACCATTTATCTACCATAGAGCCACCATTAATCTACCATAGAGCCACCATTCATCTACCATAGAGCCACAATTAATCTACCATAGGGCTACCATTCATCTACCATTCATCCACCACTCATCTACCATAGAGCCACCATTCATCTACCATAGAGCCACCATTCATCTACCATAGAGCCACCATTCATCTACCATAGAGCCACCATTCATCTACCATAGAGCCACCATTCATCTACCATAGAGCCACCATTCATCTACCATAGAGCCACCTTTCATCTACCATTCAGCCACCATTCATCTACCATTCATCTACCATAGAGCCACCATTCATCTACCATAAAGCCACCATTCATCTACCATAGAGCCACCATTTATCTACCATAGAGCCACCATTCATCTACCATAGAGCCACTATTCATCTACCATAGAGCCACCATTCATCTACCATAGAGCCACCATTAATCTACCATAGGGCTACCATTCATCTACCATTCATCCACCACTCATCTACCATAGAGCCACCATTCATCTACCAAAGAGCCACCATTCATCTACCATAGAGCCACTACTCATCTACCATAGGGCTACCATTCATCTACCGTTCATCCACCACTCATCTACCATAGGGCTACCATTCATCTACCATTCATCCACCACACATCTACCATTCATCTACCATACAGCTACCATTCACCTACCATAGAGCCACCATTCATCTACCATTCATACACCACTCATCTACCATAGAGCCACCACTCATCTACCATAGGGCTAACATTCATCTACCATTCATCCACCACACATCTACCATTCATCTACCATACAGCTACCATTCACCTACCATAGAGCCACCATTCATCTACCATTCATCCACCACTCATCTACCATAGAGCCACCACTCATCTACCATAGAGCCACCATTCATCTACCATAGAGCCACCATTCATCTACCATAGAGCCACCATTCATTCACCACTCATCTACCATTCATCTACCATAGAGCCACCATTCATCTACCATAGAGCCACCATTCATCTACCATAGGGCCACCTTTCATCTACCATTCAGCCACCATTCATCTACCATTCATTTACCATAGAGCCACCATTCATCTACCATAAAGCCACCATTCATCTACCATAGAGCCAACATTTATCTACCATAGAGCCACCATTCATCTACCATAGAGCCACCATTCATCTACCATAGATACACCATTCATCTACCATAGAGCCGCCATTAATCTACCATAGGGCTACCATTCATCTACCATTCATCCACCACTCATCTACCATAGAGCCACCATTTATCTACCATAGAGCCACCATTCATCTACCATAAAGCCACCATTCATCTACCATAAAGCCACCATTCATCTACCATAGAGCCACCATTCATCTACCATAGAGCCACCACTGGTCTACCATAGAGCCACCATTCATCTACCATAGAGCCGCCATTAATCTACCATAGGGCTACTATTCATCTACCATTCATCCACCATTCATCTACCATAGAGCCACCATTCATCTACCATAGAGTCACCACTCATCTACCATTCATCCACCACTCATCTACCAAAGAGCCACCACTCATCTACCATAGAGCCACAATTCATCTACCATAGAGCCACCATTCATCTACCATAGAGCCACAATTCATCTACCATAGAGCCACCATTCATCTACAATAGAGCCACCTTTCATCTACCATTCAGCCACCATTCATCTACCATTCATCTACCATAGAGCCACCATTCATCTACCATAAAGCCACCATTCATCTACCATAAAGCCACCATTTATCTACCATTAGCCACCATTCATCTACCATAGAGCCACCATTCATCTACCATAGAGCCACCATTCATCTACCATAGAGCCACCATTAATCTACCATAGGGTTACCATTCATCTACCATTCATCCACCACTCATCTACCATAGAGCCACCATTCATCTACCATAGAGCCACCATTCATCTACCATAGAGCCACCACTCATCTACCATTCATCCACCACTCATCTACCAAAGAGCCACCACTCATCTACCATAGAGCCACCATTCATCTACCATAGAGCCACCATTCATCTACCATAGAGCCACCATTCATCTACCATAGAGCCACCTTTCAAATACCATTCAGCCACCATTCATCTACCATTCATCTACCATAGAGCCACCATTCATCTACCATAAAGCCACCAATCATCTACCATAGAGCCAACATTTATCTACCATAGAGCCACCATTCATCTACCATAGAGCCACCATTCATCTACCATAAAGCCACCAATCATCTACCATAGAGCCAACATTTATCTACCATAGAGCCACCATTCATATACCATAGAGCCACCATTCATCTACCATAGGGCTACCATTCATCTACCATTCATCCACCACTCATCTACCATAGAGCCACCATTCATCTACCATAGAGCCACCATTCATCTACCATAGAGCCACCATTCATCTACGATAGAGCCACTACTCATCTACCATAGGGCTACCATTCATCTACCGTTCATCCACCACTCATCTACCATAGGGCTACCATTCATCTACCATAGAGCCACCATTCATCTACCATAGAGCCACCATTCATCTACCATAGAGCCACCACTCATCTACCATAGGGCTAACATTCATCTACCATTCATCCGCCACACATCTACCATTCATCTACCATACAGCCACCATTCACCTACCATAGAGCCACCATTCATCTACCATTCATCCACCACTCATCTACCATAGAGCCACTACTCATCTACCATAGGGCCACCTTTCATCTACCATTCAGCCACCATTCATCTACCATAGAGCCACCATTCATCTACCATTCATCCACCACTCATCTACCATAGAGCCACCACTCATCTACCATAGAGCCACCATTCATCTACCATAGAGCCACCATTCATCTACCATAGAGCCACCATTCATTCACCACTCATCTACCATTCATCTACCATAGAGCAACCATTCATCTACCATAGAGCCACCTTTCATCTACCATTCAGCCACCATTCATCTACCATTCATCTACCATAGAGCCACCATTCATCTACCATAAAGCCACCATTCATCTACCATAGAGCCACCATTTATCTACCATAGAGCCACCATTCATCTACCATAGAGCCACCATTCATCTACCATAGAGCCACCATTAATCTACCATAGGGCTACCATTCATCTACCATTCATCCACCACTCATCTACCATAGAGCCACCATTCATCTACCATAGAGCCACCATTCATCTACCATAGAGCCACCATTCATCTACCATAGAGCCACCATTAATCTACCATAGGGCTACCATTCATCTACCATTCATCCACCACTCATCTACCACAGAGCCACCATTCATCTACCATAGAGTCACCATTCATCTACCATAGAGCCACCACTCATCTACCATTCATCCACCACTCATCTACCAAAGAGCCACCACTCATCTACCATAGAGCCACCATTCATCTACCAAAGAGCCACCATTCATCTACCATAGAGCCACCATTCATCTACCATAGAGCCACCTTTCATCTACCATTCAGCCACCATTCATCTACCATTCATCTACCATAGAGCCACCATTCATATACCATAAAGCCACCATTCATCTACCATAGAGCCACCATTCATCTACCATAGAGCCACCATTCATCTTCCATAGAGCCACCATTCATCTACCATAGAGCCACCATTCATCTACCATAGAGCCACCATTCATCTACCATAGAGCCACCATTCATCTACCATAGAGCCACAATTAATATACCATAGGGCTACCATTCATCTACCATTCATCTACCATTCATCTACCATAGAGCCACCATTCATCTACCATAGAGCCACCATTCATCTACCATAGAGCAACAATTAATCTACCATAGGGCTACCATTCATCTAACATTCATCCACCACTCATCTACCATAGAGCCACCATTCATCTACCATAAAGCCACCATTCATCTACCATAGAGCCACCATTTATCTACCATAGAGCCACCATTAATCTACCATAGAGCCACCACTCATCTACCATAGAGCCACTACTCATCTACCATAGGGCCACCTTTCATCTACCATACAGCCACCATTCACCTACCATAGAGCCACCATTTATCTACCATTCATCCACCACTCATCTACCATAGAGCCACCACTCATCTACCATAGAGCCACCATTCATCTACCATAGAGCCACCATTCATCTACCATAGAGCCACCATTCATTCACCACTCATCTACCATTCATCTACCATAGAGCAACCATTCATCTACCATAGAGCCACCTTTCATCTACCATTCAGCCACCATTCATCTACCATTCATCTACCATAGAGCCACCATTCATCTACCATAAAGCCACCATTCATCTACCATAGAGCCACCATTTATCTACCATAGAGCCACTATTCATCTACCATAGAGCCACCATTCATCTACCATAGAGCCACCATTAATCTACCATAGGGCTACCATTCATCTACCATTCATCCACCACTCATCTACCATAGAGCCACCATTCATCTACCATAGAGCCACCATTCATCTACCATAGAGCCACCATTCATCTACCATAGAGCCACCATTAATCTACCATAGGGCTACCATTCATCTACCATTCATCCACCACTCATCTACCATAGAGCCACCATTCATCTACCATAGAGTCACCATTCATCTACCATAGAGCCACCACTCATCTACCATTCATCCACCACTCATCTACCAAAGAGCCACCACTCATCTACCATAGAGCCACCATTCATCTACCAAAGAGCCACCATTCATCTACCATAGAGCCACCATTCATCTACCATAGAGCCACCTTTCATCTACCATTCAGCCACCATTCATCTACCATTCATCTACCATAGAGCCACCATTCATCTACCATAAAGCCACCATTCATCTACCATAGAGCCACCATTCATCTACCATAGAGCCACCATTCATCTTCCATAGAGCCACCATTCATCTACCATAGAGCCACCATTCATCTACCATAGAGCCACCATTCATCTACCATAGAGCCACCATTCATCTACCATAGAGCCACAATTAATCTACCATAGGGCTACCATTCATCTACCATTCATCTACCATTCATCTACCATAGAGCCACCATTCATCTACCATAGAGCCACCATTCATCTACCATAGAGCCACAATTAATCTACCATAGGGCTACCATTCATCTACCATTCATCCACCACTCATCTACCATAGAGCCACCATTCATCTACCATAAAGCCACCATTCATCTACCATAGAGCCACCATTTATCTACCATAGAGCCACCATTAATCTACCATAGAGCCACCATTCATCTACCATAGAGCCACAATTAATCTACCATAGGGCTACCATTCATCTACCATTCATCCACCACTCATCTACCATAGAGCCACCATTCATCTACCATAGAGCCACCATTCATCTACCATAGAGCCACCATTCATCTACCATAGAGCCACCATTCATCTACCATAGAGCCACCATTCATCTACCATAGAGCCACCATTCATCTACCATAGAGCCACCTTACATCTACCATTCAGCCACCATTCATCTACCATTCATCTACCATAGAGCCACCATTCATCTACCATAAAGCCACCATTCATCTACCATAAAGCCACCATTTATCTACCATAGAGCCACCATTCATCTACCATAGAGCCACTATTCATCTACCATAGAGCCACCATTCATCTACCATAGAGCCACCATTAATCTACCATAGGGCTACCATTCATCTACCATTCATCCACCACTCATCTACCATAGAGCCACCATTCTTCTACCAAAGAGCCACCATTCATCTACCATAGAGCCACTACTCATCTACCATAGGGCTACCATTCATCTACCGTTCATCCACCACTCATCTACCATAGGGCTACCATTCATCTACCATTCATCCACCACACATCTACCATTCATCTACCATACAGCTACCATTCACCTACCATAGAGCCACCAATCATCTACCATTCATCCACCACTCATCTACCATAGAGCCACCACTCATCTACCATAGGGCTAACATTCATCTACCATTCATCCACCACACATCTACCATTCATCTACCATACAGCTACCATTCACCTACCATAGAGCCACCATTCATCTACCATTCATCCACCACTCATCTACCATAGAGCCACCACTCATCTACCATAGAGCCACCATTCATCTACCATAGAGCCACCATTCATCTACCATAGAGCCACCATTCATTCACCACTCATCTACCATTCATCTACCATAGAGCCACCATTCATCTACCATAGAGCCACCATTCATCTACCATAGGGCCACCTTTCATCTACCATTCAGCCACCATTCATCTACCATTCATTTACCATAGAGCCACCATTCATCTACCATAAAGCCACCATTCATCTACCATAGAGCCAACATTTATCTACCATAGAGCCACCATTCATCTACCATAGAGCCACCATTCATCTACCATAGAGCCACCATTCATCTACCATAGAACCGCCATTAATCTACCATAGGGCTACCATTCATCTACCATTCATCCACCACTCATCTACCATAGAGCCACCATTTATCTACCATAGAGCCACCTTTCATCTACCATTCAGCCACCATTCATCTACCATTCATCTACCATAGAGCCACCATTCATCTACCATAAAGCCACCATTCATCTACCATAGAGCCACCATTTATCTACCATAGAGCCACCATTCATCTACCATAGAGCCACTATTCATCTACCATAGAGCCACCATTCATCTACCATAGAGCCACCATTAATCTACCATAGGGCTACCATTCATCTACCATTCATCCACCACTCATCTACCATAGAGCCACCATTCATCTACCAAAGAGCCACCATTCATCTACCATAGAGCCACTACTCATCTACCATAGGGCTACCATTCATCTACCGTTCATCCACCACTCATCTACCATAGGGCTACCATTCATCTACCATTCATCCACCACACATCTACCATTCATCTACCATACAGCTACCATTCACCTACCATAGAGCCACCATTCATCTACCATTCATACACCACTCATCTACCATAGAGCCACCACTCATCTACCATAGGGCTAACATTCATCTACCATTCATCCACCACACATCTACCATTCATCTACCATACAGCTACCATTCACCTACCATAGAGCCACCATTCATCTACCATTCATCCACCACTCATCTACCATAGAGCCACCACTCATCTACCATAGAGCCACCATTCATCTACCATAGAGCCACCATTCATCTACCATAGAGCCACCATTCATTCACCACTCATCTACCATTCATCTACCATAGAGCCACCATTCATCTACCATAGAGCCACCATTCATCTACCATAGGGCCACCTTTCATCTACCATTCAGCCACCATTCATCTACCATTCATTTACCATAGAGCCACCATTCATCTACCATAAAGCCACCATTCATCTACCATAGAGCCAACATTTATCTACCATAGAGCCACCATTCATCTACCATAGAGCCACCATTCATCTACCATAGATACACCATTCATCTACCATAGAGCCGCCATTAATCTACCATAGGGCTACCATTCATCTACCATTCATCCACCACTCATCTACCATAGAGCCACCATTTATCTACCATAGAGCCACCATTCATCTACCATAAAGCCACCATTCATCTACCATAAAGCCACCATTCATCTACCATAGAGCCACCATTCATCTACCATAGAGCCACCACTGGTCTACCATAGAGCCACCATTCATCTACCATAGAGCCGCCATTAATCTACCATAGGGCTACTATTCATCTACCATTCATCCACCATTCATCTACCATAGAGCCACCATTCATCTACCATAGAGTCACCACTCATCTACCATTCATCCACCACTCATCTACCAAAGAGCCACCACTCATCTACCATAGAGCCACAATTCATCTACCATAGAGCCACCATTCATCTACCATAGAGCCACAATTCATCTACCATAGAGCCACCATTCATCTACAATAGAGCCACCTTTCATCTACCATTCAGCCACCATTCATCTACCATTCATCTACCATAGAGCCACCATTCATCTACCATAAAGCCACCATTCATCTACCATAAAGCCACCATTTATCTACCATTAGCCACCATTCATCTACCATAGAGCCACCATTCATCTACCATAGAGCCACCATTCATCTACCATAGAGCCACCATTAATCTACCATAGGGTTACCATTCATCTACCATTCATCCACCACTCATCTACCATAGAGCCACCATTCATCTACCATAGAGCCACCATTCATCTACCATAGAGCCACCACTCATCTACCATTCATCCACCACTCATCTACCAAAGAGCCACCACTCATCTACCATAGAGCCACCATTCATCTACCATAGAGCCACCATTCATCTACCATAGAGCCACCATTCATCTACCATAGAGCCACCTTTCAAATACCATTCAGCCACCATTCATCTACCATTCATCTACCATAGAGCCACCATTCATCTACCATAAAGCCACCAATCATCTACCATAGAGCCAACATTTATCTACCATAGAGCCACCATTCATCTACCATAGAGCCACCATTCATCTACCATAAAGCCACCAATCATCTACCATAGAGCCAACATTTATCTACCATAGAGCCACCATTCATCTACCATAGAGCCACCATTCATCTACCATAGGGCTACCATTCATCTACCATTCATCCACCACTCATCTACCATAGAGCCACCATTCATCTACCATAGAGCCACCATTCATCTACCATAGAGCCACCATTCATCTACGATAGAGCCACTACTCATCTACCATAGGGCTACCATTCATCTACCGTTCATCCACCACTCATCTACCATAGGGCTACCATTCATCTACCATAGAGCCACCATTCATCTACCATAGAGCCACCATTCATCTACCATAGAGCCACCACTCATCTACCATAGGGCTAACATTCATCTACCATTCATCCGCCACACATCTACCATTCATCTACCATACAGCCACCATTCACCTACCATAGAGCCACCATTCATCTACCATTCATCCACCACTCATCTACCATAGAGCCACTACTCATCTACCATAGGGCCACCTTTCATCTACCATTCAGCCACCATTCATCTACCATAGAGCCACCATTCATCTACCATTCATCCACCACTCATCTACCATAGAGCCACCACTCATCTACCATAGAGCCACCATTCATCTACCATAGAGCCACCATTCATCTACCATAGAGCCACCATTCATTCACCACTCATCTACCATTCATCTACCATAGAGCAACCATTCATCTACCATAGAGCCACCTTTCATCTACCATTCAGCCACCATTCATCTACCATTCATCTACCATAGAGCCACCATTCATCTACCATAAAGCCACCATTCATCTACCATAGAGCCACCATTTATCTACCATAGAGCCACCATTCATCTACCATAGAGCCACCATTCATCTACCATAGAGCCACCATTAATCTACCATAGGGCTACCATTCATCTACCATTCATCCACCACTCATCTACCATAGAGCCACCATTCATCTACCATAGAGCCACCATTCATCTACCATAGAGCCACCATTCATCTACCATAGAGCCACCATTAATCTACCATAGGGCTACCATTCATCTACCATTCATCCACCACTCATCTACCACAGAGCCACCATTCATCTACCATAGAGTCACCATTCATCTACCATAGAGCCACCACTCATCTACCATTCATCCACCACTCATCTACCAAAGAGCCACCACTCATCTACCATAGAGCCACCATTCATCTACCAAAGAGCCACCATTCATCTACCATAGAGCCACCATTCATCTACCATAGAGCCACCTTTCATCTACCATTCAGCCACCATTCATCTACCATTCATCTACCATAGAGCCACCATTCATATACCATAAAGCCACCATTCATCTACCATAGAGCCACCATTCATCTACCATAGAGCCACCATTCATCTTCCATAGAGCCACCATTCATCTACCATAGAGCCACCATTCATCTACCATAGAGCCACCATTCATCTACCATAGAGCCACCATTCATCTACCATAGAGCCACAATTAATATACCATAGGGCTACCATTCATCTACCATTCATCTACCATTCATCTACCATAGAGCCACCATTCATCTACCATAGAGCCACCATTCATCTACCATAGAGCAACAATTAATCTACCATAGGGCTACCATTCATCTAACATTCATCCACCACTCATCTACCATAGAGCCACCATTCATCTACCATAAAGCCACCATTCATCTACCATAGAGCCACCATTTATCTACCATAGAGCCACCATTAATCTACCATAGAGCCACCACTCATCTACCATAGAGCCACTACTCATCTACCATAGGGCCACCTTTCATCTACCATACAGCCACCATTCACCTACCATAGAGCCACCATTCATCTACCATTCATCCACCACTCATCTACCATAGAGCCACCACTCATCTACCATAGAGCCACCATTCATCTACCATAGAGCCACCATTCATCTACCATAGAGCCACCATTCATTCACCACTCATCTACCATTCATCTACCATAGAGCAACCATTCATCTACCATAGAGCCACCTTTCATCTACCATTCAGCCACCATTCATCTACCATTCATCTACCATAGAGCCACCATTCATCTACCATAAAGCCACCATTCATCTACCATAGAGCCACCATTTATCTACCATAGAGCCACCATTCATCTACCATAGAGCCACCATTCATCTACCATAGAGCCACCATTAATCTACCATAGGGCTACCATTCATCTACCATTCATCCACCACTCATCTACCATAGAGCCACCATTCATCTACCATAGAGCCACCATTCATCTACCATAGAGCCACCATTCATCTACCATAGAGCCACCATTAATCTACCATAGGGCTACCATTCATCTACCATTCATCCACCACTCATCTACCATAGAGCCACCATTCATCTACCATAGAGTCACCATTCATCTACCATAGAGCCACCACTCATCTACCATTCATCCACCACTCATCTACCAAAGAGCCACCACTCATCTACCATAGAGCCACCATTCATCTACCAAAGAGCCACCATTCATCTACCATAGAGCCACCATTCATCTACCATAGAGCCACCTTTCATCTACCATTCAGCCACCATTCATCTACCATTCATCTACCATAGAGCCACCATTCATCTACCATAAAGCCACCATTCATCTACCATAGAGCCACCATTCATCTACCATAGAGCCACCATTCATCTTCCATAGAGCCACCATTCATCTACCATAGAGCCACCATTCATCTACCATAGAGCCACCATTCATCTACCATAGAGCCACCATTCATCTACCATAGAGCCACAATTAATCTACCATAGGGCTACCATTCATCTACCATTCATCTACCATTCATCTACCATAGAGCCACCATTCATCTACCATAGAGCCACCATTCATCTACCATAGAGCCACAATTAATCTACCATAGGGCTACCATTCATCTACCATTCATCCACCACTCATCTACCATAGAGCCACCATTCATCTACCATAAAGCCACCATTCATCTACCATAGAGCCACCATTTATCTACCATAGAGCCACCATTAATCTACCATAGAGCCACCATTCATCTACCATAGAGCCACAATTAATCTACCATAGGGCTACCATTCATCTACCATTCATCCACCACTCATCTACCATAGAGCCACCATTCATCTACCATAGAGCCACCATTCATCTACCATAGAGCCACCATTCATCTACCATAGAGCCACCATTCATCTACCATAGAGCCACCATTCATCTACCATAGAGCCACCATTCATCTACCATAGAGCCACCTTACATCTACCATTCAGCCACCATTCATCTACCATTCATCTACCATAGAGCCACCATTCATCTACCATAAAGCCACCATTCATCTACCATAAAGCCACCATTTATCTACCATAGAGCCACCATTCATCTACCATAGAGCCACTATTCATCTACCATAGAGCCACCATTCATCTACCATAGAGCCACCATTAATCTACCATAGGGCTACCATTCATCTACCATTCATCCACCACTCATCTACCATAGAGCCACCATTCTTCTACCAAAGAGCCACCATTCATCTACCATAGAGCCACTACTCATCTACCATAGGGCTACCATTCATCTACCGTTCATCCACCACTCATCTACCATAGGGCTACCATTCATCTACCATTCATCCACCACACATCTACCATTCATCTACCATACAGCTACCATTCACCTACCATAGAGCCACCAATCATCTACCATTCATCCACCACTCATCTACCATAGAGCCACCACTCATCTACCATAGGGCTAACATTCATCTACCATTCATCCACCACACATCTACCATTCATCTACCATACAGCTACCATTCACCTACCATAGAGCCACCATTCATCTACCATTCATCCACCACTCATCTACCATAGAGCCACCACTCATCTACCATAGAGCCACCATTCATCTACCATAGAGCCACCATTCATCTACCATAGAGCCACCATTCATTCACCACTCATCTACCATTCATCTACCATAGAGCCACCATTCATCTACCATAGAGCCACCATTCATCTACCATAGGGCCACCTTTCATCTACCATTCAGCCACCATTCATCTACCATTCATTTACCATAGAGCCACCATTCATCTACCATAAAGCCACCATTCATCTACCATAGAGCCAACATTTATCTACCATAGAGCCACCATTCATCTACCATAGAGCCACCATTCATCTACCATAGAGCCACCATTCATCTACCATAGAACCGCCATTAATCTACCATAGGGCTACCATTCATCTACCATTCATCCACCACTCATCTACCATAGAGCCACCATTTATCTACCATAGAGCCACCATTCATCTACCATAAAGCCACCATTCATCTACCATAAAGCCACCATTCATCTACCATAGAGCCACCATTCATCTACCATAGAGCCACCACTGGTCTACCATAGAGCCACCATTCATCTACCATAGAGCCGCCATTAATCTACCATAGGGCTACTATTCATCTACCATTCATCCACCATTCATCTACCATAGAGCCACCATTCATCTACCATAGAGTCACCACTCATCTACCATTCATCCACCACTCATCTACCAAAGAGCCACCACTCATCTACCATAGAGCCACAATTCATCTACCATAGAGCCACCATTCATCTACCATAGAGCCACAATTCATCTACCATAGAGCCACCATTCATCTACAATAGAGCCACCTTTCATCTACCATTCAGCCACCATTCATCTACCATTCATCTACCATAGAGCCACCATTCATCTACCATAAAGCCACCATTCATCTACCATAAAGCCACCATTTATCTACCATTAGCCACCATTCATCTACCATAGAGCCACCATTCATCTACCATAGAGCCACCATTCATCTACCATAGAGCCACCATTAATCTACCATAGGGTTACCATTCATCTACCATTCATCCACCACTCATCTACCATAGAGCCACCATTCATCTACCATAGAGCCACCATTCATCTACCATAGAGCCACCACTCATCTACCATTCATCCACCACTCATCTACCAAAGAGCCACCACTCATCTACCATAGAGCCACCATTCATCTACCATAGAGCCACAATTCATCTACCATAGAGCCACCATTCATCTACCATAGAGCCACCTTTCAAATACCATTCAGCCACCATTCATCTACCATTCATCTACCATAGAGCCACCATTCATCTACCATAAAGCCACCAATCATCTACCATAGAGCCAACATTTATCTACCATAGAGCCACCATTCATCTACCATAGAGCCACCATTCATCTACCATAAAGCCACCAATCATCTACCATAGAGCCAACATTTATCTACCATAGAGCCACCATTCATCTACCATAGAGCCACCATTCATCTACCATAGGGCTACCATTCATCTACCATTCATCCACCACTCATCTACCATAGAGCCACCATTCATCTACCATAGAGCCACCATTCATCTACCATAGAGCCACCATTCATCTACCATAGAGCCACTACTCATCTACCATAGGGCTACCATTCATCTACCGTTCATCCACCACTCATCTACCATAGGGCTACCATTCATCTACCATAGAGCCACCATTCATCTACCATAGAGCCACCATTCATCTACCATAGAGCCACCACTCATCTACCATAGGGCTAACATTCATCTACCATTCATCCACCACACATCTACCATTCATCTACCATACAGCCACCATTCACCTACCATAGAGCCACCATTCATCTACCATTCATCCACCACTCATCTACCATAGAGCCACTACTCATCTACCATAGGGCCACCTTTCATCTACCATTCAGCCACCATTCATCTTCCATTCATTTACCATAGAGCCACCATTCATCTACCATAAAGCCACCATTCATCTACCATTCATCCACCACTCATCTACCAAAGAGCCACCACTCATCTACCATAGAGCCACCACTCATCTACCATAGGGCTAACATTCATCTACCATTCATCCACCACACATCTACCATTCATCTACCATACAGCTACCATTCACCTACCATAGAGCCACCATTCATCTACCATTCATCCACCACTCATCTACCATAGAGCCACCACTCATCTACCATAGAGCCACCATTCATCTACCATAGAGCCACCATTCATCTACCATAGAGCCACCATTCATTCACCACTCATCTACCATTCATCTACCATAGAGCCACCATTCATCTACCATAGAGCCACCATTCATCTACCATTCAGCCACCATTCATCTACCATTCATTTACCATAAAGCCACCATTCATCTACCATAGAGCCACCATTTATCTACCATAGAGCCACCATCCATCTACCATAGAGCCACCATTCATCTACCATAGAGCCACCATTCATCTACCATAGAGCCGCCATTAATCTACCATAGGGCTACCATTCATCTACCATTCATCCACCACTCATCTACCATAGAGCCACCATTTATCTACCATAGAGCCACCATTCATCTACCATAGAGCCACCTTTCATCTACCATTCAGCCACCATTCATCTACCATTCATCTACCATAGAGCCACCATTCATCTACCATAAAGCCACCATTCATCTACCATAGAGCCACCATTCATCTACCATAGAGCCACCATTAATCTACCATAGAGCCACCATTCATCTACCATAGAGCCACCATTCATCTACCATAGAGCCACCATTCATCTACCATAGAGCCACAATTAATCTACCATAGGGCTACCATTCATCTACCATTCATCTACCATTCATCTACCATAGAGCCACCATTCATCTACCATAAAGCCACCATTCATCTACCATAGAGCCACCATTCATCTACCATAGAGCCACCATTCATCTACCATAGAGCCACCATTCATCTACCATAGAGCCACCATTCATCTACCATAGAGCCACCATTCATCTACCATAGAGCCACCATTCATCTACCATAGAGCCACAATTAATCTACCATAGGGCTACCATTCATCTACCATTCATCCACCACTCATCTACCATAGAGCCACCATTCATCTACCATAGAGCCACCATTCATCTACCATAGAGCCACCATTCATCTACCATAGAGCCACCATTCATCTACCATAGAGCCACCATTCATCTACCATAGAGCCACCACTCATCTACCATTCATCCACCACTCATCTACCAAAGAGCCACCACTCATCTACCATAGAGCCACCATTCATCTACCATAGAGCCACCATTCATCTACCATAGAACCACCATTCATCTACCATAGAGCCACCTTTCAAATACCATTCAGCCACCATTCATCTACCATTCATCTACCATAGAGCCACCATTCATCTACCATAAAGCCACCAATCATCTACCATAGAGCCAACATTTATCTACCATAGAGCCACCATTCATCTACCATAGAGCCACCATTCATCTACCATAGAGCCACCATTCATCTATCATAGAGCCACCATTAATCTACCATAGGGCTACCATTCATCTACCATTCATCCACCACTCATCTACCATAGAGCCACCATTCATCTACCATAGAGCCACCATTCATCTACCATAGAGCCACCATTCATCTACCATAGAGCCACTACTCATCTACCATAGGGCTAACATTCATCTACCGTTCATCCACCACTCATCTACCATAGGGCTACCATTCATCTACCATAGAGCCACCATTCATCTACCATAGAGCCACCATTCATCTACCATAGAGCCACCACTCATCTACCATAGGGCTAACATTCATCTACCATTCATCCACCACACATCTACCATTCATCTACCATACAGCCACCATTCACCTACCATAGAGCCACCATTCATCTACCATTCATCCACCACTCATCTACCATAGAGCCACTACTCATCTACCATAGGGCCACCTTTCATCTACCATTCAGCCACCATTCATCTTCCATTCATTTACCATAGAGCCACCATTCATCTACCATAAAGCCACCATTCATCTACCATTCATCCACCACTCATCTACCAAAGAGCCACCACTCATCTACCATAGAGCCACCACTCATCTACCATAGAGCTAACATTCATCTACCATTCATCCACCACACATCTACCATTCATCTACCATACAGCTACCATTCACCTACCATAGAGCCACCATTCATCTACCATTCATCCACCACTCATCTACCATAGAGCCACCACTCATCTACCATAGAGCCACCATTCATCTACCATAGAGCCAACATTCATCTACCATAGAGCCACCATTCATTCACCACTCATCTACCATTCATCTACCATAGAGCCACCATTCATCTACCATAGAGCCACCATTCATCTACCATTCAGCCACCATTCATCTACCATTCATTTACCATAGAGCCACCATTCATATACCATAAAGCCACCATTCATCTACCATAGAGCCACCATTTATCTACCATAGAGCCACCATTCATCTACCATAGAGCCACCATTCATCTACCATAGAGCCACCATTCATCTACCATAGAGCCGCCATTAATCTACCATAGGGCTACCATTCATCTACCATTCATCCACCACTCATCTACCATAGAGCCACCATTTATCTACCATAGAGCCACCATTCATCTACCATAGAGCCACCTTTCATCTACCATTCAGCCACCATTCATCTACCATTCATCTACCATAGAGCCACCATTCATCTACCATAAAGCCACCATTCATCTACCATAGAGCCACCATTCATCTACCATAGAGCCACCATTCATCTACCATAGAGCCACCATTCATCTACCATAGAGCCACCATTCATCTACCATAGAGCCACCATTCATCTACCATAGAGCCACAATTAATCTACCATAGGGCTACCATTCATCTACCATTCATCTACCATTCATCTATTATAGAGCCACCATTCATCTACCATAAAGCCACCATTCATCTACCATAGAGCCACCATTCATCTACCATAGAGCCACCATTCATCTACCATAGAGCCACCATTCATCTACCATAGAGCCACCATTCATCTACCATAGAGCCACCATTCATCTACCATAGAGCCACCATTCATCTACCATAGAGCCACAATTAATCTACCATAGGGCTACCATTCATCTACCATTCATCCACCACTCATCTACCATAGAGCCACCATTCATCTACCATAGAGCCACCATTCATCTACCATAGAGCCACCATTCATCTACCATAGAGCCACCATTCATCTACCATAGAGCCACCATTCATCTACCATAGAGCCACCATTCATCTACCATAGAGCCACCACTCATCTACCATTCATCCACCACTCATCTACCAAAGAGCCACCACTCATCTACCATAGAGCCACCATTCATCTACCATAGAGCCACCATTCATCTAAAATAGAGCCACCATTCATCTACCATAGAGCCACCTTTCATCTACCATTCAGCCACCATTCATCTACCATTCATCTACCATAGAGCCACCATTCATCTACCATAAAGCCACCATTCATCTACCATAGAGCCACCATTCATCTACCATAGAGCCACCATTCATCTACCATAGAGCCACCATTAATCTACCATAGGGCTACCATTCATCTACCATTCATCCACCACTCATCTACCATAGAGCCACCATTCATCTACCATAGAGCCACCATTCATCTACCATAGAGCCACCATTCATCTACCATAGAGCCACTACTCATCTACCATAGGGCTACCATTCATCTACCGTTCATCCACCACTCATCTACCATAGGGCTACCATTCATCTACCATAGAGCCACCATTCATCTACCATAGAGCCACCATTCATCTACCATAGAGCCACCACTCATCTACCATAGGGCTAACATTCATCTACCATTCATCCACCACACATCTACCATTCATCTACCATACAGCCACCATTCATCTACCAAAGAGCCACCACTCATCTACCATAGAGCCACCATTCATCTACCAAAGAGCCACCATTCATCTACCATTCAGCCACCATTCATCTACCATTCATCTACCATAGGGCTACCATTCATCTACCATAGAGCCACCATTCATCCACCATAGAGCCACCATTCATCTACCATAGAGCCACCACTCATCTACCATAGGGCTAACATTCATCTACCATTCATCCACCACACATCTACCATTCATCTACCATTCATCCACCACTCATCTACCAAAGAGCCACCACTCATCTACCATAGAGCCACCATTCATCTACCAAAGAGACACCATTCATCTACCATAGGGCCACCATTCATCTACCATAGAGCCACCTTTCATCTACCATTCAGCCACCATTCATCTACCATTCATCTACCATAGAGCCACCATTCATCTACCATAAAGCCACCATTCATCTACCATAGAGCCACCATTAATCTACCATAGGGCTACCATTCATCTACCATTCATCCACCACTCATCTACCATAGAGCCACCATTCATCTAACATAGAGCCACCATTCATCTACCATAGAGCCACCACTCATCTACCATTCATCCACCACTCATCTACCAAAGAGCCACCACTCATCTACCATAGAGCCACCATTCATCTACCAAAGAGCCACCATTCATCTACCATAGAGCCACCATTCATCTACCATAGAGCCACCTTTCATCTACCATTCAGCCACCATTCATCTACAATTCATCTACCATAGAGCCACCATTCATCTACCATAGAGCTACCATTCATCTACCATAGAGCCACCATTCATCTACCATAGAGCCACCATTCATCTACCATAGAGCCACCATTCATCTACCATAGAGCCACCATTAATCTACCATAGAGCCACCATTCATCTACCATAGAGCCACAATTAATCTACCATAGGGCTACCATTCATCTACCATTCATCCACCACTCATCTACCATAGAGCCACCATTCATCTACCATAGAGCCACCATTCATCTACCATAGAGCCACCATTCATCTACCATAGAGCCACCATTCATCTACCATAGAGCCACCATTCATCTACCATAGAGCCACCATTCATCTACCATAGAGCCACCACTCATCTACCATTCATCCACCACTCATCTACCAAAGAGCCACCACTCATCTCCCATAGAGCCACCATTCATCTACCATAGAGCCACCTTTCATCTACCATTCAGCCACCATTAATCTACCATTCATCTACCATAGAGCCACCATTCATCTACAATAAAGCCACCATTCATCTACCATAGAGCCAACATTCATCTACCATAGAGCCACCATTCATCTACCATAGAGCCACCATTCATCTACCATAGAGCCACCTTTCATCTACCATTCAGCCACCATTAATCTACCATTCATCTACCATAGAGCCACCATTCATCTACAATAAAGCCACCATTCATCTACCATAGAGCCAACATTCATCTACCATAGAGCCACCATTCATCTACCATAGAGCCACCATTCATCTACCATAGAGCCACCATTAATCTACCATAGGGCTACCATTCATCTACCATTCATCCACCACTCATCTACCATAGAGCCACCATTCATCTACCATAGAGCCACCATTCATCTACCATAGAGCCACCATTCATCTACCATAGAGCCACCATTCATCTACCATAGAGCCACCATTCATCTACCATAGAGCCACCATTCATCTACCATAGAGCCACCACTCATCTACCATTCATCCACCACTCATCTACCAAAGAGCCACCACTCATCTACCATAGAGCCACCATTCATCTACCATAGAGCCACCATTCATCTACCATAGAGCCACCATTCATCTACCATAGAGCCACCTTTCATCTACCATTCAGCCACCATTCATCTACCATTCATCTACCATAGAGCCACCATTCATCTACCATAAAGCCACCATTCATCTACCATAGAGCCACCATTCATCTACCATAGAGCCACCATTCATCTACCATAGAGCCACCATTAATCTACCATAGGGCTACCATTCATCTACCATTCATCCACCACTCATCTACCATAGAGCCACCATTCATCTACCATAGAGCCACCATTCATCTACCATAGAGCCACCATTCATCTACCATAGAGCCACTACTCATCTACCATAGGGCTACCATTCATCTACCGTTCATCCACCACTCATCTACCATAGGGCTACCATTCATCTACCATAGAGCCACCATTCATCTACCATAGAGCCACCATTCATCTACCATAGAGCCACCACTCATCTACCATAGGGCTAAGATTCATCTACCATTCATCCACCACACATCTACCATTCATCTACCATACAGCCACCATTCATCTACCAAAGAGCCACCACTCATCTACCATAGAGCCACCATTCATCTACCAAAGAGCCACCATTCATCTACCATTCAGCCACCATTCATCTACCATTCATCTACCATAGGGCTACCATTCATCTACCATAGAGCCACCATTCATCTACCATAGAGCCACCATTCATCTACCATAGAGCCACCATTCATCTACCATAGAGCCACCATTAATCTACCATAGGGCTACCATTCATCTACCATTCATCCACCACTCATCTACCATAGAGCCACCATTCATCTACCATAGAGCCACCATTCATCTACCATAGAGCCACCATTCATCTACCATAGAGCCACTACTCATCTACCATAGGGCTACCATTCATCTACCGTTCATCCACCACTCATCTACCATAGGGCTACCATTCATCTACCATAGAGCCACCATTCATCTACCATAGAGCCACCATTCATCTACCATAGAGCCACCACTCATCTACCATAGGGCTAACATTCATCTACCATTCATCCACCACACATCTACCATTCATCTACCATACAGCCACCATTCATCTACCAAAGAGCACCCACTCATCTACCATAGAGCCACCATTCATCTACCAAAGAGCCACCATTCATCTACCATTCAGCCACCATTCATCTACCATTCATCTACCATAGGGCTACCATTCATCTACCATAGAGCCACCATTCATCTACCATAGAGCCACCATTCATCTACCATAGAGCCACCACTCATCTACCATAGGGCTAACATTCATCTACCATTCATCCACCACACATCTACCATTCATCTACCATTCATCCACCACTCATCTACCAAAGAGCCACCACTCATCTACCATAGAGCCACCATTCATCTACCAAAGAGACACCATTCATCAACCATAGGGCCACCATTCATCTACCATAGAGCCACCTTTCATCTACCATTCAGCCACCATTCATCTACCATTCATCTACCATAGAGCCACCATTCATCTACCATAAAGCCACCATTCATCTACCATAGAGCCACCATTAATCTACCATAGGGCTACCATTCATCTACCATTCATCCACCACTCATCTACCATAGAGCCACCATTCATCTAACATAGAGCCACCATTCATCTACCATAGAGCCACCACTCATCTACCATTCATCCACCACTCATCTACCAAAGAGCCACCACTCATCTACCATAGAGCCACCATTCATCTACCAAAGAGCCACCATTCATCTACCATAGAGCCACCATTCATCTACCATAGAGCCACCTTTCATCTACCATTCAGCCACCATTCATCTACAATTCATCTACCATAGAGCCACCATTCATCTACCATAGAGCTACCATTCATCTACCATAGAGCCACCATTCATCTACCATAGAGCCACCATTCATCTACCATAGAGCCACCATTCATCTACCATAGAGCCACCATTAATCTACCATAGAGCCACCATTCATCTACCATAGAGCCACAATTAATCTACCATAGGGCTACCATTCATCTACCATTCATCCACCACTCATCTACCATAGAGCCACCATTCATCTACCATAGAGCCACCATTCATCTACCATAGAGCCACCATTCATCTACCATAGAGCCACCATTCATCTACCATAGAGCCACCATTCATCTACCATAGAGCCACCATTCATCTACCATAGAGCCACCACTCATCTACCATTCATCCACCACTCATCTACCAAAGAGCCACCACTCATCTCCCATAGAGCCACCATTCATCTACCAAAGAGCCACCATTCATCTACCATAGAGCCACCATTCATCTACCATAGAGCCACCTTTCATCTACCATTCAGCCACCATTAATCTACCATTCATCTACCATAGAGCCACCATTCATCTACAATAAAGCCACCATTCATCTACCATAGAGCCAACATTCATCTACCATAGAGCCACCATTCATCTACCATAGAGCCACCATTCATCTACCATAGAGCCACCATTAATCTACCATAGGGCTACCATTCATCTACCATTCATCCACCACTCATCTACCATAGAGCCACCATTCATCTACCATAGAGCCACCATTCATCTACCATAGAGCCACCATTCATCTACCATAGAGCCACCATTCATCTACCATAGAGCCACCATTCATCTACCATAGAGCCACCATTCATCTACCATAGAGCCACCACTCATCTACCATTCATCCACCACTCATCTACCAAAGAGCCACCACTCATCTACCATAGAGCCACCATTCATCTACCATAGAGCCACCATTCATCTACCATAGAGCCACCATTCATCTACCATAGAGCCACCTTTCATCTACCATTCAGCCACCATTCATCTACCATTCATCTACCATAGAGCCACCATTCATCTACCATAAAGCCACCATTCATCTACCATAGAGCCACCATTCATCTACCATAGAGCCACCATTCATCTACCATAGAGCCACCATTAATCTACCATAGGGCTACCATTCATCTACCATTCATCCACCACTCATCTACCATAGAGCCACCATTCATCTACCATAGAGCCACCATTCATCTACCATAGAGCCACCATTCATCTACCATAGAGCCACTACTCATCTACCATAGGGCTACCATTCATCTACCGTTCATCCACCACTCATCTACCATAGGGCTACCATTCATCTACCATAGAGCCACCATTCATCTACCATAGAGCCACCATTCATCTACCATAGAGCCACCACTCATCTACCATAGGGCTAACATTCATCTACCATTCATCCACCACACATCTACCATTCATCTACCATACAGCCACCATTCATCTACCAAAGAGCCACCACTCATCTACCATAGAGCCACCATTCATCTACCAAAGAGCCACCATTCATCTACCATTCAGCCACCATTCATCTACCATTCATCTACCATAGGGCTACCATTCATCTACCATAGAGCCACCATTCATCTACCATAGAGCCACCATTCATCTACCATAGAGCCACCACTCATCTACCATAGGGCTAACATTCATCTACCATTCATCCACCACACATCTACCATTCATCTACCATTCATCCACCACTCATCTACCAAAGAGCCACCACTCATCTACCATAGAGCCACCATTCATCTACCAAAGAGACACCATTCATCTACCATAGGGCCACCATTCATCTACCATAGAGCCACCTTTCATCTACCATTCAGCCACCATTCATCTACCATTCATCTACCATAGAGCCACCATTCATCTACCATAAAGCCACCATTCATCTACCATAGAGCCACCATTAATCTACCATAGGGCTACCATTCATCTACCATTCATCCACCACTCATCTACCATAGAGCCACCATTCATCTAACATAGAGCCACCATTCATCTACCATAGAGCCACCACTCATCTACCATTCATCCACCACTCATCTACCAAAGAGCCACCACTCATCTACCATAGAGCCACCATTCATCTACCAAAGAGCCACCATTCATCTACCATAGAGCCACCATTCATCTACCATAGAGCCACCTTTCATCTACCATTCAGCCACCATTCATCTACAATTCATCTACCATAGAGCCACCATTCATCTACCATAGAGCTACCATTCATCTACCATAGAGCCACCATTCATCTACCATAGAGCCACCATTCATCTACCATAGAGCCACCACTCATCTACCATAGGGCTAACATTCATCTACCATTCATCCACCACACATCTACCATTCATCTACCATACAGCCACCATTCACCTACCATAGAGCCACCATTCATCTACCATTCATCCACCACTCATCTACCATAGAGCCACTACTCATCTACCATAGGGCCACCTTTCATCTACCATTCAGCCACCATTCATCTTCCATTCATTTACCATAGAGCCACCATTCATCTACCATAAAGCCACCATTCATCTACCATTCATCCACCACTCATCTACCAAAGAGCCACCACTCATCTACCATAGAGCCACCACTCATCTACCATAGAGCTAACATTCATCTACCATTCATCCACCACACATCTACCATTCATCTACCATACAGCTACCATTCACCTACCATAGAGCCACCATTCATCTACCATTCATCCACCACTCATCTACCATAGAGCCACCACTCATCTACCATAGAGCCACCATTCATCTACCATAGAGCCAACATTCATCTACCATAGAGCCACCATTCATTCACCACTCATCTACCATTCATCTACCATAGAGCCACCATTCATCTACCATAGAGCCACCATTCATCTACCATTCAGCCACCATTCATCTACCATTCATTTACCATAGAGCCACCATTCATATACCATAAAGCCACCATTCATCTACCATAGAGCCACCATTTATCTACCATAGAGCCACCATTCATCTACCATAGAGCCACCATTCATCTACCATAGAGCCACCATTCATCTACCATAGAGCCGCCATTAATCTACCATAGGGCTACCATTCACCTACCATTCATCCACCACTCATCTACCATAGAGCCACCATTTATCTACCATAGAGCCACCATTCATCTACCATAGAGCCACCTTTCATCTACCATTCAGCCACCATTCATCTACCATTCATCTACCATAGAGCCACCATTCATCTACCATAAAGCCACCATTCATCTACCATAGAGCCACCATTCATCTACCATAGAGCCACCATTCATCTACCATAGAGCCACCATTCATCTACCATAGAGCCACCATTCATCTACCATAGAGCCACCATTCATCTACCATAGAGCCACAATTAATCTACCATAGGGCTACCATTCATCTACCATTCATCTACCATTCATCTATTATAGAGCCACCATTCATCTACCATAAAGCCACCATTCATCTACCATAGAGCCACCATTCATCTACCATAGAGCCACCATTCATCTACCATAGAGCCACCATTCATCTACCATAGAGCCACCATTCATCTACCATAGAGCCACCATTCATCTACCATAGAGCCACCATTCATCTACCATAGAGCCACAATTAATCTACCATAGGGCTACCATTCATCTACCATTCATCCACCACTCATCTACCATAGAGCCACCATTCATCTACCATAGAGCCACCATTCATCTACCATAGAGCCACCATTCATCTACCATAGAGCCACCATTCATCTACCATAGAGCCACCATTCATCTACCATAGAGCCACCATTCATCTACCATAGAGCCACCATTCATCTACCATAGAGCCACCATTCATCTACCATAGAGCCACCATTCATCTACCATAGAGCCACCATTCATCTACCATAGAGCCACCACTCATCTACCATTCATCCACCACTCATCTACCAAAGAGCCACCACTCATCTCCCATAGAGCCACCATTCATCTACCATAGAGCCACCTTTCATCTACCATTCAGCCACCATTAATCTACCATTCATCTACCATAGAGCCACCATTCATCTACAATAAAGCCACCATTCATCTACCATAGAGCCAACATTCATCTACCATAGAGCCACCATTCATCTACCATAGAGCCACCATTCATCTACCATAGAGCCACCTTTCATCTACCATTCAGCCACCATTAATCTACCATTCATCTACCATAGAGCCACCATTCATCTACAATAAAGCCACCATTCATCTACCATAGAGCCAACATTCATCTACCATAGAGCCACCATTCATCTACCATAGAGCCACCATTCATCTACCATAGAGCCACCATTAATCTACCATAGGGCTACCATTCATCTACCATTCATCCACCACTCATCTACCATAGAGCCACCATTCATCTACCATAGAGCCACCATTCATCTACCATAGAGCCACCATTCATCTACCATAGAGCCACCATTCATCTACCATAGAGCCACCATTCATCTACCATAGAGCCACCATTCATCTACCATAGAGCCACCACTCATCTACCATTCATCCACCACTCATCTACCAAAGAGCCACCACTCATCTACCATAGAGCCACCATTCATCTACCATAGAGCCACCATTCATCTACCATAGAGCCACCATTCATCTACCATAGAGCCACCTTTCATCTACCATTCAGCCACCATTCATCTACCATTCATCTACCATAGAGCCACCATTCATCTACCATAAAGCCACCATTCATCTACCATAGAGCCACCATTCATCTACCATAGAGCCACCATTCATCTACCATAGAGCCACCATTAATCTACCATAGGGCTACCATTCATCTACCATTCATCCACCACTCATCTACCATAGAGCCACCATTCATCTACCATAGAGCCACCATTCATCTACCATAGAGCCACCATTCATCTACCATAGAGCCACTACTCATCTACCATAGGGCTACCATTCATCTACCGTTCATCCACCACTCATCTACCATAGGGCTACCATTCATCTACCATAGAGCCACCATTCATCTACCATAGAGCCACCATTCATCTACCATAGAGCCACCACTCATCTACCATAGGGCTAAGATTCATCTACCATTCATCCACCACACATCTACCATTCATCTACCATACAGCCACCATTCATCTACCAAAGAGCCACCACTCATCTACCATAGAGCCACCATTCATCTACCAAAGAGCCACCATTCATCTACCATTCAGCCACCATTCATCTACCATTCATCTACCATAGGGCTACCATTCATCTACCATAGAGCCACCATTCATCTACCATAGAGCCACCATTCATCTACCATAGAGCCACCATTCATCTACCATAGAGCCACCATTAATCTACCATAGGGCTACCATTCATCTACCATTCATCCACCACTCATCTACCATAGAGCCACCATTCATCTACCATAGAGCCACCATTCATCTACCATAGAGCCACCATTCATCTACCATAGAGCCACTACTCATCTACCATAGGGCTACCATTCATCTACCGTTCATCCACCACTCATCTACCATAGGGCTACCATTCATCTACCATAGAGCCACCATTCATCTACCATAGAGCCACCATTCATCTACCATAGAGCCACCACTCATCTACCATAGGGCTAACATTCATCTACCATTCATCCACCACACATCTACCATTCATCTACCATACAGCCACCATTCATCTACCAAAGAGCACCCACTCATCTACCATAGAGCCACCATTCATCTACCAAAGAGCCACCATTCATCTACCATTCAGCCACCATTCATCTACCATTCATCTACCATAGGGCTACCATTCATCTACCATAGAGCCACCATTCATCTACCATAGAGCCACCATTCATCTACCATAGAGCCACCACTCATCTACCATAGGGCTAACATTCATCTACCATTCATCCACCACACATCTACCATTCATCTACCATTCATCCACCACTCATCTACCAAAGAGCCACCACTCATCTACCATAGAGCCACCATTCATCTACCAAAGAGACACCATTCATCTACCATAGGGCCACCATTCATCTACCATAGAGCCACCTTTCATCTACCATTCAGCCACCATTCATCTACCATTCATCTACCATAGAGCCACCATTCATCTACCATAAAGCCACCATTCATCTACCATAGAGCCACCATTAATCTACCATAGGGCTACCATTCATCTACCATTCATCCACCACTCATCTACCATAGAGCCACCATTCATCTAACATAGAGCCACCATTCATCTACCATAGAGCCACCACTCATCTACCATTCATCCACCACTCATCTACCAAAGAGCCACCACTCATCTACCATAGAGCCACCATTCATCTACCAAAGAGCCACCATTCATCTACCATAGAGCCACCATTCATCTACCATAGAGCCACCTTTCATCTACCATTCAGCCACCATTCATCTACAATTCATCTACCATAGAGCCACCATTCATCTACCATAGAGCTACCATTCATCTACCATAGAGCCACCATTCATCTACCATAGAGCCACCATTCATCTACCATAGAGCCACCATTCATCTACCATAGAGCCACCATTAATCTACCATAGAGCCACCATTCATCTACCATAGAGCCACAATTAATCTACCATAGGGCTACCATTCATCTACCATTCATCCACCACTCATCTACCATAGAGCCACCATTCATCTACCATAGAGCCACCATTCATCTACCATAGAGCCACCATTCATCTACCATAGAGCCACCATTCATCTACCATAGAGCCACCATTCATCTACCATAGAGCCACCATTCATCTACCATAGAGCCACCACTCATCTACCATTCATCCACCACTCATCTACCAAAGAGCCACCACTCATCTCCCATAGAGCCACCATTCATCTACCAAAGAGCCACCATTCATCTACCATAGAGCCACCATTCATCTACCATAGAGCCACCTTTCATCTACCATTCAGCCACCATTAATCTACCATTCATCTACCATAGAGCCACCATTCATCTACAATAAAGCCACCATTCATCTACCATAGAGCCAACATTCATCTACCATAGAGCCACCATTCATCTACCATAGAGCCACCATTCATCTACCATAGAGCCACCATTAATCTACCATAGGGCTACCATTCATCTACCATTCATCCACCACTCATCTACCATAGAGCCACCATTCATCTACCATAGAGCCACCATTCATCTACCATAGAGCCACCATTCATCTACCATAGAGCCACCATTCATCTACCATAGAGCCACCATTCATCTACCATAGAGCCACCATTCATCTACCATAGAGCCACCACTCATCTACCATTCATCCACCACTCATCTACCAAAGAGCCACCACTCATCTACCATAGAGCCACCATTCATCTACCATAGAGCCACCATTCATCTACCATAGAGCCACCATTCATCTACCATAGAGCCACCTTTCATCTACCATTCAGCCACCATTCATCTACCATTCATCTACCATAGAGCCACCATTCATCTACCATAAAGCCACCATTCATCTACCATAGAGCCACCATTCATCTACCATAGAGCCACCATTCATCTACCATAGAGCCACCATTAATCTACCATAGGGCTACCATTCATCTACCATTCATCCACCACTCATCTACCATAGAGCCACCATTCATCTACCATAGAGCCACCATTCATCTACCATAGAGCCACCATTCATCTACCATAGAGCCACTACTCATCTACCATAGGGCTACCATTCATCTACCGTTCATCCACCACTCATCTACCATAGGGCTACCATTCATCTACCATAGAGCCACCATTCATCTACCATAGAGCCACCATTCATCTACCATAGAGCCACCACTCATCTACCATAGGGCTAACATTCATCTACCATTCATCCACCACACATCTACCATTCATCTACCATACAGCCACCATTCATCTACCAAAGAGCCACCACTCATCTACCATAGAGCCACCATTCATCTACCAAAGAGCCACCATTCATCTACCATTCAGCCACCATTCATCTACCATTCATCTACCATAGGGCTACCATTCATCTACCATAGAGCCACCATTCATCTACCATAGAGCCACCATTCATCTACCATAGAGCCACCACTCATCTACCATAGGGCTAACATTCATCTACCATTCATCCACCACACATCTACCATTCATCTACCATTCATCCACCACTCATCTACCAAAGAGCCACCACTCATCTACCATAGAGCCACCATTCATCTACCAAAGAGACACCATTCATCTACCATAGGGCCACCATTCATCTACCATAGAGCCACCTTTCATCTACCATTCAGCCACCATTCATCTACCATTCATCTACCATAGAGCCACCATTCATCTACCATAAAGCCACCATTCATCTACCATAGAGCCACCATTAATCTACCATAGGGCTACCATTCATCTACCATTCATCCACCACTCATCTACCATAGAGCCACCATTCATCTAACATAGAGCCACCATTCATCTACCATAGAGCCACCACTCATCTACCATTCATCCACCACTCATCTACCAAAGAGCCACCACTCATCTACCATAGAGCCACCATTCATCTACCAAAGAGCCACCATTCATCTACCATAGAGCCACCATTCATCTACCATAGAGCCACCTTTCATCTACCATTCAGCCACCATTCATCTACAATTCATCTACCATAGAGCCACCATTCATCTACCATAGAGCTACCATTCATCTACCATAGAGCCACCATTCATCTACCATAGAGCCACCATTCATCTACCATAGAGCCACCACTCATCTACCATAGGGCTAACATTCATCTACCATTCATCCACCACACATCTACCATTCATCTACCATACAGCCACCATTCACCTACCATAGAGCCACCATTCATCTACCATTCATCCACCACTCATCTACCATAGAGCCACTACTCATCTACCATAGGGCCACCTTTCATCTACCATTCAGCCACCATTCATCTTCCATTCATTTACCATAGAGCCACCATTCATCTACCATAAAGCCACCATTCATCTACCATTCATCCACCACTCATCTACCAAAGAGCCACCACTCATCTACCATAGAGCCACCACTCATCTACCATAGAGCTAACATTCATCTACCATTCATCCACCACACATCTACCATTCATCTACCATACAGCTACCATTCACCTACCATAGAGCCACCATTCATCTACCATTCATCCACCACTCATCTACCATAGAGCCACCACTCATCTACCATAGAGCCACCATTCATCTACCATAGAGCCAACATTCATCTACCATAGAGCCACCATTCATTCACCACTCATCTACCATTCATCTACCATAGAGCCACCATTCATCTACCATAGAGCCACCATTCATCTACCATTCAGCCACCATTCATCTACCATTCATTTACCATAGAGCCACCATTCATATACCATAAAGCCACCATTCATCTACCATAGAGCCACCATTTATCTACCATAGAGCCACCATTCATCTACCATAGAGCCACCATTCATCTACCATAGAGCCACCATTCATCTACCATAGAGCCGCCATTAATCTACCATAGGGCTACCATTCACCTACCATTCATCCACCACTCATCTACCATAGAGCCACCATTTATCTACCATAGAGCCACCATTCATCTACCATAGAGCCACCTTTCATCTACCATTCAGCCACCATTCATCTACCATTCATCTACCATAGAGCCACCATTCATCTACCATAAAGCCACCATTCATCTACCATAGAGCCACCATTCATCTACCATAGAGCCACCATTCATCTACCATAGAGCCACCATTCATCTACCATAGAGCCACCATTCATCTACCATAGAGCCACCATTCATCTACCATAGAGCCACAATTAATCTACCATAGGGCTACCATTCATCTACCATTCATCTACCATTCATCTATTATAGAGCCACCATTCATCTACCATAAAGCCACCATTCATCTACCATAGAGCCACCATTCATCTACCATAGAGCCACCATTCATCTACCATAGAGCCACCATTCATCTACCATAGAGCCACCATTCATCTACCATAGAGCCACCATTCATCTACCATAGAGCCACCATTCATCTACCATAGAGCCACAATTAATCTACCATAGGGCTACCATTCATCTACCATTCATCCACCACTCATCTACCATAGAGCCACCATTCATCTACCATAGAGCCACCATTCATCTACCATAGAGCCACCATTCATCTACCATAGAGCCACCATTCATCTACCATAGAGCCACCATTCATCTACCATAGAGCCACCATTCATCTACCATAGAGCCACCACTCATCTACCATTCATCCACCACTCATCTACCAAAGAGCCACCACTCATCTACCATAGAGCCACCATTCATCTACCATAGAGCCACCATTCATCTACCATAGAGCCACCATTCATCTACCATAGAGCCACCTTTCATCTACCATTCAGCCACCATTCATCTACCATTCATCTACCATAGAGCCACCATTCATCTACCATAAAGCCACCATTCATCTACCATAGAGCCACCATTCATCTACCATAGAGCCACCATTCATCTACCATAGAGCCACCATTAATCTACCATAGGGCTACCATTCATCTACCATTCATCCACCACTCATCTACCATAGAGCCACCATTCATCTACCATAGAGCCACCATTCATCTACCATAGAGCCACCATTCATCTACCATAGAGCCACTACTCATCTACCATAGGGCTACCATTCATCTACCGTTCATCCACCACTCATCTACCATAGGGCTACCATTCATCTACCATAGAGCCACCATTCATCTACCATAGAGCCACCATTCATCTACCATAGAGCCACCACTCATCTACCATAGGGCTAACATTCATCTACCATTCATCCACCACACATCTACCATTCATCTACCATACAGCCACCATTCATCTACCAAAGAGCCACCACTCATCTACCATAGAGCCACCATTCATCTACCAAAGAGCCACCATTCATCTACCATTCAGCCACCATTCATCTACCATTCATCTACCATAGGGCTACCATTCATCTACCATAGAGCCACCATTCATCTACCATAGAGCCACCATTCATCTACCATAGAGCCACCACTCATCTACCATAGGGCTAACATTCATCTACCATTCATCCACCACACATCTACCATTCATCTACCATAGAGCCACCACTCATCTACCATAGGGCTAACATTCATCTACCATTCATCCACCACACATCTACCATTCATCTACCATTCATCCACCACTCATCTACCAAAGAGCCACCACTCATCTACCATAGAGCCACCATTCATCTACCAAAGAGACACCATTCATCTACCATAGGGCCACCATTCATCTACCATAGAGCCACCTTTCATCTACCATTCAGCCACCATTCATCTACCATTCATCTACCATAGAGCCACCATTCATCTACCATAAAGCCACCATTCATCTACCATAGAGCCACCATTAATCTACCATAGGGCTACCATTCATCTACCATTCATCCACCACTCATCTACCATAGAGCCACCATTCATCTAACATAGAGCCACCATTCATCTACCATAGAGCCACCACTCATCTACCATTCATCCACCACTCATCTACCAAAGAGCCACCACTCATCTACCATAGAGCCACCATTCATCTACCAAAGAGCCACCATTCATCTACCATAGAGCCACCATTCATCTACCATAGAGCCACCTTTCATCTACCATTCAGCCACCATTCATCTACAATTCATCTACCATAGAGCCACCATTCATCTACCATAGAGCTACCATTCATCTACCATAGAGCCACCATTCATCTACCATAGAGCCACCATTCATCTACCATAGAGCCACCACTCATCTACCATAGGGCTAACATTCATCTACCATTCATCCACCACACATCTACCATTCATCTACCATACAGCCACCATTCACCTACCATAGAGCCACCATTCATCTACCATTCATCCACCACTCATCTACCATAGAGCCACTACTCATCTACCATAGGGCCACCTTTCATCTACCATTCAGCCACCATTCATCTTCCATTCATTTACCATAGAGCCACCATTCATCTACCATAAAGCCACCATTCATCTACCATTCATCCACCACTCATCTACCAAAGAGCCACCACTCATCTACCATAGAGCCACCACTCATCTACCATAGAGCTAACATTCATCTACCATTCATCCACCACACATCTACCATTCATCTACCATACAGCTACCATTCACCTACCATAGAGCCACCATTCATCTACCATTCATCCACCACTCATCTACCATAGAGCCACCACTCATCTACCATAGAGCCACCATTCATCTACCATAGAGCCAACATTCATCTACCATAGAGCCACCATTCATCTACCATAGAGCCAACATTAATCTACCATAGGGCTACCATTCACCTACCATTCATCCACCACTCATCTACCATAGAGCCACCATTTATCTACCATAGAGCCACCATTCATCTACCATAGAGCCACCTTTCATCTACCATTCAGCCACCATTCATCTACCATTCATCTACCATAGAGCCACCATTCATCTACCATAAAGCCACCATTCATCTACCATAGAGCCACCATTCATCTACCATAGAGCCACCATTCATCTACCATAGAGCCACCATTCATCTACCATAGAGCCACCATTCATCTACCATAGAGCCACCATTCATCTACCATAGAGCCACCATTCATCTACCATAGAGCCACCATTCATCTACCATAGAGCCACCATTCATCTACCATAGAGCCACAATTAATCTACCATAGGGCTACCATTCATCTACCATTCATCCACCACTCATCTACCATAGAGCCACCATTCATCTACCATAGAGCCACCATTCATCTACCATAGAGCCACCATTCATCTACCATAGAGCCACCATTCATCTACCATAGAGCCACCATTCATCTACCATAGAGCCACCATTCATCTACCATAGAGCCACCACTCATCTACCATTCATCCACCACTCATCTACCAAAGAGCCACCACTCATCTACCATAGAGCCACCATTCATCTACCATAGAGCCACCATTCATCTACCATAGAGCCACCATTCATCTACCATAGAGCCACCTTTCATCTACCATTCAGCCACCATTCATCTACCATTCATCTACCATAGAGCCACCATTCATCTACCATAAAGCCACCATTCATCTACCATAGAGCCACCATTCATCTACCATAGAGCCACCATTCATCTACCATAGAGCCACCATTAATCTACCATAGGGCTACCATTCATCTACCATTCATCCACCACTCATCTACCATAGAGCCACCATTCATCTACCATAGAGCCACCATTCATCTACCATAGAGCCACCATTCATCTACCATAGAGCCACTACTCATCTACCATAGGGCTACCATTTATCTACCGTTCATCCACCACTCATCTACCATAGGGCTACCATTCATCTACCATAGAGCCACCATTCATCTACCATAGAGCCACCATTCATCTACCATAGAGCCACCACTCATCTACCATAGGGCTAACATTCATCTACCATTCATCCACCACACATCTACCATTCATCTACCATACAGCCACCATTCATCTACCAAAGAGCCACCACTCATCTACCATAGAGCCACCATTCATCTACCAAAGAGCCACCATTCATCTACCATTCAGCCACCATTCATCTACCATTCATCTACCATAGGGCTACCATTCATCTACCATAGAGCCACCATTCATCTACCATAGAGCCACCATTCATCTACCATAGAGCCACCACTCATCTACCATAGGGCTAACATTCATCTACCATTCATCCACCACACATCTACCATTCATCTACCATTCATCCACCACTCATCTACCAAAGAGCCACCACTCATCTACCATAGAGCCACCATTCATCTACCAAAGAGACACCATTCATCTACCATAGGGCCACCATTCATCTACCATAGAGCCACCTTTCATCTACCATTCAGCCACCATTCATCTACCATTCATCTACCATAGAGCCACCATTCATCTACCATAAAGCCACCATTCATCTACCATAGAGCCACCATTAATCTACCATAGGGCTACCATTCATCTACCATTCATCCACCACTCATCTACCATAGAGCCACCATTCATCTAACATAGAGCCACCATTCATCTACCATAGAGCCACCACTCATCTACCATTCATCCACCACTCATCTACCAAAGAGCCACCACTCATCTACCATAGAGCCACCATTCATCTACCAAAGAGCCACCATTCATCTACCATAGAGCCACCATTCATCTACCATAGAGCCACCTTTCATCTACCATTCAGCCAGCATTCATCTACAATTCATCTACCATAGAGCCACCATTCATCTACCATAGAGCTACCATTCATCTACCATAGAGCCACCATTCATCTACCATAGAGCCACCATTCATCTACCATAGAGCCACCACTCATCTACCATAGGGCTAACATTCATCTACCATTCATCCACCACACATCTACCATTCATCTACCATACAGCCACCATTCACCTACCATAGAGCCACCATTCATCTACCATTCATCCACCACTCATCTACCATAGAGCCACTACTCATCTACCATAGGGCCACCTTTCATCTACCATTCAGCCACCATTCATCTTCCATTCATTTACCATAGAGCCACCATTCATCTACCATAAAGCCACCATTCATCTACCATTCATCCACCACTCATCTACCAAAGAGCCACCACTCATCTACCATAGAGCCACCACTCATCTACCATAGAGCTAACATTCATCTACCATTCATCCACCACACATCTACCATTCATCTACCATACAGCTACCATTCACCTACCATAGAGCCACCATTCATCTACCATTCATCCACCACTCATCTACCATAGAGCCACCACTCATCTACCATAGAGCCACCATTCATCTACCATAGAGCCAACATTCATCTACCATAGAGCCACCATTCATTCACCACTCATCTACCATTCATCTACCATAGAGCCACCATTCATCTACCATAGAGCCACCATTCATCTACCATTCAGCCACCATTCATCTACCATTCATTTACCATAGAGCCACCATTCATATACCATAAAGCCACCATTCATCTACCATAGAGCCACCATTTATCTACCATAGAGCCACCATTCATCTACCATAGAGCCACCATTCATCTACCATAGAGCCACCATTCATCTACCATAGAGCCGCCATTAATCTACCATAGGGCTACCATTCATCTACCATTCATCCACCACTCATCTACCATAGAGCCACCATTTATCTACCATAGAGCCACCATTCATCTACCATAGAGCCACCTTTCATCTACCATTCAGCCACCATTCATCTACCATTCATCTACCATAGAGCCACCATTCATCTACCATAAAGCCACCATTCATCTACCATAGAGCCACCATTCATCTACCATAGAGCCACCATTCATCTACCATAGAGCCACCATTCATCTACCATAGAGCCACCATTCATCTACCATAGAGCCACCATTCATCTACCATAGAGCCACAATTAATCTACCATAGGGCTACCATTCATCTACCATTCATCTACCATTCATCTATTATAGAGCCACCATTCATCTACCATAAAGCCACCATTCATCTACCATAGAGCCACCATTCATCTACCATAGAGCCACCATTCATCTACCATAGAGCCACCATTCATCTACCATAGAGCCACCATTCATCTACCATAGAGCCACCATTCATCTACCATAGAGCCACCATTCATCTACCATAGAGCCACAATTAATCTACCATAGGGCTACCATTCATCTACCATTCATCCACCACTCATCTACCATAGAGCCACCATTCATCTACCATAGAGCCACCATTCATCTACCATAGAGCCACCATTCATCTACCATAGAGCCACCATTCATCTACCATAGAGCCACCATTCATCTACCATAGAGCCACCATTCATCTACCATAGAGCCACCACTCATCTACCATTCATCCACCACTCATCTACCAAAGAGCCACCACTCATCTACCATAGAGCCACCATTCATCTACCATAGAGCCACCATTCATCTACCATAGAGCCACCATTCATCTACCATAGAGCCACCTTTCATCTACCATTCAGCCACCATTCATCTACCATTCATCTACCATAGAGCCACCATTCATCTACCATAAAGCCACCATTCATCTACCATAGAGCCACCATTCATCTACCATAGAGCCACCATTCATCTACCATAGAGCCACCATTAATCTACCATAGGGCTACCATTCATCTACCATTCATCCACCACTCATCTACCATAGAGCCACCATTCATCTACCATAGAGCCACCATTCATCTACCATAGAGCCACCATTCATCTATCATAGAGCCACTACTCATCTACCATAGGGCTACCATTCATCTACCGTTCATCCACCACTCATCTACCATAGGGCTACCATTCATCTACCATAGAGCCACCATTCATCTACCATAGAGCCACCATTCATCTACCATAGAGCCACCACTCATCTACCATAGGGCTAACATTCATCTACCATTCATCCACCACACATCTACCATTCATCTACCATACAGCCACCATTCATCTACCAAAGAGCCACCACTCATCTACCATAGAGCCACCATTCATCTACCAAAGAGCCACCATTCATCTACCATTCAGCCACCATTCATCTACCATTCATCTACCATAGGGCTACCATTCATCTACCATAGAGCCACCATTCATCTACCATAGAGCCACCATTCATCTACCATAGAGCCACCACTCATCTACCATAGGGCTAACATTCATCTACCATTCATCCACCACACATCTACCATTCATCTACCATTCATCCACCACTCATCTACCAAAGAGCCACCACTCATCTACCATAGAGCCACCATTCATCTACCAAAGAGACACCATTCATCTACCATAGGGCCACCATTCATCTACCATAGAGCCACCTTTCATCTACCATTCAGCCACCATTCATCTACCATTCATCTACCATAGAGCCACCATTCATCTACCATAAAGCCACCATTCATCTACCATAGAGCCACCATTAATCTACCATAGGGCTACCATTCATCTACCATTCATCCACCACTCATCTACCATAGAGCCACTATTCATCTAACATAGAGCCACCATTCATCTACCATAGAGCCACCACTCATCTACCATTCATCCACCACTCATCTACCAAAGAGCCACCACTCATCTACCATAGAGCCACCATTCATCTACCAAAGAGCCACCATTCATCTACCATAGAGCCACCATTCATCTACCATAGAGCCACCTTTCATCTACCATTCAGCCACCATTCATCTACAATTCATCTACCATAGAGCCACCATTCATCTACCATAGAGCTACCATTCATCTACCATAGAGCCACCATTCATCTACCATAGAGCCACCATTCATCTACCATAGAGCCACCATTCATCTACCATAGAGCCACCATTAATCTACCATAGAGCCACCATTCATCTACCATAGAGCCACAATTAATCTACCATAGGGCTACCATTCATCTACCATTCATCCACCACTCATCTACCATAGAGCCACCATTCATCTACCATAGAGCCACCATTCATCTACCATAGAGCCACCATTCATCTACCATAGAGCCACCATTCATCTACCATAGAGCCACCATTCATCTACCATAGAGCCACCATTCATCTACCATAGAGCCACCACTCATCTACCATTCATCCACCACTCATCTACCAAAGAGCCACCACTCATCTCCCATAGAGCCACCATTCATCTACCAAAGAGCCACCATTCATCTACCATAGAGCCACCATTCATCTACCATAGAGCCACCTTTCATCTACCATTCAGCCACCATTAATCTACCATTCATCTACCATAGAGCCACCATTCATCTACAATAAAGCCACCATTCATCTACCATAGAGCCAACATTCATCTACCATAGAGCCACCATTCATCTACCATAGAGCCACCATTCATCTACCATAGAGCCACCATTAATCTACCATAGGGCTACCATTCATCTACCATTCATCCACCACTCATCTACCATAGAGCCACCATTCATCTACCATAGAGCCACCATTCATCTACCATAGAGCCACCATTCATCTACCATAGAGCCACCATTCATCTACCATAGAGCCACCATTCATCTACCATAGAGCCACCATTCATCTACCATAGAGCCACCACTCATCTACCATTCATCCACCACTCATCTACCAAAGAGCCACCACTCATCTACCATAGAGCCACCATTCATCTATCATAGAGCCACCATTCATCTACCATAGAGCCACCATTCATCTACCATAGAGCCACCTTTCATCTACCATTCAGCCACCATTCATCTACCATTCATCTACCATAGAGCCACCATTCATCTACCATAAAGCCACCATTCATCTACCATAGAGCCCACCATTCATCTACCATAGAGCCACCATTCATCTACCATAGAGCCACCATTAATCTACCATAGGGCTACCATTCATCTACCATTCATCCACCACTCATCTACCATAGAGCCACCATTCATCTACCATAGAGCCACCATTCATCTACCATAGAGCCACCATTCATCTACCATAGAACCACTACTCATCTACCATAGGGCTACCATTCATCTACCGTTCATCCACCACTCATCTACCATAGGGCTACCATTCATCTACCATAGAGCCACCATTCATCTACCATAGAGCCACCATTCATCTACCATAGAGCCACCACTCATCTACCATAGGGCTAACATTCATCTACCATTCATCCACCACACATCTACCATTCATCTACCATACAGCCACCATTCATCTACCAAAGAGCCACCACTCATCTACCATAGAGCCACCATTCATCTACCAAAGAGCCACCATTCATCTACCATTCAGCCACCATTCATCTACCATTCATCTACCATAGGGCTACCATTCATCTACCATAGAGCCACCATTCATCTACCATAGAGCCACCATTCATCTACCATAGAGCCACCACTCATCTACCATAGGGCTAACATTCATCTACCATTCATCCACCACACATCTACCATTCATCTACCATTCATCCACCACTCATCTACCAAAGAGCCACCACTCATCTACCATAGAGCCACCATTCATCTACCAAAGAGACACCATTCATCTACCATAGGGCCACCATTCATCTACCATAGAGCCACCTTTCATCTACCATTCAGCCACCATTCATCTACCATTCATCTACCATAGAGCCACCATTCATCTACCATAAAGCCACCATTCATCTACCATAGAGCCACCATTAATCTACCATAGGGCTACCATTCATCTACCATTCATCCACCACTCATCTACCATAGAGCCACCATTCATCTAACATAGAGCCACCATTCATCTACCATAGAGCCACCACTCATCTACCATTCATCCACCACTCATCTACCAAAGAGCCACCACTCATCTACCATAGAGCCACCATTCATCTACCAAAGAGCCACCATTCATCTACCATAGAGCCACCATTCATCTACCATAGAGCCACCTTTCATCTACCATTCAGCCACCATTCATCTACAATTCATCTACCATAGAGCCACCATTCATCTACCATAGAGCTACCATTCATCTACCATAGAGCCACCATTCATCTACCATAGAGCCACCATTCATCTACCATAGAGCCACCATTCATCTACCATAGAGCCACCATTAATCTACCATTCATCCACCACTCATCTACCATAGAGCCACCATTCATCTACCATAGAGCCACCATTCATCTACCATAGAGCCACCATTCATCTACCATAGAGCCACCATTCATCTACCATAGAGCCACCATTCATCTACCATAGAGCCACCATTCATCTACCATAGAGCCACCACTCATCTACCATTCATCCACCACTCATCTACCAAAGAGCCACCACTCATCTCCCATAGAGCCACCATTCATCTACCAAAGAGCCACCATTCATCTACCATAGAGCCACCATTCATCTACCATAGAGCCACCTTTCATCTACCATTCAGCCACCATTAATCTACCATTCATCTACCATAGAGCCACCATTCATCTACAATAAAGCCACCATTCATCTACCATAGAGCCAACATTCATCTACCATAGAGCCACCATTCATCTACCATAGAGCCACCATTCATCTACCATAGAGCCACCATTAATCTACCATAGGGCTACCATTCATCTACCATAGAGCCACCATTCATCTACAATAAAGCCACCATTCATCTACCATAGAGCCACCATTCATCTACCATAGAGCCACCATTCATCTACCATAGAGCCACCATTCATCTACCATAGAGCCACTACTCATCTACCATAGGGCTACCATATATCTACCGTTCATCCACCACTCATCTACCATAGGGCTACCATTCATCTACCATAGAGCCACCATTCATCTACCATAGAGCCACCACTCATCTACCATAGGGCTAACATTCATCTACCATTCATCCACCACACATCTACCATTCATCTACCATACAGCCACCATTCACCTACCATAGAGCCACCATTCATCTACCATTCATCCACCACTCATCTACCATAGAGCCACCACTCATCTACCATAGAGCCACCATTCATCTACCATAGAGCCACCATTCATCTACCATAGAGCCACCATTCATTCACCACTCATCTACCATTCATCTACCATAGAGCAACCATTCATCTACCATAGAGCCACCTTTCATCTACCATTCAGCCACCATTCATCTACCATTCATCTACCATAGAGCCACCATTCATCTACCATAAAGCCACCATTCATCTACCATAGAGCCACCATTTATCTACCATAGAGCCACCATTCATCTACCATAGAGCCACCATTCATCTACCATAGAGCCACCATTAATCTACCATAGGGCTACCATTCATCTACCATTCATCCACCACTCATCTACCATAGAGCCACCATTCATCTACCATAGAGCCACCATTCATCTACCATAGAGCCACCATTCATCTACCATAGAGCCACCATTAATTTACCATAGGGCTACCATTCATCTACCATTCATCCACCACTCATCTACCATAGAGCCACCATTCATCTACCATAGAGTCACCATTCATCTACCATAGAGCCACCACTCATCTACCATTCATCCACCACTCATCTACCAAAGAGCCACCACTCATCTACCATAGAGCCACCATTCATCTACCAAAGAGCCACCATTCATCTACCATAGAGCCACCATTCATCTACCATAGAGCCACCTTTCATCTACCATTCAGCCACCATTCATCTACCATTCATCTACCATAGAGCCACCATTCATCTACCATAAAGCCACCATTCATCTACCATAGAGCCACCATTCATCTACCATAGAGCCACCATTCAACTTCCATAGAGCCACCATTCATCTACCATAGAGCCACCATTCATCTACCATAGAGCCACCATTCATCTACCATAGAGCCACCATTCATCTACCATAGAGCCACAATTAATCTACCATAGGGCTACCATTCATCTACCATTCATCTACCACTCATCTACCATAGAGCCACCATTCATCTACCATAGAGCCACCATTCATCTACCATAGAGCCACCATTCATCTACCATAGAGCCACCATTCATCTACCATAGAGCCACCACTCATCTACCATTCATCCACCACTCATCTACCAAAGAGCCACCACTCATCTACCATAGAGCCACCATTCATCTACCAAAGAGCCACCATTCATCTACCATAGAGCCACCATTCATCTACCATAGAGCCACCATTCATCTACCATAGAGCCACCACTCATCTACCATTCATCCACCACTCATCTACCAAAGAGCCACCACTCATCTACCATAGGGCTAACATTCATCTACCATTCATCCACCACACATCTACCATTCATCTACCATACAGCCACCAATCATCTACCAAAGAGCCACCACTCATCTACCATAGAGCCACCATTCATCTATCAAAGAGCCACCATTCATCTACCATTCAGCCACCATTCATCTACCATTCATCTACCATAGAGCCACCATTCATCTACCATAGAGCCACCACTCATCTACCATAGGGCTAACATTCATCTACCATTCATCCACCACACATCTACCATTCATCTACCATTCATCCACCACTCATCTACCAAAGAGCCACCACTCATCTACCATAGAGCCACCATTCATCTACCAAAGAGCCACCATTCATCTACCATAGGGCCACCATTCATCTACCATAGAGCCACCTTTCATCTACCATTCAGCCACCATTCATCTACCATTCATCTACCATAGAGCCACCATTCATCTACCATAAAGCCACCATTCATCTACCATAGAGCCACCATTAATCTACCATAGGGCTACCATTCATCTACCATTCATCCACCACTCATCTACCATAGAGCCACCATTCATCTACCATAGAGCCACCATTCATCTACCATAGAGCCACCACTCATCTACCATTCATCCACCACTCATCTACCAAAGAGCCACCACTCATCTACCATAGAGCCACCATTCATCTACCAAAGAGCCACCATTCATCTACCATTCAGCCACCATTCATCTACCATTCATCTACCATAGAGCCACCATTCATCTACCATCAAGCCACCATTCATCTACCATAGAGCTACCATTCATCTACCATAGAGCCACCATTCATCTACCATAGAGCCACCATTCATCTACCATAGAGCCACCATTCATCTACCATAGAGCCACCATTAATCTACCATAGAGCCACCATTCATCTACCATAGAGCCACAATTAATCTACCATAGGGCTACCATTCATCTACCATTAATCCACCACTCATCTACCATAGAGCCACCATTCATCTACCATAGAGCCACCATTCATCTACCATAGAGCCACCATTCATCTACCATAGAGCCACCATTCATCTACCATAGAGCCACCATTCATCTACCATAGAGCCACCATTCATCTACCATAGAGCCACCACTCATCTACCATTCATCCACCACTCATCTACCAAAGAGCCACCACTCATCTACCATAGAGCCACCATTCATCTACCAAAGAGCCACCATTCATCTACCATAGAGCCACCATTCATCTACCATAGAGCCACCTTTCATCTACCATTCAGCCACCATTAATCTACCATTCATCTACCATAGAGCCACCATTCATCTACAATAAAGCCACCATTCATCTACCATAGAGCCAACATTCATCTACCATAGAGCCACCATTCATCTACCATAGAGCCACCATTCATCTACCATAGAGCCACCATTAATCTACCATAGGGCTACCATTCATCTACCATAGAGCCACCATTCATCTACAATAAAGCCACCATTCATCTACCATAGAGCCAACATTCATCTACCATAGAGCCACCATTCATCTACCATAGAGCCACCATTCATCTACCATAGAGCCACCATTAATCTACCATAGGGCTACCATTCATCTACCATTCATCCACCACTCATCTACCATAGAGCCACCATTCATCTACCATAGAGCCACCATTCATCTACCATAGAGCCACCATTCATCTACCATAGAGCCACTACTCATCTACCATAGGGCTACCATATATCTACCGTTCATCCACCACTCATCTACCATAGGGCTACCATTCATCTACCATAGAGCCACCATTCATCTACCATAGAGCCACCATTCATCTACCATAGAGCCACCACTCATCTACCATAGGGCTAACATTCATCTACCATTCATCCACCACACATCTACCATTCATCTACCATACAGCCACCATTCACCTACCATAGAGCCACCATTCATCTACCATTCATCCACCACTCATCTACCATAGAGCCACCACTCATCTACCATAGAGCCACCATTCATCTACCATAGAGCCACCATTCATCTACCATAGAGCCACCATTCATTCACCACTCATCTACCATTCATCTACCATAGAGCAACCATTCATCTACCATAGAGCCACCTTTCATCTACCATTCAGCCACCATTCATCTACCATTCATCTACCATAGAGCCACCATTCATCTACCATAAAGCCACCATTCATCTACCATAGAGCCACCATTTATCTACCATAGAGCCACCATTCATCTACCATAGAGCCACCATTCATCTACCATAGAGCCACCATTAATCTACCATAGGGCTACCATTCATCTACCATTCATCCACCACTCATCTACCATAGAGCCACCATTCATCTACCATAGAGCCACCATTCATCTACCATAGAGCCACCATTCATCTACCATAGAGCCACCATTAATCTACCATAGGGCTACCATTCATCTACCATTCATCCACCACTCATCTACCATAGAGCCACCATTCATCTACCATAGAGCCACCATTCATCTACCATAGAGCCACCACTCATCTACCATTCATCCACCATTCATCTACCAAAGAGCCATCACTCATCTACCATAGAGCCACCATTCATCTACCAAAGAGCCACCATTCATCTACCATAGAGCCACCATTCATCTACCATAGAGCCACCTTTCATCTACCATTCAGCCACCATTCATCTACCATTCATCTACCATAGAGCCACCATTCATCTACCATAAAGCCACCATTCATCTACCATAGAGCCACCATTCATCTACCATAGAGCCACCATTCATCTACCATAGAGCCACCATTCATCTACCATAGAGCCACCATTCATCTACCATAGAGCCACCATTCATCTACCATAGAGCCACCATTCATCTACCATAGAGCCACAATTAATCTACCAAAGAGCCACCATTCATCTACCATTCAGCCACCATTCATCTACCATTCATCTACCATAGGGCTACCAATCATCTCCCATAGAGCCACCATTCATCTACCATAGAGCCACCATTCATCTACCATAGAGCCACCACTCATCTACCATAGGGCTAACATTCATCTACCATTCATCCACCACACATCTACCATTCATCTACCATTCATCCACCACTCATCTACCATAGAGCCACCATTCATCTACCATAGAGCCACCATTCATCTACCATAGGGCCACCATTCATCTACCATAGAGCCACCACTCATCTACCATTCATCCACCACTCATCTACCAAAGAGCCACCACTCATCTACCATAGAGCCACCATTCATCTACCATAGAGCCACCATTCATCTACCAAAGAGCCACCATTCATCTTACATAGGGCCACCATTCATCTACCATAGAGCCACCTTTCATCTACCATTCAGCCACCATTCATCTACCATTCATCTACCCTAGAGCCACCATTCATCTACCATAAAGCCACCATTCATCTACCATAGAGCCACCATTAATCTACCATAGGGCTACCATTCATCTACCATTCATCCACCACTCATCTACCATAGAGCCACCATTCATCTACCATAGAGCCACCATTCATCTACCATAGAGCCACCACTCATCTACCATTCATCCACCACTCATCTACCAAAGAGCCACCACTCATCTACCATAGAGCCACCATTCATCTACCAAAGAGCCACCATTCATCTACCATAGAGCCACCATTCATCTACCATAGAGCCACCTTTCATCTACCATTCAGCCACCATTCATCTACCATTCATCTACCATAGAGCCACCATTCATCTACCATCAAGCCACCATTCATCTACCATAGAGCTACCATTCATCTACCATAGAGCCACCATTCATCTACCATAGAGCCACCATTCATCTACCATAGAGCCACCATTCATCTACCATAGAGCCACCATTAATCTACCATAGAGCCACCATTCATCTACCATAGAGCCACAATTAATCTACCATAGGGCTACCATTCATCTACCATTCATCCACCACTCATCTACCATAGAGCCACCATTCATCTACCATAGAGCCACCATTCATCTACCATAGAGCCACCATTCATCTACCATAGAGCCACCATTCATCTACCATAGAGCCACCATTCATCTACCATAGAGCCACCATTCATCTACCATAGAGCCACCACTCATCTACCATTCATCCACCACTCATCTACCAAAGAGCCACCACTCATCTACCATAGAGCCACCATTCATCTACCAAAGAGCCACCATTCATCTACCATAGAGCCACCATTCATCTACCATAGAGCCACCTTTCATCTACCATTCAGCCACCATTAATCTACCATTCATCTACCATAGAGCCACCATTCATCTACAATAAAGCCACCATTCATCCACCACACATCTACCATTCATCTACCATACAGCCACCAATCATCTACCAAAGAGCCACCACTCATCTACGATAGAGCCACCATTAATCTACCATAGGGCTACCATTCATCTACCATAGAGCCACCATTCATCTACAATAAAGCCACCATTCATCTACCATTCATCTACCATAGGGCTACCATTCATCTACCATAGAGCCACCATTCATCTACCATAGAGCCACCATTCATCTACCATAGAGCCACCACTCATCTACCATAGGGCTAACATTCATCTACCATTCATCCACCACACATCTACCATTCATCTACCATTCATCCACCACTCATCTACCAAAGAGCCACCACTCATCTACCATAGAGCCACCATTCATCTACCAAAGAGCCACCATTCATCTACCATAGGGCCACCATTCATCTACCATAGAGCCACCTTTCATCTACCATTCAGCCACCATTCATCTACCATTCATCTACCATAGAGCCACCATTCATCTACCATAAAGCCACCATTCATCTACCATAGAGCCACCATTAATCTACCATAGGGCTACCATTCATCTACCATTCATCCACCACTCATCTACCATAGAGCCACCATTCATCTACCATAGAGCCACCATTCAGCCACCATTCATCTACCATTCATCTACCATAGAGCCACCATTCATCTACCATCAAGCCACCATTCATCTACCATAGAGCTACCATTCATCTACCATAGAGCCACCATTCATCTACCATAGAGCCACCATTCATCTACCATAGAGCCACCATTCATCTACCATAGAGCCACCATTAATCTACCATAGAGCCACCATTCATCTACCATAGAGCCACAATTAATCTACCATAGGGCTACCATTCATCTACCATTCATCCACCACTCATCTACCATAGAGCCACCATTCATCTACCATAGAGCCACCATTCATCTACCATAGAGCCACCATTAATCTACCATAGGGCTACCATTCATCTACCATTCATCCACCACTCATCTACCATAGAGCCACCATTCATCTACCATAGAGCCACCATTCATCTACCATAGAGCCACCATTCATCTACCATAGAGCCACCATTAATCTACCATAGGGCTACCATTCATCTACCATTCATCCACCACTCATCTACCATAGAGCCACCATTCATCTACCATAGAGCCACCATTCATCTACCATAGAGCCACCACTCATCTACCATTCATCCACCACTCATCTACCAAAGAGCCATCACTCATCTACCATAGAGCCACCATTCATCTACCAAAGAGCCACCATTCATCTACCATAGAGCCACCATTCATCTACCATAGAGCCACCTTTCATCTACCATTCAGCCACCATTCATCTACCATTCATCTACCATAGAGCCACCATTCATCTACCATAAAGCCACCATTCATCTACCATAGAGCCACCATTCATCTACCATAGAGCCACCATTCATCTACCATAGAGCCACCATTCATCTACCATAGAGCCACCATTCATCTACCATAGAGCCACCATTCATCTACCATAGAGCCACCATTCATCTACCATAGAGCCACAATTAATCTACCATAGGGCTACCATTCATCTACCATTCATCTACCATTCATCTACCATAGAGCCACCATTCATCTACCATAGAGCCACCATTCATCTACCATAGAGCCACAAATAATCTACCATAGGGCTGCCATTCATCTACCATTCATCCACCACTCATCTACCATAGAGCCACCATTCATCTACCATAAAGCCACCATTCATCTACCATAGAGCCACCATTTATCTACCATAGAGCCACCATTAATCTACCATAGAGCCACCATTCATCTACCATAGAGCCACCACTCATCTACCATAGGGCTAACATTCATCTACCATTCATCCACCACACATCTACCATTCATCTACCATACACCCACCATTCACCTACCATAGAGCCACCATTCATCTACCATTCATCCACCACTCATCTACCATAGAGCCACCAATCATATACCATAGAGCCACCATTCATCTACCATAGAGCCACCATTCATCTACCATAGAGCCACCATTCATTCACCACTCATCTACCATTCATCTACCATAGAGCAACCATTCATCTACCATAGAGCCACCTTTCATCTACCATTCAGCCACCATTCATCTACCATTCATCTACCATTCATCTACCATAGAGCCACCATTCATCTACCATAAAGCCACCATTCATCTACCATAGAGCCACCATTTATCTACCATAGAGCCAGCATTCATCTACCATAGAGCCACCATTCATCTACCATAGAGCCACCATTAATCTACCATAGGGCTACCATTCATCTACCATTCATCCACCACTCATCTACCATAGAGCCACCATTCATCTACCATAGAGCCACCATTCATCTACCATAGAGCCACCATTCATCTACCATAGAGCCACCATTAATCTACCATAGGGCTACCATTCATCTACCATTCATCCACCACTCATCTACCATAGAGCCACCATTCATCTACCATAGAGCCACCATTCATCTACCATAGAGCCACCACTCATCTACCATTCATCCACCACTCATCTACCAAAGAGCCACCACTCATCTACCATAGAGCCACCATTCATCTACCAAAGAGCCACCATTCATCTACCATAGAGCCACCATTCATCTACCATAGAGCCACCATTCATCTACCATAGAGCCACCATTCATCTACCATAGAGCCACCACTCATCTACCATTCATCCACCACTCATCTACCAAAGAGCCACAACTCATCTACCATAGAGCCACCATTCATCTACCATAGAGCCACCATTCATCTACCATAGAGCCACCATTCATCTACCATAGAGCCAACTTTCATCTACCATTCAGCCACCATTCATCTACCATTCATCTACCATAGAGCCACCATACATCTACCATAAAGCCACCATTCATCTACCATAGAGCCACCATTTATCTACCATAGAGCCACCATTCATCTACCATAGAGCCACTATTCATCTACCATAGAGCCACCATTCATCTACCATAGAGCCACCATTAATCTACCATAGGGCTACCATTCATCTACCATTCATCCACCACTCATCTACCATAGAGCCACCATTCATCTACCAAAGAGCCACCATTCATCTACCATAGAGCCACTACTCATCTACCATAGGGCTACCATTCATCTACCGTTCATCCACCACTCATCTACCATAGGGCTACCATTCATCTACCATTCATCCACCACACATCTACCATTCATCTACCATACAGCTACCATTCACCTACCATAGAGCCACCATTCATCTACCATTCATCCACCACTCATCTACCATTCATCTACCATAGGGCTACCATTCATCTACCATAGAGCCACCATTCATCTACCATAGAGCCACCATTCATCTACCATAGAGCCACCACTCATCTACCATAGGGCTAACATTCATCTACCATTCATCCACCACACATCTACCATTCATCTACCATTCATCCACCACTCATCTACCAAAGAGCCACCACTCATCTACCATAGAGCCACCATTCATCTACCAAAGAGCCACCATTCATCTACCATAGGGCCACCATTCATCTACCATAGAGCCACCTTTCATCTACCATTCAGCCACCATTCATCTACCATTCATCTACCATAGAGCCACCATTCATCTACCATAAAGCCACCATTCATCTACCATAGAGCCACCATTAATCTACCATAGGGCTACCATTCATCTACCATTCATCCACCACTCATCTACCATAGAGCCACCATTCATCTACCATAGAGCCACCATTCAGCCACCATTCATCTACCATTCATCTACCATAGAGCCACCATTCATCTACCATCAAGCCACCATTCATCTACCATAGAGCTACCATTCATCTACCATAGAGCCACCATTCATCTACCATAGAGCCACCATTCATCTACCATAGAGCCACCATTCATCTACCATAGAGCCACCATTAATCTACCATAGAGCCACCATTCATCTACCATAGAGCCACAATTAATCTACCATAGGGCTACCATTCATCTACCATTCATCCACCACTCATCTACCATAGAGCCACCATTCATCTACCATAGAGCCACCATTCATCTACCATAGAGCCACCATTAATCTACCATAGGGCTACCATTCATCTACCATTCATCCACCACTCATCTACCATAGAGCCACCATTCATCTACCATAGAGCCACCATTCATCTACCATAGAGCCACCATTCATCTACCATAGAGCCACCATTAATCTACCATAGGGCTACCATTCATCTACCATTCATCCACCACTCATCTACCATAGAGCCACCATTCATCTACCATAGAGCCACCATTCATCTACCATAGAGCCACCACTCATCTACCATTCATCCACCACTCATCTACCAAAGAGCCATCACTCATCTACCATAGAGCCACCATTCATCTACCAAAGAGCCACCATTCATCTACCATAGAGCCACCATTCATCTACCATAGAGCCACCTTTCATCTACCATTCAGCCACCATTCATCTACCATTCATCTACCATAGAGCCACCATTCATCTACCATAAAGCCACCATTCATCTACCATAGAGCCACCATTCATCTACCATAGAGCCACCATTCATCTACCATAGAGCCACCATTCATCTACCATAGAGCCACCATTCATCTACCATAGAGCCACCATTCATCTACCATAGAGCCACCATTCATCTACCATAGAGCCACAATTAATCTACCATAGGGCTACCATTCATCTACCATTCATCTACCATTCATCTACCATAGAGCCACCATTCATCTACCATAGAGCCACCATTCATCTACCATAGAGCCACAATTAATCTACCATAGGGCTGCCATTCATCTACCATTCATCCACCACTCATCTACCATAGAGCCACCATTCATCTACCATAAAGCCACCATTCATCTACCATAGAGCCACCATTTATCTACCATAGAGCCACCATTAATCTACCATAGAGCCACCATTCATCTACCATAGAGCCACCACTCATCTACCATAGGGCTAACATTCATCTACCATTCATCCACCACACATCTACCATTCATCTACCATACACCCACCATTCACCTACCATAGAGCCACCATTCATCTACCATTCATCCACCACTCATCTACCATAGAGCCACCAATCATATACCATAGAGCCACCATTCATCTACCATAGAGCCACCATTCATCTACCATAGAGCCACCATTCATTCACCACTCATCTACCATTCATCTACCATAGAGCAACCATTCATCTACCATAGAGCCACCTTTCATCTACCATTCAGCCACCATTCATCTACCATTCATCTACCATTCATCTACCATAGAGCCACCATTCATCTACCATAAAGCCACCATTCATCTACCATAGAGCCACCATTTATCTACCATAGAGCCAGCATTCATCTACCATAGAGCCACCATTCATCTACCATAGAGCCACCATTAATCTACCATAGGGCTACCATTCATCTACCATTCATCCACCACTCATCTACCATAGAGCCACCATTCATCTACCATAGAGCCACCATTCATCTACCATAGAGCCACCATTCATCTACAATAGAGCCACCATTAATCTACCATAGGGCTACCATTCATCTACCATTCATCCACCACTCATCTACCATAGAGCCACCATTCATCTACCATAGAGCCACCATTCATCTACCATAGAGCCACCACTCATCTACCATTCATCCACCACTCATCTACCAAAGAGCCACCACTCATCTACCATAGAGCCACCATTCATCTACCAAAGAGCCACCATTCATCTACCATAGAGCCACCATTCATCTACCATAGAGCCACCATTCATCTACCATAGAGCCACCATTCATCTACCATAGAGCCACCACTCATCTACCATTCATCCACCACTCATCTACCAAAGAGCCACAACTCATCTACCATAGAGCCACCATTCATCTACCATAGAGCCACCATTCATCTACCATAGAGCCACCATTCATCTACCATAGAGCCAACTTTCATCTACCATTCAGCCACCATTCATCTACCATTCATCTACCATAGAGCCACCATACATCTACCATAAAGCCACCATTCATCTACCATAGAGCCACCATTTATCTACCATAGAGCCACCATTCATCTACCATAGAGCCACTATTCATCTACCATAGAGCCACCATTCATCTACCATAGAGCCACCATTAATCTACCATAGGGCTACCATTCATCTACCATTCATCCACCACTCATCTACCATAGAGCCACCATTCATCTACCAAAGAGCCACCATTCATCTACCATAGAGCCACTACTCATCTACCATAGGGCTACCATTCATCTACCGTTCATCCACCACTCATCTACCATAGGGCTACCATTCATCTACCATTCATCCACCACACATCTACCATTCATCTACCATACAGCTACCATTCACCTACCATAGAGCCACCATTCATCTACCATTCATCCACCACTCATCTACCATAGAGCCACCACTCATCTACCATAGGGCTAACATTCATCTACCATTCATCCACCACACATCTACCATTCATCTACCATACAGCTACCATTCACCTACCATAGAGCCACCATTCATCTACCATTCATCCACCACTCATCTACCATAGAGCCACCACTCATCTACCATAGAGCCACCATTCATCTACCATAGAGCCACCATTCATCTACCATAGAGCCACCATTCATTCACCACTCATCTACCATTCATCTACCATAGAGCCACCATTCATCTACCATAGAGCCACCATTCATCTACCATAGGGCCACCTTTCATCTACCATTCAGCCACCATTCATCTACCATTCATTTACCATAGAGCCACCATTCATCTACCATAAAGCCACCATTCATCTACCATAGAGCCAACATTTATCTACCATAGAGCCACCATTCATCTACCATAGAGCCACCATTCATCTACCATAGAGCCACCATTCATCTACCATAGAGCCGCCATTAATCTACCATAGGGCTACCATTCATCTACCATTCATCCACCACTCATCTACCATAGAGCCACCATTTATCTACCATAGAGCCACCATTCATCTACCATAAAGCCACCATTCATCTACCATAAAGCCACCATTCATCTACCATAGAGCCACCATTCATCTACCATAGAGCCACCACTGGTCTACCATAGAGCCACCATTCATCTACCATAGAGCCGCCATTAATCTACCATAGGGCTACTATTCATCTACCATTCATCCACCATTCATCTACCATAGAGCCACCATTCATCTACCATAGAGCCACCATTCATTCACCACTCATCTACCATTCATCTACCATAGAGCAACCATTCATCTACCATAGAGCCACCTTTCATCTACCATTCAGCCACCATTCATCTACCATTCATCTACCATTCATCTACCATAGAGCCACCATTCATCTACCATAAAGCCACCATTCATCTACCATAGAGCCACCATTTATCTACCATAGAGCCACCATTCATCTAACATAGAGCCACCATTCATCTACCATAGAGCCACCATTAATCTACCATAGGGCTACCATTCATCTACCATTCATCCACCACTCATCTACCATAGAGCCACCATTCATCTACCATAGAGCCACCATTCATCTACCATAGAGCCACCATTCATCTACCATAGAGCCACCATTAATCTACCATAGGGCTACCATTCATCTACCATTCATGCACCACTCATCTACCATAGAGCCACCATTCATCTACCATAGAGCCACCATTCATCTACCATAGAGCCACCACTCATCTACCATTCATCCACCACTCATCTACCAAAGAGCCACCACTCATCTACCATAGAGCCACCATTCATCTACCAAAGAGCCACCATTCATCTACCATAGAGCCACCATTCATCTACCATAGAGCCACCATTCATCTACCATAGAGCCACCATTCATCTACCATAGAGCCACCACTCATCTACCATTCATCCACCACTCATCTACCAAAGAGCCACAACTCATCTACCATAGAGCCACCATTCATCTACCATAGAGCCACCATTCATCTACCATAGAGCCACCATTCATCTACCATAGAGCCACCTTTCATCTACCATTCAGCCACCATTCATCTACCATTCATCTACCATAGAGCCACCATTCATCTACCATCAAGCCACCATTCATCTACCATAGAGCCACCATTTATCTACCATAGAGCCACCATTCATCTACCATAGAGCCACTATTCATCTACCATAGAGCCACCATTCATCTACCATAGAGCCACCATTAATCTACCATAGGGCTACCATTCATCTACCATTCATCCACCACTCATCTACCATAGAGCCACCATTCATCTACCAAAGAGCCACCATTCATCTACCATAGAGCCACTACTCATCTACCATAGGGCTACCATTCATCTACCGTTCATCCACCACTCATCTACCATAGGGCTACCATTCATCTACCATTCATCCACCACACATCTACCATTCATCTACCATACAGCTACCATTCACCTACCATAGAGCCACCATTCATCTACCATTCATCCACCACCCATCTACCATAGAGCCACCACTCATCTACCATAGGGCTAACATTCATCTACCATTCATCCACCACACATCTACCATTCATCTACCATACAGCTACCATTCACCTACCATAGAGCCACCATTCATCTACCATTCATCCACCACTCATCTACCATAGAGCCACCACTCATCTACCATAGAGCCACCATTCATCTACCATAGAGCCACCATTCATCTACCATAGAGCCACCATTCATTCACCACTCATCTACCATTCATCTACCATAGAGCCACCATTCATCTACCATAGAGCCACCATTCATCTACCATAGGGCCACCTTTCATCTACCATTCAGCCACCATTCATCTACCATTCATTTACCATAGAGCCACCATTCATCTACCATAAAGCCACCATTCATCTACCATAGAGCCAACATTTATCTACCATAGAGCCACCATTCATCTACCATAGAGCCACCATTCATCTACCATAGAGCCACCATTCATCTACCATAGAGCCGCCATTAATCTACCATAGGGCTACCATTCATCTACCATTCATCCACCACTCATCTACCATAGAGCCACCATTTATCTACCATAGAGCCACCATTCATCTACCATAAAGCCACCATTCATCTACCATAAAGCCACCATTCATCTACCATAGAGCCACCATTCATCTACCATAGAGCCACCACTGGTCTACCATAGAGCCACCATTCATCTACCATAGAGCCGCCATTAATCTACCATAGGGCTACTATTCATCTACCATTCATCCACCATTCATCTACCATAGAGCCACCATTCATCTACCATAGAGTCACCACTCATCTTCCATTCATCCACCACTCATCTACCAAAGAGCCACCACTCATCTACCATAGAGCCACCATTCATCTACCATAGAGCCACAATTCATCTACCATAGAGCCACCATTCATCTACAATAGAGCCACCTTTCATCTACCATTCAGCCACCATTCATCTACCATTCATCTACCATAGAGCCACCATTCATCTACCATAAAGCCACCATTCATCTACCATAAAACCACCATTTATCTACCATTAGCCACCATTCATCTACCATAGAGCCACCATTCATCTACCATAGAGCCACCATTCATCTACCATAGAGCCACCATTAATCTACCATAGGGTTACCATTCATCTACCATTCATCCACCACTCATCTACCATAGAGCCACCATTCATCTACCATAGAGCCACCATTCATCTACCATAGAGCCACCACTCATCTACCATTCATCCACCACTCATCTACCAAAGAGCCACCACTCATCTACCATAGAGCCACCATTCATCTACCATAGAGCCACAATTCATCTATCATAGAGCCACCATTCATCTACCATAGAGCCACCTTTCAAATACCATTCAGCCACCATTCATCTACCATTCATCTACCATAGAGCCACCATTCATCTACCATAAAGCCACCAATCATCTACCATAGAGCCAACATTTATCTACCATAGAGCCACCATTCATCTACCATAGAGCCACCATTCATCTACCATAGAGCCACCATTCATCTACCATAGAGCCACCACTCATCTACCATAGGGCTAACATTCATCTACCATAGAGCCACCATTCATCTACCATAGAGCCACCATTCATCTACCATAGAGCCACCACTCATCTACCATAGGGCTAACATTCATATACCATTCATCCACCACACATCTACCATTCATCTACCATTCATCCACCACTCATCTACCAAAGAGCCACCACTCATCTACCATAGAGCCACCATTCATCTACCAAAGAGCCACCATTCATCTACCATAGGGCCACCATTCATCTACCATAGAGCCACCTTTCATCTACCATTCAGCCACCATTCATCTACCATTCATCTACCATAGAGCCACCATTCATCTACCATAAAGCCACCATTCATCTACCATAGAGCCACCATTAATCTACCATAGGGCTACCATTCATCTACCATTCATCCACCACTCATCTACCATAGAGCCACCATTCATCTACCATAGAGCCACCATTCATCTACCATAGAGCCACCACTCATCTACCATTCATCCACCACTCATCTACCAAAGAGCCACCACTCATCTACCATAGAGCCACCATTCATCTACCAAAGAGCCACCATTCATCTACCATTCAGCCACCATTCATCTACCATTCATCTACCATAGAGCCACCATTCATCTACCATCAAGCCACCATTCATCTACCATAGAGCTACCATTCATCTACCATAGAGCCACCATTCATCTACCATAGAGCCACCATTCATCTACCATAGAGCCACCATTCATCTACCATAGAGCCACCATTAATCTACCATAGAGCCACCATTCATCTACCATAGAGCCACAATTAATCTACCATAGGGCTACCATTCATCTACCATTCATCCACCACTCATCTACCATAGAGCCACCATTCATCTACCATAGAGCCACCATTCATCTACCATAGAGCCACCATTCATCTACCATAGAGCCACCATTAATCTACCATAGAGCCACCATTCATCTACCATAGAGCCACAATTAATCCACCACACATCTACCATTCATCTACCATACAGCCACCATTCATCTACCAAAGAGCCACCACTCATCTACCATAGAGCCACCATTCATCTACCAAAGAGCCACCATTCATCTACCATTCAGCCACCATTCATCTACCATTCATCTACCATAGGGCTACCATTCATCTACCATAGAGCCACCATTCATCTACCATAGAGCCACCATTCATCTACCATAGAGCCACCACTCATCTACCATAGGGCTAACATTCATCTACCATTCATCCACCACACATCTACCATTCATCTACCATTCATCCACCACTCATCTACCATAGAGCCACCATTCATCTACCATAGAGCCACCATTCATCTACCATAGGGCCACCATTCATCTACCATAGAGCCACCACTCATCTACCATTCATCCACCACTCATCTACCAAAGAGCCACCACTCATCTACCATAGAGCCACCATTCATCTACCATAGAGCCACCATTCATCTACCAAAGAGCCACCATTCATCTTACATAGGGCCACCATTCATCTACCATAGAGCCACCTTTCATCTACCATTCAGCCACCATTCATCTACCATTCATCTACCCTAGAGCCACCATTCATCTACCATAAAGCCACCATTCATCTACCATAGAGCCACCATTAATCTACCATAGGGCTACCATTCATCTACCATTCATCCACCACTCATCTACCATAGAGCCACCATTCATCTACCATAGAGCCACCATTCATCTACCATAGAGCCACCACTCATCTACCATTCATCCACCACTCATCTACCAAAGAGCCACCACTCATCTACCATAGAGCAACCATTCATCTACCAAAGAGCCACCATTCATCTACCATAGAGCCACCATTCATCTACCATAGAGCCACCTTTCATCTACCATTCAGCCACCATTCATCTACCATTCATCTACCATAGAGCCACCATTCATCTACCATCAAGCCACCATTCATCTACCATAGAGCTACCATTCATCTACCATAGAGCCACCATTCATCTACCATAGAGCCACCATTCATCTATCATAGAGCCACCATTCATCTACCATAGAGCCACCTTTCAAATACCATTCAGCCACCATTCATCTACCATTCATCTACCATAGAGCCACCATTCATCTACCATAAAGCCACCAATCATCTACCATAGAGCCAACATTTATCTACCATAGAGCCACCATTCATCTACCATAGAGCCACCATTCATCTACCATAGAGCCACCATTCATCTACCATAGAGCCACCACTCATCTACCATAGGGCTAACATTCATCTACCATAGAGCCACCATTCATCTACCATAGAGCCACCATTCATCTACCATAGAGCCACCACTCATCTACCATAGGGCTAACATTCATATACCATTCATCCACCACACATCTACCATTCATCTACCATTCATCCACCACTCATCTACCAAAGAGCCACCACTCATCTACCATAGAGCCACCATTCATCTACCAAAGAGCCACCATTCATCTACCATAGGGCCACCATTCATCTACCATAGAGCCACCTTTCATCTACCATTCAGCCACCATTCATCTACCATTCATCTACCATAGAGCCACCATTCATCTACCATAAAGCCACCATTCATCTACCATAGAGCCACCATTAATCTACCATACGGCTACCATTCATCTACCATTCATCCACCACTCATCTACCATAGAGCCACCATTCATCTACCATAGAGCCACCATTCATCTACCATAGAGCCACCACTCATCTACCATTCATCCACCACTCATCTACCAAAGAGCCACCACTCATCTACCATAGAGCCAACATTCATCTACCAAAGAGCCACCATTCATCTACCATTCAGCCACCATTCATCTACCATTCATCTACCATAGGGCTACCATTCATCTACCATTCATCCACCACTCATCTACCATAGAGCCACCATTCATCTACCATAGAGCCACCATTCATCTACCATAGAGCCACCATTCATCTACCATAGAGCCACCATTAATCTACCATAGAGCCACCATTCATCTACCAAAGAGCCACAATTAATCCACCACACATCTACCATTCATCTACCATACAGCCACCATTCATCTACCAAAGAACCACCACTCATCTACCATAGAACCACCATTCATCTACCAAAGAGCCACCATTCATCTACCATTCAGCCACCATTCATCTACCATTCATCTACCATAGGGCTACCATTCATCTACCATAGAGCCACCATTCATCTACCATAGAGCCACCATTCATCTACCATAGAGCCACCACTCATCTACCATAGGGCTAACATTCATCTACCATTCATCCACCACACATCTACCATTCATCTACCATTCATCCACCACTCATCTACCATAGAGCCACCATTCATCTACCATAGAGCCACCATTCATCTACCATAGGGCCACCATTCATCTACCATAGAGCCACCACTCATCTACCATTCATCCACCACTCATCTACCAAAGAGCCACCACTCATCTACCATAGAGCCACCATTCATCTACCATAGAGCCACCATTCATCTACCAAAGAGCCACCATTCATCTTACATAGGGCCACCATTCATCTACCATAGAGCCACCTTTCATCTACCATTCAGCCACCATTCATCTACCATTCATCTACCCTAGAGCCACCATTCATCTACCATAAAGCCACCATTCATCTACCATAGAGCCACCATTAATCTACCATAGGGCTACCATTCATCTACCATTCATCCACCACTCATCTACCATAGAGCCACCATTCATCTACCATAGAGCCACCATTCATCTACCATAGAGCCACCACTCATCTACCATTCATCCACCACTCATCTACCAAAGAGCCACCACTCATCTACCATAGAGCCACCATTCATCTACCAAAGAGCCACCATTCATCTACCATAGAGCCACCATTCATCTACCATAGAGCCACCTTTCATCTACCATTCAGCCACCATTCATCTACCATTCATCTACCATAGAGCCACCATTCATCTACCATCAAGCCACCATTCATCTACCATAGAGCTACCATTCATCTACCATAGAGCCACCATTCATCTACCATAGAGCCACCATTCATCTACCATAGAGCCACCATTCATCTACCATAGAGCCACCATTAATCTACCATAGAGCCACCATTCATCTACCATAGAGCCACCACTCATCTACCATTCATCCACCACTCATCTACCAAAGAGCCACCACTCATCTACCATAGAGCCACCATTCATCTACCAAAGAGCCACCATTCATCTACCATAGAGCCACCACTCATCTACCATAGGGCTAACATTCATCTACCATTCATCCACCACACATCTACCATTCATCTACCATACAGCCACCAATCATCTACCAAAGAGCCACCACTCATCTACCATAGAGCCACCATTCATCTATCAAAGAGCCACCATTCATCTACCATTCAGCCACCATTCATCTACCATTCATCTACCATAGGGCTACCATTCATCTACCATAGAGCCACCATTCATCTACCATAGAGCCACCATTCATCTACCATAGAGCCACCACTCATCTACCATAGGGCTAACATTCATCTACCATTCATCCACCACACATCTACCATTCATCTACCATTCATCCACCACTCATCTACCAAAGAGCCACCACTCATCTACCATAGAGCCACCATTTATCTACCAAAGAGCCACCATTCATCTACCATAGGGCCACCATTCATCTACCATAGAGCCACCTTTCATCTACCATTCAGCCACCATTCATCTACCATTCATCTACCATAGAGCCACCATTCATCTACCATAAAGCCACCATTCATCTACCATAGAGCCACCATTAATCTACCATAGGGCTACCATTCATCTACCATTCATCCACCACTCATCTACCATAGAGCCACCATTCATCTACCATAGAGCCACCATTCATCTACCATAGAGCCACCACTCATCTACCATTCATCCACCACTCATCTACAAAAGAGCCACCACTCATCTACCATAGAGCCACCATTCATCTACCAAAGAGCCACCATTCATCTACCATTCAGCCACCATTCATCTACCATTCATCTACCATAGAGCCACCATTCATCTACCATCAAGCCACCATTCATCTACCATAGAGCTACCATTCATCTACCATAGAGCCACCATTCATCTACCATAGAGCCACCATTCATCTACCATAGAGCCACCATTCATCTACCATAGAGCCACCATTAATCTACCATAGAGCCACCATTCATCTACCATAGAGCCACAATTAATCTACCATAGGGCTACCATTCATCTACCATTCATCCACCACTCATCTATCATAGAGCCACCATTCATCTACCATAGAGCCACCATTCATCTACCATAGAGCCACCATTCATCTACCATAGAGCCACCATTCATCTACCATAGAGCCACCATTCATCTACCATAGAGCCACCATTCATCTACCATAGAGCCACCACTCATCTACCATTCATCCACCACTCATCTACCAAAGAGCCACCACTCATCTACCATAGAGCCACCATTCATCTACCAAAGAGCCACCATTCATCTACCATTCAGCCACCATTCATCTACCATTCATCTACCATAGGGCTACCATTCATCTACCATAGAGCCACCATTCATCTACCATAGAGCCACCATTCATCTACCATAGAGCCACCACTCATCTACCATAGGGCTAACATTCATCTACCATTCATCCACCACACATCTACCATTCATCTACCATTCATCCACCACTCATCTACCAAAGAGCCACCACTCATCTACCATAGAGCCACCATTCATCTACCATAGAGCCACCATTCATCTACCATAGAGCCACCATTCATCTACCATAGAGCCACCACTCATCTACCATTCATCCACCACTCATCTACCAAAGAGCCACCACTCATCTACCATAGAGCCACCATTCATCTACCATAGAGCCACCATTCATCTACCATAGAGCCACCATTAATCTACCATAGAGCCACCATTCATCTACCATAGAGCCACAATTAATCTACCATAGGGCTACCATTCATCTACCATTCATCCACCACTCATCTACCATAGAGCCACCATTCATCTACCATAGAGCCACCATTCATCTACCATAGAGCCACCATTAATCTACCATAGGGCTACCATTCATCTACCATTCATCCACCACTCATCTACCATAGAGCCACCATTCATCTACCATAGAGCCACCATTCATCTACCATAGAGCCACCATTCATCTACCATAGAGCCACCATTAATCTACCATAGGGCTACCATTCATCTACCATTCATCCACCACTCATCTACCATAGAGCCACCATTCATCTACCATAGAGCCACCATTCATCTACCATAGAGCCACCACTCATCTACCATTCATCCACCACTCATCTACCAAAGAGCCATCACTCATCTACCATAGAGCCACCATTCATCTACCAAAGAGCCACCATTCATCTACCATAGAGCCACCATTCATCTACCATAGAGCCACCTTTCATCTACCATTCAGCCACCATTCATCTACCATTCATCTACCATAGAGCCACCATTCATCTACCATAAAGCCACCATTCATCTACCATAGAGCCACCATTCATCTACCATAGAGCCACCATTCATCTACCATAGAGCCACCATTCATCTACCATAGAGCCACCATTCATCTACCATAGAGCCACCATTCATCTACCATAGAGCCACCATTCATCTACCATAGAGCCACAATTAATCTACCATAGGGCTACCATTCATCTACCATTCATCTACCATTCATCTACCATAGAGCCACCATTCATCTACCATAGAGCCACCATTCATCTACCATAGAGCCACAATTAATCTACCATAGGGCTGCCATTCATCTACCATTCATCCACCACTCATCTACCATAGAGCCACCATTCATCTACCATAAAGCCACCATTCATCTACCATAGAGCCACCATTTATCTACCATAGAGCCACCATTAATCTACCATAGAGCCACCATTCATCTACCATAGAGCCACCACTCATCTACCATAGGGCTAACATTCATCTACCATTCATCCACCACACATCTACCATTCATCTACCATACACCCACCATTCACCTACCATAGAGCCACCATTCATCTACCATTCATCCACCACTCATCTACCATAGAGCCACCAATCATATACCATAGAGCCACCATTCATCTACCATAGAGCCACCATTCATCTACCATAGAGCCACCATTCATTCACCACTCATCTACCATTCATCTACCATAGAGCAACCATTCATCTACCATAGAGCCACCTTTCATCTACCATTCAGCCACCATTCATCTACCATTCATCTACCATTCATCTACCATAGAGCCACCATTCATCTACCATAAAGCCACCATTCATCTACCATAGAGCCACCATTTATCTACCATAGAGCCAGCATTCATCTACCATAGAGCCACCATTCATCTACCATAGAGCCACCATTAATCTACCATAGGGCTACCATTCATCTACCATTCATCCACCACTCATCTACCATAGAGCCACCATTCATCTACCATAGAGCCACCATTCATCTACCATAGAGCCACCATTCATCTACAATAGAGCCACCATTAATCTACCATAGGGCTACCATTCATCTACCATTCATCCACCACTCATCTACCATAGAGCCACCATTCATCTACCATAGAGCCACCATTCATCTACCATAGAGCCACCACTCATCTACCATTCATCCACCACTCATCTACCAAAGAGCCACCACTCATCTACCATAGAGCCACCATTCATCTACCAAAGAGCCACCATTCATCTACCATAGAGCCACCATTCATCTACCATAGAGCCACCATTCATCTACCATAGAGCCACCATTCATCTACCATAGAGCCACCACTCATCTACCATTCATCCACCACTCATCTACCAAAGAGCCACAACTCATCTACCATAGAGCCACCATTCATCTACCATAGAGCCACCATTCATCTACCATAGAGCCACCATTCATCTACCATAGAGCCAACTTTCATCTACCATTCAGCCACCATTCATCTACCATTCATCTACCATAGAGCCACCATACATCTACCATAAAGCCACCATTCATCTACCATAGAGCCACCATTTATCTACCATAGAGCCACCATTCATCTACCATAGAGCCACTATTCATCTACCATAGAGCCACCATTCATCTACCATAGAGCCACCATTAATCTACCATAGGGCTACCATTCATCTACCATTCATCCACCACTCATCTACCATAGAGCCACCATTCATCTACCAAAGAGCCACCATTCATCTACCATAGAGCCACTACTCATCTACCATAGGGCTACCATTCATCTACCGTTCATCCACCACTCATCTACCATAGGGCTACCATTCATCTACCATTCATCCACCACACATCTACCATTCATCTACCATACAGCTACCATTCACCTACCATAGAGCCACCATTCATCTACCATTCATCCACCACTCATCTACCATAGAGCCACCACTCATCTACCATAGGGCTAACATTCATCTACCATTCATCCACCACACATCTACCATTCATCTACCATACAGCTACCATTCACCTACCATAGAGCCACCATTCATCTACCATTCATCCACCACTCATCTACCATAGAGCCACCACTCATCTACCATAGAGCCACCATTCATCTACCATAGAGCCACCATTCATCTACCATAGAGCCACCATTCATTCACCACTCATCTACCATTCATCTACCATAGAGCCACCATTCATCTACCATAGAGCCACCATTCATCTACCATAGGGCCACCTTTCATCTACCATTCAGCCACCATTCATCTACCATTCATTTACCATAGAGCCACCATTCATCTACCATAAAGCCACCATTCATCTACCATAGAGCCAACATTTATCTACCATAGAGCCACCATTCATCTACCATAGAGCCACCATTCATCTACCATAGAGCCACCATTCATCTACCATAGAGCCGCCATTAATCTACCATAGGGCTACCATTCATCTACCATTCATCCACCACTCATCTACCATAGAGCCACCATTTATCTACCATAGAGCCACCATTCATCTACCATAAAGCCACCATTCATCTACCATAAAGCCACCATTCATCTACCATAGAGCCACCATTCATCTACCATAGAGCCACCACTGGTCTACCATAGAGCCACCATTCATCTACCATAGAGCCGCCATTAATCTACCATAGGGCTACTATTCATCTACCATTCATCCACCATTCATCTACCATAGAGCCACCATTCATCTACCATAGAGCCACCATTCATTCACCACTCATCTACCATTCATCTACCATAGAGCAACCATTCATCTACCATAGAGCCACCTTTCATCTACCATTCAGCCACCATTCATCTACCATTCATCTACCATTCATCTACCATAGAGCCACCATTCATCTACCATAAAGCCACCATTCATCTACCATAGAGCCACCATTTATCTACCATAGAGCCACCATTCATCTAACATAGAGCCACCATTCATCTACCATAGAGCCACCATTAATCTACCATAGGGCTACCATTCATCTACCATTCATCCACCACTCATCTACCATAGAGCCACCATTCATCTACCATAGAGCCACCATTCATCTACCATAGAGCCACCATTCATCTACCATAGAGCCACCATTAATCTACCATAGGGCTACCATTCATCTACCATTCATGCACCACTCATCTACCATAGAGCCACCATTCATCTACCATAGAGCCACCATTCATCTACCATAGAGCCACCACTCATCTACCATTCATCCACCACTCATCTACCAAAGAGCCACCACTCATCTACCATAGAGCCACCATTCATCTACCATAGAGCCACCACTCATCTACCATAGGGCTAACATTCATCTACCATTCATCCACCACACATCTACCATTCATCTACCATACAGCCACCAATCATCTACCAAAGAGCCACCACTCATCTACCATAGAGCCACCATTCATCTATCAAAGAGCCACCATTCATCTACCATTCAGCCACCATTCATCTACCATTCATCTACCATAGGGCTACCATTCATCTACCATAGAGCCACCATTCATCTACCATAGAGCCACCATTCATCTACCATAGAGCCACCACTCATCTACCATAGGGCTAACATTCATCTACCATTCATCCACCACACATCTACCATTCATCTACCATTCATCCACCACTCATCTACCAAAGAGCCACCACTCATCTACCATAGAGCCACCATTTATCTACCAAAGAGCCACCATTCATCTACCATAGGGCCACCATTCATCTACCATAGAGCCACCTTTCATCTACCATTCAGCCACCATTCATCTACCATTCATCTACCATAGAGCCACCATTCATCTACCATAAAGCCACCATTCATCTACCATAGAGCCACCATTAATCTACCATAGGGCTACCATTCATCTACCATTCATCCACCACTCATCTACCATAGAGCCACCATTCATCTACCATAGAGCCACCATTCATCTACCATAGAGCCACCACTCATCTACCATTCATCCACCACTCATCTACAAAAGAGCCACCACTCATCTACCATAGAGCCACCATTCATCTACCAAAGAGCCACCATTCATCTACCATTCAGCCACCATTCATCTACCATTCATCTACCATAGAGCCACCATTCATCTACCATCAAGCCACCATTCATCTACCATAGAGCTACCATTCATCTACCATAGAGCCACCATTCATCTACCATAGAGCCACCATTCATCTACCATAGAGCCACCATTCATCTACCATAGAGCCACCATTAATCTACCATAGAGCCACCATTCATCTACCATAGAGCCACAATTAATCTACCATAGGGCTACCATTCATCTACCATTCATCCACCACTCATCTATCATAGAGCCACCATTCATCTACCATAGAGCCACCATTCATCTACCATAGAGCCACCATTCATCTACCATAGAGCCACCATTCATCTACCATAGAGCCACCATTCATCTACCATAGAGCCACCATTCATCTACCATAGAGCCACCACTCATCTACCATTCATCCACCACTCATCTACCAAAGAGCCACCACTCATCTACCATAGAGCCACCATTCATCTACCAAAGAGCCACCATTCATCTACCATTCAGCCACCATTCATCTACCATTCATCTACCATAGGGCTACCATTCATCTACCATAGAGCCACCATTCATCTACCATAGAGCCACCATTCATCTACCATAGAGCCACCACTCATCTACCATAGGGCTAACATTCATCTACCATTCATCCACCACACATCTACCATTCATCTACCATTCATCCACCACTCATCTACCAAAGAGCCACCACTCATCTACCATAGAGCCACCATTCATCTACCATAGAGCCACCATTCATCTACCATAGAGCCACCATTCATCTACCATAGAGCCACCACTCATCTACCATTCATCCACCACTCATCTACCAAAGAGCCACCACTCATCTACCATAGAGCCACCATTCATCTACCATAGAGCCACCATTCATCTACCATAGAGCCACCATTAATCTACCATAGAGCCACCATTCATCTACCATAGAGCCACAATTAATCTACCATAGGGCTACCATTCATCTACCATTCATCCACCACTCATCTACCATAGAGCCACCATTCATCTACCATAGAGCCACCATTCATCTACCATAGAGCCACCATTAATCTACCATAGGGCTACCATTCATCTACCATTCATCCACCACTCATCTACCATAGAGCCACCATTCATCTACCATAGAGCCACCATTCATCTACCATAGAGCCACCATTCATCTACCATAGAGCCACCATTAATCTACCATAGGGCTACCATTCATCTACCATTCATCCACCACTCATCTACCATAGAGCCACCATTCATCTACCATAGAGCCACCATTCATCTACCATAGAGCCACCACTCATCTACCATTCATCCACCACTCATCTACCAAAGAGCCATCACTCATCTACCATAGAGCCACCATTCATCTACCAAAGAGCCACCATTCATCTACCATAGAGCCACCATTCATCTACCATAGAGCCACCTTTCATCTACCATTCAGCCACCATTCATCTACCATTCATCTACCATAGAGCCACCATTCATCTACCATAAAGCCACCATTCATCTACCATAGAGCCACCATTCATCTACCATAGAGCCACCATTCATCTACCATAGAGCCACCATTCATCTACCATAGAGCCACCATTCATCTACCATAGAGCCACCATTCATCTACCATAGAGCCACCATTCATCTACCATAGAGCCACAATTAATCTACCATAGGGCTACCATTCATCTACCATTCATCTACCATTCATCTACCATAGAGCCACCATTCATCTACCATAGAGCCACCATTCATCTACCATAGAGCCACAATTAATCTACCATAGGGCTGCCATTCATCTACCATTCATCCACCACTCATCTACCATAGAGCCACCATTCATCTACCATAAAGCCACCATTCATCTACCATAGAGCCACCATTTATCTACCATAGAGCCACCATTAATCTACCATAGAGCCACCATTCATCTACCATAGAGCCACCACTCATCTACCATAGGGCTAACATTCATCTACCATTCATCCACCACACATCTACCATTCATCTACCATACACCCACCATTCACCTACCATAGAGCCACCATTCATCTACCATTCATCCACCACTCATCTACCATAGAGCCACCAATCATATACCATAGAGCCACCATTCATCTACCATAGAGCCACCATTCATCTACCATAGAGCCACCATTCATTCACCACTCATCTACCATTCATCTACCATAGAGCAACCATTCATCTACCATAGAGCCACCTTTCATCTACCATTCAGCCACCATTCATCTACCATTCATCTACCATTCATCTACCATAGAGCCACCATTCATCTACCATAAAGCCACCATTCATCTACCATAGAGCCACCATTTATCTACCATAGAGCCAGCATTCATCTACCATAGAGCCACCATTCATCTACCATAGAGCCACCATTAATCTACCATAGGGCTACCATTCATCTACCATTCATCCACCACTCATCTACCATAGAGCCACCATTCATCTACCATAGAGCCACCATTCATCTACCATAGAGCCACCATTCATCTACAATAGAGCCACCATTAATCTACCATAGGGCTACCATTCATCTACCATTCATCCACCACTCATCTACCATAGAGCCACCATTCATCTACCATAGAGCCACCATTCATCTACCATAGAGCCACCACTCATCTACCATTCATCCACCACTCATCTACCAAAGAGCCACCACTCATCTACCATAGAGCCACCATTCATCTACCAAAGAGCCACCATTCATCTACCATAGAGCCACCATTCATCTACCATAGAGCCACCATTCATCTACCATAGAGCCACCATTCATCTACCATAGAGCCACCACTCATCTACCATTCATCCACCACTCATCTACCAAAGAGCCACAACTCATCTACCATAGAGCCACCATTCATCTACCATAGAGCCACCATTCATCTACCATAGAGCCACCATTCATCTACCATAGAGCCAACTTTCATCTACCATTCAGCCACCATTCATCTACCATTCATCTACCATAGAGCCACCATACATCTACCATAAAGCCACCATTCATCTACCATAGAGCCACCATTTATCTACCATAGAGCCACCATTCATCTACCATAGAGCCACTATTCATCTACCATAGAGCCACCATTCATCTACCATAGAGCCACCATTAATCTACCATAGGGCTACCATTCATCTACCATTCATCCACCACTCATCTACCATAGAGCCACCATTCATCTACCAAAGAGCCACCATTCATCTACCATAGAGCCACTACTCATCTACCATAGGGCTACCATTCATCTACCGTTCATCCACCACTCATCTACCATAGGGCTACCATTCATCTACCATTCATCCACCACACATCTACCATTCATCTACCATACAGCTACCATTCACCTACCATAGAGCCACCATTCATCTACCATTCATCCACCACTCATCTACCATAGAGCCACCACTCATCTACCATAGGGCTAACATTCATCTACCATTCATCCACCACACATCTACCATTCATCTACCATACAGCTACCATTCACCTACCATAGAGCCACCATTCATCTACCATTCATCCACCACTCATCTACCATAGAGCCACCACTCATCTACCATAGAGCCACCATTCATCTACCATAGAGCCACCATTCATCTACCATAGAGCCACCATTCATTCACCACTCATCTACCATTCATCTACCATAGAGCCACCATTCATCTACCATAGAGCCACCATTCATCTACCATAGGGCCACCTTTCATCTACCATTCAGCCACCATTCATCTACCATTCATTTACCATAGAGCCACCATTCATCTACCATAAAGCCACCATTCATCTACCATAGAGCCAACATTTATCTACCATAGAGCCACCATTCATCTACCATAGAGCCACCATTCATCTACCATAGAGCCACCATTCATCTACCATAGAGCCGCCATTAATCTACCATAGGGCTACCATTCATCTACCATTCATCCACCACTCATCTACCATAGAGCCACCATTTATCTACCATAGAGCCACCATTCATCTACCATAAAGCCACCATTCATCTACCATAAAGCCACCATTCATCTACCATAGAGCCACCATTCATCTACCATAGAGCCACCACTGGTCTACCATAGAGCCACCATTCATCTACCATAGAGCCGCCATTAATCTACCATAGGGCTACTATTCATCTACCATTCATCCACCATTCATCTACCATAGAGCCACCATTCATCTACCATAGAGCCACCATTCATTCACCACTCATCTACCATTCATCTACCATAGAGCAACCATTCATCTACCATAGAGCCACCTTTCATCTACCATTCAGCCACCATTCATCTACCATTCATCTACCATTCATCTACCATAGAGCCACCATTCATCTACCATAAAGCCACCATTCATCTACCATAGAGCCACCATTTATCTACCATAGAGCCACCATTCATCTAACATAGAGCCACCATTCATCTACCATAGAGCCACCATTAATCTACCATAGGGCTACCATTCATCTACCATTCATCCACCACTCATCTACCATAGAGCCACCATTCATCTACCATAGAGCCACCATTCATCTACCATAGAGCCACCATTCATCTACCATAGAGCCACCATTAATCTACCATAGGGCTACCATTCATCTACCATTCATGCACCACTCATCTACCATAGAGCCACCATTCATCTACCATAGAGCCACCATTCATCTACCATAGAGCCACCACTCATCTACCATTCATCCACCACTCATCTACCAAAGAGCCACCACTCATCTACCATAGAGCCACCATTCATCTACCAAAGAGCCACCATTCATCTACCATAGAGCCACCATTCATCTACCATAGAGCCACCATTCATCTACCATAGAGCCACCATTCATCTACCATAGAGCCACCACTCATCTACCATTCATCCACCACTCATCTACCAAAGAGCCACAACTCATCTACCATAGAGCCACCATTCATCTACCATAGAGCCACCATTCATCTACCATAGAGCCACCATTCATCTACCATAGAGCCACCTTTCATCTACCATTCAGCCACCATTCATCTACCATTCATCTACCATAGAGCCACCATTCATCTACCATCAAGCCACCATTCATCTACCATAGAGCCACCATTTATCTACCATAGAGCCACCATTCATCTACCATAGAGCCACTATTCATCTACCATAGAGCCACCATTCATCTACCATAGAGCCACCATTAATCTACCATAGGGCTACCATTCATCTACCATTCATCCACCACTCATCTACCATAGAGCCACCATTCATCTACCAAAGAGCCACCATTCATCTACCATAGAGCCACTACTCATCTACCATAGGGCTACCATTCATCTACCGTTCATCCACCACTCATCTACCATAGGGCTACCATTCATCTACCATTCATCCACCACACATCTACCATTCATCTACCATACAGCTACCATTCACCTACCATAGAGCCACCATTCATCTACCATTCATCCACCACCCATCTACCATAGAGCCACCACTCATCTACCATAGGGCTAACATTCATCTACCATTCATCCACCACACATCTACCATTCATCTACCATACAGCTACCATTCACCTACCATAGAGCCACCATTCATCTACCATTCATCCACCACTCATCTACCATAGAGCCACCACTCATCTACCATAGAGCCACCATTCATCTACCATAGAGCCACCATTCATCTACCATAGAGCCACCATTCATTCACCACTCATCTACCATTCATCTACCATAGAGCCACCATTCATCTACCATAGAGCCACCATTCATCTACCATAGGGCCACCTTTCATCTACCATTCAGCCACCATTCATCTACCATTCATTTACCATAGAGCCACCATTCATCTACCATAAAGCCACCATTCATCTACCATAGAGCCAACATTTATCTACCATAGAGCCACCATTCATCTACCATAGAGCCACCATTCATCTACCATAGAGCCACCATTCATCTACCATAGAGCCGCCATTAATCTACCATAGGGCTACCATTCATCTACCATTCATCCACCACTCATCTACCATAGAGCCACCATTTATCTACCATAGAGCCACCATTCATCTACCATAAAGCCACCATTCATCTACCATAAAGCCACCATTCATCTACCATAGAGCCACCATTCATCTACCATAGAGCCACCACTGGTCTACCATAGAGCCACCATTCATCTACCATAGAGCCGCCATTAATCTACCATAGGGCTACTATTCATCTACCATTCATCCACCATTCATCTACCATAGAGCCACCATTCATCTACCATAGAGTCACCACTCATCTTCCATTCATCCACCACTCATCTACCAAAGAGCCACCACTCATCTACCATAGAGCCACCATTCATCTACCATAGAGCCACAATTCATCTACCATAGAGCCACCATTCATCTACAATAGAGCCACCTTTCATCTACCATTCAGCCACCATTCATCTACCATTCATCTACCATAGAGCCACCATTCATCTACCATAAAGCCACCATTCATCTACCATAAAACCACCATTTATCTACCATTAGCCACCATTCATCTACCATAGAGCCACCATTCATCTACCATAGAGCCACCATTCATCTACCATAGAGCCACCATTAATCTACCATAGGGTTACCATTCATCTACCATTCATCCACCACTCATCTACCATAGAGCCACCATTCATCTACCATAGAGCCACCATTCATCTACCATAGAGCCACCACTCATCTACCATTCATCCACCACTCATCTACCAAAGAGCCACCACTCATCTACCATAGAGCCACCATTCATCTACCATAGAGCCACAATTCATCTATCATAGAGCCACCATTCATCTACCATAGAGCCACCTTTCAAATACCATTCAGCCACCATTCATCTACCATTCATCTACCATAGAGCCACCATTCATCTACCATAAAGCCACCAATCATCTACCATAGAGCCAACATTTATCTACCATAGAGCCACCATTCATCTACCATAGAGCCACCATTCATCTACCATAGAGCCACCATTCATCTACCATAGAGCCACCACTCATCTACCATAGGGCTAACATTCATCTACCATAGAGCCACCATTCATCTACCATAGAGCCACCATTCATCTACCATAGAGCCACCACTCATCTACCATAGGGCTAACATTCATATACCATTCATCCACCACACATCTACCATTCATCTACCATTCATCCACCACTCATCTACCAAAGAGCCACCACTCATCTACCATAGAGCCACCATTCATCTACCAAAGAGCCACCATTCATCTACCATAGGGCCACCATTCATCTACCATAGAGCCACCTTTCATCTACCATTCAGCCACCATTCATCTACCATTCATCTACCATAGAGCCACCATTCATCTACCATAAAGCCACCATTCATCTACCATAGAGCCACCATTAATCTACCATAGGGCTACCATTCATCTACCATTCATCCACCACTCATCTACCATAGAGCCACCATTCATCTACCATAGAGCCACCATTCATCTACCATAGAGCCACCACTCATCTACCATTCATCCACCACTCATCTACCAAAGAGCCACCACTCATCTACCATAGAGCCACCATTCATCTACCAAAGAGCCACCATTCATCTACCATTCAGCCACCATTCATCTACCATTCATCTACCATAGAGCCACCATTCATCTACCATCAAGCCACCATTCATCTACCATAGAGCTACCATTCATCTACCATAGAGCCACCATTCATCTACCATAGAGCCACCATTCATCTACCATAGAGCCACCATTCATCTACCATAGAGCCACCATTAATCTACCATAGAGCCACCATTCATCTACCATAGAGCCACAATTAATCTACCATAGGGCTACCATTCATCTACCATTCATCCACCACTCATCTACCATAGAGCCACCATTCATCTACCATAGAGCCACCATTCATCTACCATAGAGCCACCATTCATCTACCATAGAGCCACCATTAATCTACCATAGAGCCACCATTCATCTACCATAGAGCCACAATTAATCCACCACACATCTACCATTCATCTACCATACAGCCACCATTCATCTACCAAAGAGCCACCACTCATCTACCATAGAGCCACCATTCATCTACCAAAGAGCCACCATTCATCTACCATTCAGCCACCATTCATCTACCATTCATCTACCATAGGGCTACCATTCATCTACCATAGAGCCACCATTCATCTACCATAGAGCCACCATTCATCTACCATAGAGCCACCACTCATCTACCATAGGGCTAACATTCATCTACCATTCATCCACCACACATCTACCATTCATCTACCATTCATCCACCACTCATCTACCATAGAGCCACCATTCATCTACCATAGAGCCACCATTCATCTACCATAGGGCCACCATTCATCTACCATAGAGCCACCACTCATCTACCATTCATCCACCACTCATCTACCAAAGAGCCACCACTCATCTACCATAGAGCCACCATTCATCTACCATAGAGCCACCATTCATCTACCAAAGAGCCACCATTCATCTTACATAGGGCCACCATTCATCTACCATAGAGCCACCTTTCATCTACCATTCAGCCACCATTCATCTACCATTCATCTACCCTAGAGCCACCATTCATCTACCATAAAGCCACCATTCATCTACCATAGAGCCACCATTAATCTACCATAGGGCTACCATTCATCTACCATTCATCCACCACTCATCTACCATAGAGCCACCATTCATCTACCATAGAGCCACCATTCATCTACCATAGAGCCACCACTCATCTACCATTCATCCACCACTCATCTACCAAAGAGCCACCACTCATCTACCATAGAGCAACCATTCATCTACCAAAGAGCCACCATTCATCTACCATAGAGCCACCATTCATCTACCATAGAGCCACCTTTCATCTACCATTCAGCCACCATTCATCTACCATTCATCTACCATAGAGCCACCATTCATCTACCATCAAGCCACCATTCATCTACCATAGAGCTACCATTCATCTACCATAGAGCCACCATTCATCTACCATAGAGCCACCATTCATCTATCATAGAGCCACCATTCATCTACCATAGAGCCACCTTTCAAATACCATTCAGCCACCATTCATCTACCATTCATCTACCATAGAGCCACCATTCATCTACCATAAAGCCACCAATCATCTACCATAGAGCCAACATTTATCTACCATAGAGCCACCATTCATCTACCATAGAGCCACCATTCATCTACCATAGAGCCACCATTCATCTACCATAGAGCCACCACTCATCTACCATAGGGCTAACATTCATCTACCATAGAGCCACCATTCATCTACCATAGAGCCACCATTCATCTACCATAGAGCCACCACTCATCTACCATAGGGCTAACATTCATATACCATTCATCCACCACACATCTACCATTCATCTACCATTCATCCACCACTCATCTACCAAAGAGCCACCACTCATCTACCATAGAGCCACCATTCATCTACCAAAGAGCCACCATTCATCTACCATAGGGCCACCATTCATCTACCATAGAGCCACCTTTCATCTACCATTCAGCCACCATTCATCTACCATTCATCTACCATAGAGCCACCATTCATCTACCATAAAGCCACCATTCATCTACCATAGAGCCACCATTAATCTACCATACGGCTACCATTCATCTACCATTCATCCACCACTCATCTACCATAGAGCCACCATTCATCTACCATAGAGCCACCATTCATCTACCATAGAGCCACCACTCATCTACCATTCATCCACCACTCATCTACCAAAGAGCCACCACTCATCTACCATAGAGCCAACATTCATCTACCAAAGAGCCACCATTCATCTACCATTCAGCCACCATTCATCTACCATTCATCTACCATAGGGCTACCATTCATCTACCATTCATCCACCACTCATCTACCATAGAGCCACCATTCATCTACCATAGAGCCACCATTCATCTACCATAGAGCCACCATTCATCTACCATAGAGCCACCATTAATCTACCATAGAGCCACCATTCATCTACCAAAGAGCCACAATTAATCCACCACACATCTACCATTCATCTACCATACAGCCACCATTCATCTACCAAAGAACCACCACTCATCTACCATAGAACCACCATTCATCTACCAAAGAGCCACCATTCATCTACCATTCAGCCACCATTCATCTACCATTCATCTACCATAGGGCTACCATTCATCTACCATAGAGCCACCATTCATCTACCATAGAGCCACCATTCATCTACCATAGAGCCACCACTCATCTACCATAGGGCTAACATTCATCTACCATTCATCCACCACACATCTACCATTCATCTACCATTCATCCACCACTCATCTACCATAGAGCCACCATTCATCTACCATAGAGCCACCATTCATCTACCATAGGGCCACCATTCATCTACCATAGAGCCACCACTCATCTACCATTCATCCACCACTCATCTACCAAAGAGCCACCACTCATCTACCATAGAGCCACCATTCATCTACCATAGAGCCACCATTCATCTACCAAAGAGCCACCATTCATCTTACATAGGGCCACCATTCATCTACCATAGAGCCACCTTTCATCTACCATTCAGCCACCATTCATCTACCATTCATCTACCCTAGAGCCACCATTCATCTACCATAAAGCCACCATTCATCTACCATAGAGCCACCATTAATCTACCATAGGGCTACCATTCATCTACCATTCATCCACCACTCATCTACCATAGAGCCACCATTCATCTACCATAGAGCCACCATTCATCTACCATAGAGCCACCACTCATCTACCATTCATCCACCACTCATCTACCAAAGAGCCACCACTCATCTACCATAGAGCCACCATTCATCTACCAAAGAGCCACCATTCATCTACCATAGAGCCAACATTTATCTACCATAGAGCCACCATTCATCTACCATAGAGCCACCATTCATCTACCATAGAGCCACCATTCATCTACCATAGAGCCACCACTCATCTACCATAGGGCTAACATTCATCTACCATAGAGCCACCATTCATCTACCATAGAGCCACCATTCATCTACCATAGAGCCACCACTCATCTACCATAGGGCTAACATTCATATACCATTCATCCACCACACATCTACCATTCATCTACCATTCATCCACCACTCATCTACCAAAGAGCCACCACTCATCTACCATAGAGCCACCATTCATCTACCAAAGAGCCACCATTCATCTACCATAGGGCCACCATTCATCTACCATAGAGCCACCTTTCATCTACCATTCAGCCACCATTCATCTACCATTCATCTACCATAGAGCCACCATTCATCTACCATAAAGCCACCATTCATCTACCATAGAGCCACCATTAATCTACCATAGGGCTACCATTCATCTACCATTCATCCACCACTCATCTACCATAGAGCCACCATTCATCTACCATAGAGCCACCATTCATCTACCATAGAGCCACCACTCATCTACCATTCATCCACCACTCATCTACCAAAGAGCCACCACTCATCTACCATAGAGCCACCATTCATCTACCAAAGAGCCACCATTCATCTACCATTCAGCCACCATTCATCTACCATTCATCTACCATAGAGCCACCATTCATCTACCATCAAGCCACCATTCATCTACCATAGAGCTACCATTCATCTACCATAGAGCCACCATTCATCTACCATAGAGCCACCATTCATCTACCATAGAGCCACCATTCATCTACCATAGAGCCACCATTAATCTACCATAGAGCCACCATTCATCTACCATAGAGCCACAATTAATCTACCATAGGGCTACCATTCATCTACCATTCATCCACCACTCATCTACCATAGAGCCACCATTCATCTACCATAGAGCCACCATTCATCTACCATAGAGCCACCATTCATCTACCATAGAGCCACCATTAATCTACCATAGAGCCACCATTCATCTACCATAGAGCCACAATTAATCCACCACACATCTACCATTCATCTACCATACAGCCACCATTCATCTACCAAAGAGCCACCACTCATCTACCATAGAGCCACCATTCATCTACCAAAGAGCCACCATTCATCTACCATTCAGCCACCATTCATCTACCATTCATCTACCATAGGGCTACCATTCATCTACCATAGAGCCACCATTCATCTACCATAGAGCCACCATTCATCTACCATAGAGCCACCACTCATCTACCATAGGGCTAACATTCATCTACCATTCATCCACCACACATCTACCATTCATCTACCATTCATCCACCACTCATCTACCATAGAGCCACCATTCATCTACCATAGAGCCACCATTCATCTACCATAGGGCCACCATTCATCTACCATAGAGCCACCACTCATCTACCATTCATCCACCACTCATCTACCAAAGAGCCACCACTCATCTACCATAGAGCCACCATTCATCTACCATAGAGCCACCATTCATCTACCAAAGAGCCACCATTCATCTTACATAGGGCCACCATTCATCTACCATAGAGCCACCTTTCATCTACCATTCAGCCACCATTCATCTACCATTCATCTACCCTAGAGCCACCATTCATCTACCATAAAGCCACCATTCATCTACCATAGAGCCACCATTAATCTACCATAGGGCTACCATTCATCTACCATTCATCCACCACTCATCTACCATAGAGCCACCATTCATCTACCATAGAGCCACCATTCATCTACCATAGAGCCACCACTCATCTACCATTCATCCACCACTCATCTACCAAAGAGCCACCACTAATCTACCATAGAGCAACCATTCATCTACCAAAGAGCCACCATTCATCTACCATAGAGCCACCATTCATCTACCATAGAGCCACCTTTCATCTACCATTCAGCCACCATTCATCTACCATTCATCTACCATAGAGCCACCATTCATCTACCATCAAGCCACCATTCATCTACCATAGAGCTACCATTCATCTACCATAGAGCCACCATTCATCTACCATAGAGCCACCATTCATCTATCATAGAGCCACCATTCATCTACCATAGAGCCACCTTTCAAATACCATTCAGCCACCATTCATCTACCATTCATCTACCATAGAGCCACCATTCATCTACCATAAAGCCACCAATCATCTACCATAGAGCCAACATTTATCTACCATAGAGCCACCATTCATCTACCATAGAGCCACCATTCATCTACCATAGAGCCACCATTCATCTACCATAGAGCCACCACTCATCTACCATAGGGCTAACATTCATCTACCATAGAGCCACCATTCATCTACCATAGAGCCACCATTCATCTACCATAGAGCCACCACTCATCTACCATAGGGCTAACATTCATATACCATTCATCCACCACACATCTACCATTCATCTACCATTCATCCACCACTCATCTACCAAAGAGCCACCACTCATCTACCATAGAGCCACCATTCATCTACCAAAGAGCCACCATTCATCTACCATAGGGCCACCATTCATCTACCATAGAGCCACCTTTCATCTACCATTCAGCCACCATTCATCTACCATTCATCTACCATAGAGCCACCATTCATCTACCATAAAGCCACCATTCATCTACCATAGAGCCACCATTAATCTACCATACGGCTACCATTCATCTACCATTCATCCACCACTCATCTACCATAGAGCCACCATTCATCTACCATAGAGCCACCATTCATCTACCATAGAGCCACCACTCATCTACCATTCATCCACCACTCATCTACCAAAGAGCCACCACTCATCTACCATAGAGCCAACATTCATCTACCAAAGAGCCACCATTCATCTACCATTCAGCCACCATTCATCTACCATTCATCTACCATAGGGCTACCATTCATCTACCATTCATCCACCACTCATCTACCATAGAGCCACCATTCATCTACCATAGAGCCACCATTCATCTACCATAGAGCCACCATTCATCTACCATAGAGCCACCATTAATCTACCATAGAGCCACCATTCATCTACCAAAGAGCCACAATTAATCCACCACACATCTACCATTCATCTACCATACAGCCACCATTCATCTACCAAAGAACCACCACTCATCTACCATAGAACCACCATTCATCTACCAAAGAGCCACCATTCATCTACCATTCAGCCACCATTCATCTACCATTCATCTACCATAGGGCTACCATTCATCTACCATAGAGCCACCATTCATCTACCATAGAGCCACCATTCATCTACCATAGAGCCACCACTCATCTACCATAGGGCTAACATTCATCTACCATTCATCCACCACACATCTACCATTCATCTACCATTCATCCACCACTCATCTACCATAGAGCCACCATTCATCTACCATAGAGCCACCATTCATCTACCATAGGGCCACCATTCATCTACCATAGAGCCACCACTCATCTACCATTCATCCACCACTCATCTACCAAAGAGCCACCACTCATCTACCATAGAGCCACCATTCATCTACCATAGAGCCACCATTCATCTACCAAAGAGCCACCATTCATCTTACATAGGGCCACCATTCATCTACCATAGAGCCACCTTTCATCTACCATTCAGCCACCATTCATCTACCATTCATCTACCCTAGAGCCACCATTCATCTACCATAAAGCCACCATTCATCTACCATAGAGCCACCATTAATCTACCATAGGGCTACCATTCATCTACCATTCATCCACCACTCATCTACCATAGAGCCACCATTCATCTACCATAGAGCCACCATTCATCTACCATAGAGCCACCACTCATCTACCATTCATCCACCACTCATCTACCAAAGAGCCACCACTCATCTACCATAGAGCCACCATTCATCTACCAAAGAGCCACCATTCATCTACCATAGAGCCACCATTCATCTACCATAGAGCCACCTTTCATCTACCATTCAGCCACCATTCATCTACCATTCATCTACCATAGAGCCACCATTCATCTACCATCAAGCCACCATTCATCTACCATAGAGCTACCATTCATCTACCATAGAGCCACCATTCATCTACCATAGAGCCACCATTCATCTACCATAGAGCCACCATTCATCTACCATAGAGCCACCATTAATCTACCATAGAGCCACCATTCATCTACCATAGAGCCACCACTCATCTACCATTCATCCACCACTCATCTACCAAAGAGCCACCACTCATCTACCATAGAGCCACCATTCATCTACCAAAGAGCCACCATTCATCTACCATAGAGCCACCACTCATCTACCATAGGGCTAACATTCATCTACCATTCATCCACCACACATCTACCATTCATCTACCATACAGCCACCAATCATCTACCAAAGAGCCACCACTCATCTACCATAGAGCCACCATTCATCTATCAAAGAGCCACCATTCATCTACCATTCAGCCACCATTCATCTACCATTCATCTACCATAGGGCTACCATTCATCTACCATAGAGCCACCATTCATCTACCATAGAGCCACCATTCATCTACCATAGAGCCACCACTCATCTACCATAGGGCTAACATTCATCTACCATTCATCCACCACACATCTACCATTCATCTACCATTCATCCACCACTCATCTACCAAAGAGCCACCACTCATCTACCATAGAGCCACCATTTATCTACCAAAGAGCCACCATTCATCTACCATAGGGCCACCATTCATCTACCATAGAGCCACCTTTCATCTACCATTCAGCCACCATTCATCTACCATTCATCTACCATAGAGCCACCATTCATCTACCATAAAGCCACCATTCATCTACCATAGAGCCACCATTAATCTACCATAGGGCTACCATTCATCTACCATTCATCCACCACTCATCTACCATAGAGCCACCATTCATCTACCATAGAGCCACCATTCATCTACCATAGAGCCACCACTCATCTACCATTCATCCACCACTCATCTACAAAAGAGCCACCACTCATCTACCATAGAGCCACCATTCATCTACCAAAGAGCCACCATTCATCTACCATTCAGCCACCATTCATCTACCATTCATCTACCATAGAGCCACCATTCATCTACCATCAAGCCACCATTCATCTACCATAGAGCTACCATTCATCTACCATAGAGCCACCATTCATCTACCATAGAGCCACCATTCATCTACCATAGAGCCACCATTCATCTACCATAGAGCCACCATTAATCTACCATAGAGCCACCATTCATCTACCATAGAGCCACAATTAATCTACCATAGGGCTACCATTCATCTACCATTCATCCACCACTCATCTATCATAGAGCCACCATTCATCTACCATAGAGCCACCATTCATCTACCATAGAGCCACCATTCATCTACCATAGAGCCACCATTCATCTACCATAGAGCCACCATTCATCTACCATAGAGCCACCATTCATCTACCATAGAGCCACCACTCATCTACCATTCATCCACCACTCATCTACCAAAGAGCCACCACTCATCTACCATAGAGCCACCATAGCTACCATAGAGCCACTATTCATCTACCATAGAGCCACCATTCATCTACCATAGAGCCACCATTAATCTACCATAGGGCTACCATTCATCTACCATTCATCCACCACTCATCTACCATAGAGCCACCATTCATCTACCAAAGAGCCACCATTCATCTACCATAGAGCCACTACTCATCTACCATAGGGCTACCATTCATCTACCGTTCATCCACCACTCATCTACCATAGGGCTACCATTCATCTACCATTCATCCACCACACATCTACCATTCATCTACCATACAGCTACCATTCACCTACCATAGAGCCACCATTCATCTACCATTCATACACCACTCATCTACCATAGAGCCACCACTCATCTACCATAGGGCTAACATTCATCTACCATTCATCCACCACACATCTACCATTCATCTACCATACAGCTACCATTCACCTACCATAGAGCCACCATTCATCTACCATTCATCCACCACTCATCTACCATAGAGCCACCACTCATCTACCATAGAGCCACCATTCATCTACCATAGAGCCACCATTCATCTACCATAGAGCCACCATTCATTCACCACTCATCTACCATTCATCTACCATAGAGCCACCATTCATCTACCATAGAGCCACCATTCATCTACCATAGGGCCACCTTTCATCTACCATTCAGCCACCATTCATCTACCATTCATTTACCATAGAGCCACCATTCATCTACCATAAAGCCACCATTCATCTACCATAGAGCCAACATTTATCTACCATAGAGCCACCATTCATCTACCATAGAGCCACCATTCATCTACCATAGAGCCACCATTCATCTACCATAGAGCCGCCATTAATCTACCATAGGGCTACCATTCATCTACCATTCATCCACCACTCATCTACCATAGAGCCACCATTTATCTACCATAGAGCCACCATTCATCTACCATAAAGCCACCATTCATCTACCATAAAGCCACCATTCATCTACCATAGAGCCACCATTCATCTACCATAGAGCCACCACTGGTCTACCATAGAGCCACCATTCATCTACCATAGAGCCGCCATTAATCTACCATAGGGCTACTATTCATCTACCATTCATCCACCATTCATCTACCATAGAGCCACCATTCATCTACCATAGAGTCACCACTCATCTACCATTCATCCACCACTCATCTACCAAAGAGCCACCACTCATCTACCATAGAGCCACAATTCATCTACCATAGAGCCACCATTCATCTACCATAGAGCCACAATTCATCTACCATAGAGCCACCATTCATCTACAATAGAGCCACCTTTCATCTACCATTCAGCCACCATTCATCTACCATTCATCTACCATAGAGCCACCATTCATCTACCATAAAGCCACCATTCATCTACCATAAAGCCACCATTTATCTACCATTAGCCACCATTCATCTACCATAGAGCCACCATTCATCTACCATAGAGCCACCATTCATCTACCATAGAGCCACCATTAATCTACCATAGGGTTACCATTCATCTACCATTCATCCACCACTCATCTACCATAGAGCCACCATTCATCTACCATAGAGCCACCATTCATCTACCATAGAGCCACCACTCATCTACCATTCATCCACCACTCATCTACCAAAGAGCCACCACTCATCTACCATAGAGCCACCATTCATCTACCATAGAGCCACCATTCATCTACCATAGAGCCACCATTCATCTACCATAGAGCCACCTTTCAAATACCATTCAGCCACCATTCATCTACCATTCATCTACCATAGAGCCACCATTCATCTACCATAAAGCCACCAATCATCTACCATAGAGCCAACATTTATCTACCATAGAGCCACCATTCATCTACCATAGAGCCACCATTCATCTACCATAAAGCCACCAATCATCTACCATAGAGCCAACATTTATCTACCATAGAGCCACCATTCATCTACCATAGAGCCACCATTCATCTACCATAGGGCTACCATTCATCTACCATTCATCCACCACTCATCTACCATAGAGCCACCATTCATCTACCATAGAGCCACTATTCATCTACCATAGAGCCACCATTCATCTACGATAGAGCCACTACTCATCTACCATAGGGCTACCATTCATCTACCGTTCATCCACCACTCATCTACCATAGGGCTACCATTCATCTACCATAGAGCCACCATTCATCTACCATAGAGCCACCATTCATCTACCATAGAGCCACCACTCATCTACCATAGGGCTAACATTCATCTACCATTCATCCGCCACACATCTACCATTCATCTACCATACAGCCACCATTCACCTACCATAGAGCCACCATTCATCTACCATTCATCCACCACTCATCTACCATAGCGCCACTACTCATCTACCATAGGGCCACCTTTCATCTACCATTCAGCCACCATTCATCTACCATAGAGCCACCATTCATCTACCATTCATCCACCACTCATCTACCATAGAGCCACCACTCATCTACCATAGAGCCACCATTCATCTACCATAGAGCCACCATTCATCTACCATAGAGCCACCATTCATTCACCACTCATCTACCATTCATCTACCATAGAGCAACCATTCATCTACCATAGAGCCACCTTTCATCTACCATTCAGCCACCATTCATCTACCATTCATCTACCATAGAGCCACCATTCATCTACCATAAAGCCACCATTCATCTACCATAGAGCCACCATTTATCTACCATAGAGCCACCATTCATCTACCATAGAGCCACCATTCATCTACCATAGAGCCACCATTAATCTACCATAGGGCTACCATTCATCTACCATTCATCCACCACTCATCTACCATAGAGCCACCATTCATCTACCATAGAGCCACCATTCATCTACCATAGAGCCACCATTCATCTACCATAGAGCCACCATTAATCTACCATAGGGCTACCATTCATCTACCATTCATCCACCACTCATCTACCACAGAGCCACCATTCATCTACCATAGAGTCACCATTCATCTACCATAGAGCCACCACTCATCTACCATTCATCCACCACTCATCTACCAAAGAGCCACCACTCATCTACCATAGAGCCACCATTCATCTACCAAAGAGCCACCATTCATCTACCATAGAGCCACCATTCATCTACCATAGAGCCACCTTTCATCTACCATTCAGCCACCATTCATCTACCATTCATCTACCATAGAGCCACCATTCATCTACCATAAAGCCACCATTCATCTACCATAGAGCCACCATTCATCTACCATAGAGCCACCATTCATCTTCCATAGAGCCACCATTCATCTACCATAGAGCCACCATTCATCTACCATAGAGCCACCATTCATCTACCATAGAGCCACCATTCATCTACCATAGAGCCACAATTAATATACCATAGGGCTACCATTCATCTACCATTCATCTACCATTCATCTACCATAGAGCCACCATTCATCTACCATAGAGCCACCATTCATCTACCATAGAGCCACAATTAATCTACCATAGGGCTACCATTCATCTAACATTCATCCACCACTCATCTACCATAGAGCCACCATTCATCTACCATAAAGCCACCATTCATCTACCATAGAGCCACCATTTATCTACCATAGAGCCACCATTAATCTACCATAGAGCCACCACTCATCTACCATAGAGCCACTACTCATCTACCATAGGGCCACCTTTCATCTACCATACAGCCACCATTCACCTACCATAGAGCCACCATTCATCTACCATTCATCCACCACTCATCTACCATAGAGCCACCACTCATCTACCATAGAGCCACCATTCATCTACCATAGAGCCACCATTCATCTACCATAGAGCCACCATTCATTCACCACTCATCTACCATTCATCTACCATAGAGCAACCATTCATCTACCATAGAGCCACCTTTCATCTACCATTCAGCCACCATTCATCTACCATTCATCTACCATAGAGCCACCATTCATCTACCATAAAGCCACCATTCATCTACCATAGAGCCACCATTTATCTACCATAGAGCCACCATTCATCTACCATAGAGCCACCATTCATCTACCATAGAGCCACCATTAATCTACCATAGGGCTACCATTCATCTACCATTCATCCACCACTCATCTACCATAGAGCCACCATTCATCTACCATAGAGCCACCATTCATCTACCATAGAGCCACCATTCATCTACCATAGAGCCACCATTAATCTACCATAGGGCTACCATTCATCTACCATTCATCCACCACTCATCTACCATAGAGCCACCATTCATCTACCATAGAGTCACCATTCATCTACCATAGAGCCACCACTCATCTACCATTCATCCACCACTCATCTACCAAAGAGCCACCACTCATCTACCATAGAGCCACCATTCATCTACCAAAGAGCCACCATTCATCTACCATAGAGCCACCATTCATCTACCATAGAGCCACCTTTCATCTACCATTCAGCCACCATTCATCTACCATTCATCTACCATATAGCCACCATTCATCTACCATAAAGCCACCATTCATCTACCATAGAGCCACCATTCATCTACCATAGAGCCACCATTCATCTTCCATAGAGCCACCATTCATCTACCATAGAGCCACCATTCATCTACCATAGAGCCACCATTCATCTACCATAGAGCCACCATTCATCTACCATAGAGCCACAATTAATCTACCATAGGGCTACCATTCATCTACCATTCATCTACCATTCATCTACCATAGAGCCACCATTCATCTACCATAGAGCCACCATTCATCTACCATAGAGCCACAATTAATCTACCATAGGGCTACCATTCATCTACCATTCATCCACCACTCATCTACCATAGAGCCACCATTCATCTACCATAAAGCCACCATTCATCTACCATAGAGCCACCATTTATCTACCATAGAGCCACCATTAATCTACCATAGAGCCACCATTCATCTACCATAGAGCCACAATTAATCTACCATAGGGCTACCATTCATCTACCATTCATCCACCACTCATCTACCATAGAGCCACCATTCATCTACCATAGAGCCACCATTCATCTACCATAGAGCCACCATTCATCTACCATAGAGCCACCATTCATCTACCATAGAGCCACCATTCATCTACCATAGAGCCACCATTCATCTACCATAGAGCCACCTTTCATCTACCATTCAGCCACCATTCATCTACCATTCATCTACCATAGAGCCACCATTCATCTACCATAAAGCCACCATTCATCTACCATAAAGCCACCATTTATCTACCATAGAGCCACCATTCATCTACCATAGAGCCACTATTCATCTACCATAGAGCCACCATTCATCTACCATAGAGCCACCATTAATCTACCATAGGGCTACCATTCATCTACCATTCATCCACCACTCATCTACCATAGAGCCACCATTCATCTACCAAAGAGCCACCATTCATCTACCATAGAGCCACTACTCATCTACCATAGGGCTACCATTCATCTACCGTTCATCCACCACTCATCTACCATAGGGCTACCATTCATCTACCATTCATCCACCACACATCTACCATTCATCTACCATACAGCTACCATTCACCTACCATAGAGCCACCATTCATCTACCATTCATCCACCACTCATCTACCATAGAGCCACCACTCATCTACCATAGGGCTAACATTCATCTACCATTCATCCACCACACATCTACCATTCATCTACCATACAGCTACCATTCACCTACCATAGAGCCACCATTCATCTACCATTCATCCACCACTCATCTACCATAGAGCCACCACTCATCTACCATAGAGCCACCATTCATCTACCATAGAGCCACCATTCATCTACCATAGAGCCACCATTCATTCACCACTCATCTACCATTCATCTACCATAGAGCCACCATTCATCTACCATAGAGCCACCATTCATCTACCATAGGGCCACCTTTCATCTACCATTCAGCCACCATTCATCTACCATTCATTTACCATAGAGCCACCATTCATCTACCATAAAGCCACCATTCATCTACCATAGAGCCAACATTTATCTACCATAGAGCCACCATTCATCTACCATAGAGCCACCATTCATCTACCATAGAGCCACCATTCATCTACCATAGAACCGCCATTAATCTACCATAGGGCTACCATTCATCTACCATTCATCCACCACTCATCTACCATAGAGCCACCATTTATCTACCATAGAGCCACCATTCATCTACCATAAAGCCACCATTCATCTACCATAAAGCCACCATTCATCTACCATAGAGCCACCATTCATCTACCATAGAGCCACCACTGGTCTACCATAGAGCCACCATTCATCTACCATAGAGCCGCCATTAATCTACCATAGGGCTACTATTCATCTACCATTCATCCACCATTCATCTACCATAGAGCCACCATTCATCTACCATAGAGTCACCACTCATCTACCATTCATCCACCACTCATCTACCAAAGAGCCACCACTCATCTACCATAGAGCCACAATTCATCTACCATAGAGCCACCATTCATCTACCATAGAGCCACAATTCATCTACCATAGAGCCACCATTCATCTACAATAGAGCCACCTTTCATCTACCATTCAGCCACCATTCATCTACCATTCATCTACCATAGAGCCACCATTCATCTACCATAAAGCCACCATTCATCTACCATAAAGCCACCATTTATCTACCATTAGCCACCATTCATCTACCATAGAGCCACCATTCATCTACCATAGAGCCACCATTCATCTACCATAGAGCCACCATTAATCTACCATAGGGTTACCATTCATCTACCATTCATCCACCACTCATCTACCATAGAGCCACCATTCATCTACCATAGAGCCACCATTCATCTACCATAGAGCCACCACTCATCTACCATTCATCCACCACTCATCTACCAAAGAGCCACCACTCATCTACCATAGAGCCACCATTCATCTACCATAGAGCCACCATTCATCTACCATAGAGCCACCATTCATCTACCATAGAGCCACCTTTCAAATACCATTCAGCCACCATTCATCTACCATTCATCTACCATAGAGCCACCATTCATCTACCATAAAGCCACCAATCATCTACCATAGAGCCAACATTTATCTACCATAGAGCCACCATTCATCTACCATAGAGCCACCATTCATCTACCATAAAGCCACCAATCATCTACCATAGAGCCAACATTTATCTACCATAGAGCCACCATTCATCTACCATAGAGCCACCATTCATCTACCATAGGGCTACCATTCATCTACCATTCATCCACCACTCATCTACCATAGAGCCACCATTCATCTACCATAGAGCCACCATTCATCTACCATAGAGCCACCATTCATCTACCATAGAGCCACTACTCATCTACCATAGGGCTACCATTCATCTACCGTTCATCCACCACTCATCTACCATAGGGCTACCATTCATCTACCATAGAGCCACCATTCATCTACCATAGAGCCACCATTCATCTACCATAGAGCCACCACTCATCTACCATAGGGCTAACATTCATCTACCATTCATCCACCACACATCTACCATTCATCTACCATACAGCCACCATTCACCTACCATAGAGCCACCATTCATCTACCATTCATCCACCACTCATCTACCATAGAGCCACTACTCATCTACCATAGGGCCACCTTTCATCTACCATTCAGCCACCATTCATCTTCCATTCATTTACCATAGAGCCACCATTCATCTACCATAAAGCCACCATTCATCTACCATTCATCCACCACTCATCTACCAAAGAGCCACCACTCATCTACCATAGAGCCACCACTCATCTACCATAGGGCTAACATTCATCTACCATTCATCCACCACACATCTACCATTCATCTACCATACAGCTACCATTCACCTACCATAGAGCCACCATTCATCTACCATTCATCCACCACTCATCTACCATAGAGCCACCACTCATCTACCATAGAGCCACCATTCATCTACCATAGAGCCACCATTCATCTACCATAGAGCCACCATTCATTCACCACTCATCTACCATTCATCTACCATAGAGCCACCATTCATCTACCATAGAGCCACCATTCATCTACCATTCAGCCACCATTCATCTACCATTCATTTACCATAAAGCCACCATTCATCTACCATAGAGCCACCATTTATCTACCATAGAGCCACCATTCATCTACCATAGAGCCACCATTCATCTACCATAGAGCCACCATTCATCTACCATAGAGCCGCCATTAATCTACCATAGGGCTACCATTCATCTACCATTCATCCACCACTCATCTACCATAGAGCCACCATTTATCTACCATAGAGCCATCATTCATCTACCATAGAGCCACCTTTCATCTACCATTCAGCCACCATTCATCTACCATTCATCTACCATAGAGCCACCATTCATCTACCATAAAGCCACCATTCATCTACCATAGAGCCACCATTCATCTACCATAGAGCCACCATTAATCTACCATAGAGCCACCATTCATCTACCATAGAGCCACCATTCATCTACCATAGAGCCACCATTCATCTACCATAGAGCCACAATTAATCTACCATAAGGCTACCATTCATCTACCATTCATCTACCATTCATCTACCATAGAGCCACCATTCATCTACCATAAAGCCACCATTCATCTACCATAGAGCCACCATTCATCTACCATAGAGCCACCATTCATCTACCATAGAGCCACCATTCATCTACCATAGAGCCACCATTCATCTACCATAGAGCCACCATTCATCTACCATAGAGCCACCATTCATCTACCATAGAGCCACAATTAATCTACCATAGGGATACCATTCATCTACCATTCATCCACCACTCATCTACCATAGAGCCACCATTCATCTACCATAGAGCCACCATTCATCTACCATAGAGCCACCATTCATCTACCATAGAGCCACCATTCATCTACCATAGAGCCACCATTCATCTACCATAGAGCCACCACTCATCTACCATTCATCCACCACTCATCTACCAAAGAGCCACCACTCATCTACCATAGAGCCACCATTCATCTACCATAGAGCCACCATTCATCTACCATAGAACCACCATTCATCTACCATAGAGCCACCTTTCAAATACCATTCAGCCACCATTCATCTACCATTCATCTACCATAGAGCCACCATTCATCTACCATAAAGCCACCAATCATCTACCATAGAGCCAACATTTATCTACCATAGAGCCACCATTCATCTACCATAGAGCCACCATTCATCTACCATAGAGCCACCATTCATCTATCATAGAGCCACCATTAATCTACCATAGGGCTACCATTCATCTACCATTCATCCACCACTCATCTACCATAGAGCCACCATTCATCTACCATAGAGCCACCATTCATCTACCATAGAGCCACCATTCATCTACCATAGAGCCACTACTCATCTACCATAGGGCTAACATTCATCTACCGTTCATCCACCACTCATCTACCATAGGGCTACCATTCATCTACCATAGAGCCACCATTCATCTACCATAGAGCCACCATTCATCTACCATAGAGCCACCACTCATCTACCATAGGGCTAACATTCATCTACCATTCATCCACCACACATCTACCATTCATCTACCATACAGCCACCATTCACCTACCATAGAGCCACCATTCATCTACCATTCATCCACCACTCATCTACCATAGAGCCACTACTCATCTACCATAGGGCCACCTTTCATCTACCATTCAGCCACCATTCATCTTCCATTCATTTACCATAGAGCCACCATTCATCTACCATAAAGCCACCATTCATCTACCATTCATCCACCACTCATCTACCAAAGAGCCACCACTCATCTACCATAGAGCCACCACTCATCTACCATAGAGCTAACATTCATCTACCATTCATCCACCACACATCTACCATTCATCTACCATACAGCTACCATTCACCTACCATAGAGCCACCATTCATCTACCATTCATCCACCACTCATCTACCATAGAGCCACCACTCATCTACCATAGAGCCACCATTCATCTACCATAGAGCCAACATTCATCTACCATAGAGCCACCATTCATTCACCACTCATCTACCATTCATCTACCATAGAGCCACCATTCATCTACCATAGAGCCACCATTCATCTACCATTCAGCCACCATTCATCTACCATTCATTTACCATAGAGCCACCATTCATATACCATAAAGCCACCATTCATCTACCATAGAGCCACCATTTATCTACCATAGAGCCACCATTCATCTACCATAGAGCCACCATTCATCTACCATAGAGCCACCATTCATCTACCATAGAGCCGCCATTAATCTACCATAGGGCTACCATTCATCTACCATTCATCCACCACTCATCTACCATAGAGCCACCATTTATCTACCATAGAGCCACCATTCATCTACCATAGAGCCACCTTTCATCTACCATTCAGCCACCATTCATCTACCATTCATCTACCATAGAGCCACCATTCATCTACCATAAAGCCACCATTCATCTACCATAGAGCCACCATTCATCTACCATAGAGCCACCATTCATCTACCATAGAGCCACCATTCATCTACCATAGAGCCACCATTCATCTACCATAGAGCCACCATTCATCTACCATAGAGCCACAATTAATCTACCATAGGGCTACCATTCATCTACCATTCATCTACCATTCATCTATTATAGAGCCACCATTCATCTACCATAAAGCCACCATTCATCTACCATAGAGCCACCATTCATCTACCATAGAGCCACCATTCATCTACCATAGAGCCACCATTCATCTACCATAGAGCCACCATTCATCTACCATAGAGTCACCATTCATCTACCATAGAGCCACCATTCATCTACCATAGAGCCACAATTAATCTACCATAGGGCTACCATTCATCTACCATTCATCCACCACTCATCTACCATAGAGCCACCATTCATCTACCATAGAGCCACCATTCATCTACCATAGAGCCACCATTCATCTACCATAGAGCCACCATTCATCTACCATAGAGCCACCATTCATCTACCATAGAGCCACCATTCATCTACCATAGAGCCACCACTCATCTACCATTCATCCACCACTCATCTACCAAAGAGCCACCACTCATCTACCATAGAGCCACCATTCATCTACCATAGAGCCACCATTCATCTACCATAGAGCCACCATTCATCTACCATAGAGCCACCTTTCATCTACCATTCAGCCACCATTCATCTACCATTCATCTACCATAGAGCCACCATTCATCTACCATAAAGCCACCATTCATCTACCATAGAGCCACCATTCATCTACCATAGAGCCACCATTCATCTACCATAGAGCCACCATTAATCTACCATAGGGCTACCATTCATCTACCATTCATCCACCACTCATCTACCATAGAGCCACCATTCATCTACCATAGAGCCACCATTCATCTACCATAGAGCCACCATTCATCTACCATAGAGCCACTACTCATCTACCATAGGGCTACCATTCATCTACCGTTCATCCACCACTCATCTACCATAGGGCTACCATTCATCTACCATAGAGCCACCATTCATCTACCATAGAGCCACCATTCATCTACCATAGAGCCACCACTCATCTACCATAGGGCTAACATTCATCTACCATTCATCCACCACACATCTACCATTCATCTACCATACAGCCACCATTCATCTACCAAAGAGCCACCACTCATCTACCATAGAGCCACCATTCATCTACCAAAGAGCCACCATTCATCTACCATTCAGCCACCATTCATCTACCATTCATCTACCATAGGGCTACCATTCATCTACCATAGAGCCACCATTCATCTACCATAGAGCCACCATTCATCTACCATAGAGCCACCACTCATCTACCATAGGGCTAACATTCATCTACCATTCATCCACCACACATCTACCATTCATCTACCATTCATCCACCACTCATCTACCAAAGAGCCACCACTCATCTACCATAGAGCCACCATTCATCTACCAAAGAGACACCATTCATCTACCATAGGGCCACCATTCATCTACCATAGAGCCACCTTTCATCTACCATTCAGCCACCATTCATCTACCATTCATCTACCATAGAGCCACCATTCATCTACCATAAAGCCACCATTCATCTACCATAGAGCCACCATTAATCTACCATAGGGCTACCATTCATCTACCATTCATCCACCACTCATCTACCATAGAGCCACCATTCATCTAACATAGAGCCACCATTCATCTACCATAGAGCCACCACTCATCTACCATTCATCCACCACTCATCTACCAAAGAGCCACCACTCATCTACCATAGAGCCACCATTCATCTACCAAAGAGCCACCATTCATCTACCATAGAGCCACCATTCATCTACCTTAGAGCCACCTTTCATCTACCATTCAGCCACCATTCATCTACAATTCATCTACCATAGAGCCACCATTCATCTACCATAGAGCTACCATTCATCTACCATAGAGCCACCATTCATCTACCATAGAGCCACCATTCATCTACCATAGAGCCACCATTCATCTACCATAGAGCCACCATTAATCTACCATAGAGCCACCATTCATCTACCATAGAGCCACAATTAATCTACCATAGGGCTACCATTCATCTACCATTCATCCACCACTCATCTACCATAGAGCCACCATTCATCTACCATAGAGCCACCATTCATCTACCATAGAGCCACCATTCATCTACCATAGAGCCACCATTCATCTACCATAGAGCCACGATTCATCTACCATAGAGCCACCATTCATCTACCATAGAGCCACCACTCATCTACCATTCATCCACCACTCATCTACCAAAGAGCCACCACTCATCTCCCATAGAGCCACCATTCATCTACCAAAGAGCCACCATTCATCTACCATAGAGCCACCATTCATCTACCATAGAGCCACCTTTCATCTACCATTCAGCCACCATTAATCTACCATTCATCTACCATAGAGCCACCATTCATCTACAATAAAGCCACCATTCATCTACCATAGAGCCAACATTCATCTACCATAGAGCCACCATTCATCTACCATAGAGCCACCATTCATCTACCATAGTGCCACCATTAATCTACCATAGGGCTACCATTCATCTACCATTCATCCACCACTCATCTACCATAGAGCCACCATTCATCTACCATAGAGCCACCATTCATCTACCATAGAGCCACCATTCATCTACCATAGAGCCACCATTCATCTACCATAGAGCCACCATTCATCTACCATAGAGCCACCATTCATCTACCATAGAGCCACCACTCATCTACCATTCATCCACCACTCATCTACCAAAGAGCCACCACTCATCTACCATAGAGCCACCATTCATCTACCATAGAGCCACCATTCATCTACCATAGAGCCACCATTCATCTACCATAGAGCCACCTTTCATCTACCATTCAGCCACCATTCATCTACCATTCATCTACCATAGAGCCACCATTCATCTACCATAAAGCCACCATTCATCTACCATAGAGCCACCATTCATCTACCATAGAGCCACCATTCATCTACCATAGAGCCACCATTAATCTACCATAGGGCTACCATTCATCTACCATTCATCCACCACTCATCTACCATAGAGCCACCATTCATCTACCATAGAGCCACCATTCATCTACCATAGAGCCACCATTCATCTACCATAGAGCCACTACTCATCTACCATAGGGCTACCATTCATCTACCGTTCATCCACCACTCATCTACCATAGGGCTACCATTCATCTACCATAGAGCCACCATTCATCTACCATAGAGCCACCATTCATCTACCATAGAGCCACCACTCATCTACCATAGGGCTAACATTCATCTACCATTCATCCACCACACATCTACCATTCATCTACCATACAGCCACCATTCATCTACCAAAGAGCCACCACTCATCTACCATAGAGCCACCATTCATCTACCAAAGAGCCACCATTCATCTACCATTCAGCCACCATTCATCTACCATTCATCTACCATAGGGCCACCACTCATCTACCATAGAGCCACCATTCATCTACCATAGAGCCACCATTCATCTACCATAGAGCCACCACTCATCTACCATAGGGCTAACATTCATCTACCATTCATCCACCACACATCTACCATTCATCTACCATTCATCCACCACTCATCTACCAAAGAGCCACCACTCATCTACCATAGAGCCACCATTCATCTACCAAAGAGACACCATTCATCTACCATAGGGCCACCATTCATCTACCATAGAGCCACCTTTCATCTACCATTCAGCCACCATTCATCTACCATTCATCTACCATAGAGCCACCATTCATCTACCATAAAGCCACCATTCATCTACCATAGAGCCACCATTAATCTACCATAGGGCTACCATTCATCTACCATTCATCCACCACTCATCTACCATAGAGCCACCATTCATCTAACATAGAGCCACCATTCATCTACCATAGAGCCACCACTCATCTACCATTCATCCACCACTCATCTACCAAAGAGCCACCTTTCATCTACCATTCAGCCACCATTCATCTACAATTCATCTACCATAGAGCCACCATTCATCTACCATAGAGCTACCATTCATCTACCATAGAGCCACCATTCATCTACCATAGAGCCACCATTCATCTACCATAGAGCCACCACTCATCTACCATAGGGCTAACATTCATCTACCATTCATCCACCACACATCTACCATTCATCTACCATACAGCCACCATTCACCTACCATAGAGCCACCATTCATCTACCATTCATCCACCACTCATCTACCATAGAGCCACTACTCATCTACCATAGGGCCACCTTTCATCTACCATTCAGCCACCATTCATCTTCCATTCATTTACCATAGAGCCACCATTCATCTACCATAAAGCCACCATTCATCTACCATTCATCCACCACTCATCTACCAAAGAGCCACCACTCATCTACCATAGAGCCACCACTCATCTACCATAGAGCTAACATTCATCTACCATTCATCCACCACACATCTACCATTCATCTACCATACAGCTACCATTCACCTACCATAGAGCCACCATTCATCTACCATTCATCCACCACTCATCTACCATAGAGCCACCACTCATCTACCATAGAGCCACCATTCATCTACCATAGAGCCAACATTCATCTACCATAGAGCCACCATTCATTCACCACTCATCTACCATTCATCTACCATAGAGCCACCATTCATCTACCATAGAGCCACCATTCATCTACCATTCAGCCACCATTCATCTACCATTCATTTACCATAGAGCCACCATTCATATACCATAAAGCCACCATTCATCTACCATAGAGCCACCATTTATCTACCATAGAGCCACCATTCATCTACCATAGAGCCACCATTCATCTACCATAGAGCCACCATTCATCTACCATAGAGCCGCCATTAATCTACCATAGGGCTACCATTCATCTACCATTCATCCACCACTCATCTACCATAGAGCCACCATTTATCTACCATAGAGCCACCATTCATCTACCATAGAGCCACCTTTCATCTACCATTCAGCCACCATTCATCTACCATTCATCTACCATAGAGCCACCATTCATCTACCATAAAGCCATCATTCATCTACCATAGAGCCACCATTCATCTACCATAGAGCTACCATTCATCTACCATAGAGCCACCATTCATCTACCATAGAGCCACCATTCATCTACCATAGAGCCACCATTCATCTACCATAGAGCCACAATTAATCTACCATAGGGCTACCATTCATCTACCATTCATCTACCATTCATCTATTATAGAGCCACCATTCATCTACCATAAAGCCACCATTCATCTACCATAGAGCCACCATTCATCTACCATAGAGCCACCATTCATCTACCATAGAGCCACCATTCATCTACCATAGAGCCACCATTCATCTACCATAGAGCCACCATTCATCTACCATAGAGCCACCATTCATCTACCATAGAGCCACCATTCATCTACCATAGGGCTACCATTCATCTACCATTCATCCACCACTCATCTACCATAGAGCCACCATTCATCTAACATAGAGCCACCATTCATCTACCATAGAGCCACCACTCATCTACCATTCATCCACCACTCATCTACCAAAGAGCCACCACTCATCTACCATAGAGCCACCATTCATCTACCAAAGAGCCACCATTCATCTACCATAGAGCCACCATTCATCTACCATAGAGCCACCTTTCATCTACCATTCAGCCACCATTCATCTACAATTCATCTACCATAGAGCCACCATTCATCTACCATAGAGCTACCATTCATCTACCATAGAGCCACCATTCATCTACCATAGAGCCACCATTCATCTACCATAGAGCCACCATTCATCTACCATAGAGCCACCATTAATCTACCATAGAGCCACCATTCATCTACCATAGAGCCACAATTAATCTACCATAGGGCTACCATTCATCTACCATTCATCCACCACTCATCTACCATAGAGCCACCATTCATCTACCATAGAGCCACCATTCATCTACCATAGAGCCACCATTCATCTACCATAGAGCCACCATTCATCTACCATAGAGCCACCATTCATCTACCATAGAGCCACCATTCATCTACCATAGAGCCACCACTCATCTACCATTCATCCACCACTCATCTACCAAAGAGCCACCACTCATCTCCCATAGAGCCACCATTCATCTACCAAAGAGCCACCATTCATCTACCATAGAGCCACCATTCATCTACCATAGAGCCACCTTTCATCTACCATTCAGCCACCATTAATCTACCATTCATCTACCATAGAGCCACCATTCATCTACAATAAAGCCACCATTCATCTACCATAGAGCCAACATTCATCTACCATAGAGCCACCATTCATCTACCATAGAGCCACCATTCATCTACCATAGAGCCACCATTAATCTACCATAGGGCTACCATTCATCTACCATAGAGCCACCATTCATCTACAATAAAGCCACCATTCATCTACCATAGAGCCACCATTCATCTACCATAGAGCCACCATTCATCTACCATAGAGCCACCATTCATCTACCATAGAGCCACTACTCATCTACCATAGGGCTACCATATATCTACCGTTCATCCACCACTCATCTACCATAGGGCTACCATTCATCTACCATAGAGCCACCATTCATCTACCATAGAGCCACCACTCATCTACCATAGGGCTAACATTCATCTACCATTCATCCACCACACATCTACCATTCATCTACCATACAGCCACCATTCACCTACCATAGAGCCACCATTCATCTACCATTCATCCACCACTCATCTACCATAGAGCCACCACTCATCTACCATAGAGCCACCATTCATCTACCATAGAGCCACCATTCATCTACCATAGAGCCACCATTCATCTACCATAGAGCCACCACTCATCTACCATTCATCCACCACTCATCTACCAAAGAGCCACCACTCATCTACCATAGAGCCACCATTCATCTACCATAGAGCCACCATTCATCTACCATAGAGCCACCATTCATCTACCATAGAGCCACCTTTCATCTACCATTCAGCCACCATTCATCTACCATTCATCTACCATAGAGCCACCATTCATCTACCATAAAGCCACCATTCATCTACCATAGAGCCACCATTCATCTACCATAGAGCCACCATTCATCTACCATAGAGCCACCATTAATCTACCAGAGGGCTACCATTCATCTACCATTCATCCACCACTCATCTACCATAGAGCCACCATTCATCTACCATAGAGCCACCATTCATCTACCATAGAGCCACCATTCATCTACCATAGAGCCACTACTCATCTACCATAGGGCTACCATTCATCTACCGTTCATCCACCACTCATCTACCATAGGGCTACCATTCATCTACCATAGAGCCACCATTCATCTACCATAGAGCCACCATTCATCTACCATAGAGCCACCACTCATCTACCATAGGGCTAACATTCATCTACCATTCATCCACCACACATCTACCATTCATCTACCATACAGCCACCATTCATCTACCAAAGAGCCACCACTCATCTACCATAGAGCCACCATTCATCTACCAAAGAGCCACCATTCATCTACCATTCAGCCACCATTCATCTACCATTCATCTACCATAGGGCTACCATTCATCTACCATAGAGCCACCATTCATCTACCATAGAGCCACCATTCATCTACCATAGAGCCACCACTCATCTACCATAGGGCTAACATTCATCTACCATTCATCCACCACACATCTACCATTCATCTACCATTCATCCACCACTCATCTACCAAAGAGCCACCACTCATCTACCATAGAGCCACCATTCATCTACCAAAGAGACACCATTCATCTACCATAGGGCCACCATTCATCTACCATAGAGCCACCTTTCATCTATCATTCAGCCACCATTCATCTACCATTCATCTACCATAGAGCCACCATTCATCTACCATAAAGCCACCATTCATCTACCATAGAGCCACCATTAATCTACCATAGGGCTACCATTCATCTACCATTCATCCACCACTCATCTACCATAGAGCCACCATTCATCTAACATAGAGCCACCATTCATCTACCATAGAGCCACCACTCATCTACCATTCATCCACCACTCATCTACCAAAGAGCCACCACTCATCTACCATAGAGCCACCATTCATCTACCAAAGAGCCACCATTCATCTACCATAGAGCCACCATTCATCTACCATAGAGCCACCTTTCATCTACCATTCAGCCACCATTCATCTACAATTCATCTACCATAGAGCCACCATTCATCTACCATAGAGCTACCATTCATCTACCATAGAGCCACCATTCATCTACCATAGAGCCACCATTCATCTACCATAGAGCCACCATTCATCTACCATAGAGCCACCATTAATCTACCATAGAGCCACCATTCATCTACCATAGAGCCACAATTAATCTACCATAGGGCTACCATTCATCTACCATTCATCCACCACTCATCTACCATAGAGCCACCATTCATCTACCATAGAGTCACCATTCATCTACCATAGAGCCACCATTCATCTACCATAGAGCCACCATTCATCTACCATAGAGCCACCATTCATCTACCATAGAGCCACCATTCATCTACCATAGAGCCACCACTCATCTACCATTCATCCACCACTCATCTACCAAAGAGCCACCACTCATCTCCCATAGAGCCACCATTCATCTACCAAAGAGCCACCATTCATCTACCATAGAGCCACCATTCATCTACCATAGAGCCACCTTTCATCTACCATTCAGCCACCATTAATCTACCATTCATCTACCATAGAGCCACCATTCATCTACAATAAAGCCACCATTCATCTACCATAGAGCCAACATTCATCTACCATAGAGCCACCATTCATCTACCATAGAGCCACCATTCATCTACCATAGAGCCACCATTAATCTACCATAGGGCTACCATTCATCTACCATAGAGCCACCATTCATCTACAATAAAGCCACCATTCATCTACCATAGAGCCACCATTCATCTACCATAGAGCCACCATTCATCTACCATAGAGCCACCATTCATCTACCATAGAGCCACTACTCATCTACCATAGGGCTACCATATATCTACCGTTCATCCACCACTCATCTACCATAGGGCTACCATTCATCTACCATAGAGCCACCATTCATCTACCATAGAGCCACCACTCATCTACCATAGGGCTAACATTCATCTACCATTCATCCACCACACATCTACCATTCATCTACCATACAGCCACCATTCACCTACCATAGAGCCACCATTCATCTACCATTCATCCACCACTCATCTACCATAGAGCCACCACTCATCTACCATAGAGCCACCATTCATCTACCATAGAGCCACCATTCATCTACCATAGAGCCACCATTCATTCACCACTCATCTACCATTCATCTACCATAGAGCAACCATTCATCTACCATAGAGCCACCTTTCATCTACCATTCAGCCACCATTCATCTACCATTCATCTACCATAGAGCCACCATTCATCTACCATAAAGCCACCATTCATCTACCATAGAGCCACCATTTATCTACCATAGAGCCACCATTCATCTACCATAGAGCCACCATTCATCTACCATAGAGCCACCATTAATCTACCATAGGGCTACCATTCATCTACCATTCATCCACCACTCATCTACCATAGAGCCACCATTCATCTACCATAGAGCCACCATTCATCTACCATAGAGCCACCATTCATCTACCATAGAGCCACCATTAATTTACCATAGGGCTACCATTCATCTACCATTCATCCACCACTCATCTACCATAGAGCCACCATTCATCTACCATAGAGTCACCATTCATCTACCATAGAGCCACCACTCATCTACCATTCATCCACCACTCATCTACCAAAGAGCCACCACTCATCTACCATAGAGCCACCATTCATCTACCAAAGAGCCACCATTCATCTACCATAGAGCCACCATTCATCTACCATAGAGCCACCTTTCATCTACCATTCAGCCACCATTCATCTACCATTCATCTACCATAGAGCCACCATTCATCTACCATAAAGCCACCATTCATCTACCATAGAGCCACCATTCATCTACCATAGAGCCACCATTCAACTTCCATAGAGCCACCATTCATCTACCATAGAGCAACCATTCATCTACCATAGAGCCACCATTCATCTACCATAGAGCCACCATTCATCTACCATAGAGCCACAATTAATCTACCATAGGGCTACCATTCATCTACCATTCATCTACCATTCATCTACCATAGAGCCACCATTCATCTACCATAGAGCCACCATTCATCTACCATAGAGCCACAATTAATCTACCATAGGGCTACCATTCATCTACCATTCATCCACCACTCATCTACCATAGAGCCACCATTCATCTACCATAAAGCCACCATTCATCTACCATAGAGCCACCATTTATCTACCATAGAGCCACCATTAATCTACCATAGAGCCACCATTCATCTACCATAGAGCCACAATTAATCTACCATAGGGCTACCATTCATCTACCATTCATCCACCACTCATCTACCATAGAGCCACCATTCATCTACCATAGAGCCACCATTCATCTACCATAGAGCCACCATTCATCTACCATAGAGCCACCATTCATCTACCATAGAGCCACCATTCATCTACCATAGAGCCACCATTCATCTACCATAGAGCCACCTTTCATCTACCATTCAGCCACCATTCATCTACCATTCATCTACCATAGAGCCACCATTCATCTACCATAAAGCCACCATTCATCTACCATAGAGCCACCATTTATCTACCATAGAGCCACCATTCATCTACCATAGAGCCACTATTCATCTACCATAGAGCCACCATTCATCTACCATAGAGCCACCATTAATCTACCATAGGGCTACCATTCATCTACCATTCATCCACCACTCATCTACCATAGAGCCACCATTCATCTACCAAAGAGCCACCATTCATCTACCATAGAGCCACTACTCATCTACCATAGGGCTACCATTCATCTACCGTTCATCCACCACTCATCTACCATAGGGCTACCATTCATCTACCATTCATCCACCACACATCTACCATTCATCTACCATACAGCTACCATTCACCTACCATAGAGCCACCATTCATCTACCATTCATCCACCACTCATCTACCATAGAGCCACCACTCATCTACCATAGGGCTAACATTCATCTACCATTCATCCACCACACATCTACCATTCATCTACCATACAGCTACCATTCACCTACCATAGAGCCACCATTCATCTACCATTCATCCACCACTCATCTACCATAGAGCCACCACTCATCTACCATAGAGCCACCATTCATCTACCATAGAGCCACCATTCATCTACCATAGAGCCACCATTCATCTACCATAGAGCCACCATTCATCTACCATAGGGCCACCTTTCATCTACCATTCAGCCACCATTCATCTACCATTCATTTACCATAGAGCCACCATTCATCTACCATAAAGCCACCATTCATCTACCATAGAGCCAACATTTATCTACCATAGAGCCACCATTCATCTACCATAGAGCCACCATTCATCTACCATAGAGCCACCATTCATCTACCATAGAGCCGCCATTAATCTACCATAGGGCTACCATTCATCTACCATTCATCCACCACTCATCTACCATAGAGCCACCATTTATCTACCATAGAGCCACCATTCATCTACCATAAAGCCACCATTCATCTACCATAAAGCCACCATTCATCTACCATAGAGCCACCATTCATCTACCATAGAGCCACCACTGGTCTACCATAGAGCCACCATTCATCTACCATAGAGCCGCCATTAATCTACCATAGGGCTACTATTCATCTACCATTCATCCACCATTCATCTACCATAGAGCCACCATTCATCTACCATAGAGTCACCACTCATCTACCATTCATCCACCACTCATCTACCAAAGAGCCACCACTCATCTACCATAGAGCCACAATTCATCTACCATAGAGCCACCATTCATCTACCATAGAGCCACAATTCATCTACCATAGAGCCACCATTCATCTACAATAGAGCCACCTTTCATCTACCATTCAGCCACCATTCATCTACCATTCATCTACCATAGAGCCACCATTCATCTACCATAAAGCCACCATTCATCTACCATAAAGCCACCATTTATCTACCATTAGCCACCATTCATCTACCATAGAGCCACCATTCATCTACCATAGAGCCACCATTCATCTACCATAGAGCCACCATTAATCTACCATAGGGTTACCATTCATCTACCATTCATCCACCACTCATCTACCATAGAGCCACCATTCATCTACCATAGAGCCACCATTCATCTACCATAGAGCCACCACTCATCTACCATTCATCCACCACTCATCTACCAAAGAGCCACCACTCATCTACCATAAAGCCACCATTCATCTACCATAGAGCCACCATTCATCTACCATAGAGCCACCATTCATCTACCATAGAGCCACCTTTCAAATACCATTCAGCCACCATTCATCTACCATTCATCTACCATAGAGCCACCATTCATCTACCATAAAGCCACCAATCATCTACCATAGAGCCAACATTTATCTACCATAGAGCCACCATTCATCTACCATAGAGCCACCATTCATCTACCATAGAGCCACCATTCATCTATCATAGAGCCACCATTAATCTACCATAGGGCTACCATTCATCTACAATTCATCCACCACTCATCTACCATAGAGCCACCATTCATCTACCATAGAGCCACCATTCATCTACCATAGAGCCACCATTCATCTACCATAGAGCCACTACTCATCTACCATAGGGCTACCATTCATCTACCGTTCATCCACCACTCATCTACCATAGGGCTACCATTCATCTACCATAGAGCCACCATTCATCTACCATAGAGCCACCACTCATCTACCATAGGGCTAACATTCATCTACCATTCATCCACCACACATCTACCATTCATCTACCATACAGCCACCATTCACCTACCATAGAGCCACCATTCATCTACCATTCATCCACCACTCATCTACCATAGAGCCACTACTCATCTACCATAGGGCCACCTTTCATCTACCATTCAGCCACCATTCATCTTCCATTCATTTACCATAGAGCCACCATTCATCTACCATAAAGCCACCATTCATCTACCATTCATCCACCATTCATCTACCAAAGAGCCACCACTCATCTACCATAGAGCCACCACTCATCTACCATAGGGCTAACATTCATCTACCATTCATCCACCACACATCTACCATTCATCTACCATACAGCTACCATTCACCTACCATAGAGCCACCATTCATCTACCATTCATCCACCACTCATCTACCATAGAGCCACCACTCATCTACCATAGAGCCACCATTCATCTACCATAGAGCCACCATTCATCTACCATAGAGCCACCATTCATTCACCACTCATCTACCATTCATCTACCATAGAGCCACCATTCATCTACCATAGAGCCACCATTCATCTACCATTCAGCCACCATTCATCTACCATTCATTTACCATAGAGCCACCATTCATCTACCATAAAGCCACCATTCATCTACCATAGAGCCACCATTTATCTACCATAGAGCCACCATTCATCTACCATAGAGCCACCATTCATCTACCATAGAGCCACCATTCATCTACCATAGAGCCGCCATTAATCTACCATAGGGCTACCATTCATCTACCATTCATCCACCACTCATCTACCATAGAGCCACCATTTATCTACCATAGAGCCACCATTCATCTACCATAGAGCCACCTTTCATCTACCATTCAGCCACCATTCATCTACCATTCATCTACCATAGAGCCACCATTCATCTACCATAAAGCCACCATTCATCTACCATAGAGCCACCATTCATCTACCATAGAGCCACCATTCATCTACCATAGAGCCACCATTCATCTACCATAGAGCCACCATTCATCTACCATAGAGCCACCATTCATCTACCATAGAGCCACAATTAATCTACCATAGGGCTACCATTCATCTACCATTCATCTACCATTCATCTACCATAGAGCCACCATTCATCTACCATAAAGCCACCATTCATCTACTATAGAGCCACCATTCATCTACCATAGAGCCACCATTCATCTACCATAGAGCCACCATTCATCTACCATAGAGCCACCATTCATCTACCATAGCGCCACCATTCATCTACCATAGAGCCACCATTCATCTACCATAGAGCCACAATTAATCTACCATAGGGCTACCATTCATCTACCATAGAGCCACCATTAATCTACCATAGAGCCACCATTCATCTACCATAGAGCCACAATTAATCTACCATAGGGCTACCATTCATCTACCATTCATCCACCACTCATCTACCATAGAGCCACCATTCATCTACCATAGAGCCACCATTCATCTACCATAGAGCCACCATTCATCTACCATAGAGCCACCATTCATCTACCATAGAGCCACCATTCATCTACCATAGAGCCACCATTCATCTACCATAGAGCCACCTTTCATCTACCATTCAGCCACCATTCATCTACCATTCATCTACCATAGAGCCACCATTCATCTACCATAAAGCCACCATTCATCTACCATAGAGCCACCATTTATCTACCATAGAGCCACCATTCATCTACCATAGAGCCACTATTCATCTACCATAGAGCCACCATTCATCTACCATAGAGCCACCATTAATCTACCATAGGGCTACCATTCATCTACCATTCATCCACCACTCATCTACCATAGAGCCACCATTCATCTACCAAAGAGCCACCATTCATCTACCATAGAGCCACTACTCATCTACCATAGGGCTACCATTCATCTACCGTTCATCCACCACTCATCTACCATAGGGCTACCATTCATCTACCATTCATCCACCACACATCTACCATTCATCTACCATACAGCTACCATTCACCTACCATAGAGCCACCATTCATCTACCATTCATCCACCACTCATCTACCATAGAGCCACCACTCATCTACCATAGGGCTAACATTCATCTACCATTCATCCACCACACATCTACCATTCATCTACCATACAGCTACCATTCACCTACCATAGAGCCACCATTCATCTACCATTCATCCACCACTCATCTACCATAGAGCCACCACTCATCTACCATAGAGCCACCATTCATCTACCATAGAGCCACCATTCATCTACCATAGAGCCACCATTCATCTACCATAGAGCCACCATTCATCTACCATAGGGCCACCTTTCATCTACCATTCAGCCACCATTCATCTACCATTCATTTACCATAGAGCCACCATTCATCTACCATAAAGCCACCATTCATCTACCATAGAGCCAACATTTATCTACCATAGAGCCACCATTCATCTACCATAGAGCCACCATTCATCTACCATAGAGCCACCATTCATCTACCATAGAGCCGCCATTAATCTACCATAGGGCTACCATTCATCTACCATTCATCCACCACTCATCTACCATAGAGCCACCATTTATCTACCATAGAGCCACCATTCATCTACCATAAAGCCACCATTCATCTACCATAAAGCCACCATTCATCTACCATAGAGCCACCATTCATCTACCATAGAGCCACCACTGGTCTACCATAGAGCCACCATTCATCTACCATAGAGCCGCCATTAATCTACCATAGGGCTACTATTCATCTACCATTCATCCACCATTCATCTACCATAGAGCCACCATTCATCTACCATAGAGTCACCACTCATCTACCATTCATCCACCACTCATCTACCAAAGAGCCACCACTCATCTACCATAGAGCCACAATTCATCTACCATAGAGCCACCATTCATCTACCATAGAGCCACAATTCATCTACCATAGAGCCACCATTCATCTACAATAGAGCCACCTTTCATCTACCATTCAGCCACCATTCATCTACCATTCATCTACCATAGAGCCACCATTCATCTACCATAAAGCCACCATTCATCTACCATAAAGCCACCATTTATCTACCATTAGCCACCATTCATCTACCATAGAGCCACCATTCATCTACCATAGAGCCACCATTCATCTACCATAGAGCCACCATTAATCTACCATAGGGTTACCATTCATCTACCATTCATCCACCACTCATCTACCATAGAGCCACCATTCATCTACCATAGAGCCACCATTCATCTACCATAGAGCCACCACTCATCTACCATTCATCCACCACTCATCTACCAAAGAGCCACCACTCATCTACCATAGAGCCACCATTCATCTACCATAGAGCCACCATTCATCTACCATAGAGCCACCATTCATCTACCATAGAGCCACCTTTCAAATACCATTCAGCCACCATTCATCTACCATTCATCTACCATAGAGCCACCATTCATCTACCATAAAGCCACCAATCATCTACCATAGAGCCAACATTTATCTACCATAGAGCCACCATTCATCTACCATAGAGCCACCATTCATCTACCATAGAGCCACCATTCATCTATCATAGAGCCACCATTAATCTACCATAGGGCTACCATTCATCTACCATTCATCCACCACTCATCTACCATAGAGCCACCATTCATCTACCATAGAGCCACCATTCATCTACCATAGAGCCACCATTCATCTACCATAGAGCCACTACTCATCTACCATAGGGCTACCATTCATCTACCGTTCATCCACCACTCATCTACCATAGGGCTACCATTCATCTACCATAGAGCCACCATTCATCTACCATAGAGCCACCACTCATCTACCATAGGGCTAACATTCATCTACCATTCATCCACCACACATCTACCATTCATCTACCATACAGCCACCATTCACCTACCATAGAGCCACCATTCATCTACCATTCATCCACCACTCATCTACCATAGAGCCACTACTCATCTACCATAGGGCCACCTTTCATCTACCATTCAGCCACCATTCATCTTCCATTCATTTACCATAGAGCCACCATTCATCTACCATAAAGCCACCATTCATCTACCATTCATCCACCATTCATCTGCCAAAGAGCCACCACTCATCTACCATAGAGCCACCACTCATCTACCATAGGGCTAACATTCATCTACCATTCATCCACCACACATCTACCATTCATCTACCATACAGCTACCATTCACCTACCATAGAGCCACCATTCATCTACCATTCATCCACCACTCATCTACCATAGAGCCACCACTCATCTACCATAGAGCCACCATTCATCTACCATAGAGCCACCATTCATCTACCATAGAGCCACCATTCATTCACCACTCATCTACCATTCATCTACCATAGAGCCACCATTCATCTACCATAGAGCCACCATTCATCTACCATTCAGCCACCATTCATCTACCATTCATTTACCATAGAGCCACCATTCATCTACCATAAAGCCACCATTCATCTACCATAGAGCCACCATTTATCTACCATAGAGCCACCATTCATCTACCATAGAGCCACCATTCATCTACCATAGAGCCACCATTCATCTACCATAGAGCCGCCATTAATCTACCATAGGGCTACCATTCATCTACCATTCATCCACCACTCATCTACCATAGAGCCACCATTTATCTACCATAGAGCCACCATTCATCTACCATAGAGCCACCTTTCATCTACCATTCAGCCACCATTCATCTACCATTCATCTACCATAGAGCCACCATTCATCTACCATAAAGCCACCATTCATCTACCATAGAGCCACCATTCATCTACCATAGAGCCACCATTCATCTACCATAGAGCCACCATTCATCTACCATAGAGCCACCATTCATCTACCATAGAGCCACCATTCATCTACCATAGAGCCACAATTAATCTACCATAGGGCTACCATTCATCTACCATTCATCTACCATTCATCTACCATAGAGCCACCATTCATCTACCATAAAGCCACCATTCATCTACTATAGAGCCACCATTCATCTACCATAGAGCCACCATTCATCTACCATAGAGCCACCATTCATCTACCATAGAGCCACCATTCATCTACCATAGCGCCACCATTCATCTACCATAGAGCCACCATTCATCTACCATAGAGCCACCATTCATCTACCATTCATCCACCACTCATCTACCATAGAGCCACCACTCATCTACCATAGGGCTAACATTCATCTACCATTCATCCACCACACATCTACCATTCATCTACCATACAGCTACCATTCACCTACCATAGAGCCACCATTCATCTACCATTCATCCACCACTCATCTACCATAGAGCCACCACTCATCTACCATAGAGCCACCATTCATCTACCATAGAGCCACCATTCATCTACCATAGAGCCACCATTCATCTACCATAGAGCCACCATTCATCTACCATAGGGCCACCTTTCATCTACCATTCAGCCACCATTCATCTACCATTCATTTACCATAGAGCCACCATTCATCTACCATAAAGCCACCATTCATCTACCATAGAGCCAACATTTATCTACCATAGAGCCACCATTCATCTACCATAGAGCCACCATTCATCTACCATAGAGCCACCATTCATCTACCATAGAGCCGCCATTAATCTACCATAGGGCTACCATTCATCTACCATTCATCCACCACTCATCTACCATAGAGCCACCATTTATCTACCATAGAGCCACCATTCATCTACCATAAAGCCACCATTCATCTACCATAAAGCCACCATTCATCTACCATAGAGCCACCATTCATCTACCATAGAGCCACCACTGGTCTACCATAGAGCCACCATTCATCTACCATAGAGCCGCCATTAATCTACCATAGGGCTACTATTCATCTACCATTCATCCACCATTCATCTACCATAGAGCCACCATTCATCTACCATAGAGTCACCACTCATCTACCATTCATCCACCACTCATCTACCAAAGAGCCACCACTCATCTACCATAGAGCCACAATTCATCTACCATAGAGCCACCATTCATCTACCATAGAGCCACAATTCATCTACCATAGAGCCACCATTCATCTACAATAGAGCCACCTTTCATCTACCATTCAGCCACCATTCATCTACCATTCATCTACCATAGAGCCACCATTCATCTACCATAAAGCCACCATTCATCTACCATAAAGCCACCATTTATCTACCATTAGCCACCATTCATCTACCATAGAGCCACCATTCATCTACCATAGAGCCACCATTCATCTACCATAGAGCCACCATTAATCTACCATAGGGTTACCATTCATCTACCATTCATCCACCACTCATCTACCATAGAGCCACCATTCATCTACCATAGAGCCACCATTCATCTACCATAGAGCCACCACTCATCTACCATTCATCCACCACTCATCTACCAAAGAGCCACCACTCATCTACCATAGAGCCACCATTCATCTACCATAGAGCCACCATTCATCTACCATAGAGCCACCATTCATCTACCATAGAGCCACCTTTCAAATACCATTCAGCCACCATTCATCTACCATTCATCTACCATAGAGCCACCATTCATCTACCATAAAGCCACCAATCATCTACCATAGAGCCAACATTTATCTACCATAGAGCCACCATTCATCTACCATAGAGCCACCATTCATCTACCATAGAGCCACCATTCATCTATCATAGAGCCACCATTAATCTACCATAGGGCTACCATTCATCTACCATTCATCCACCACTCATCTACCATAGAGCCACCATTCATCTACCATAGAGCCACCATTCATCTACCATAGAGCCACCATTCATCTACCATAGAGCCACTACTCATCTACCATAGGGCTACCATTCATCTACCGTTCATCCACCACTCATCTACCATAGGGCTACCATTCATCTACCATAGAGCCACCATTCATCTACCATAGAGCCACCACTCATCTACCATAGGGCTAACATTCATCTACCATTCATCCACCACACATCTACCATTCATCTACCATACAGCCACCATTCACCTACCATAGAGCCACCATTCATCTACCATTCATCCACCACTCATCTACCATAGAGCCACTACTCATCTACCATAGGGCCACCTTTCATCTACCATTCAGCCACCATTCATCTTCCATTCATTTACCATAGAGCCACCATTCATCTACCATAAAGCCACCATTCATCTACCATTCATCCACCATTCATCTGCCAAAGAGCCACCACTCATCTACCATAGAGCCACCACTCATCTACCATAGGGCTAACATTCATCTACCATTCATCCACCACACATCTACCATTCATCTACCATACAGCTACCATTCACCTACCATAGAGCCACCATTCATCTACCATTCATCCACCACTCATCTACCATAGAGCCACCACTCATCTACCATAGAGCCACCATTCATCTACCATAGAGCCACCATTCATCTACCATAGAGCCACCATTCATTCACCACTCATCTACCATTCATCTACCATAGAGCCACCATTCATCTACCATAGAGCCACCATTCATCTACCATTCAGCCACCATTCATCTACCATTCATTTACCATAGAGCCACCATTCATCTACCATAAAGCCACCATTCATCTACCATAGAGCCACCATTTATCTACCATAGAGCCACCATTCATCTACCATAGAGCCACCATTCATCTACCATAGAGCCACCATTCATCTACCATAGAGCCGCCATTAATCTACCATAGGGCTACCATTCATCTACCATTCATCCACCACTCATCTACCATAGAGCCACCATTTATCTACCATAGAGCCACCATTCATCTACCATAGAGCCACCTTTCATCTACCATTCAGCCACCATTCATCTACCATTCATCTACCATAGAGCCACCATTCATCTACCATAAAGCCACCATTCATCTACCATAGAGCCACCATTCATCTACCATAGAGCCACCATTCATCTACCATAGAGCCACCATTCATCTACCATAGAGCCACCATTCATCTACCATAGAGCCACCATTCATCTACCATAGAGCCACAATTAATCTACCATAGGGCTACCATTCATCTACCATTCATCTACCATTCATCTACCATAGAGCCACCATTCATCTACCATAAAGCCACCATTCATCTACTATAGAGCCACCATTCATCTACCATAGAGCCACCATTCATCTACCATAGAGCCACCATTCATCTACCATAGAGCCACCATTCATCTACCATAGCGCCACCATTCATCTACCATAGAGCCACCATTCATCTACCATAGAACCACAATTAATCTACCATAGGGCTACCATTCATCTACCATTCATCCACCACTCATCTACCATAGAGCCACCATTCATCTACCATAGAGCCACCATTCATCTACCATAGAGCCACCATTCATCTACCATAGAGCCACCATTCATCTACCATAGAGCCACCATTCATCTACCATAGAGCCACCATTCATCTACCATAGAGCCACCACTCATCTACCATTCATCCACCACTCATCTACCAAAGAGCCACCACTCATCTACCATAGAGCCACCATTCATCTACCATAGAGCCACCATTCATCTACCATAGAGCCACCATTCATCTACCATAGAGCCACCTTTCATCTACCATTCAGCCACCATTAATCTACCATTCATCTACCATAGAGCCACCATTCATCTACCATAAAGCCACCATTCATCTACCATAGAGCCAACATTTATCTACCATAGAGCCACCATTCATCTACCATAGAGCCACCATTCATCTACCATAGAGCCACCATTCATCTACCATAGAGCCACCATTAATCTACCATAGGGCTACCATTCATCTACCATTCATCCACCACTCATCTACCATAGAGCCACCATTCATCTACCATAGAGCCACCATTCATCTACCATAGAGCCACCATTCATCTACCATAGAGCCACTACTCATCTACCATAGGGCTACCATTCATCTACCGTTCATCCACCACTCATCTACCATAGGGCTACCATTCATCTACCATAGAGCCACCATTCATCTACCATAGAGCCACCATTCATCTACCAAAGAGCCACCACTCATCTACCATAGGGCTAACATTCATCTACCATTCATCCACCACACATCTACCATTCATCTACCATACAGCCACCATTCATCTACCAAAGAGCCACCACTCATCTACCATAGAGCCACCATTCATCTACCAAAGAGCCACCATTCATCTACCATTCAGCCACCATTCATCTACCATTCATCTACCATAGGGCTACCATTCATCTACCATAGAGCCACCATTCATCTACCATAGAGCCACCATTCATCTACCATAGAGCCACCACTCATCTACCATAGGGCTAACATTCATCTACCATTCATCCACCACACATCTACCATTCATCTACCATTCATCCACCACTCATCTACCAAAGAGCCACCACTCATCTACCATAGAGCCACCATTCATCTACCAAAGAGCCACCATTCATCTTACATAGGGCCACCATTCATCTACCATAGAGCCACCTTTCATCTACCATTCAGCCACCATTCATCTACCATTCATCTACCCTAGAGCCACCATTCATCTACCATAAAGCCACCATTCATCTACCATAGAGCCACCATTAATCTACCATAGGGCTACCATTCATCTACCATTCATCCACCACTCATCTACCATAGAGCCACCATTCATCTACCATAGAGCCACCATTCATCTACCATAGAGCCACCACTCATCTACCATTCATCCACCACTCATCTACCAAAGAGCCACCACTCATCTACCATAGAGCCACCATTCATCTACCAAAGAGCCACCATTCATCTACCATAGAGCCACCATTCATCTACCATAGAGCCACCTTTCATCTACCATTCAGCCACCATTCATCTACCATTCATCTACCATAGAGCCACCATTCATCTACCATCAAGCCACCATTCATCTACCATAGAGCTACCATTCATCTACCATAGAGCCACCATTCATCTACCATAGAGCCACCATTCATCTACCATAGAGCCACCATTCATCTACCATAGAGCCACCATTAATCTACCATAGAGCCACCATTCATCTACCATAGAGCCACAATTAATCTACCATAGGGCTACCATTCATCTACCATTCATCCACCACTCATCTACCATAGAGCCACCATTCATCTACCATAGAGCCACCATTCATCTACCATAGAGCCACCATTCATCTACCATAGAGCCACCATTCATCTACCATAGAGCCACCATTCATCTACCATAGAGCCACCATTCATCTACCATAGAGCCACCACTCATCTACCATTCATCCACCACTCATCTACCAAAGAGCCACCACTCATCTACCATAGAGCCACCATTCATCTACCAAAGAGCCAACATTCATCTACCATAGAGCCACCACTCATCTACCATAGGGCTAACATTCATCTACCATTCATCCACCACACATCTACCATTCATCTACCATACAGCCACCAATCATCTACCAAAGAGCCACCACTCATCTACCATAGAGCCACCATTCATCTATCAAAGAGCCACCATTCATCTACCATTCAGCCACCATTCATCTACCATTCATCTACCATAGGGCTACCATTCATCTACCATAGAGCCACCATTCATCTACCATAGAGCCACCATTCATCTACCATAGAGCCACCACTCATCTACCATAGGGCTAACATTCATCTACCATTCATCCACCACACATCTACCATTCATCTACCATTCATCCACCACTCATCTACCAAAGAGCCACCACTCATCTACCATAGAGCCACCATTCATCTACCAAAGAGCCACCATTCATCTACCATAGGGCCACCATTCATCTACCATAGAGCCACCTTTCATCTACCATTCAGCCACCATTCATCTACCATTTATCTACCATAGAGCCACCATTCATCTACCATAAAGCCACCATTCATCTACCATAGAGCCACCATTAATCTACCATAGGGCTACCATTCATCTACCATTCATCCACCACTCATCTACCATAGAGCCACCATTCATCTACCATAGAGCCACCATTCATCTACCATAGAGCCACCACTCATCTACCATTCATCCACCACTCATCTACCATTCATCCACCACTCATCTACCATAGAGCCACCATTCATCTACCAAAGAGCCACCATTCATCTACCATTCAGCCACCATTCATCTACCATTCATCTACCATAGAGCCACCATTCATCTACCATCAAGCCACCATTCATCTACCATAGAGCTACCATTCATCTACCATAGAGCCACCATTCATCTACCATAGAGCCACCATTCATCTACCATAGAGCCACCATTCATCTACCATAGAGCCACCATTAATCTACCATAGAGCCACCATTCATCTACCATAGAGCCACAATTAATCTACCATAGGGCTACCATTCATCTACCATTCATCCACCACTCATCTACCATAGAGCCACCATTCATCTACCATAGAGCCACCATTCATCTACCATAGAGCCACCATTCATCTACCATAGAGCCACCATTCATCTACCATAGAGCCACCATTCATCTACCATAGAGCCACCATTCATCTACCATAGAGCCACCACTCATCTACCATTCATCCACCACTCATCTACCAAAGAGCCACCACTCATCTACCATAGAGCCACCATTCATCTACCAAAGAGCCAACATTCATCTACCATAGAGCCACCACTCATCTACCATAGGGCTAACATTCATCTACCATTCATCCACCACACATCTACCATTCATCTACCATACAGCCACCAATCATCTACCAAAGAGCCACCACTCATCTACCATAGAGCCACCATTCATCTATCAAAGAGCCACCATTCATCTACCATTCAGCCACCATTCATCTACCATTCATCTACCATAGGGCTACCATTCATCTACCATAGAGCCACCATTCATCTACCATAGAGCCACCATTCATCTACCATAGAGCCACCACTCATCTACCATAGGGCTAACATTCATCTACCATTCATCCACCACACATCTACCATTCATCTACCATTCATCCACCACTCATCTACCAAAGAGCCACCACTCATCTACCATAGAGCCACCATTCATCTACCAAAGAGCCACCATTCATCTACCATAGGGCCACCATTCATCTACCATAGAGCCACCTTTCATCTACCATTCAGCCACCATTCATCTACCATTTATCTACCATAGAGCCACCATTCATCTACCATAAAGCCACCATTCATCTACCATAGAGCCACCATTAATCTACCATAGGGCTACCATTCATCTACCATTCATCCACCACTCATCTACCATAGAGCCACCATTCATCTACCATAGAGCCACCATTCATCTACCATAGAGCCACCACTCATCTACCATTCATCCACCACTCATCTACCATTCATCCACCACTCATCTACCATAGAGCCACCATTCATCTACCAAAGAGCCACCATTCATCTACCATTCAGCCACCATTCATCTACCATTCATCTACCATAGAGCCACCATTCCTCTACCATCAAGCCACCATTCATCTACCATAGAGCTACCATTCATCTACCATAGAGCCACCATTCATCTACCATAGAGCCACCATTCATCTACCATAGAGCCACCATTCATCTACCATAGAGCCACCATTAATCTACCATAGAGCCACCATTCATCTACCATAGAGCCACAATTAATCCACCACACATCTACCATTCATCTACCATACAGCCACCATTCATCTACCAAAGAGCCACCACTCATCTACCATAGAGCCACCATTCATCTACCAAAGAGCCACCATTCATCTACCATTCAGCCACCATTCATCTACCATTCATCTACCATAGGGCTACCATTCATCTACCATAGAGCCACCATTCATCTACCATAGAGCCACCATTCATCTACCATAGAGCCACCACTCATCTACCATAGGGCTAACATTCATCTACCATTCATCCACCACACATCTACCATTCATCTACCATTCATCCACCACTCATCTACCATAGAGCCACCATTCATCTACCATAGAGCCACCATTCATCTACCATAGAGCCACCATTCATCTACCATAGAGCCACCACTCATCTACCATTCATCCACCACTCATCTACCAAAGAGCCACCACTCATCTACCATAGAGCAACCATTCATCTACCATAGAGCCACCATTCATCTACCAAAGAGCCACAATTCATCTTACATAGGGCCACCATTCATCTACCATAGAGCCACCTTTCATCTACCATTCAGCCACCATTCATCTACCATTCATCTACCCTAGAGCCACCATTCATCTACCATAAAGCCACCATTCATCTACCATAGAGCCACCATTAATCTACCATAGGGCTACCATTCATCTACCATTCATCCACCACTCATCTACCATAGAGCCACCATTCATCTACCATAGAGCCACCATTCATCTACCATAGAGCCACCACTCATCTACCATTCATCCACCACTCATCTACCAAAGAGCCACCACTCATCTACCATAGAGCCACCATTCATCTACCAAAGAGCCACCATTCATCTACCATAGAGCCACCATTCATCTACCATAGAGCCACCTTTCATCTACCATTCAGCCACCATTCATCTACCATTCATCTACCATAGAGCCACCATTCATCTACCATCAAGCCACCATTCATCTACCATAGAGCTACCATTCATCTACCATAGAGCCACCATTCATCTACCATAGAGCCACCATTCATCTACCATAGAGCCACCATTCATCTACCATAGAGCCACCATTAATCTACCATAGAGCCACCATTCATCTACCATAGAGCCACAATTAATCTACCATAGGGCTACCATTCATCTACCATTCATCCACCACTCATCTACCATAGAGCCACCATTCATCTACCATAGAGCCACCATTCATCTACCATAGAGCCACCATTCATCTACCATAGAGCCACCATTCATCTACCATAGAGCCACCATTCATCTACCATAGAGCCACCACTCATCTACCATTCATCCACCACTCATCTACCAAAGAGCCACCACTCATCTACCATAGAGCCACCATTCATCTACCAAAGAGCCACCATTCATCTACCATAGAGCCACCACTCATCTACCATAGGGCTAACATTCATCTACCATTCATCCACCACACATCTACCATTCATCTACCATACAGCCACCAATCATCTACCAAAGAGCCACCACTCATCTACCATAGAGCCACCATTCATCTATCAAAGAGCCACCATTCATCTACCATTCAGCCACCATTCATCTACCATTCATCTACCATATGGCTACCATTCATCTACCATAGAGCCACCATTCATCTACCATAGAGCCACCATTCATCTACCATAGAGCCACCACTCATCTACCATAGGGCTAACATTCATCTACCATTCATCCACCACACATCTACCATTCATCTACCATTCATCCACCACTCATCTACCAAAGAGCCACCACTCATCTACCATAGAGCCACCATTCATCTACCAAAGAGCCACCATTCATCTACCATAGGGCCACCATTCATCTACCATAGAGCCACCTTTCATCTACCATTCAGCCACCATTCATCTACCATTCATCTACCATAGAGCCACCATTCATCTACCATAAAGCCACCATTCATCTACCATAGAGCCACCATTAATCTACCATAGGGCTACCATTCATCTACCATTCATCCACCACTCATCTACCATAGAGCCACCATTCATCTACCATAGAGCCACCATTCATCTACCATAGAGCCACCACTCATCTACCATTCATCCACCACTCATCTACCAAAGAGCCACCACTCATCTACCATAGAGCCACCATTCATCTACCAAAGAGCCACCATTCATCTACCATTCAGCCACCATTCATCTACCATTCATCTACCATAGAGCCACCATTCATCTACCATCAAGCCACCATTCATCTACCATAGAGCTACCATTCATCTACCATAGAGCCACCATTCATCTACCATAGAGCCACCATTCATCTACCATAGAGCCACCATTCATCTACCATAGAGCCACCATTAATCTACCATAGAGCCACCATTCATCTACCATAGAGCCACAATTAATCTACCATAGGGCTACCATTCATCTACCATTCATCCACCACTCATCTACCATAGAGCCACCATTCATCTACCATAGAGCCACCATTCATCTACCATAGAGCCACCATTCATCTACCATAGAGCCACCATTAATCTACCATAGAGCCACCATTCATCTACCATAGAGCCACAATTAATCCACCACACATCTACCATTCATCTACCATACAGCCACCATTCATCTACCAAAGAGCCACCACTCATCTACCATAGAGCCACCATTCATCTACCAAAGAGCCACCATTCATCTACCATTCAGCCACCATTCATCTACCATTCATCTACCATAGGGCTACCATTCATCTACCATAGAGCCACCATTCATCTACCATAGAGCCACCATTCATCTACCATAGAGCCACCACTCATCTACCATAGGGCTAACATTCATCTACCATTCATCCACCACACATCTACCATTCATCTACCATTCATCCACCACTCATCTACCATAGAGCCACCATTCATCTACCATAGAGCCACCATTCATCTACCATAGAGCCACCATTCATCTACCATAGAGCCACCATTCATCTACCATAGAGCCACCACTCATCTACCATTCATCCACCACTCATCTACCAAAGAGCCACCACTCATCTACCATAGAGCCACCATTCATCTACCAAAGAGCCACCATTCATCTACCATAGAGCCACCACTCATCTACCATAGGGCTAACATTCATCTACCATTCATCCACCACACATCTACCATTCATCTACCATACAGCCACCAATCATCTACCAAAGAGCCACCACTCATCTACCATAGAGCCACCATTCATCTATCAAAGAGCCACCATTCATCTACCATTCAGCCACCATTCATCTACCATTCATCTACCATAGGGCTACCATTCATCTACCATAGAGCCACCATTCATCTACCATAGAGCCACCATTCATCTACCATAGAGCCACCACTCATCTACCATAGGGCTAACATTCATCTACCATTCATCCACCACACATCTACCATTCATCTACCATTCATCCACCACTCATCTACCAAAGAGCCACCACTCATCTACCATAGAGCCACCATTCATCTACCAAAGAGCCATCATTCATCTACCATAGGGCCACCATTCATCTACCATAGAGCCACCTTTCATCTACCATTCAGCCACCATTCATCTACCATTCATCTACCATAGAGCCACCATTCATCTACCATAAAGCCACCATTCATCTACCATAGAGCCACCATTAATCTACCATAGGGCTACCATTCATCTACCATTCATCCACCACTCATCTACCATAGAGCCACCATTCATCTACCATAGAGCCACCATTCATCTACCATAGAGCCACCACTCATCTACCATTCATCCACCACTCATCTACCAAAGAGCCACCACTCATCTACCATAGAGCCACCATTCATCTACCAAAGAGCCACCATTCATCTACCATTCAGCCACCATTCATCTACCATTCATCTACCATAGAGCCACCATTCATCTACCATCAAGCCACCATTCATCTACCATAGAGCTACCATTCATCTACCATAGAGCCACCATTCATCTACCATAGAGCCACCATTCATCTACCATAGAGCCACCATTCATCTACCATAGAGCCACCATTAATCTACCATAGAGCCACCATTCATCTACCATAGAGCCACAATTAATCTACCATAGGGCTACCATTCATCTACCATTCATCCACCACTCATCTACCATAGAGCCACCATTCATCTACCATAGAGCCACCATTCATCTACCATAGAGCCACCATTCATCTACCATAGAGCCACCATTAATCTACCATAGAGCCACCATTCATCTACCATAGAGCCACAATTAATCCACCACACATCTACCATTCATCTACCATACAGCCACCATTCATCTACCAAAGAGCCACCACTCATCTACCATAGAGCCACCATTCATCTACCAAAGAGCCACCATTCATCTACCATTCAGCCACCATTCATCTACCATTCATCTACCATAGGGCTACCATTCATCTACCATAGAGCCACCATTCATCTACCATAGAGCCACCATTCATCTACCATAGAGCCACCACTCATCTACCATAGGGCTAACATTCATCTACCATTCATCCACCACACATCTACCATTCATCTACCATTCATCCACCACTCATCTACCATAGAGCCACCATTCATCTACCATAGAGCCACCATTCATCTACCATAGAGCCACCATTCATCTACCATAGAGCCACCACTCATCTACCATTCATCCACCACTCATCTACCAAAGAGCCACCACTCATCTACCATAGAGCCACCATTCATCTACCATAGAGCCACCATTCATCTACCAAAGAGCCACCATTCATCTTACATAGGGCCACCATTCATCTACCATAGAGCCACCTTTCATCTACCATTCAGCCACCATTCATCTACCATTCATCTACCCTAGAGCCACCATTCATCTACCATAAAGCCACCATTCATCTACCATAGAGCCACCATTAATCTACCATAGGGCTACCATTCATCTACCATTCATCCACCACTCATCTACCATAGAGCCACCATTCATCTACCATAGAGCCACCATTCATCTACCATAGAGCCACCACTCATCTACCATTCATCCACCACTCATCTACCAAAGAGCCACCACTCATCTACCATAGAGCCACCATTCATCTACCAAAGAGCCACCATTCTTCTACCATAGAGCCACCATTCATCTACCATAGAGCCACCTTTCATCTACCATTCAGCCACCATTCATCTACCATTCATCTACCATAGAGCCACCATTCATCTACCATCAAGCCACCATTCATCTACCATAGAGCTACCATTCATCTACCATAGAGCCACCATTCATCTACCATAGAGCCACCATTCATCTACCATAGAGCCACCATTCATCTACCATAGAGCCACCATTAATCTACCATAGAGCCACCATTCATCTACCATAGAGCCACAATTAATCTACCATAGGGCTACCATTCATCTACCATTCATCCACCACTCATCTACCATAGAGCCACCATTCATCTACCATAGAGCCACCATTCATCTACCATAGAGCCACCATTCATCTACCATAGAGCCACCATTCATCTACCATAGAGCCACCATTCATCTACCATAGAGCCACCACTCATCTACCATTCATCCACCACTCATCTACCAAAGAGCCACCACTCATCTACCATAGAGCCACCATTCATCTACCAAAGAGCCACCATTCATCTACCATAGAGCCACCACTCATCTACCATAGGGCTAACATTCATCTACCATTCATTGACCACACATCTACCATTCATCTACCATACAGCCACCAATCATCTACCAAAGAGCCACCACTCATCTACCATAGAGCCACCATTCATCTATCAAAGAGCCACCATTCATCTACCATTCAGCCACCATTCATCTACCATTCATCTACCATAGGGCTACCATTCATCTACCATAGAGCCACCATTCATCTACCATAGAGCCACCATTCATCTACCATAGAGCCACCACTCATCTACCATAGGGCTAACATTCATCTACCATTCATCCACCACACATCTACCATTCATCTACCATTCATCCACCACTCATCTACCAAAGAGCCACCACTCATCTACCATAGAGCCACCATTCATCTACCAAAGAGCCATCATTCATCTACCATAGGGCCACCATTCATCTACCATAGAGCCACCTTTCATCTACCATTCAGCCACCATTCATCTACCATTCATCTACCATAGAGCCACCATTCATCTACCATAAAGCCACCATTCATCTACCATAGAGCCACCATTAATCTACCATAGGGCTACCATTCATCTACCATTCATCCACCACTCATCTACCATAGAGCCACCATTCATCTACCATAGAGCCACCATTCATCTACCATAGAGCCACCACTCATCTACCATTCATCCACCACTCATCTACCAAAGAGCCACCACTCATCTACCATAGAGCCACCATTCATCTACCAAAGAGCCACCATTCATCTACCATTCAGCCACCATTCATCTACCATTCATCTACCATAGAGCCACCACTCATCTACCATTCATCCACCACTCATCTACCAAAGAGCCACCACTCATCTACCATAGAGCCACCATTCATCTACCATCAAGCCACCATTCATCTACCATAGAGCTACCATTCATCTACCATAGAGCCACCATTCATCTACCATAGAGCCACCATTCATCTACCATAGAGCCACCATTCATCTACCATAGAGCCACCATTCATCTACCATAGAGCCACCATTCATCTACCATAGAGCCACCACTCATCTACCATTCATCCACCACTCATCTACCAAAGAGCCACCACTCATCTACCATAGAGCCACCATTCATCTACCATAGAGCCACCATTCATCTACCAAAGAGCCACCATTCATCTTACATAGGGCCACCATTCATCTACCATAGAGCCACCTTTCATCTACCATTCAGCCACCATTCATCTACCATTCATCTACCCTAGAGCCACCATTCATCTACCATAAAGCCACCATTCATCTACCATAGAGCCACCATTAATCTACCATAGGGCTACCATTCATCTACCATTCATCCACCACTCATCTACCATAGAGCCACCATTCATCTACCATAGAGCCACCATTCATCTACCATAGAGCCACCACTCATCTACCATTCATCCACCACTCATCTACCAAAGAGCCACCACTCATCTACCATAGAGCCACCATTCATCTACCAAAGAGCCACCATTCTTCTACCATAGAGCCACCATTCATCTACCATAGAGCCACCTTTCATCTACCATTCAGCCACCATTCATCTACCATTCATCTACCATAGAGCCACCATTCATCTACCATCAAGCTACCATTCATCTACCATAGAGCTACCATTCATCTACCATAGAGCCACCATTCATCTACCATAGAGCCACCATTCATCTACCATAGAGCCACCATTCATCTACCATAGAGCTACCATTAATCTACCATAGAGCCACCATTCATCTACCATAGAGCCACAATTAATCTACCATAGGGCTACCATTCATCTACCATTCATCCACCACTCATCTACCATAGAGCCACCATTCATCTACCATAGAGCCACCATTCATCTACCATAGAGCCACCATTCATCTACCATAGAGCCACCATTCATCTACCATAGAGCCACCATTCATCTACCATAGAGCCACCACTCATCTACCATTCATCCACCACTCATCTACCAAAGAGCCACCACTCATCTACCATAGAGCCACCATTCATCTACCAAAGAGCCACCATTCATCTACCATAGAGCCACCACTCATCTACCATAGGGCTAACATTCATCTACCATTCATCCACCACACATCTACCATTCATCTACCATACAGCCACCAATCATCTACCAAAGAGCCACCACTCATCTACCATAGAGCCACCATTCATCTATCAAAGAGCCACCATTCATCTACCATTCAGCCACCATTCATCTACCATTCATCTACCATAGGGCTACCATTCATCTACCATAGAGCCACCATTCATCTACCATAGAGCCACCATTCATCTACCATAGAGCCACCACTCATCTACCATAGGGCTAACATTCATCTACCATTCATCCACCACACATCTACCATTCATCTACCATTCATCCACCACTCATCTACCAAAGAGCCACCACTCATCTACCATAGAGCCACCATTCATCTACCAAAGAGCCATCATTCATCTACCATAGGGCCACCATTCATCTACCATAGAGCCTCCTTTCATCTACCATTCAGCCACCATTCATCTACCATTCATCTACCATAGAGCCACCATTCATCTACCATAAAGCCACCATTCATCTACCATAGAGCCACCATTAATCTACCATAGGGCTACCATTCATCTACCATTCATCCACCACTCATCTACCATAGAGCCACCATTCATCTACCATAGAGCCACCATTCATCTACCATAGAGCCACCACTCATCTACCATTCATCCACCACTCATCTACCAAAGAGCCACCACTCATCTACCATAGAGCCACCATTCATCTACCAAAGAGCCACCATTCATCTACCATTCAGCCACCATTCATCTACCATTCATCTACCATAGAGCCACCATTCATCTACCATCAAGCCACCATTCATCTACCATAGAGCTACCATTCATCTACCATAGAGCCACCATTCATCTACCATAGAGCCACCATTCATCTTCCATAAAGCCACCATTCATCTACCATAGAGCCACCATTAATCTACCATAGAGCCACCATTCATCTACCATAGAGCCACAATTAATCTACCATAGGGCTACCATTCATCTACCATTCATCCACCACTCATCTACCATAGAGCCACCATTCATCTACCATAGAGCCACCATTCATCTACCATAGAGCCACCATTCATCTACCATAGAGCCACCATTCATCTACCATAGAGCCACCATTCATCTACCATAGAGCCACCATTCATCTACCATAGAGCCACCACTCATCTACCATTCATCCACCACTCATCTACCAAAGAGCCACCACTCATCTACCATAGAGCCCCATTCATCTACCAAAGAGCCACCATTCATCTACCATAGAGCCACCATTCATCTACCATAGAGCCACCTTTCATCTACCATTCAGCCACCATTAATCTACCATTCATCTACCATAGAGCCACCATTCATCTACAATAAAGCCACCATTCATCTACCATAGAGCCAACATTCATCTACCATAGAGCCACCATTCATCTACCATAGAGCCACCATTCATCTACCATAGAGCCACCATTAATCTACCATAGGGCTACCATTCATCTACCATAGAGCCACCATTCATCTACAATAAAGCCACCATTCATCTACCATAGAGCCAACATTCATCTACCATAGAGCCACCATTCATCTACCATAGAGCCACCATTCATCTACCATAGAGCCACCATTCATCTACCATAGGGCTACCATTCATCTACCATTCATCCACCACTCATCTACCATAGAGCCACCATTCATCTACCATAGAGCCACCATTCATCTACCATAGAGCCACCATTCATCTACCATAGAGCCACTACTCATCTACCATAAAGCTACCATATATCTACCGTTCATCCACCACTCATCTACCATAGGGCTACCATTCATCTACCATAGAGCCACCATTCATCTACCATAGAGCCACCATTCATCTACCATAGAGCCACCACTCATCTACCATAGGGCTAACATTCATCTACCATTCATCCACCACACATCTACCATTCATCTACCATACAGCCACCATTCACCTACCATAGAGCCACCATTCATCTACCATTCATCCACCACTCATCTACCATAGAGCCACCACTCATCTACCATAGAGCCACCATTCATCTACCATAGAGCCACCATTCATCTACCATAGAGCCACCATTCATTCACCACTCATCTACTATTCATCTACCATAAAGCAACCATTCATCTACCATAGAGCCACCTTTCATCTACCATTCAGCCACCATTCATCTACCATTCATCTACCATAGAGCCACCATTCATCTACCATAAAGCCACCATTCATCTACCATAGAGCCACCATTTATCTACCATAGAGCCACCATTCATCTACCATAGAGCCACCATTCATCTACCATAGAGCCACCATTAATCTACCATAGGGCTACCATTCATCTACCATTCATCCACCACTCATCTACCATAGAGCCACCATTCATCTACCATAGAGCCACCATTCATCTACTATAGAGCCACCATTCATCTACCATAGAGCCACCATTAATCTACCATAGGGCTACCATTCATCTACCATAGAGCAACCATTCATCTACCATAGAGCCACCTTTCATCTACCATTCAGCCACCATTCATCTACCATTCATCTACCATAGAGCCACCATTCATCTACCATAAAGCCACCATTCATCTACCATAGAGCCACCATTTATCTACCATAGAGCCACCATTCATCTACCATAGAGCCACCATTCATCTACCATAGAGCCACCATTAATCTACCATAGGGCTACCATTCATCTACCATTCATCCACCACTCATCTACCATAGAGCCACCATTCATCTACCATAGAGCCACCATTCATCTACTATAGAGCCACCATTCATCTACCATAGAGCCACCATTAATCTACCATAGGGCTACCATTCATCTACCATTCATCCACCACTCATCTACCATAGAGCCACCATTCATCTACCATAGAGCCACCATTCATCTACCATAGAGCCACCACTCATCTACCATTCATCCACCACTCATCTACCAAAGAGCCATCACTCATCTACCATAGAGCCACCATTCATCTACCAAAGAGCCACCATTCATCTACCATAGAGCCACCATTCATCTACCATAGAGCCACCTTTCATCTACCATTCAGCCACCATTCATCTACCATTCATTTACCATAGAGCCACCATTCATCTACCATAAAGCCACCATTCATCTACCATAGAGCCACCATTCATCTACCATAGAGCCACCATTTATCTACCATAGAGCCACCATTCTTCTACCATAGAGCCACCATTCATCTACCATAGAGCCACCATTCATCTACCATAGAGTCACCATTCATCTACCATAGAGCCACAATTAATCTACCATAGGGCTACCATTCATCTACCATTCATCTACCATTCATCTACCATAGAGCCACCATTCATCTACCATAGAGCCACCATTCATCTACCATAGAGCCACAATTAATCTACCATAGGGCTACCATTCATCTACCATTCATCCACCACTCATCTACCATAGAGCCACCATTCATCTACCATAAAGCCACCATTCATCTACCATAGAGCCACCATTTATCTACCATAGAGCCACCATTAATCTACCCTAGAGCCACCATTCATCTACCATAGAGCCACAATTAATCTACCATAGGGCTACCATTCATCAACCATTCATCCACCACTCATCTACCATAGAGCCACCATTCATCTACCATAGAGCCACCATTCATCTACCATAGAGCCACCATTCATCTACCATAGAGCCACCATTCATCTACCATAGAGCCACCATTCATCTACCATAGAGCCACCATTCATCTACCATAGAGCCACCACTCATCTACCATTCATCCACCACTCATCTACCAAAGAGCCACCACTCATCTACCATAGAGCCACCATTCATCTACCAAAGAGCCACCATTCATCTACCATAGAGCCACCATTCATCTACCATAGAGCCACCTTTCATCTACCATTCAGCCACCATTAATCTACCATTCATCTACCATAGAGCCACCATTCATCTACAATAAAGCCACCATTCATCTACCATAGAGCCAACATTCATCTACCATAGAGCCACCATTCATCTACCATAGAGCCACCATTCATCTACCATAGAGCCACCATTAATCTACCATAGGGCTACCATTCATCTACCATTCATCCACCAATCATCTACCATAGAGCCACCATTCATCTACCATAGAGCCACCATTCATCTACCATAGAGCCACCATTCATCTACCATAGAGCCACTACTCATCTACCATAGGGCTACCATTCATCTACCGTTCATCCACCACTCATCTACCATAGGGCTACCATTCATCTACCATAGAGCCACCATTCATCTACCATAGAGCCACCATTCATCTACCATAGAGCCACCACTCATCTACCATAGGGCTAACATTCATCTACCATTCATCCACCACACATCTACCATTCATCTACCATACAGCCACCATTCACCTACCATAGAGCCACCATTCATCTACCATTCATCCACCACTCATCTACCATAGAGCCACCAATCATATACCATAGAGCCACCATTCATCTACCATAGAGCCACCATTCATCTACCATAGAGCCACCATTCATTCACCACTCATCTACCATTCATCTACCATAGAGCAACCATTCATCTACCATAGAGCCACCTTTCATCTACCATTCAGCCACCATTCATCTACCATTCATCTACCATTCATCTACCATAGAGCCACCATTCATCTACCATAAAGCCACCATTCATCTACCATAGAGCCACCATTTATCTACCATAGAGCCACCATTCATCTACCATAGAGCCACCATTCATCTACCATAGAGCCACCATTAATCTACCATAGGGCTACCATTCATCTACCATTCATCCACCACTCATCTACCATAGAGCCACCATTCATCTACCATAGAGCCACCATTCATCTACCATAGAGCCACCATTCATCTACCATAGAGCCACCATTAATCTACCATAGGGCTACCATTCATCTACCATTCATCCACCACTCATCTACCATAGAGCCACCATTCATCTACCATAGAGCCACCATTCATCTACCATAGAGCCACCACTCATCTACCATTCATCCACCACTCATCTACCAAAGAGCCACCACTCATCTACCATAGAGCCACCATTCATCTACCAAAGAGCCACCATTCATCTACCATAGAGCCACCATTCATCTACCATAGAGCCACCATTCATCTACCATAGAGCCACCATTCATCTACCATAGAGCCACCACTCATCTACCATTCATCCACCACTCATCTACCAAAGAGCCACAACTCATCTACCATAGAGCCACCATTCATCTACCATAGAGCCACCATTCATCTACCATAGAGCCACCATTCATCTACCATAGAGCCACCTTTCATCTACCATTCAGCCACCATTCATCTACCATTCATCTACCATAGAGCCACCATTCATCTACCATAAAGCCACCATTCATCTACCATAGAGCCACCATTTAACTACCATAGAGCCACCATTCATCTACCATAGAGCCACTATTCATCTACCATAGAGCCACCATTCATCTACCATAGAGCCACCATTAATCTACCATAGGGCTACCATTCATCTACCATTCATCCACCACTCATCTACCATAGAGCCACCATTCATCTACCAAAGAGCCACCATTCATCTACCATAGAGCCACTACTCATCTACCATAGGGCTACCATTCATCTACCGTTCATCCACCACTCATCTACCATAGGGCTACCATTCATCTACCATTCATCCACCACACATCTACCATTCATCTACCATACAGCTACCATTCACCTACCATAGAGCCACCATTCATCTACCATTCATCCACCACTCATCTACCATAGAGCCACCACTCATCTACCATAGGGCTAACATTCATCTACCATTCATCCACCACACATCTACCATTCATCTACCATACAGCTACCAATCACCTACCATAGAGCCACCATTCATCTACCATTCATCCACCACTCATCTACCATAGAGCCACCACTCATCTACCATAGAGCCACCATTCATCTACCATAGAGCCACCATTCATCTACCATAGAGCCACCATTCATTCACCACTCATCTACCATTCATCTACCATAGAGCCACCATTCATCTAGAAAAGAGCCACCATTCATCTACCATAGGGCCACCTTTCATCTACCATTCAGCCACCATTCATCTACCATTCATTTACCATAGAGCCACCATTCATCTACCATAAAGCCACCATTCATCTACCATAGAGCCAACATTTATCTACCATAGAGCCACCATTCATCTACCATAGAGCCACCATTCATCTACCACAGAGCCACCATTCATCTACCATAGAGCCGCCATTAATCTACCATAGGGCTACCATTCATCTACCATTCATCCACCACTCATCTACCATAGAGCCACCATTTATCTACCATAGAGCCACCATTCATCTACCATAAAGCCACCATTCATCTACCATAAAACCACCATTCATCTACCATAGAGCCACCATTCATCTACCATAGAGCCACCACTGGTCTACCATAGAGCCACCATTCATCTACCATAGAGCCGCCATTAATCTACCATAGGGCTACTATTCATCTACCATTCATCCACCATTCATCTACCATAGAGCCACCATTCATCTATCATAGAGTCACCACTCATCTTCCATTCATCCACCACTCATCTACCAAAGAGCCACCACTCATCTACCATAGAGCCACCATTCATCTACCATAGAGCCACAATTCATCTACCATAGAGCCACCATTCATCTACAATAGAGCCACCTTTCATCTACCATTCAGCCACCATTCATCTACCGTTCATCTACCATAGAGCCACCATTCATCTACCATAAAGCCACCATTCATCTACCATAAAACCACCATTTATCTACCATTAGCCACCATTCATCTACCATAGAGCCACCATTCATCTACCATAGAGCCACCATTCATCTACCATAGAGCCACCATTAATCTACCATAGGGTTACCATTCATCTACCATTCATCCACCACTCATCTACCATAGAGCCACCATTCATCTACCATAGAGCCACCATTCATCTACCATAGAGCCACCACTCATCTACCATTCATCCACCACTCATCTACCAAAGAGCCACCACTCATCTACCATAGAGCCACCATTCATCTACCATAGAGCCACCATTCATCTACCATAAAGCCACCATTCATCTACCATAGAGCCACCTTTCAAATACCATTCAGCCACCATTCATCTACCATTCATCTACCATAGAGCCACCATTCATCTACCATAAAGCCACCAATCATCTACCATAGAGCCAACATTTATCTACCATAGAGCCACCATTCATCTACCATAGAGCCACCATTCATCTACCATAGAGCCACCATTCATCTACCATAGAGCCACCACTCATCTACCATAGGGCTAACATTCATCTACCATAGAGCCACCATTCATCTACCATAGAGCCACCATTCATCTACCATAGAGCCACCACTCATCTACCATTCATCCACCACTCATCTACCATAGAGCCACCATTCATCTACCAAAGAGCCACCATTCATCTACCATAGGGCCACCATTCATCTACCATAGAGCCACCTTTCATCTACCATTCAGCCACCATTCATCTACCATTCATCTACCATAGAGCCACCATTCATCTACCATAAAGCCACCATTCATCTACCATAGAGCCACCATTAATCTACCATAGGGCTACCATTCATCTACCATTCATCCACCACTCATCTACCATAGAGCCACCATTCATCTACCATAGAGCCACCATTCATCTACCATAGAGCCACCACTCATCTACCATTCATCCACCACTCATCTACCAAAGAGCCACCACTCATCTACCATAGAGCCACCATTCATCTACCAAAGAGCCACCATTCATCTACCATTCAGCCACCATTCATCTACCATTCATCTACCATAGAGCCACCATTCATCTACCATCAAGCCACCATTCATCTACCATAGAGCTACCATTCATCTACCATAGAGCCACCATTCATCTACCATAGAGCCACCATTCATCTACCATAGAGCCACCATTAATCTACCATAGAGCCACCATTCATCTACCATAGAGCCACAATTAATCTACCATAGGGCTACCATTCATCTACCATTCATCCACCACTCATCTACCATAGAGCCACCATTCATCTACCATAGAGCCACCATTCATCTACCATAGAGCCACCATTCATCTACCATAGAGCCACCATTAATCTACCATAGAGCCACCATTCATCTACCATAGAGCCACAATTAATCCACCACACATCTACCATTCATCTACCATACAGCCACCATTCATCTACCAAAGAGCCACCACTCATCTACCATAGAGCCACCATTCATCTACCAAAGAGCCACCATTCATTAACCATTCAGCCACCATTCATCTACCATTCATCTACCATAGGGCTACCATTCATCTACCATAGAGCCACCATTCATCTACCATAGAGCCACCATTCATCTACCATAGAGCCACCACTCATCTACCATAGGGCTAACATTCATCTACCATTCATCCACCACACATCTACCATTCATCTACCATTCATCCACCACTCATCTACCATAGAGCCACCATTCATCTACCATAGAGCCACCATTCATCTACCATAGGGCCACCATTCATCTACCATAGAGCCACCACTCATCTACCATTCATCCACCACTCATCTACCAAAGAGCCACCACTCATCTACCATAGAGCCACCATTCATCTACCATAGAGCCACCATTCATCTACCAAAGAGCCACCATTCATCTTACATAGGGCCACCATTCATCTACCATAGAGCCACCTTTCATCTACCATTCAGCCACCATTCATCTACCATTCATCTACCCTAGAGCCACCATTCATCTACCATAAAGCCACCATTCATCTACCATAGAGCCACCATTAATCTACCATAGGGCTACCATTCATCTACCATTCATCCACCACTCATCTACCATAGAGCCACCATTCATCTACCATAGAGCCACCATTCATCTACCATAGAGCCACCACTCATCTACCATTCATCCACCACTCATCTACCAAAGAGCCACCACTCATCTACCATAGAGCCACCATTCATCTACCAAAGAGCCACCATTCATCTACCATAGAGCCACCATTCATCTACCATAGAGCCACCTTTCATCTACCATTCAGCCACCATTCATCTACCATTCATCTACCATAGAGCCACCATTCATCTACCATAGAGCCACCATTCATCTACCATAGAGCCACCATTAATCTACCATAGGGCTACCATTCATCTACCATTCATCCACCACTCATCTACCATAGAGCCACCATTCATCTACCATAGAGCCACCATTCATCTACCATAGAGCCACCATTCATCTACCATAGAGCCACCATTCATCTACCATAGAGCCACCATTCATCTACCATAGAGCCACCACTCATCTACCATTCATCCACCACTCATCTACCAAAGAGCCACCACTCATCTACCATAGAGCCACCATTCATCTACCAAAGAGCCACCATTCATCTACCATAGAGCCACCATTTATCTACCATAGAGCCACCATTCATCTACCATAGAGCCACCACTCATCTACCATTCATCCACCACTCATCTACCAAAGAGCCACCACTCATCTACCATAGGGCTAACATTCATCTACCATTCATCCACCACACATCTACCATTCATCTACCATACAGCCACCAATCATCTACCAAAGAGCCACCACTCATCTACCATAGAGCCACCATTCATCTATCAAAGAGCCACCATTCATCTACCATTCAGCCACCATTCATCTACCATTCATCTACCATAGGGCTACCATTCATCTACCATAGAGCCACCATTCATCTACCATAGAGCCACCATTCATCTACCATAGAGCCACCACTCATCTACCATAGGGCTAACATTCATCTACCATTCATCCACCACACATCTACCATTCATCTACCATTCATCCACCACTCATCTACCAAAGAGCCACCACTCATCTACCATAGAGCCACCATTCATCTACCAAAGAGCCACCATTCATCTACCATAGGGCCACCATTCATCTACCATAGAGCCACCTTTCATCTACCATTCAGCCACCATTCATCTACCATTCATCTACCATAGAGCCACCATTCATCTACCATAAAGCCACCATTCATCTACCATAGAGCCACCATTAATCTACCATAGGGCTACCATTCATCTACCATTCATCCACCACTCATCTACCATAGAGCCACCATTCATCTACCATAGAGCCACCATTCATCTACCATAGAGCCACCACTCATCTACCATTCATCCACCACTCATCTACCAAAGAGCCACCACTCATCTACCATAGAGCCACCATTCATCTACCAAAGAGCCACCATTCATCTACCATTCAGCCACCATTCATCTACCATTCATCTACCATAGAGCCACCATTCATCTACCATCAAGCCACCATTCATCTACCATAGAGCTACCATTCATCTACCATAGAGCCACCATTCATCTACCATAGAGCCACCATTCATCTACCATAGAGCCACCATTCATCTACCATAGAGCCACCATTAATCTACCATAGAGCCACCATTCATCTACCATAGAGCCACAATTAATCTACCATAGGGCTACCATTCATCTACCATTAATCCACCACTCATCTACCATAGAGCCACCATTCATCTACCATAGAGCCACCATTCATCTACCATAGAGCCACCATTCATCTACCATAGAGCCACCATTCATCTACCATAGAGCCACCATTCATCTACCATAGAGCCACCATTCATCTACCATAGAGCCACCACTCATCTACCATTCATCCACCACTCATTTACCAAAGAGCCACCACTCATCTACCATAGAGCCACCATTCATCTACCAAAGAGCCACCATTCATCTACCATAGAGCCACCATTCATCTACCATAGAGCCACCTTTCATCTACCATTCAGCCACCATTAATCTACCATTCATCTACCATAGAGCCACCATTCATCTACAATAAAGCCACCATTCATCTACCATAGAGCCAACATTCATCTACCATAGAGCCACCATTCATCTACCATAGAGCCACCATTCATCTACCATAGAGCCACCATTAATCTACCATAGGGCTACCATTCATCTACCATAGAGCCACCATTCATCTACAATAAAGCCACCATTCATCTACCATAGAGCCAACATTCATCTACCATAGAGCCACCATTCATCTACCATAGAGCCACCATTCATCTACCATAGAGCCACCATTAATCTACCATAGGGCTACCATTCATCTACCATTCATCCACCACTCATCTACCATAGAGCCACCATTCATCTACCATAGAGCCACCATTCATCTACCATAGAGCCACCATTCATCTACCATAGAGCCACTACTCATCTACCATAGGGCTACCATATATCTACCGTTCATCCACCACTCATCTACCATAGGGCTACCATTCATCTACCATAGAGCCACCATTCATCTACCATAGAGCCACCATTCATCTACCATAGAGCCACCACTCATCTACCATAGGGCTAACATTCATCTACCATTCATCCACCACACATCTACCATTCATCTACCATACAGCCACCATTCACCTACCATAGAGCCACCATTCATCTACCATTCATCCACCACTCATCTACCATAGAGCCACCACTCATCTACCATAGAGCCACCATTCATCTACCATAGAGCCACCATTCATCTACCATAGAGCCACCATTCATTCACCACTCATCTACCATTCATCTACCATAGAGCAACCATTCATCTACCATAGAGCCACCTTTCATCTACCATTCAGCCACCATTCATCTACCATTCATCTACCATAGAGCCACCATTCATCTACCATAAAGCCACCATTCATCTACCATAGAGCCACCATTTATCTACCATAGAGCCACCATTCATCTACCATAGAGCCACCATTCATCTACCATAGAGCCACCATTAATCTACCATAGGGCTACCATTCATCTACCATTCATCCACCACTCATCTACCATAGAGCCACCATTCATCTACCATAGAGCCACCATTCATCTACCATAGAGCCACCATTCATCTACCATAGAGCCACCATTAATCTACCATAGGGCTACCATTCATCTACCATTCATCCACCACTCATCTACCATAGAGCCACCATTCATCTACCATAGAGCCACCATTCATCTACCATAGAGCCACCACTCATCTACCATTCATCCACCACTCATCTACCAAAGAGCCATCACTCATCTACCATAGAGCCACCATTCATCTACCAAAGAGCCACCATTCATCTACCATAGAGCCACCATTCATCTACCATAGAGCCACCTTTCATCTACCATTCAGCCACCATTCATCTACCATTCATCTACCATAGAGCCACCATTCATCTACCATAAAGCCACCATTCATCTACCATAGAGCCACCATTCATCTACCATAGAGCCACCATTCATCTACCATAGAGCCACCATTCATCTACCATAGAGCCACCATTCATCTACCATAGAGCCACCATTCATCTACCATAGAGCCACCATTCATCTACCATAGAGCCACAATTAATCTACCAAAGAGCCACCATTCATCTACCATTCATCTACCATAGAGATAAGATAGCAGAGCACATGGAAAAGAATGAGCTTTTTTCTGCCAGACAACATGGATTCAGAAGTGGAAGATCATGTGCTTCACAGTTATTGGAAGTATTAGAGACATGGTCACAACTTGAAGACCTTTCAATACCATTTGACTGCATTTACCTAGATTTTTTGAAAGCTTTTGACAGTGTCCCTCACATGAGGCTGATTGCAAAGATTGAAGCATATGGAATTCAAGGGAAATTCTCCAAGTGGATCAAAGCCCTACTGACATGTAGAACGCAAAGAGTTAGAGTAGATGGAGCCTACTCATCATGGAAAAATGTAACAAGTGGCATTCCGCAAGGGTCTGTGATCGGCCCGATCTTGTTCCTCATCTACATCAACGATCTTCCTCTTGCAGTAAACTCTAGTGTTGTGTTGTTTGCCGATGACACCAAAGTATATGGACCGGTAAATGGTGCTGCAGATGTCAACAATTTGCAACATGATATTGATGCTTTGATGGAATGGTCAAAAAGATGGCAGCTTCCCTTCAACGAAACCAAGTGCAAGGTTATCCACTATGGACACAAAAACCCAAGAGCAAGATATTCCATCAACAAAGAGACAAACTCCATGATAAAAAACGTAACTGAGGAAAAAGACCTGGGAGTCACCTTTGACCCATCCTTGAAATTCAGCCTGCATGTCGGAAAAATTACAGCCAAGGCCAATTCCATCCTTGGGCTCCTCAAGAGAAACTTTCATCACCTTGATGAAAAGTCATTAGTTCTCCTGTATAAAACCCTGGTACGACCTAAGTTAGAGTACTGCTCAACAGTATGGAACCATCTTTTGAATAAGGACAAGGATAAGTTGGAAAAGGTGCAGAGGAGGGCTACGAAACTTGTCAAAAGTGTGAGACACTTAAACTACACAGAGAGACTTAAAGCACTGAAAATCCCCACTCTACAGTTCAGACGGAAACGATCTGACATGATTCAAGTGTTCAGAATAATGCACCAGTTCGATAATCTTCAAGAAGAACATTTCTTCAGCAGAACAAAGTGCAGTCGCACCCGTGGTCACTCACTTAAGCTTTACAAGCTAAAATGCCGGAAGACATTAAGGAAAAACTCATTCAGCCAGAGAATAATCAATGTGTGGAATGGTCTTCCAGGCGATGTTGTGGAGAGTACCACTATAAATCGTTTTAAATCTGGACTTGAGAAATGGTGGAAAGATGCCCCAGATAAATATGATGACAACCCCAACCAAACGAAACCATGGATAGGAACAACAGTCTAAAGACTGAATAATCCTGGATCAAGTGAGTTACAAGTGAGTTTTATAGGGCTACCATTCATCTACCATAGAGCCACCATTCATCTACCATAGAGCCACCATTCATCTACCATAGAGCCACCACTCATCTACCATAGGGCTAACATTCATCTACCATTCATCCACCACACATCTACCATTCATCTACCATTCATCCACCACTCATCTACCATAGAGCCACCATTCATCTACCATAGAGCCACCATTCATCTACCATAGGGCCACCATTCATCTACCATAGAGCCACCACTCATCTACCATTCATCCACCACTCATCTACCAAAGAGCCACCACTCATCTACCATAGAGCCACCATTCATCTACCATAGAGCCACCATTCATCTACCAAAGAGCCACCATTCATCTTACATAGGGCCACCATTCATCTACCATAGAGCCACCTTTCATCTACCATTCAGCCACCATTCATCTACCATTCATCTACCCTAGAGCCACCATTCATCTACCATAAAGCCACCATTCATCTACCATAGAGCCACCATTAATCTACCATAGGGCTACCATTCATCTACCATTCATCCACCACTCATCTACCATAGAGCCACCATTCATCTACCATAGAGCCACCATTCATCTACCATAGAGCCACCACTCATCTACCATTCATCCACCACTCATCTACCAAAGAGCCACCACTCATCTACCATAGAGCCACCATTCATCTACCAAAGAGCCACCATTCATCTACCATAGAGCCACCATTCATCTACCATAGAGCCACCTTTCATCTACCATTCAGCCACCATTCATCTACCATTCATCTACCATAGAGCCACCATTAATCTACCATAGGGCTACCATTCATCTACCATTCATCCACCACTCATCTACCATAGAGCCACCATTCATCTACCATAGAGCCACCATTCATCTACCATAGAGCCACCACTCATCTACCATTCATCCACCACTCATCTACCAAAGAGCCACCACTCATCTACCATAGAGCCACCATTCATCTACCAAAGAGCCACCATTCATCTACCATTCAGCCACCATTCATCTACCATTCATCTACCATAGAGCCACCATTCATCTACCATCAAGCCACCATTCATCTACCATAGAGCTACCATTCATCTACCATAGAGCCACCATTCATCTACCATAGAGCCACCATTCATCTACCATAGAGCCACCATTCATCTACCATAGAGCCACCATTAATCTACCATAGAGCCACCATTCATCTACCATAGAGCCACAATTAATCTACCATAGGGCTACCATTCATCTACCATTAATCCACCACTCATCTACCATAGAGCCACCATTCATCTACCATAGAGCCACCATTCATCTACCATAGAGCCACCATTCATCTACCATAGAGCCACCATTCATCTACCATAGAGCCACCATTCATCTACCATAGAGCCACCATTCATCTACCATAGAGCCACCACTCATCTACCATTCATCCACCACTCATTTACCAAAGAGCCACCACTCATCTACCATAGAGCCACCATTCATCTACCAAAGAGCCACCATTCATCTACCATAGAGCCACCATTCATCTACCATAGAGCCACCTTTCATCTACCATTCAGCCACCATTAATCTACCATTCATCTACCATAGAGCCACCATTCATCTACAATAAAGCCACCATTCATCTACCATAGAGCCAACATTCATCTACCATAGAGCCACCATTCATCTACCATAGAGCCACCATTCATCTACCATAGAGCCACCATTAATCTACCATAGGGCTACCATTCATCTACCATAGAGCCACCATTCATCTACAATAAAGCCACCATTCATCTACCATAGAGCCAACATTCATCTACCATAGAGCCACCATTCATCTACCATAGAGCCACCATTCATCTACCATAGAGCCACCATTAATCTACCATAGGGCTACCATTCATCTACCATTCATCCACCACTCATCTACCATAGAGCCACCATTCATCTACCATAGAGCCACCATTCATCTACCATAGAGCCACCATTCATCTACCATAGAGCCACTACTCATCTACCATAGGGCTACCATATATCTACCGTTCATCCACCACTCATCTACCATAGGGCTACCATTCATCTACCATAGAGCCACCATTCATCTACCATAGAGCCACCATTCATCTACCATAGAGCCACCACTCATCTACCATAGGGCTAACATTCATCTACCATTCATCCACCACACATCTACCATTCATCTACCATACAGCCACCATTCACCTACCATAGAGCCACCATTCATCTACCATTCATCCACCACTCATCTACCATAGAGCCACCACTCATCTACCATAGAGCCACCATTCATCTACCATAGAGCCACCATTCATCTACCATAGAGCCACCATTCATTCACCACTCATCTACCATTCATCTACCATAGAGCAACCATTCATCTACCATAGAGCCACCTTTCATCTACCATTCAGCCACCATTCATCTACCATTCATCTACCATAGAGCCACCATTCATCTACCATAAAGCCACCATTCATCTACCATAGAGCCACCATTTATCTACCATAGAGCCACCATTCATCTACCATAGAGCCACCATTCATCTACCATAGAGCCACCATTAATCTACCATAGGGCTACCATTCATCTACCATTCATCCACCACTCATCTACCATAGAGCCACCATTCATCTACCATAGAGCCACCATTCATCTACCATAGAGCCACCATTCATCTACCATAGAGCCACCATTAATCTACCATAGGGCTACCATTCATCTACCATTCATCCACCACTCATCTACCATAGAGCCACCATTCATCTACCATAGAGCCACCATTCATCTACCATAGAGCCACCACTCATCTACCATTCATCCACCACTCATCTACCAAAGAGCCATCACTCATCTACCATAGAGCCACCATTCATCTACCAAAGAGCCACCATTCATCTACCATAGAGCCACCATTCATCTACCATAGAGCCACCTTTCATCTACCATTCAGCCACCATTCATCTACCATTCATCTACCATAGAGCCACCATTCATCTACCATAAAGCCACCATTCATCTACCATAGAGCCACCATTCATCTACCATAGAGCCACCATTCATCTACCATAGAGCCACCATTCATCTACCATAGAGCCACCATTCATCTACCATAGAGCCACCATTCATCTACCATAGAGCCACCATTCATCTACCATAGAGCCACAATTAATCTACCAAAGAGCCACCATTCATCTACCATTCATCTACCATAGAGATAAGATAGCAGAGCACATGGAAAAGAATGAGCTTTTTTCTGCCAGACAACATGGATTCAGAAGTGGAAGATCATGTGCTTCACAGTTATTGGAAGTATTAGAGACATGGTCACAACTTGAAGACCTTTCAATACCATTTGACTGCATTTACCTAGATTTTTTGAAAGCTTTTGACAGTGTCCCTCACATGAGGCTGATTGCAAAGATTGAAGCATATGGAATTCAAGGGAAATTCTCCAAGTGGATCAAAGCCCTACTGACATGTAGAACGCAAAGAGTTAGAGTAGATGGAGCCTACTCATCATGGAAAAATGTAACAAGTGGCATTCCGCAAGGGTCTGTGATCGGCCCGATCTTGTTCCTCATCTACATCAACGATCTTCCTCTTGCAGTAAACTCTAGTGTTGTGTTGTTTGCCGATGACACCAAAGTATATGGACCGGTAAATGGTGCTGCAGATGTCAACAATTTGCAACATGATATTGATGCTTTGATGGAATGGTCAAAAAGATGGCAGCTTCCCTTCAACGAAACCAAGTGCAAGGTTATCCACTATGGACACAAAAACCCAAGAGCAAGATATTCCATCAACAAAGAGACAAACTCCATGATAAAAAACGTAACTGAGGAAAAAGACCTGGGAGTCACCTTTGACCCATCCTTGAAATTCAGCCTGCATGTCGGAAAAATTACAGCCAAGGCCAATTCCATCCTTGGGCTCCTCAAGAGAAACTTTCATCACCTTGATGAAAAGTCATTAGTTCTCCTGTATAAAACCCTGGTACGACCTAAGTTAGAGTACTGCTCAACAGTATGGAACCATCTTTTGAATAAGGACAAGGATAAGTTGGAAAAGGTGCAGAGGAGGGCTACGAAACTTGTCAAAAGTGTGAGACACTTAAACTACACAGAGAGACTTAAAGCACTGAAAATCCCCACTCTACAGTTCAGACGGAAACGATCTGACATGATTCAAGTGTTCAGAATAATGCACCAGTTCGATAATCTTCAAGAAGAACATTTCTTCAGCAGAACAAAGTGCAGTCGCACCCGTGGTCACTCACTTAAGCTTTACAAGCTAAAATGCCGGAAGACATTAAGGAAAAACTCATTCAGCCAGAGAATAATCAATGTGTGGAATGGTCTTCCAGGCGATGTTGTGGAGAGTACCACTATAAATCGTTTTAAATCTGGACTTGAGAAATGGTGGAAAGATGCCCCAGATAAATATGATGACAACCCCAACCAAACGAAACCATGGATAGGAACAACAGTCTAAAGACTGAATAATCCTGGATCAAGTGAGTTACAAGTGAGTTTTATAGGGCTACCATTCATCTACCATAGAGCCACCATTCATCTACCATAGAGCCACCATTCATCTACCATAGAGCCACCACTCATCTACCATAGGGCTAACATTCATCTACCATTCATCCACCACACATCTACCATTCATCTACCATTCATCCACCACTCATCTACCATAGAGCCACCATTCATCTACCATAGAGCCACCATTCATCTACCATAGGGCCACCATTCATCTACCATAGAGCCACCACTCATCTACCATTCATCCACCACTCATCTACCAAAGAGCCACCACTCATCTACCATAGAGCCACCATTCATCTACCATAGAGCCACCATTCATCTACCAAAGAGCCACCATTCATCTTACATAGGGCCACCATTCATCTACCATAGAGCCACCTTTCATCTACCATTCAGCCACCATTCATCTACCATTCATCTACCCTAGAGCCACCATTCATCTACCATAAAGCCACCATTCATCTACCATAGAGCCACCATTAATCTACCATAGGGCTACCATTCATCTACCATTCATCCACCACTCATCTACCATAGAGCCACCATTCATCTACCATAGAGCCACCATTCATCTACCATAGAGCCACCACTCATCTACCATTCATCCACCACTCATCTACCAAAGAGCCACCACTCATCTACCATAGAGCCACCATTCATCTACCAAAGAGCCACCATTCATCTACCATAGAGCCACCATTCATCTACCATAGAGCCACCTTTCATCTACCATTCAGCCACCATTCATCTACCATTCATCTACCATAGAGCCACCATTCATCTACCATCAAGCCACCATTCATCTACCATAGAGCTACCATTCATCTACCATAGAGCCACCATTCATCTACCATAGAGCCACCATTCATCTACCATAGAGCCACCATTCATCTACCATAGAGCCACCATTAATCTACCATAGAGCCACCATTCATCTACCATAGAGCCACAATTAATCTACCATAGGGCTACCATTCATCTACCATTCATCCACCACTCATCTACCATAGAGCCACCATTCATCTACCATAGAGCCACCATTCATCTACCATAGAGCCACCATTCATCTACCATAGAGCCACCATTCATCTACCATAGAGCCACCATTCATCTACCATAGAGCCACCATTCATCTACCATAGAGCCACCACTCATCTACCATTCATCCACCACTCATCTACCAAAGAGCCACCACTCATCTACCATAGAGCCACCATTCATCTACCAAAGAGCCACCATTCATCTACCATAGAGCCACCATTCATCTACCATAGAGCCACCTTTCATCTACCATTCAGCCACCATTAATCTACCATTCATCTACCATAGAGCCACCATTCATCTACAATAAAGCCACCATTCATCCACCACACATCTACCATTCATCTACCATACAGCCACCAATCATCTACCAAAGAGCCACCACTCATCTACGATAGAGCCACCATTAATCTACCATAGGGCTACCATTCATCTACCATAGAGCCACCATTCATCTACAATAAAGCCACCATTCATCTACCATTCATCTACCATAGGGCTACCATTCATCTACCATAGAGCCACCATTCATCTACCATAGAGCCACCATTCATCTACCATAGAGCCACCACTCATCTACCATAGGGCTAACATTCATCTACCATTCATCCACCACACATCTACCATTCATCTACCATTCATCCACCACTCATCTACCAAAGAGCCACCACTCATCTACCATAGAGCCACCATTCATCTACCAAAGAGCCACCATTCATCTACCATAGGGCCACCATTCATCTACCATAGAGCCACCTTTCATCTACCATTCAGCCACCATTCATCTACCATTCATCTACCATAGAGCCACCATTCATCTACCATAAAGCCACCATTCATCTACCATAGAGCCACCATTAATCTACCATAGGGCTACCATTCATCTACCATTCATCCACCACTCATCTACCATAGAGCCACCATTCATCTACCATAGAGCCACCATTCAGCCACCATTCATCTACCATTCATCTACCATAGAGCCACCATTCATCTACCATCAAGCCACCATTCATCTACCATAGAGCTACCATTCATCTACCATAGAGCCACCATTCATCTACCATAGAGCCACCATTCATCTACCATAGAGCCACCATTCATCTACCATAGAGCCACCATTAATCTACCATAGAGCCACCATTCATCTACCATAGAGCCACAATTAATCTACCATAGGGCTACCATTCATCTACCATTCATCCACCACTCATCTACCATAGAGCCACCATTCATCTACCATAGAGCCACCATTCATCTACCATAGAGCCACCATTCATCTACCATAGAGCCACCATTAATATACCATAGGGCTACCATTCATCTACCATTCATCCACCACTCATCTACCATAGAGCCACCATTCATCTACCATAGAGCCACCATTCATCTACCATAGAGCCACCATTCATCTACCATAGAGCCACCATTAATCTACCATAGGGCTACCATTCATCTACCATTCATCCACCACTCATGTACCATAGAGCCACCATTCATCTACCATAGAGCCACCATTCATCTACCATAGAGCCACCACTCATCTACCATTCATCCACCACTCATCTACCAAAGAGCCATCACTCATCTACCATAGAGCCACCATTCATCTACCAAAGAGCCACCATTCATCTACCATAGAGCCACCATTCATCTACCATAGAGCCACCTTTCATCTACCATTCAGCCACCATTCATCTACCATTCATCTACCATAGAGCCACCATTCATCTACCATAAAGCCACCATTCATCTACCATAGAGCCACCATTCATCTACCATAGAGCCACCATTCATCTACCATAGAGCCACCATTCATCTACCATAGAGCCACCATTCATCTACCATAGAGCCACCATTCATCTACCATAGAGCCACCATTCATCTACCATAGAGCCACAATTAATCTACCATAGGGCTACCATTCATCTACCATTCATCTACCATTCATCTACCATAGAGCCACCATTCATCTACCATAGAGCCACCATTCATCTACCATACAGCCACAATTAATCTACCATAGGGCTGCCATTCATCTACCATTCATCCACCACTCATCTACCATAGAGCCACCATTCATCTACCATAAAGCCACCATTCATCTACCATAGAGCCACCATTTATCTACCATAGAGCCACCATTAATCTACCATAGAGCCACCATTCATCTACCATAGAGCCACCACTCATCTACCATAGGGCTAACATTCATCTACCATTCATCCACCACACATCTACCATTCATCTACCATACAGCCACCATTCACCTACCATAGAGCCACCATTCATCTACCATTCATCCACCACTCATCTACCATAGAGCCACCAATCATATACCATAGAGCCACCATTCATCTACCATAGAGCCACCATTCATCTACCATAGAGCCACCATTCATTCACCACTCATCTACCATTCATCTACCATAGAGCAACCATTCATCTACCATAGAGCCACCTTTCATCTACCATTCAGCCACCATTCATCTACCATTCATCTACCATTCATCTACCATAGAGCCACCATTCATCTACCATAAAGCCACCATTCATCTACCATAGAGCCACCATTTATCTACCATAGAGCCAGCATTCATCTACCATAGAGCCACCATTCATCTACCATAGAGCCACCATTAATCTACCATAGGGCTACCATTCATCTACCATTCATCCACCACTCATCTACCATAGAGCCACCATTCATCTACCATAGAGCCACCATTCATCTACCATAGAGCCACCATTCATCTACCATAGAGCCACCATTAATCTACCATAGGGCTACCATTCATCTACCATTCATCCACCACTCATCTACCATAGAGCCACCATTCATCTACCATAGAGCCACCATTCATCTACCATAGAGCCACCACTCATCTACCATTCATCCACCACTCATCTACCAAAGAGCCACCACTCATCTACCATAGAGCCACCATTCATCTACCAAAGAGCCACCATTCATCTACCATAGAGCCACCATTCATCTACCATAGAGCCACCATTCATCTACCATAGAGCCACCATTCATCTACCATAGAGCCACCACTCATCTACCATTCATCCACCACTCATCTACCAAAGAGCCACAACTCATCTACCATAGAGCCACCATTCATCTACCATAGAGCCACCATTCATCTACCATAGAGCCACCATTCATCTACCATAGAGCCAACTTTCATCTACCATTCAGCCACCATTCATCTACCATTCATCTACCATAGAGCCACCATACATCTACCATAAAGCCACCATTCATCTACCATAGAGCCACCATTTATCTACCATAGAGCCACCATTCATCTACCATAGAGCCACTATTCATCTACCATAGAGCCACCATTCATCTACCATAGAGCCACCATTAATCTACCATAGGGCTACCATTCATCTACCATTCATCCACCACTCATCTACCATAGAGCCACCATTCATCTACCAAAGAGCCACCATTCATCTACCATAGAGCCACTACTCATCTACCATAGGGCTACCATTCATCTACCGTTCATCCACCACTCATCTACCATAGGGCTACCATTCATCTACCATTCATCCACCACACATCTACCATTCATCTACCATACAGCTACCATTCACCTACCATAGAGCCACCATTCATCTACCATTCATCCACCACTCATCTACCATAGAGCCACCACTCATCTACCATAGGGCTAACATTCATCTACCATTCATCCACCACACATCTACCATTCATCTACCATACAGCTACCATTCACCTACCATAGAGCCACCATTCATCTACCATTCATCCACCACTCATCTACCATAGAGCCACCACTCATCTACCATAGAGCCACCATTCATCTACCATAGAGCCACCATTCATCTACCATAGAGCCACCATTCATTCACCACTCATCTACCATTCATCTACCATAGAGCCACCATTCATCTACCATAGAGCCACCATTCATCTACCATAGGGCCACCTTTCATCTACCATTCAGCCACCATTCATCTACCATTCATTACCATAGAGCCACCATTCATCTACCATAAAGCCACCATTCATCTACCATAGAGCCAACATTTATCTACCATAGAGCCACCATTCATCTACCATAGAGCCACCATTCATCTACCATAGAGCCACCATTCATCTACCATAGAGCCGCCATTAATCTACCATAGGGCTACCATTCATCTACCATTCATCCACCACTCATCTACCATAGAGCCACCATTTATCTACCATAGAGCCACCATTCATCTACCATAAAGCCACCATTCATCTACCATAAAGCCACCATTCATCTACCATAGAGCCACCATTCATCTACCATAGAGCCACCACTGGTCTACCATAGAGCCACCATTCATCTACCATAGAGCCGCCATTAATCTACCATAGGGCTACTATTCATCTACCATTCATCCACCATTCATCTACCATAGAGCCACCATTCATCTACCATAGAGCCACCATTCATTCACCACTCATCTACCATTCATCTACCATAGAGCAACCATTCATCTACCATAGAGCCACCTTTCATCTACCATTCAGCCACCATTCATCTACCATTCATCTACCATTCATCTACCATAGAGCCACCATTCATCTACCATAAAGCCACCATTCATCTACCATAGAGCCACCATTTATCTACCATAGAGCCACCATTCATCTACCATAGAGCCACCATTCATCTACCATAGAGCCACCATTAATCTACCATAGGGCTACCATTCATCTACCATTCATCCACCACTCATCTACCATAGAGCCACCATTCATCTACCATAGAGCCACCATTCATCTACCATAGAGCCACCATTCATCTACCATAGAGCCACCATTAATCTACCATAGGGCTACCATTCATCTACCATTCATCCACCACTCATCTACCATAGAGCCACCATTCATCTACCATAGAGCCACCATTCATCTACCATAGAGCCACCACTCATCTACCATTCATCCACCACTCATCTACCAAAGAGCCACCACTCATCTACCATAGAGCCACCATTCATCTACCAAAGAGCCACCATTCATCTACCATAGAGCCACCATTCATCTACCATAGAGCCACCATTCATCTACCATAGAGCCACCATTCATCTACCATAGAGCCACCACTCATCTACCATTCATCCACCACTCATCTACCAAAGAGCCACAACTCATCTACCATAGAGCCACCATTCATCTACCATAGAGCCACCATTCATCTACCATAGAGCCACCATTCATCTACCATAGAGCCACCTTTCATCTACCATTCAGCCACCATTCATCTACCATTCATCTACCATAGAGCCACCATTCATCTACCATCAAGCCACCATTCATCTACCATAGAGCCACCATTTATCTACCATAGAGCCACCATTCATCTACCATAGAGCCACTATTCATCTACCATAGAGCCACCATTCATCTACCATAGAGCCACCATTAATCTACCATAGGGCTACCATTCATCTACCATTCATCCACCACTCATCTACCATAGAGCCACCATTCATCTACCAAAGAGCCACCATTCATCTACCATAGAGCCACTACTCATCTACCATAGGGCTACCATTCATCTACCGTTCATCCACCACTCATCTACCATAGGGCTACCATTCATCTACCATTCATCCACCACACATCTACCATTCATCTACCATACAGCTACCATTCACCTACCATAGAGCCACCATTCATCTACCATTCATCCACCACCCATCTACCATAGAGCCACCACTCATCTACCATAGGGCTAACATTCATCTACCATTCATCCACCACACATCTACCATTCATCTACCATACAGCTACCATTCACCTACCATAGAGCCACCATTCATCTACCATTCATCCACCACTCATCTACCATAGAGCCACCACTCATCTACCATAGAGCCACCATTCATCTACCATAGAGCCACCATTCATTCACCACTCATCTACCATTCATCTACCATAGAGCCACCATTCATCTACCATAGAGCCACCATTCATCTACCATAGGGCCACCTTTCATCTACCATTCAGCCACCATTCATCTACCATTCATCTACCATAGAGCCACCATTCATTCACCACTCATCTACCATTCATCTACCATAGAGCCAACATTTATCTACCATAGAGCCACCATTCATCTACCATAGAGCCACCATTCATCTACCATAGAGCCACCATTCATCTACCATAGAGCCGCCATTAATCTACCATAGGGCTACCATTCATCTACCATTCATCCACCACTCATCTACCATAGAGCCACCATTTATCTACCATAGAGCCACCATTCATCTACCATAAAGCCACCATTCATCTACCATAAAGCCACCATTCATCTACCATAGAGCCACCATTCATCTACCATAGAGCCACCACTGGTCTACCATAGAGCCACCATTCATCTACCATAGAGCCGCCATTAATCTACCATAGGGCTACTATTCATCTACCATTCATCCACCATTCATCTAACATAGAGCTACCATTCATCCACCACACATCTACCATTCATCTACCATTCATCCACCACTCATCTACCATAGAGCCACCATTCATCTACCATAGAGCCCCCATTCATCTACCATAGGGCCACCATTCATCTACCATAGAGCCACCATTCATCTACAATAGAGCCACCTTTCATCTACCATTCAGCCACCATTCATCTACCATTCATCTACCATAGAGCCACCATTCATCTACCATAGAGCCACCATTCATCTACCAAAGAGCCACCATTCATCTTACATAGGGCCACCATTCATCTACCATAGAGCCACCATTCATCTACCATAGAGCCACCATTCATCTACCATAGAGCCACCATTAATCTACCATAGGGTTACCATTCATCTACCATTCAGCCACCATTCATCTACCATTCATCTACCATAGAGCCACCATTCATCTACCATAAAGCCACCATTCATCTACCATAAAACCACCATTTATCTACCATTAGCCACCATTCATCTACCATAGAGCCACCATTCATCTACCATAGAGCCACCACTCATCTACCATAGAGCCACCATTCATCTACCATAGAGCCACCATTCATCTACCATAGAGCCACCACTCATCTACCATTCATCCACCACTCATCTACCAAAGAGCCACCACTCATCTACCATAGAGCCACCATTCATCTACCATAGAGCCACAATTCATCTATCATAGAGCCACCATTCATCTACCATAGAGCCACCTTTCAAATACCATTCAGCCACCATTCATCTACCATTCATCTACCATAGAGCCACCATTCATCTACCATAAAGCCACCAATCATCTACCATAGAGCCAACATTTATCTACCATAGAGCCACCATTCATCTACCATAGAGCCACCATTCATCTACCATAGAGCCACCATTCATCTACCATAGAGCCACCATTCATCTACCATAGAGCCACCACTCATCTACCATAGAGCCACCATTCATCTACCATAGAGCCACCATTCATCTACCATAGAGCCACCACTCATCTACCATTCATCCACCACTCATCTACCAAAGAGCCACCACTCATCTACCATAGAGCCACCATTCATCTACCATAGAGCCACAATTCATCTATCATAGAGCCACCATTCATCTACCATAGAGCCACCTTTCAAATACCATTCAGCCACCATTCATCTACCATTCATCTACCATAGAGCCACCATTCATCTACCATAAAGCCACCAATCATCTACCATAGAGCCAACATTTATCTACCATAGAGCCACCATTCATCTACCATAGAGCCACCATTCATCTACCATAGAGCCACCATTCATCTACCATAGAGCCACCACTCATCTACCATAGGGCTAACATTCATCTACCATAGAGCCACCATTCATCTACCATAGAGCCACCATTCATCTACCATAGAGCCACCACTCATCTACCATAGGGCTAACATTCATATACCATTCATCCACCACACATCTACCATTCATCTACCATTCATCCACCACTCATCTACCAAAGAGCCACCACTCATCTACCATAGAGCCACCATTCATCTACCAAAGAGCCACCATTCATCTACCATAGGGCCACCATTCATCTACCATAGAGCCACCTTTCATCTACCATTCAGCCACCATTCATCTACCATTCATCTACCATAGAGCCACCATTCATCTACCATAAAGCCACCATTCATCTACCATAGAGCCACCATTAATCTACCATAGGGCTACCATTCATCTACCATTCATCCACCACTCATCTACCATAGAGCCACCATTCATCTACCATAGAGCCACCATTCATCTACCATAGAGCCACCACTCATCTACCATTCATCCACCACTCATCTACCAAAGAGCCACCACTCATCTACCATAGAGCCACCATTCATCTACCAAAGAGCCACCATTCATCTACCATTCAGCCACCATTCATCTACCATTCATCTACCATAGAGCCACCATTCATCTACCATCAAGCCACCATTCATCTACCATAGAGCTACCATTCATCTACCATAGAGCCACCATTCATCTACCATAGAGCCACCATTCATCTACCATAGAGCCACCATTCATCTACCATAGAGCCACCATTAATCTACCATAGAGCCACCATTCATCTACCATAGAGCCACAATTAATCTACCATAGGGCTACCATTCATCTACCATTCATCCACCACTCATCTACCATAGAGCCACCATTCATCTACCATAGAGCCACCATTCATCTACCATAGAGCCACCATTCATCTACCATAGAGCCACCATTAATCTACCATAGAGCCACCATTCATCTACCATAGAGCCACAATTAATCCACCACACATCTACCATTCATCTACCATACAGCCACCATTCATCTACCAAAGAGCCACCACTCATCTACCATAGAGCCACCATTCATCTACCAAAGAGCCACCATTCATCTACCATTCAGCCACCATTCATCTACCATTCATCTACCATAGGGCTACCATTCATCTACCATAGAGCCACCATTCATCTACCATAGAGCCACCATTCATCTACCATAGAGCCACCACTCATCTACCATAGGGCTAACATTCATCTACCATTCATCCACCACACATCTACCATTCATCTACCATTCATCCACCACTCATCTACCATAGAGCCACCATTCATCTACCATAGAGCCCCCATTCATCTACCATAGGGCCACCATTCATCTACCATAGAGCCACCACTCATCTACCATTCATCCACCACTCATCTACCAAAGAGCCACCACTCATCTACCATAGAGCCACCATTCATCTACCATAGAGCCACCATTCATCTACCAAAGAGCCACCATTCATCTTACATAGGGCCACCATTCATCTACCATAGAGCCACCTTTCATCTACCATTCAGCCACCATTCATCTACCATTCATCTACCCTAGAGCCACCATTCATCTACCATAAAGCCACCATTCATCTACCATAGAGCCACCATTAATCTACCATAGGGCTACCATTCATCTACCATTCATCCACCACTCATCTACCATAGAGCCACCATTCATCTACCAAAGAGCCACCATTCATCTACCATAGAGCCACTACTCATCTACCATAGGGCTACCATTCATCTACCGTTCATCCACCACTCATCTACCATAGGGCTACCATTCATCTACCATTCATCCACCACACATCTACCATTCATCTACCATACAGCTACCATTCACCTACCATAGAGCCACCATTCATCTACCATTCATCCACCACCCATCTACCATAGAGCCACCACTCATCTACCATAGGGCTAACATTCATCTACCATTCATCCACCACACATCTACCATTCATCTACCATACAGCTACCATTCACCTACCATAGAGCCACCATTCATCTACCATTCATCCACCACTCATCTACCATAGAGCCACCACTCATCTACCATAGAGCCACCATTCATCTACCATAGAGCCACCATTCATCTACCATAGAGCCACCATTCATTCACCACTCATCTACCATTCATCTACCATAGAGCCACCATTCATCTACCATAGAGCCACCATTCATCTACCATAGGGCCACCTTTCATCTACCATTCAGCCACCATTCATCTACCATTCATTTACCATAGAGCCACCATTCATCTACCATAAAGCCACCATTCATCTACCATAGAGCCAACATTTATCTACCATAGAGCCACCATTCATCTACCATAGAGCCACCATTCATCTACCATAGAGCCACCATTCATCTACCATAGAGCCGCCATTAATCTACCATAGGGCTACCATTCATCTACCATTCATCCACCACTCATCTACCATAGAGCCACCATTTATCTACCATAGAGCCACCATTCATCTACCATAAAGCCACCATTCATCTACCATAAAGCCACCATTCATCTACCATAGAGCCACCATTCATCTACCATAGAGCCACCACTGGTCTACCATAGAGCCACCATTCATCTACCATAGAGCCGCCATTAATCTACCATAGGGCTACTATTCATCTACCATTCATCCACCATTCATCTACCATAGAGCCACCATTCATCTACCATAGAGTCACCACTCATCTTCCATTCATCCACCACTCATCTACCAAAGAGCCACCACTCATCTACCATAGAGCCACCATTCATCTACCATAGAGCCACAATTCATCTACCATAGAGCCACCATTCATCTACAATAGAGCCACCTTTCATCTACCATTCAGCCACCATTCATCTACCATTCATCTACCATAGAGCCACCATTCATCTACCATAAAGCCACCATTCATCTACCATAAAACCACCATTTATCTACCATTAGCCACCATTCATCTACCATAGAGCCACCATTCATCTACCATAGAGCCACCATTCATCTACCATAGAGCCACCATTAATCTACCATAGGGTTACCATTCATCTACCATTCAGCCACCATTCATCTACCATTCATCTACCATAGAGCCACCATTCATCTACCATAAAGCCACCATTCATCTACCATAAAACCACCATTTATCTACCATTAGCCACCATTCATCTACCATAGAGCCACCATTCATCTACCATAGAGCCACCACTCATCTACCATAGAGCCACCATTCATCTACCATAGAGCCACCATTCATCTACCATAGAGCCACCACTCATCTACCATTCATCCACCACTCATCTACCAAAGAGCCACCACTCATCTACCATAGAGCCACCATTCATCTACCATAGAGCCACAATTCATCTATCATAGAGCCACCATTCATCTACCATAGAGCCACCTTTCAAATACCATTCAGCCACCATTCATCTACCATTCATCTACCATAGAGCCACCACTCATCTACCATAGGGCTAACATTCATCTACCATAGAGCCACCATTCATCTACCATAGAGCCACCATTCATCTACCATAGAGCCACCACTCATCTACCATAGGGCTAACATTCATATACCATTCATCCACCACACATCTACCATTCATCTACCATTCATCCACCACTCATCTACCAAAGAGCCACCACTCATCTACCATAGAGCCACCATTCATCTACCAAAGAGCCACCATTCATCTACCATAGGGCCACCATTCATCTACCATAGAGCCACCTTTCATCTACCATTCAGCCACCATTCATCTACCATTCATCTACCATAGAGCCACCATTCATCTACCATAAAGCCACCATTCATCTACCATAGAGCCACCATTAATCTACCATAGGGCTACCATTCATCTACCATTCATCCACCACTCATCTACCATAGAGCCACCATTCATCTACCATAGAGCCACCATTCATCTACCATAGAGCCACCACTCATCTACCATTCATCCACCACTCATCTACCAAAGAGCCACCACTCGTCTACCATAGAGCCACCATTCATCTACCAAAGAGCCACCATTCATCTACCATTCAGCCACCATTCATCTACCATTCATCTACCATAGAGCCACCATTCATCTACCATCAAGCCACCATTCATCTACCATAGAGCTACCATTCATCTACCATAGAGCCACCATTCATCTACCATAGAGCCACCATTCATCTACCATAGAGCCACCATTCATCTACCATAGAGCCACCATTAATCTACCATAGAGCCACCATTCATCTACCATAGAGCCACAATTAATCTACCATAGGGCTACCATTCATCTACCATTCATCCACCACTCATCTACCATAGAGCCACCATTCATCTACCATAGAGCCACCATTCATCTACCATAGAGCCACCATTCATCTACCATAGAGCCACCATTAATCTACCATAGAGCCACCATTCATCTACCATAGAGCCACAATTAATCCACCACACATCTACCATTCATCTACCATACAGCCACCATTCATCTACCAAAGAGCCACCACTCATCTACCATAGAGCCACCATTCATCTACCAAAGAGCCACCATTCATCTACCATTCAGCCACCATTCATCTACCATTCATCTACCATAGGGCTACCATTCATCTACCATAGAGCCACCATTCATCTACCATAGAGCCACCATTCATCTACCATAGAGCCACCACTCATCTACCATAGGGCTAACATTCATCTACCATTCATCCACCACACATCTACCATTCATCTACCATTCATCCACCACTCATCTACCATAGAGCCACCATTCATCTACCATAGAGCCCCCATTCATCTACCATAGGGCCACCATTCATCTACCATAGAGCCACCACTCATCTACCATTCATCCACCACTCATCTACCAAAGAGCCACCACTCATCTACCATAGAGCCACCATTCATCTACCATAGAGCCACCATTCATCTACCAAAGAGCCACCATTCATCTTACATAGGGCCACCATTCATCTACCATAGAGCCACCTTTCATCTACCATTCAGCCACCATTCATCTACCATTCATCTACCCTAGAGCCACCATTCATCTACCATAAAGCCACCATTCATCTACCATAGAGCCACCATTAATCTACCATAGGGCTACCATTCATCTACCATTCATCCACCACTCATCTACCATAGAGCCACCATTCATCTACCATAGAGCCACCATTCATCTACCATAGAGCCACCACTCATCTACCATTCATCCACCACTCATCTACCAAAGAGCCACCACTCATCTACCATAGAGCCACCATTCATCTACCAAAGAGCCACCATTCATCTACCATAGAGCCACCATTCATCTACCATAGAGCCACCTTTCATCTACCATTCAGCCACCATTCATCTACCATTCATCTACCATAGAGCCACCATTCATCTACCATCAAGCCACCATTCATCTACCATAGAGCTACCATTCATCTACCATAGAGCCACCATTCATCTACCATAGAGCCACCATTCATCTATCATAGAGCCACCATTCATCTACCATAGAGCCACCTTTCAAATACCATTCAGCCACCATTCATCTACCATTCATCTACCATAGAGCCACCATTCATCTACCATAAAGCCACCAATCATCTACCATAGAGCCAACATTTATCTACCATAGAGCCACCATTCATCTACCATAGAGCCACCATTCATCTACCATAGAGCCACCATTCATCTACCATAGAGCCACCACTCATCTACCATAGGGCTAACATTCATCTACCATAGAGCCACCATTCATCTACCATAGAGCCACCATTCATCTACCATAGAGCCACCACTCATCTACCATAGGGCTAACATTCATATACCATTCATCCACCACACATCTACCATTCATCTACCATTCATCCACCACTCATCTACCAAAGAGCCACCACTCATCTACCATAGAGCCACCATTCATCTACCAAAGAGCCACCATTCATCTACCATAGGGCCACCATTCATCTACCATAGAGCCACCTTTCATCTACCATTCAGCCACCATTCATCTACCATTCATCTACCATAGAGCCACCATTCATCTACCATAAAGCCACCATTCATCTACCATAGAGCCACCATTAATCTACCATACGGCTACCATTCATCTACCATTCATCCACCACTCATCTACCATAGAGCCACCATTCATCTACCATAGAGCCACCATTCATCTACCATAGAGCCACCACTCATCTACCATTCATCCACCACTCATCTACCAAAGAGCCACCACTCATCTACCATAGAGCCACCATTCATCTACCAAAGAGCCACCATTCATCTACCATTCAGCCACCATTCATCTACCATTCATCTACCATAGAGCCACCATTCATCTACCATAAAGCCACCATTCATCTACCATAGAGCCACCATTAATCTACCATACGGCTACCATTCATCTACCATTCATCCACCACTCATCTACCATAGAGCCACCATTCATCTACCATAGAGCCACCATTCATCTACCATAGAGCCACCACTCATCTACCATTCATCCACCACTCATCTACCAAAGAGCCACCACTCATCTACCATAGAGCCACCATTCATCTACCAAAGAGCCACCATTCATCTACCATTCAGCCACCATTCATCTACCATTCATCTACCATAGGGCTACCATTCATCTACCATTCATCCACCACTCATCTACCATAGAGCCACCATTCATCTACCATAGAGCCACCATTCATCTACCATAGAGCCACCATTCATCTACCATAGAGCCACCATTAATCTACCATAGAGCCACCATTCATCTACCAAAGAGCCACAATTAATCCACCACACATCTACCATTCATCTACCATACAGCCACCATTCATCTACCAAAGAGCCACCACTCATCTACCATAGAGCCACCATTCATCTACCAAAGAGCCACCATTCATCTACCATTCAGCCACCATTCATCTACCATTCATCTACCATAGGGCTACCATTCATCTACCATAGAGCCACCATTCATCTACCATAGAGCCACCATTCATCTACCATAGAGCCACCACTCATCTACCATAGGGCTAACATTCATCTACCATTCATCCACCACACATCTACCATTCATCTACCATTCATCCACCACTCATCTACCATAGAGCCACCATTCATCTACCATAGAGCCACCATTCATCTACCATAGGGCCACCATTCATCTACCATAGAGCCACCACTCATCTACCATTCATCCACCACTCATCTACCAAAGAGCCACCACTCATCTACCATAGAGCCACCATTCATCTACCATAGAGCCACCATTCATCTACCAAAGAGCCACCATTCATCTTACATAGGGCCACCATTCATCTACCATAGAGCCACCTTTCATCTACCATTCAGCCACCATTCATCTACCATTCATCTACCCTAGAGCCACCATTCATCTACCATAAAGCCACCATTCATCTACCATAGAGCCACCATTAATCTACCATAGGGCTACCATTCATCTACCATTCATCCACCACTCATCTACCATAGAGCCACCATTCATCTACCATAGAGCCACTATTCATCTACCATAGAGCCACCACTCATCTACCATTCATCCACCACTCATCTACCAAAGAGCCACCACTCATCTACCATAGAGCCACCATTCATCTACCAAAGAGCCACCATTCATCTACCATAGAGCCACCATTCATCTACCATAGAGCCACCTTTCATCTACCATTCAGCCACCATTCATCTACCATTCATCTACCATAGAGCCACCATTCATCTACCATCAAGCCACCATTCATCTACCATAGAGCTACCATTCATCTACCATAGAGCCACCATTCATCTACCATAGAGCCACCATTCATCTACCATAGAGCCACCATTCATCTACCATAGAGCCACCATTAATCTACCATAGAGCCACCATTCATCTACCATAGAGCCACCACTCATCTACCATTCATCCACCACTCATCTACCAAAGAGCCACCATTCATCTACCATTCAGCCACCATTCATCTACCATTCATCTACCATAGGGCTACCATTCATCTACCATTCATCCACCACTCATCTACCATAGAGCCACCATTCATCTACCATAGAGCCACCATTCATCTACCATAGAACCACCATTCATCTACCATAGAGCCACCATTAATCTACCATAGAGCCACCATTCATCTACCAAAGAGCCACAATTAATCCACCACACATCTACCATTCATCTACCATACAGCCACCATTCATCTACCAAAGAGCCACCACTCATCTACCATAGAGCCACCATTCATCTACCAAAGAGCCACCATTCATATACCATTCAGCCACCATTCATCTACCATTCATCTACCATAGGGCTACCATTCATCTACCATAGAGCCACCATTCATCTACCATAGAGCCACCATTCATCTACCATAGAGCCACCACTCATCTACCATAGGGCTAACATTCATCTACCATTCATCCACCACACATCTACCATTCATCTACCATTCATCCACCACTCATCTACCATAGAGCCACCATTCATCTACCATAGAGCCACCATTCATCTACCATAGGGCCACCATTCATCTACCATAGAGCCACCACTCATCTACCATTCATCCACCACTCATCTACCAAAGAGCCACCACTCATCTACCATAGAGCCACCATTCATCTACCATAGAGCCACCATTCATCTACCAAAGAGCCACCATTCATCTTACATAGGGCCACCATTCATCTACCATAGAGCCACCTTTCATCTACCATTCAGCCACCATTCATCTACCATTCATCTACCCTAGAGCCACCATTCATCTACCATAAAGCCACCATTCATCTACCATAGAGCCACCATTAATCTACCATAGGGCTACCATTCATCTACCATTCATCCACCACTCATCTACCATAGAGCCACCATTCATCTACCATAGAGCCACCATTCATCTACCATAGAGCCACCACTCATCTACCATTCATCCACCACTCATCTACCAAAGAGCCACCACTCATCTACCATAGAGCCACCATTCATCTACCAAAGAGCCACCATTCATCTACCATAGAGCCACCATTCATCTACCATAGAGCCACCTTTCATCTACCATTCAGCCACCATTCATCTACCATTCATCTACCATAGAGCCACCATTCATCTACCATCAAGCCACCATTCATCTACCATAGAGCTACCATTCATCTACCATAGAGCCACCATTCATCTACCATAGAGCCACCATTCATCTACCATAGAGCCACCATTCATCTACCATAGAGCCACCATTAATCTACCATAGAGCCACCATTCATCTACCATAGAGCCACCACTCATCTACCATTCATCCACCACTCATCTACCAAAGAGCCACCACTCATCTACCATAGAGCCACCATTCATCTACCAAAGAGCCACCATTCATCTACCATAGAGCCACCACTCATCTACCATAGGGCTAACATTCATCTACCATTCATCCACCACACATCTACCATTCATCTACCATACAGCCACCAATCATCTACCAAAGAGCCACCACTCATCTACCATAGAGCCACCATTCATCTATCAAAGAGCCACCATTCATCTACCATTCAGCCACCATTCATCTACCATTCATCTACCATAGGGCTACCATTCATCTACCATAGAGCCACCATTCATCTACCATAGAGCCACCATTCATCTACCATAGAGCCACCACTCATCTACCATAGGGCTAACATTCATCTACCATTCATCCACCACACATCTACCATTCATCTACCATTCATCCACCACTCATCTACCAAAGAGCCACCACTCATCTACCATAGAGCCACCATTCATCTACCAAAGAGCCACCATTCATCTACCATAGGGCCACCATTCATCTACCATAGAGCCACCTTTCATCTACCATTCAGCCACCATTCATCTACCATTCATCTACCATAGAGCCACCATTCATCTACCATAAAGCCACCATTCATCTACCATAGAGCCACCATTAATCTACCATAGGGCTACCATTCATCTACCATTCATCCACCACTCATCTACCATAGAGCCACCATTCATCTACCATAGAGCCACCATTCATCTACCATAGAGCCACCACTCATCTACCATTCATCCACCACTCATCTACAAAAGAGCCACCACTCATCTACCATAGAGCCACCATTCATCTACCAAAGAGCCACCATTCATCTACCATTCAGCCACCATTCATCTACCATTCATCTACCATAGAGCCACCATTCATCTACCATCAAGCCACCATTCATCTACCATAGAGCTACCATTCATCTACCATAGAGCCACCATTCATCTACCATAGAGCCACCATTCATCTACCATAGAGCCACCATTCATCTACCATAGAGCCACCATTAATCTACCATAGAGCCACCATTCATCTACCATAGAGCCACAATTAATCTACCATAGGGCTACCATTCATCTACCATTCATCCACCACTCATCTATCATAGAGCCACCATTCATCTACCATAGAGCCACCATTCATCTACCATAGAGCCACCATTCATCTACCATAGAGCCACCATTCATCTACCATAGAGCCACCATTCATCTACCATAGAGCCACCATTCATCTACCATAGAGCCACCACTCATCTACCATTCATCCACCACTCATCTACCAAAGAGCCACCACTCATCTACCATAGAGCCACCATTCATCTACCAAAGAGCCACCATTCATCTACCATAGAGCCACCATTCATCTACCATAGAGCCACCTTTCATCTACCATTCAGCCACCATTAATCTACCATTCATCTACCATAGAGCCACCATTCATCTACAATAAAGCCACCATTCATCTACCATAGAGCCAACATTCATCTACCATAGAGCCAGCATTCATCTACCATAGAGCCACCATTCATCTACCATAGAGCCACCATTAATCTACCATTGGGCTACCATTCATCTACCATAGAGCCACCATTCATCTACAATAAAGCCACCATTCATCTACCATAGAGCCAACATTCATCTACCATAGAGCCACCATTCATCTACCATAGAGCCACCATTCATCTACCATAGAGCCACCATTAATCTACCATAGGGCTACCATTCATCTACCATTCATCCACCACTCATCTACCATAGAGCCACCATTCATCTACCATAGAGCCACCATTCATCTACCATAGAGCCACCATTCATCTACCATAGAGCCACTACTCATCTACCATAGGGCTACCATATATCTACCGTTCATCCACCACTCATCTACCATAGGGCTACCATTCATCTACCATAGAGCCACCATTCATCTACCATAGAGCCACCATTCATCTACCATAGAGCCACCACTCATCTACCATAGGGCTAACATTCATCTACCATTCATCCACCACACATCTACCATTCATCTACCATACAGCCACCATTCACCTACCAATGAGCCACCATTCATCTACCATTCATCCACCACTCATCTACCATAGAGCCACCACTCATCTACCATAGAGCCACCATTCATCTACCATAGAGCCACCATTCATCTACCATAGAGCCACCATTCATTCACCACTCATCTACCATTCATCTACCATAGAGCAACCATTCATCTACCATAGAGCCACCTTTCATCTACCATTCAGCCACCATTCATCTACCATTCATCTACCATAGAGCCACCATTCATCTACCATAAAGCCACCATTCATCTACCATAGAGCCACCATTCATCTACCATTCATCCACCACTCATCTACCATAGAGCCACCATTCATCTACCATAGAGCCACCATTCATCTACCATAGAGCCACCATTCATCTACCATAGAGCCACCATTAATCTACCATAGGGCTACCATTCATCTACCATTCATCCACCACTCATCTACCATAGAGCCACCATTCATCTACCATAGAGCCACCATTCATCTACCATAGAGCCACCACTCATCTACCATTCATCCACCACTCATCTACCAAAGAGCCATCACTCATCTACCATAGAGCCACCATTCATCTACCAAAGAGCCACCATTCATCTACCATAGAGCCACCATTCATCTACCATAGAGCCACCTTTCATCTACCATTCAGCCACCATTCATCTACCATTCATCTACCATAGAGCAACCATTCATCTACCATAAAGCCACCATTCATCTACCATAGAGCCACCATTCATCTACCATAGAGCCACCATTCATCTACCATAGAGCCACCATTCATCTACCATAGAGCCACCATTCATCTACCATAGAGCCACCATTCATCTACCATAGAGCCACAATTAATCTACCAAAGAGCCACCATTCATCTACCATTCAGCCAAAATTCATCTACCATTCATCTACCATAGGGCTACCATTCATCTACCATAGAGCCACCATTCATCTACCATAGAGCCACCATTCATCTACCATAGAGCCACCACTCATCTACCATAGGGCTAACATTCATCTACCATTCATCCACCACACATCTACCATTCATCTACCATTCATCCACCACTCATCTACCATAGAGCCACCATTCATCTACCATAGAGCCACCATTCATCTACCATAGGGCCACCATTCATCTACCATAGAGCCACCACTCATCTACCATTCATCCACCACTCATCTACCAAAGAGCCACCACTCATATACCATAGAGCCACCATTCATCTACCATAGAGCCACCATTCATCTACCAAAGAGCCACCATTCATCTTACATAGGGCCACCATTCATCTACCATAGAGCCACCTTTCATCTACCATTCAGCCACCATTCATCTACCATTCATCTACCCTAGAGCCACCATTCATCTACCATAAAGCCACCATTCATCTACCATAGAGCCACCATTAATCTACCATAGGGCTACCATTCATCTACCATTCATCCACCACTCATCTACCATAGAGCCACCATTCATCTACCATAGAGCCACCATTCATCTACCATAGAGCCACCACTCATCTACCATTCATCCACCACTCATCTACCAAAGAGCCACCACTCATCTACCATAGAGCCACCATTCATCTACCAAAGGGCCACCATTCATCTACCATAGAGCCACCATTCATCTACCATAGAGCCACCTTTCATCTACCATTCAGCCACCATTCATCTACCATTCATCTACCATAGAGCCACCATTCATCTACCATCAAGCCACCATTCATCTACCATAGAGCTACCATTCATCTACCATAGAGCCACCATTCATCTACCATAGAGCCACCATTCATCTACCATAGAGCCACCATTCATCTACCATAGAGCCACCATTAATCTACCATAGAGCCACCATTCATCTACCATAGAGCCACAATTAATCTACCATAGGGCTACCATTCATCTACCATTCATCCACCACTCATCTACCATAGAGCCACCATTCATCTACCATAGAGCCACCATTCATCTACCATAGAGCCACCATTCATCTACCATAGAGCCACCATTCATCTACCATAGAGCCACCATTCATCTACCATAGAGCCACCATTCATCTACCATAGAGCCACCACTCATCTACCATTCATCCACCACTCATCTACCAAAGAGCCACCACTCATCTACCATAGAGCCACCATTCATCTACCAAAGAGCCACCATTCATCTACCATAGAGCCACCATTCATCTACCATAGAGCCACCTTTCATCTACCATTCAGCCACCATTAATCTACCATTCATCTACCATAGAGCCACCATTCATCTACAATAAAGCCACCATTAATCCACCACACATCTACCATTCATCTACCATACAGCCACCAATCATCTACCAAAGACCCACCACTCATCTACCATAGAGCCACCATTAATCTACCATAGGGCTACCATTCATCTACCATAGAGCCACCATTCATCTACAATAAAGCCACCATTCATCTACCATTCATCTACCATAGGGCTACCATTCATCTACCATAGAGCCACCATTCATCTACCATAGAGCCACCATTCATCTACCATAGAGCCACCACTCATCTACCATAGGGCTAACATTCATCTACCATTCATCCACCACACATCTACCATTCATCTACCATTCATCCACCACTCATCTACCAAAGAGCCACCACTCATCTACCATAGAGCCACCATTCATCTACCAAAGAGCCACCATTCATCTACCATAGGGCCACCATTCATCTACCATAGAGCCAGCTTTCATCTACCATTCAGCCACCATTCATCTACCATTCATCTACCATAGAGCCACCATTCATCTACCATAAAGCCACCATTCATCTACCATAGAGCCACCTTTAATCTACCATAGGGCTACCATTCATCTACCATTCATCCACCACTCATCTACCATAGAGCCACCATTCATCTACCATAGAGCCACCATTCATCTACCATAGAGCCACCACTCATCTACCATTCATCCACCACTCATCTACCAAAGAGCCACCACTCATCTACCATAGAGCCACCATTCATCTACCAAAGAGCCACCATTCATCTACCATTCAGCCACCATTCATCTACCATTCATCTACCATAGAGCCACCATTCATCTACCATCAAGCCACCATTCATCTACCATAGAGCTACCATTCATCTACCATAGAGCCACCATTCATCTACCATAGAGCCACCATTCATCTACCATAGAGCCACCATTCATCTACCATAGAGCCACCATTAATCTACCATAGAGCCACCATTCATCTACCATAGAGCCACAATTAATCTACCATAGGGCTACCATTCATCTACCATTCATCCACCACTCATCTACCATAGAGCCATCATTCATCTACCATAGAGCCACCATTCATCTACCATAGAGCCACCATTCATCTACCATAGAGCCACCATTCATCTACCATAGAGCCACCACTCATCTACCATTCATCCACCACTCATCTACCATAGAGCCACCACTCATCTACCATAGAGCCACCATTCATCTACCAAAGAGCCACCATTCATCTACCATAGAGCCACCATTCATCTACCATAGAGCCACCTTTCATCTACCATTCAGCCACCATTAATCTACCATTCATCTACCATAGAGCCACCATTCATCTACAATAAAGCCACCATTCATCTACCATAGAGCCAACATTCATCTACCATAGAGCCACCATTCATCTACCATAGAGCTACCATTCATCTACCATAGAGCCACCATTCATCTACCATAGAGCCACCATTCATCTACCATAGAGCCACCATTCATCTACCATAGAGCCACCATTAATCTACCATAGAGCCACCATTCATCTACCATAGAGCCACAATTAATCTACCATAGGGCTACCATTCATCTACCATTCATCCACCACTCATCTACCATAGAGCCATCATTCATCTACCATAGAGCCACCATTCATCTACCATAGAGCCACCATTCATCTACCATAGAGCCACCATTCATCTACCATAGAGCCACCACTCATCTACCATTCATCCACCACTCATCTACCATAGAGCCACCACTCATCTACCATAGAGCCACCATTCATCTACCAAAGAGCCACCATTCATCTACCATAGAGCCACCATTCATCTACCATAGAGCCACCTTTCATCTACCATTCAGCCACCATTAATCTACCATTCATCTACCATAGAGCCACCATTCATCTACAATAAAGCCACCATTCATCTACCATAGAGCCAACATTCATCTACCATAGAGCCACCATTCATCTACCATAGAGCCACCATTCATCTACCATAGAGCCACCATTAATCTACCATAGGGCTACCATTCATCTACCATAGAGCCACCATTCATCTACAATAAAGCCACCATTCATCTACCATAGAGCCAACATTCATCTACCATAGAGCCACCATTCATCTACCATAGAGCCACCATTCATCTACCATAGAGCCACCATTAATCTACCATAGGGCTACCATTCATCTACCATTCATCCACCACTCATCTACCATAGAGCCACCATTCATCTACCATAGAGCCACCATTCATCTACCATAGAGCCACCATTCATCTACCATAGAGCCACTACTCATCTACCATAGGGCTACCATATATCTACCGTTCATCCACCACTCATCTACCATAGGGCTACCATTCATCTACCATAGAGCCACCATTCATCTACCATAGAGCCACCATTCATCTACCATAGAGCCACCACTCATCTACCATAGGGCTAACATTCATCTACCATTCATCTACCATAGAGCCACCATTCATCTACCATCAAGCCACCATTCATCTACCATAGAGCTACCATTCATCTACCATAGAGCCACCATTCATCTACCATAGAGCCACCATTCATCTACCATAGAGCCACCATTCATCTACCATAGAGCCACCATTAATCTACCATAGAGCCACCATTCATCTACCATAGAGCCACAATTAATCTACCATAGGGCTACCATTCATCTACCATTCATCCACCACTCATCTACCATAGAGCCACCATTCATCTACCATAGAGCCACCATTCATCTACCATAGAGCCACCATTCATCTACCATAGAGCCACCATTCATCTACCATAGAGCCACCATTCATCTACCATAGAGCCACCATTCATCTACCATAGAGCCACCACTCATCTACCATTCATCCACCACTCATCTACCAAAGAGCCACCACTCATCTACCATAGAGCCACCATTCATCTACCAAAGAGCCACCATTCATCTACCATAGAGCCACCATTCATCTACCATAGAGCCACCTTTCATCTACCATTCAGCCACCATTAATCTACCATTCATCTACCATAGAGCCACCATTCATCTACAATAAAGCCACCATTCATCCACCACACATCTACCATTCATCTACCATACAGCCACCAATCATCTACCAAAGACCCACCACTCATCTACCATAGAGCCACCATTAATCTACCATAGGGCTACCATTCATCTACCATAGAGCCACCATTCATCTACAATAAAGCCACCATTCATCTACCATTCATCTACCATAGGGCTACCATTCATCTACCATAGAGCCACCATTCATCTACCATAGGGCTACCATTCATCTACCATTCATCCACCACTCATCTACCATAGAGCCACCATTCATCTACCATAGAGCCACCATTCATCTACCATAGAGCCACCATTCATCTACCATAGAGCCACTACTCATCTACCATAGGGCTACCATATATCTACCGTTCATCCACCACTCATCTACCATAGGGCTACCATTCATCTACCATAGAGCCACCATTCATCTACCATAGAGCCACCATTCATCTACCATAGAGCCACCACTCATCTACCATAGGGCTAACATTCATCTACCATTCATCTACCATAGAGCCACCATTCATCTACCATCAAGCCACCATTCATCTACCATAGAGCTACCATTCATCTACCATAGAGCCACCATTCATCTACCATAGAGCCACCATTCATCTACCATAGAGCCACCATTCATCTACCATAGAGCCACCATTAATCTACCATAGAGCCACCATTCATCTACCATAGAGCCACAATTAATCTACCATAGGGCTACCATTCATCTACCATTCATCCACCACTCATCTACCATAGAGCCACCATTCATCTACCATAGAGCCACCATTCATCTACCATAGAGCCACCATTCATCTACCATAGAGCCACCATTCATCTACCATAGAGCCACCATTCATCTACCATAGAGCCACCATTCATCTACCATAGAGCCACCACTCATCTACCATTCATCCACCACTCATCTACCAAAGAGCCACCACTCATCTACCATAGAGCCACCATTCATCTACCAAAGAGCCACCATTCATCTACCATAGAGCCACCATTCATCTACCATAGAGCCACCTTTCATCTACCATTCAGCCACCATTAATCTACCATTCATCTACCATAGAGCCACCATTCATCTACAATAAAGCCACCATTCATCCACCACACATCTACCATTCATCTACCATACAGCCACCAATCATCTACCAAAGACCCACCACTCATCTACCATAGAGCCACCATTAATCTACCATAGGGCTACCATTCATCTACCATAGAGCCACCATTCATCTACAATAAAGCCACCATTCATCTACCATTCATCTACCATAGGGCTACCATTCATCTACCATAGAGCCACCATTCATCTACCATAGAGCCACCATTCATCTACCATAGAGCCACCACTCATCTACCATAGGGCTAACATTCATCTACCATTCATCCACCACACATCTACCATTCATCTACCATTCATCCACCACTCATCTACCAAAGAGCCACCACTCATCTACCATAGAGCCACCATTCATCTACCAAAGAGCCACCATTCATCTACCATAGGGCCACCATTCATCTACCATAGAGCCAGCTTTCATCTACCATTCAGCCACCATTCATCTACCATTCATCTACCATAGAGCCACCATTCATCTACCATAAAGCCACCATTCATCTACAATAGAGCCACCATTAATCTACCATAGGGCTACCATTCATCTACCATTCATCCACCACTCATCTACCATAGAGCCACCATTCATCTACCATAGAGCCACCATTCATCTACCATAGAGCCACCACTCATCTACCATTCATCCACCACTCATCTACCAAAGAGCCACCACTCATCTACCATAGAGCCACCATTCATCTACCAAAGAGCCACCATTCATCTACCATTCAGCCACCATTCATCTACCATTCATCTACCATAGAGCCACCATTCATCTACCATCAAGCCACCATTCATCTACCATAGAGCTACCATTCATCTACCATAGAGCCACCATTCATCTACCATAGAGCCACCATTCATCTACCATAGAGCCACCATTCATCTACCATAGAGCCACCATTAATCTACCATAGAGCCACCATTCATCTACCATAGAGCCACAATTAATCTACCATAGGGCTACCATTCATCTACCATTCATCCACCACTCATCTACCATAGAGCCACCATTCATCTACCATAGAGCCACCATTCATCTACCATAGAGCCACCATTCATCTACCATAGAGCCACCATTCATCTACCATAGAGCCACCACTCATCTACCATTCATCCACCACTCATCTACCATAGAGCCACCACTCATCTACCATAGAGCCACCATTCATCTACCAAAGAGCCACCATTCATCTACCATAGAGCCACCATTCATCTACCATAGAGCCACCTTTCATCTACCATTCAGCCACCATTAATCTACCATTCATCTACCATAGAGCCACCATTCATCTACAATAAAGCCACCATTCATCTACCATAGAGCCAACATTCATCTACCATAGAGCCACCATTCATCTACCATAGAGCCACCATTCATCTACCATAGAGCCACCATTAATCTACCATAGGGCTACCATTCATCTACCATAGAACCACCATTCATCTACAATAAAGCCACCATTCATCTACCATAGAGCCAACATTCATCTACCATAGAGCCACCATTCATCTACCATAGAGCCACCATTCATCTACCATAGAGCCACCATTAATCTACCATAGGGCTACCATTCATCTACCATTCATCCACCACTCATCTACCATAGAGCCACCATTCATCTACCATAGAGCCACCATTCATCTACCATAGAGCCACTACTCATCTACCATAGGGCTACCATATATCTACCGTTCATCCACCACTCATCTACCATAGGGCTACCATTCATCTACCATAGAGCCACCATTCATCTACCATAGAGCCACCATTCATCTACCATAGAGCCACCACTCATCTACCATAGGGCTAACATTCATCTACCATTCATCCACCACACATCTACCATTCATCTACCATACAGCCACCATTCACCTACCATAGAGCCACCATTCATCTACCATTCATCCACCACTCATCTACCATAGAGCCACCACTCATCTACCATAGAGCCACCATTCATCTACCATAGAGCCACCATTCATCTACCATAGAGCCACCATTCATTCACCACTCATCTACCATTCATCTACCATAGAGCAACCATTCATCTACCATAGAGCCACCTTTCATCTACCATTCAGCCACCATTCATTTACCATTCATCTACCATAGAGCCACCATTCATCTACCATAAAGCCACCATTCATCTACCATAGAGCCACCATTTATCTACCATAGAGCCACCATTCATCTACCATAGAGCCACCATTCATCTACCATAGAGCCACCATTAATCTACCATAGGGCTACCATTCATCTACCATTCATCCACCACTCATCTACCATAGAGCCACCATTCATCTACCATAGAGCCACCATTCATCTACCATAGAGCCACCATTCATCTACCATAGAGCCACCATTAATCTACCATAGGGCTACAATTCATCTACCATTCATCCACCACTCATCTACCAAAGAGCCACCATTCATCTACCATAGAGCCACCATTCATCTACCATAGAGCCACCACTCATCTACCATTCATCCACCACTCATCTACCAAAGAGCCACCACTCATCTACCATAGAGCCACCATTCATCTACCAAAGAGCCACCATTCATCTACCATAGAGCCACCATTCATCTACCATAGAGCCACCTTTCATCTACCATTCAGCCACCATTCATCTACCATTCATCTACCATAGAGCCACCATTCATCTACCATAAAGCCACCATTCATCTACCATAGAGCCACCATTCATCTACCATAGAGCCACCATTCATCTACCATAGAGCCACCATTCATCTACCATAGAGCCACCATTCATCTACCATAGAGCCACCATTCATCTACCATAGAGCCACCATTCATCTACCATAGAGCCACAATTAATCTACCATAGGGCTACCATTCATCTACCATTCATCTACCATTCATCTACCATAGAGCCACCATTCATCTACCATAGAGCCACCATTCATCTACCATAGAGCCACAATTAATCTACCATAGGGCTACCATTCATCTACCATTCATCCACCACTCATCTACCATAGAGCCACCATTCATCTACCATAAAGCCACCATTCATCTACCATAGAGCCACCATTTATCTACCATAGAGCCACCATTAATCTACCATAGAGCCACCATTCATCTACCATAGAGCCACAATTAATCTACCATAGGGCTACCATTCATCTACCATTCATCCACCACTCATCTACCATAGAGCCACCATTCATCTACCATAGAGCCACCATTCATCTACCATAGAGCCACCATTCATCTACCATAGAGCCACCATTCATCTACCATAGAGCCACCATTCATCTACCATAGAGCCACCATTCATCTACCATAGAGCCACCACTCATCTACCATTCATCCACCACTCATCTACCAAAGAGCCACCACTCATCTACCATAGAGCCACCATTCATCTACCAAAGAGCCACCATTCATCTACCATAGAGCCACCATTCATCTACCATAGAGCCACCTTTCATCTACCATTCAGCCACCATTAATCTACCATTCATCTACCATAGAGCCACCATTCATCTACAATAAAGCCACCATTCATCTACCATAGAGCCAACATTCATCTACCATAGAGCCACCATTCATCTACCATAGAGCCACCATTCATCTACCATAGAGCCACCATTAATCTACCATAGGGCTACCATTCATCTACCATTCATCCACCACTCATCTACCATAGAGCCACCATTCATCTACCATAGAGCCACCATTCATCTACCATAGAGCCACCATTCATCTACCATAGAGCCACTACTCATCTACCATAGGGCTACCATTCATCTACCATTCATCCACCACTCATCTACCATAGGGCTACCATTCATCTACCATAGAGCCACCATTCATCTACCATAGAGCCACCATTCATCTACCATAGAGCCACCACTCATCTACCATAGGGCTAACATTCATCTACCATTCATCCACCACACATCTACCATTCATCTACCATACAGCCACCATTCACCTACCATAGAGCCACCATTCATCTACCATTCATCCACCACTCATCTACCATAGAGCCACCACTCATCTACCATAGAGCCACCATTCATCTACCATAGAGCCACCATTCATCTACCATAGAGCCACCATTCATTCACCACTCATCTACCATTCATCTACCACAGAGCAACCATTCATCTACCATAGAGCCACCTTTCATCTACCATTCAGCCACCATTCATCTACCATTCATCTACCATTCATCTACCATAGAGCCACCATTCATCTACTATAAAGCCACCATTCATCTACCATAGAGCCACCACTTATCTACCATAGAGCCACCATTAATCTACCATTCATCTACCATAGAGCCACCATTCATCTACCATAGAGCCACCATTCATCTACCATAGAGCCACCATTCATCTACCATAGAGCCACCATTAATCTACCATAGGGCTACCATTCATCTACCATTCATCCACCACTCATCTACCATAGAGCCACCATTCATCTACCATAGAGCCACCATTCATCTACCATAGAGCCACCACTCATCTACCATTCATCCACCACTCATCTACCAAAGAGCCACCACTCATCTACCATAGAGCCACCATTCATCTACCAAAGAGCCACCATTCATCTACCATAGAGCCACCATTCATCTACCATAGAGCCACCATTCATCTACCATAGAGCCACCATTCATCTACCATAGAGCCACCACTCATCTACCATTCATCCACCACTCATCTACCAAAGAGCCACAACTCATCTACCATAGAGCCACCATTCATCTACCAAAGAGCCACCATTCATCTACCATAGAGCCACCATTCATCTACCATAGAGCCACCTTTCATCTACCATTCAGCCACCATTCATCTACCATTCATCTACCATAGAGCCACCATTCATCTACCATAAAGCCACCATTCATCTACCATAGAGCCACCATTCATCTACCATAGAGCCACCATTCATCTACCATAGAGCCACCATTCATCTACCATAGAGCCACCATTCATCTACCATAGAGCCACCATTCATCTACCATAGAGCCACCATTCATCTACCATAGAGCCACAATTAATCTACCATAGGGCTACCATTCATCTACCATTCATCTACCATTCATCTACCATAGAGCCACCATTCATCTACCATAGAGCCACCATTCATCTACCATAGAGCCACAATTAATCTACCATAGGGCTACCATTCATCTACCATTCATCCACCACTCATCTACCATAGAGCCACCATTCATCTACCATAGAGCCACCATTCATCTACCATAGAGCCACCATTCATCTACCATAGAGCCACCATTCATCTACCATAGAGCCACCATTCATCTACCATAGAGCCACCACTCATCTACCATTCATCCACCACTCATCTACCAAAGAGCCACCACTCATCTACCATAGAGCCACCATTCATCTACCAAAGAGCCACCATTCATCTACCATAGAGCCACCATTCATCTACCATAGAGCCACCTTTCATCTACCATTCAGCCACCATTAATCTACCATTCATCTACCATAGAGCCACCATTCATCTACAATAAAGCCACCATTCATCTACCATAGAGCCAACATTCATCTACCATAGAGCCACCATTCATCTACCATAGAGCCACCATTCATCTACCATAGAGCCACCATTAATCTACCATAGGGCTACCATTCATCTACCATTCATCCACCACTCATCTACCATAGAGCCACCATTCATCTACCATAGAGCCACCATTCATCTACCATAGAGCCAACATTCATCTACCATAGAGCCACTACTCATCTACCATAGGGCTACCATTCATCTACCGTTCATCCACCACTCATCTACCATAGGGCTACCATTCATCTACCATAGAGCCACCATTCATCTACCATAGAGCCACCATTCATCTACCATAGAGCCACCACTCATCTACCATAGGGCTAACATTCATCTACCATTCATCCACCACACATCTACCATTCATCTACCATACAGCCACCATTCACCTACCATAGAGCCACCATTCATCTACCATTCATCCACCACTCATCTACCATAGAGCCACCACTCATCTACCATAGAGCCACCATTCATCTACCATAGAGCCACCATTCATCTACCATAGAGCCACCATTCATTCACCACTCATCTACCATTCATCTACCACAGAGCAACCATTCATCTACCATAGAGCCACCTTTCATCTACCATTCAGCCACCATTCATCTACCATTCATCTACCATTCATCTACCATAGAGCCACCATTCATCTACTATAAAGCCACCATTCATCTACCATAGAGCCACCACTTATCTACCATAGAGCCACCATTAATCTACCATTCATCTACCATAGAGCCACCATTCATCTACCATAGAGCCACCATTCATCTACCATAGAGCCACCATTCATCTACCATAGAGCCACCATTAATCTACCATAGGGCTACCATTCATCTACCATTCATCCACCACTCATCTACCATAGAGCCACCATTCATCTACCATAGAGCCACCATTCATCTACCATAGAGCCACCACTCATCTACCATTCATCCACCACTCATCTACCAAAGAGCCACCACTCATCTACCATAGAGCCACCATTCATCTACCAAAGAGCCACCATTCATCTACCATAGAGCCACCATTCATCTACCATAGAGCCACCATTCATCTACCATAGAGCCACCATTCATCTACCATAGAGCCACCACTCATCTACCATTCATCCACCACTCATCTACCAAAGAGCCACAACTCATCTACCATAGAGCCACCATTCATCTACCATAGAGCCACCATTCATCTACCATAGAGCCACCATTCATCTACCATAGAGCCACCTTTCATCTACCATTCAGCCACCATTCATCTACCATTCATCTACCATAGAGCCACCATTCATCTACCATAAAGCCACCATTCATCTACCATAGAGCCACCATTTATCTACCATAGAGCCACCATTCATCTACCATAGAGCCACTATTCATCTACCATAGAGCCACCATTCATCTACCATAGAGCCACCATTAATCTACCATAGGGCTACCATTCATCTACCATTCATCCACCACTCATCTACCATAGAGCCACCATTCATCTACCATTCAGCCACCATTCATCTACCATTCATCTACCATAGAGCCACCATTCATCTACCATCAAGCCACCATTCATCTACCATAGAGCTACCATTCATCTACCATAGAGCCACCACTCATCTACCATAGGGCTAACATTCATCTACCATTCATCCACCACACATCTACCATTCATCTACCATACAGCCACCAATCATCTACCAAAGAGCCACCACTCATCTACCATAGAGCCACCATTCATCTATCAAAGAGCCACCATTCATCTACCATTCAGCCACCATTCATCTACCATTCATCTACCATAGAGCCACCATTCATCTACCATAGAGCCACCATTCATCTACCATAGAGCCACCACTCATCTACCATAGGGCTAACATTCATCTACCATTCATCCACCACACATCTACCATTCATCTACCATTCATCCACCACTCATCTACCAAAGAGCCACCACTCATCTACCATAGAGCCACCATTCATCTACCAAAGAGCCACCATTCATCTACCATAGGGCCACCATTCATCTACCATAGAGCCACCTTTCATCTACCATTCAGCCACCATTCATCTACCATTCATCTACCATAGAGCCACCATTCATCTACCATAAAGCCACCATTCATCTACCATAGAGCCACCATTAATCTACCATAGGGCTACCATTCATCTACCATTCATCCACCACTCATCTACCATAGAGCCACCATTCATCTACCATAGAGCCACCATTCATCTACCATAGAGCCACCACTCATCTACCATTCATCCACCACTCATCTACCATTCATCCACCACTCATCTACCAAAGAGCCACCACTCATCTACCATAGAGCCACCATTCATCTACCAAAGAGCCACCATTCATCTACCATAGAGCCACCATTCATCTACCATAGAGCCACCATTCATCTACCACAAAGCCACCATTCATTTACCATAGAGCCACCATTTATCTACCATAGAGCCACCATTCATCTACCATAGAGCCACCATTAATCTACCATAGAGCTACCATTCATCTACCATTCATCCACCATTCATCTACCATAGAGCCACCATTCATCTACCATAGAGCCACTACTCATCTACCATAGGGCTACCATTTATCTACCGTTCATCCACCACTCATCTACCATAGGGCTACCATTCATCTACCATAGAGCCACCATTCATCTACCATAGAGCCACCATTCATCTACCATAGAGCCACTACTCATCTACCATAGGGCTACCATTCATCTACCGTTCATCCACCACTCATCTACCATAGGGCTACCATTCATCTACCATAGAGCCACCATTCATCTACTATAGAGCCACCATTCATCTACCATAGAGCCACCACTCATCTACCATAGGGCTAACATTCATCTACCATTCATCCACCACACATCTACCATTCATCTACCATACAGCTACCATTCACATACCATAGAGCCACCATTCATGTAGCATTCATCCACCACTCATCTACCATAGAGCCACCACTCATCTACCATAGAGCCACCATTCATCTAACATAGAGCCACCATTCATCTACCATAGAGCCACCATTCATTCACCACTCATCTACCATTCATCTACCATAGAGCCACCACTCATCTACCATAGGGCTAACATTCATCTACCATTCATCCACCACACATCTACCATTCATCTACCATACAGCCACCATTCACCTACCATAGAGCCACCATTCATCTACCATTCATCCACCACTCATCTACCATAGAGCCACCACTCATCTACCATAGAGCCACCATTCATCTACCATAGAGCCACCATTCATCTACCATAGAGCCACCATTCATTCACCACTCATCTACCATTCATCTACCACAGAGCAACCATTCATCTACCATAGAGCCACCTTTCATCTACCATTCAGCCACCATTCATCTACCATTCATCTACCATTCATCTACCATAGAGCCACCATTCATCTACTATAAAGCCACCATTCATCTACCATAGAGCCACCACTTATCTACCATAGAGCCACCATTAATCTACCATTCATCTACCATAGAGCCACCATTCATCTACCATAGAGCCACCATTCATCTACCATAGAGCCACCATTCATCTACCATAGAGCCACCATTAATCTACCATAGGGCTACCATTCATCTACCATTCATCCACCACTCATCTACCATAGAGCCACCATTCATCTACCATAGAGCCACCATTCATCTACCATAGAGCCACCACTCATCTACCATTCATCCACCACTCATCTACCAAAGAGCCACCACTCATCTACCATAGAGCCACCATTCATCTACCAAAGAGCCACCATTCATCTACCATAGAGCCACCATTCATCTACCATAGAGCCACCATTCATCTACCATAGAGCCACCATTCATCTACCATAGAGCCACCACTCATCTACCATTCATCCACCACTCATCTACCAAAGAGCCACAACTCATCTACCATAGAGCCACCATTCATCTACCATAGAGCCACCATTCATCTACCATAGAGCCACCATTCATCTACCATAGAGCCACCTTTCATCTACCATTCAGCCACCATTCATCTACCATTCATCTACCATAGAGCCACCATTCATCTACCATAAAGCCACCATTCATCTACCATAGAGCCACCATTTATCTACCATAGAGCCACCATTCATCTACCATAGAGCCACTATTCATCTACCATAGAGCCACCATTCATCTACCATAGAGCCACCATTAATCTACCATAGGGCTACCATTCATCTACCATTCATCCACCACTCATCTACCATAGAGCCACCATTCATCTACCATTCAGCCACCATTCATCTACCATTCATCTACCATAGAGCCACCATTCATCTACCATCAAGCCACCATTCATCTACCATAGAGCTACCATTCATCTACCATAGAGCCACCACTCATCTACCATAGGGCTAACATTCATCTACCATTCATCCACCACACATCTACCATTCATCTACCATACAGCCACCAATCATCTACCAAAGAGCCACCACTCATCTACCATAGAGCCACCATTCATCTATCAAAGAGCCACCATTCATCTACCATTCAGCCACCATTCATCTACCATTCATCTACCATAGAGCCACCATTCATCTACCATAGAGCCACCATTCATCTACCATAGAGCCACCACTCATCTACCATAGGGCTAACATTCATCTACCATTCATCCACCACACATCTACCATTCATCTACCATTCATCCACCACTCATCTACCAAAGAGCCACCACTCATCTACCATAGAGCCACCATTCATCTACCAAAGAGCCACCATTCATCTACCATAGGGCCACCATTCATCTACCATAGAGCCACCTTTCATCTACCATTCAGCCACCATTCATCTACCATTCATCTACCATAGAGCCACCATTCATCTACCATAAAGCCACCATTCATCTACCATAGAGCCACCATTAATCTACCATAGGGCTACCATTCATCTACCATTCATCCACCACTCATCTACCATAGAGCCACCATTCATCTACCATAGAGCCACCATTCATCTACCATAGAGCCACCACTCATCTACCATTCATCCACCACTCATCTACCATTCATCCACCACTCATCTACCAAAGAGCCACCACTCATCTACCATAGAGCCACCATTCATCTACCAAAGAGCCACCATTCATCTACCATAGAGCCACCATTCATCTACCATAGAGCCACCATTCATCTACCACAAAGCCACCATTCATTTACCATAGAGCCACCATTTATCTACCATAGAGCCACCATTCATCTACCATAGAGCCACCATTAATCTACCATAGAGCTACCATTCATCTACCATTCATCCACCATTCATCTACCATAGAGCCACCATTCATCTACCATAGAGCCACTACTCATCTACCATAGGGCTACCATTTATCTACCGTTCATCCACCACTCATCTACCATAGGGCTACCATTCATCTACCATAGAGCCACCATTCATCTACCATAGAGCCACCATTCATCTACCATAGAGCCACTACTCATCTACCATAGGGCTACCATTCATCTACCGTTCATCCACCACTCATCTACCATAGGGCTACCATTCATCTACCATAGAGCCACCATTCATCTACTATAGAGCCACCATTCATCTACCATAGAGCCACCACTCATCTACCATAGGGCTAACATTCATCTACCATTCATCCACCACACATCTACCATTCATCTACCATACAGCTACCATTCACATACCATAGAGCCACCATTCATGTAGCATTCATCCACCACTCATCTACCATAGAGCCACCACTCATCTACCATAGAGCCACCATTCATCTAACATAGAGCCACCATTCATCTACCATAGAGCCACCATTCATTCACCACTCATCTACCATTCATCTACCATAGAGCCACCATTCATCTACCATAGAGCCACCATTCATCTACCATAGGGCCACCTTTCATCTACCATTCAGCCACCATTCATCTACCATTCATTTACCATAGAGCCACCATTCATCTACCATAAAGCCACCATTCATCTACCATAGAGCCACCATTTATCTACCATAGAGCCACCATTCATCTACCATAGAGCCACCATTCATCTACCATAGAGCCACCATTCATCTACCATAGAGCCGCCATTAATCTACCATAGGGCTACTATTCATCTACCATTCATCCACCACTCATCTACCATAGAGCCACCATTTATCTACCATAGAGCCACCATTCATCTACCATAAAGCCACCATTCATCTACCATAGAGCCACCATTTATCTACCATAGAGCCACCATTCATCTACCATAGAGCCACCACTGGTCTACCATAGAGCCACCATTCATCTACCATAGAGCCGCCATTAATCTACCATAGGGCTACTATTCATCTACCATTCATCCACCATTCATCTACCATAGAGCCACCATTCATCTACCATAGAGCCACCATTCATCTACAATAGAGCCACCTTTCATCTACCATTCAGCCACCATTCATCTACCATTCATCTACCATAGAGCCACCATTCATCTACCATAAAGCCACCATTCATCTACCATAGAGCCACCATTTATCTACCATTAGCCACCATTCATCTACCATAGAGCCACCATTTATCTACCATAGAGCCACCATTCATCTACCATAGAGCCACCATTAATCTACCATAGGGTTACCATTCATCTACCATTCATCCACCACTCATCTACCATAGAGCCACCATTCATCTACCATAGAGCCACCATTCATCTACCATAGAGCCACCACTCATCTACCATTCATCCACCACTCATCTACCAAAGAGCCACCACTCATCTACCATAGAGCCACCATTCATCTACCATAGAGCCACCATTCATCTACCATAGAGCCACCTTTCATCTACCATTCAGCCACCATTCATCTACCATTCATCTACCATAGAGCCACCATTCATCTACCATAAAGCCACCATTCATCTACCATAGAGCCAACATTTATCTACCATAGAGCCACCATTCATCTACCATAGAGCCACCATTCATCTACCATAGAGCCACCATTCATCTACCATATTGCCACCATTAATCTACCATAGGGCTACCATTCATCTACCATTCATCCACCACTCATCCACCATTCATCTACCCTAGAGCCACCATTCATCTACCATAGAGCCACCATTCATCTACCATAGAGCCACTACTCATCTACCATAGGGCTACCATTCATCTACCGTTCATCCACCACTCATCTACCATAGGGCTTCCATTCATCTACCATAGAGCCACCATTCATCTACCATAGAGCCACCATTCATCTACCATAGGGCTAACATTCATCTACCATTCATCCACCACACATCTACCATTCATCTACCATTCATCCACCACTCATCTACCAAAGAGCCACCACTCATCTACCATATAGCCACCATTCATCTACCAAAGAGCCACCATTCATCTACCATAGGGCCACCATTCATCTACCATAGAGCCACCTTTCATCTACCATTCAGCCACCATTCATCTACCATTCATCTACCATAGAGCCACCATTCATCTACCATAAAGCCACCATTCATCTACCATAGAGCCACCATTAATCTACCATAGGGCTACCATTCATCTACCATTCATCCACCACTCATCTACCATAGAGCCACCATTCATCTACCATAGAGCCACCATTCATCTACCATAGAGCCACCACTCATCTACCATTCATCCACCACTCATCTACCAAAGAGCCACCACTCATCTACCATAGAGCCACCATTCATCTACCAAAGAGCCACCATTCATCTACCATAGAGCCACCATTCATCTACCATAGAGCCACCATTCATCTACCATAAAGCCACCATTCATCTACCATAGAGCCACCATTTATCTACCATAGAGCCACCATTCATCTACCATAGAGCCACCATTAATCTACCATAGAGCTACCATTCATCTACCATTCATCCACCATTCATCTACCATAGAGCCACCATTCATCTACCATAGAGCCACTACTCATCTACCATAGGGCTACCATTCATCTACCGTTCATCCACCACTCATCTACCATAGGGCTACCATTCATCTACCATAGAGCCACCATTCATCTACCATAGAGCCACCATTCATCTACCATAGAGCCACTACTCATCTACCATAGGGCTACCATTCATCTACCGTTCATCCACCACTCATCTACCATAGGGCTACCATTCATCTACCATAGAGCCACCATTCATCTACTATAGAGCCACCATTCATCTACCATAGAGCCACCACTCATCTACCATAGGGCTAACATTCATCTACCATTCATCCACCACACATCTACCATTCATCTACCATACAGCTACCATTCACATACCATAGAGCCACCATTCATGTAGCATTCATCCACCACTCATCTACCATAGAGCCACCACTCATCTACCATAGAGCCACCATTCATCTAACATAGAGCCACCATTCATCTACCATAGAGCCACCATTCATTCACCACTCATCTACCATTCATCTACCATAGAGCCACCATTCATCTACCATAGAGCCACCATTCATCTACCATAGGGCCACCTTTCATCTACCATTCAGCCACCATTCATCTACCATTCATTTACCATAGAGCCACCATTCATCTACCATAAAGCCACCATTCATCTACCATAGAGCCACCATTTATCTACCATAGAGCCACCATTCATCTACCATAGAGCCACCATTCATCTACCATAGAGCCACCATTCATCTACCATAGAGCCGCCATTAATCTACCATAGGGCTACTATTCATCTACCATTCATCCACCACTCATCTACCATAGAGCCACCATTTATCTACCATAGAGCCACCATTCATCTACCATAAAGCCACCATTCATCTACCATAGAGCCACCATTTATCTACCATAGAGCCACCATTCATCTACCATAGAGCCACCACTGGTCTACCATAGAGCCACCATTCATCTACCATAGAGCCGCCATTAATCTACCATAGGGCTACTATTCATCTACCATTCATCCACCATTCATCTACCATAGAGCCACCATTCATCTACCATAGAGCCACCATTCATCTACAATAGAGCCACCTTTCATCTACCATTCAGCCACCATTCATCTACCATTCATCTACCATAGAGCCACCATTCATCTACCATAAAGCCACCATTCATCTACCATAGAGCCACCATTTATCTACCATTAGCCACCATTCATCTACCATAGAGCCACCATTCATCTACCATAGAGCCACCATTCATCTACCATAGAGCCACCATTAATCTACCATAGGGTTACCATTCATCTACCATTCATCCACCACTCATCTACCATAGAGCCACCATTCATCTACCATAGAGCCATAATTCATCTACCATAGAGCCACCACTCATCTACCATTCATCCACCACTCATCTACCAAAGAGCCACCACTCATCTACCATAGAGCCACCATTCATCTACCATAGAGCCACCATTCATCTACCATAGAGCCACCTTTCATCTACCATTCAGCCACCATTCATCTACCATTCATCTACCATAGAGCCACCATTCATCTACCATAAAGCCACCATTCATCTACCATAGAGCCAACATTTATCTACCATAGAGCCACCATTCATCTACCATAGAGCCACCATTCATCTACCATAGAGCCACCATTCATCTACCATATTGCCACCATTAATCTACCATAGGGCTACCATTCATCTACCATTCATCCACCACTCATCCACCATTCATCTACCCTAGAGCCACCATTCATCTACCATAGAGCCACCATTCATCTACCATAGAGCCACTACTCATCTACCATAGGGCTACCATTCATCTACCGTTCATCCACCACTCATCTACCATAGGGCTACCATTCATCTACCATAGAGCCACCATTCATCTACCATAGAGCCACCATTCATCTACCATAGGGCTAACATTCATCTACCATTCATCCACCACACATCTACCATTCATCTACCATTCATCCACCACTCATCTACCAAAGAGCCACCACTCATCTACCATATAGCCACCATTCATCTACCAAAGAGCCACCATTCATCTACCATAGGGCCACCATTCATCTACCATAGAGCCACCTTTCATCTACCATTCAGCCACCATTCATCTACCATTCATCTACCATAGAGCCACCATTCATCTACCATAAAGCCACCATTCATCTACCATAGAGCCACCATTAATCTACCATAGGGCTACCATTCATCTACCATTCATCCACCACTCATCTACCATAGAGCCACCATTCATCTACCATAGAGCCACCATTCATCTACCATAGAGCCACCACTCATCTACCATTCATCCACCACTCATCTACCAAAGAGCCACCACTCATCTACCATAGAGCCACCATTCATCTACCAAAGAGCCACCATTCATCTACCATAGAGCCACCATTCATCTACCATAGAGCCACCATTCATCTACCATAAAGCCACCATTCATCTACCATAGAGCCACCATTTATCTACCATAGAGCCACCATTCATCTACCATAGAGCCACCATTAATCTACCATAGAGCTACCATTCATCTACCATTCATCCACCATTCATCTACCATAGAGCCATCATTCATCTACCATAGAGCCACTACTCATCTACCATAGGGCTACCATTCATCTACCGTTCATCCACCACTCATCTACCATAGGGCTACCATTCATCTACCATAGAGCCACCATTCATCTACCATAGAGCCACCATTCATCTACCATAGAGCCACTACTCATCTACCATAGGGCTACCATTCATCTACCGTTCATCCACCACTCATCTACCATAGGGCTACCATTCATCTACCATAGAGCCACCATTCATCTACTATAGAGCCACCATTCATCTACCATAGAGCCACCACTCATCTACCATAGGGCTAACATTCATCTACCATTCATCCACCACACATCTACCATTCATCTACCATACAGCTACCATTCACATACCATAGAGCCACCATTCATGTAGCATTCATCCACCACTCATCTACCATAGAGCCACCACTCATCTACCATAGAGCCACCATTCATCTAACATAGAGCCACCATTCATCTACCATAGAGCCACCATTCATTCACCACTCATCTACCATTCATCTACCATAGAGCCACCATTCATCTACCATAGAGCCACCATTCATCTACCATAGGGCCACCTTTCATCTACCATTCAGCCACCATTCATCTACCATTCATTTACCATAGAGCCACCATTCATCTACCATAAAGCCACCATTCATCTACCATAGAGCCACCATTTATCTACCATAGAGCCACCATTCATCTACCATAGAGCCACCATTCATCTACCATAGAGCCACCATTCATCTACCATAGAGCCGCCATTAATCTACCATAGGGCTACTATTCATCTACCATTCATCCACCACTCATCTACCATAGAGCCACCATTTATCTACCATAGAGCCACCATTCATCTACCATAAAGCCACCATTCATCTACCATAGAGCCACCATTTATCTACCATAGAGCCACCATTCATCTACCATAGAGCCACCACTGGTCTACCATAGAGCCACCATTCATCTACCATAGAGCCGCCATTAATCTACCATAGGGCTACTATTCATCTACCATTCATCCACCATTCATCTACCATAGAACCACCATTCATCTACCATAGAGCCACCATTCATCTACAATAGAGCCACCTTTCATCTACCATTCAGCCACCATTCATCTACCATTCATCTACCATAGAGCCACCATTCATCTACCATAAAGCCACCATTCATCTACCATAGAGCCACCATTTATCTACCATTAGCCACCATTCATCTACCATAGAGCCACCATTCATCTACCATAGAGCCACCATTCATCTACCATAGAGCCACCATTAATCTACCATAGGGTTACCATTCATCTACCATTCATCCACCACTCATCTACCATAGAGCCACCATTCATCTACCATAGAGCCATAATTCATCTACCATAGAGCCACCACTCATCTACCATTCATCCACCACTCATCTACCAAAGAGCCACCACTCATCTACCATAGAGCCACCATTCATCTACCATAGAGCCACCATTCATCTACCATAGAGCCACCTTTCATCTACCATTCAGCCACCATTCATCTACCATTCATCTACCATAGAGCCACCATTCATCTACCATAAAGCCACCATTCATCTACCATAGAGCCAACATTTATCTACCATAGAGCCACCATTCATCTACCATAGAGCCACCATTCATCTACCATAGAGCCACCATTCATCTACCATATTGCCACCATTAATCTACCATAGGGCTACCATTCATCTACCATTCATCCACCACTCATCCACCATTCATCTACCCTAGAGCCACCATTCATCTACCATAGAGCCACCATTCATCTACCATAGAGCCACTACTCATCTACCATAGGGCTACCATTCATCTACCATAGAGCCACCATTCATCTACCATAGAGCCACCACTCATCTACCATAGGGCTAACATTCATCTACCATTCATCCACCACACATCTACCATTCATCTACCATACAGCCACCATTCACCTACCATAGAGCCACCATTCATCTACCATTCATCCACCACTCATCTACCATAGAGCCACCACTCATCTACCATAGAGCCACCATTCATCTACCATACGGCCACCATTCATTCACCACTCATCTACCATTCATCTACCATGGAGCCACCATTCATCTACCATAGAGCCACCATTCATCTACCATAGGGCCACCTTTCATCTACCATTCAGCCACCATTCATATACCATTCATTTACCATAGAGCCACCATTCATCTACCATAAAGCCACCATTCATCTACCATAGAGCCACCATTTATCTACCATAGAGCCACCATTCATCTACCATAGAGCCACCATTCATCTACCATAGAGCCACCATTCATCTACCATAGGGCCACCTTTCATCTACCATTCAGCCACCATTCATCTACCATTCATTTACCATAGAGCCACCATTCATCTACTATAAAGCCACCATTCATCTACCATAGAGCCACCATTAATCTACCATAGAGCCACCATTCATCTACCATAGAGCCACCATTCATCTACCATAGAGCCACCATTCATCTACCATAGAGCCGCCATTAATCTACCATAGGGCTACCATTCATCTACCATTCATCCACCAGTCATCTACCATAGAGCCACCATTTATCTACCATAGAGCCACCATTCATCTACCATAAAGCCACCATTCATCTACCATAGAGCCACCATTTATCTACCATAGAGCCACCATTCATCTACCATAGAGCCACCACTGGTCTACCATAGAGCCACCATTCATCTACCATAGAGCCGCCATTAATCTACCATAGGGCTACTATTCATCTACCATTCATCCACCATTCATCTACCATAGAGCCACTATTCATCTACCATAGAGCCACCATTCATCTACAATAGAGCCACCTTTCATCTATCATTCAGCCACCATTCATCTACCATTCATCTACCATAGAGCCACCATTCATCTACCATAAAGCCACCATTCATCTACCATAGAGCCACCATTTATCTACCATTAGCCACCATTCATCTACCATAGAGCCACCATTCATCTACCATAGAGCCACCATTCATCTACCATAGAGCCACCATTAATCTACCATAGGGTTACCATTCATCTACCATTCATCCACCACTCATCTACCATAGAGCCACCATTCATCTACCATAGAGCCACCATTCATCTACCATAGAGCCACCACTCATCTACCATTCATCCACCACTCATCTACCAAAGAGCCACCACTCATCTACCATAGAGCCACCATTCATCTACCATAGAGCCACCATTCATCTACCATAGAGCCACCATTCATCTACCATAGAGCCACCTTTCATCTACCATTCAGCCACCATTCATCTACCATTCATCTACCATAGAGCCACCATTCATCTACCATAAAGCCACCATTCATCTACCATAGAGCCAACATTTATCTACCATAGAGCCACCGTTCATCTACCATAGAGCCACCATTCATCTACCATAGAGCCACCATTCATCTACCATAGAGCCACCATTAATCTACCATAGGGCTACCATTCATCTACCATTCATCCACCACTCATCTACCATAGAGCCACCATTCATCTACCCTAGAGCCACCATTCATCTACCATAGAGCCACCATTCATCTACCATAGAGCCACTACTCATCTACCATAGGGCTACCATTCATCTACCGTTCATCCACCACTCATCTACCATAGGGCTACCATTCATCTACCATAGAGCCACCATTCATCTACCATAGAGCCACCTTTCATCTACCATAGAGCCACCACTCATCTACCATAGGGCTAACATTCATCTACCATTCATCCACCACACATCTACCATTCATCTACCATACAGCCACCATTCACCTACCATAGAGCCACCATTCATGTACCATTCATCCACCACTCATCTACCATAGAGCCACCACTCATCTACCTTAGAGCCACCATTCATCTACCATACGGCCACCATTCATTCACCACTCATCTACCATTCATCTACCATAGAGCCACCATTCATCTACCATAGAGCCACCATTCATCTACCATAGGGCCACCTTTCATCTACCATTCAGCCACCATTCATATACCATTCATTTACCATAGAGCCACCATTCATCTACCATAAAGCCACCATTCATCTACCATAGAGCCACCATTTATCTACCATAGAGCCACCATTCATCTACCATAGAGCCACCATTCATCTACCATAGAGCCACAATTCATCTACCATAGAGCCGTCATTAATCTACCATAGGGCTACCATTCATCTACCATTCATCCACCACTCATCTACCATAGAGCCACCATTCATCTACCATAGAGCCATAATTCATCTACCATAGAGCCACCATTCATCTACCATAGAGCCACCATTCATCTACCATAGAGCCACCATTCATCTACCATAGAGCAACCATTCATCTACCATAGAGCCACCATTCATCTACCATAGAGCCACCATTAATCTACCATAGGGCTACCATTCATCTACCATTCATCCACCACTCATCTACCATAGAGCCACCATTCATCTACCATAGAGCCACCATTCATCTACTATAGAGCCACCATTTATCTACCATAGAGCCACGATTCATTTACCATATAGCCACCATTCATCTACCATAGAGCCACCATTCATCTACCATAGAGCCACCATTCATCTATCATAGAGCCACCACTCATCTACCATTCATCCACCACTCATCTACCAAAGAGCCACCACTCATCTACCATAGAGCCACCATTCATCTACCATAGAGCCACCATTCATCTACCATAGAGCCACCATTCATATACCATAGAGCCACCTTTCATCTACCATTCAGCCACCATTCATCTACCATTCATCTACCATAGAGCCACCATTCATCTACCATTAAGCCACCATTCATCTACCATAGAGCCACCATTTATCTACCATAGAGCTACCATTCATCTACCATAGAGCCACCATTCATCTACCATAGAGCCACCATTCATCTACCATAGAGCCACCATTAATCTACCATAGGGCTACCATTCATCTACCATTCATCCACCACTCATCTACCATAGAGCCACCATTCATCTACCATAGAGCCACCATTCATCTACCATAGAGCCACCATTCATCTACCATAGAGCCACCATTCATCTACCATAGAGCCACTACTCATCTACCATAGGGCTAGCATTCATCTACCGTTCATCCACCACTCATCTACCATAGGGGTACCATTCATCTACCATAGAGCCACCATTCATCTACCATAGAGCCACCATTCATCTACCATAGAGCCACCACTCATCTACCATAGGGCTAACATTCATCTAACATTCATCCACCACAAATCTACCATTCATCTACCATACAGCCACCATTCACCTACCATATAGCCACCATTCATCTACCATTCATCCACCACTCATCTACCATAGAGCCACCACTCATCTACCATAGAGCCACCATTCATCTACCATACGGCTACCATTCATTCACCACTCATCTACTATTCATCTACCATAGAGCCACCATTCATCTACCATAGAGCTACCATTCATCTACCATAGGGCCACCTTTCATCTACCATTCAGCCACCATTCATCTACCATTCATTTACCATAGAGCCACCATTCATCTACCATAAAGCCACCATTCATCTACCATAGAGCCACCATTTATCTACCATAGAGCCACCATTCATCTACCATAGAGCCACCATTCATCTACCATAGAGCCACCATTCATCTACCATAGAGCCGCCATTAATCTACCATAGGGCTACCATTCATCTACCATTCATCCACCAGTCATCTACCATAGAGCCACCATTTATCTACCATAGAGCCACCATTCATCTACCATAAAGCCACCATTCATCTACCATAGAGCCACCATTTATCTACCATAGAGCCACCATTCATCTACCATAGAGCCACCACTGGTCTACCATAGAGCCACCATTCATCTACCATAGAGCCGCCATTAATCTACCATAGGGCTACTATTTATCTACCATTCATCCACCATTCATCTACCATAGAGCCACCATTCATCTACCATAGAGCCACCATTCATCTACAATAGAGCCACCTTTCATCTACCATTCAGCCACCATTCATCTACCATTCATCTACCATAGAGCCACCATTCATCTACCATAAAGCCACCATTCATCTACCATAGAGCCACCATTTATCTACCATTAGCCACCATTCATCTACCATAGAGCCACCATTCATCTACCATAGAGCCACCATTCATCTACCATAGAGCCACCATTAATCTACCATAGGGTTATTATTCATCTACCATTCATCCACCACTCATCTACCATAGAGCCACCATTCATCTACCATGGAGCCACCATTCATCTACCATAGAGCCACCACTCATCTACTATTCATCCACCACTCATCTACCAAAGAGCCACCACTCATCTACCATAGAGCCACCATTCATCTACCATAGAGCCACCATTCATCTACCATAGAGCCACCATTCATCTACCATAGAGCCACCTTTCATCTACCATTCAGCCACCATTCATCTACCATTCATCTACCATAGAGCCACCATTCATCTACCATAAAGCCACCCATTCATCTACCATAGAGCCAACATTTATCTACCATAGAGCCACCGTTCATCTACCATAGAGCCACCATTCATCTACCATAGAGCCACCATTCATCTACCATAGAGCCACCATTAATCTACCATAGGGCTACCATTCATCTATCATAGAGCCACCACTCATCTACCATTCATCCACCACTCATCTACCAAAGAGCCACCACTCATCTACCATAGAGCCACCATTCATCTACCATAGAGCCACCATTCATCTACCATAGAGCCACCATTCATATACCATAGAGCCACCTTTCATCTACCATTCAGCCACCATTCATCTACCATTCATCTACCATAGAGCCACCATTCATCTACCATTAAGCCACCATTCATCTACCATAGAGCCACCATTTATCTACCATAGAGCTACCATTCATCTACCATAGAGCCACCATTCATCTACCATAGAGCCACCATTCATCTACCATAGAGCCACCATTAATCTACCATAGGGCTACCATTCATCTACCATTCATCCACCACTCATCTACCATAGAGCCACCATTCATCTACCATAGAGCCACCATTCATCTACCATAGAGCCACCATTCATCTACCATAGAGCCACCATTCATCTACCATAGAGCCACTACTCATCTACCATAGGGCTAGCATTCATCTACCGTTCATCCACCACTCATCTACCATAGGGGTACCATTCATCTACCATAGAGCCACCATTCATCTACCATAGAGCCACCATTCATCTACCATAGGGCTAACATTCATCTACCATTCATCCACCACACATCTACCATTCATCTACCATACAGCCACCATTCACCTACCATAGAGCCACCATTCATCTACCATTCATCCACCACTCATCTACCATAGAGCCACCACTCATCTACCATAGAGCCACCATTCATCTACCATACGGCCACCATTCATTCACCACTCATCTACCATTCATCTACCATGGAGCCACCATTCATCTACCATAGAGCCACCATTCATCTACCATAGGGCCACCTTTCATCTACCATTCAGCCACCATTCATATACCATTCATTTACCATAGAGCCACCATTCATCTACCATAAAGCCACCATTCATCTACCATAGAGCCACCATTTATCTACCATAGAGCCACCATTCATCTACCATAGAGCCACCATTCATCTACCATAGAGCCACCATTCATCTACCATAGGGCCACCTTTCATCTACCATTCAGCCACCATTCATCTACCATTCATTTACCATAGAGCCACCATTCATCTACCATAAAGCCACCATTCATCTACCATAGAGCCACCATTTATCTACCATAGAGCCACCATTCATCTACCATAGAGCCACCATTCATCTACCATAGAGCCACCATTCATCTACCATAGAGCCGCCATTAATCTACCATAGGGCTACCATTCATCTACCATTCATCCACCAGTCATCTACCATAGAGCCACCATTTATCTACCATAGAGCCACCATTCATCTACCATAAAGCCACCATTCATCTACCATAGAGCCACCATTTATCTACCATAGAGCCACCATTCATCTACCATAGAGCCACCACTGGTCTACCATAGAGCCACCATTCATCTACCATAGAGCCGCCATTAATCTACCATAGGGCTACTATTCATCTACCATTCATCCACCATTCATCTACCATAGAGCCACTATTTATCTACCATAGAGCCACCATTCATCTACAATAGAGCCACCTTTCATCTATCATTCAGCCACCATTCATCTACCATTCATCTACCATAGAGCCACCATTCATCTACCATAAAGCCACCATTCATCTACCATAGAGCCACCATTTATCTACCATTAGCCACCATTCATCTACCATAGAGCCACCATTCATCTACCATAGAGCCACCATTCATCTACCATAGAGCCACCATTAATCTACCATAGGGTTACCATTCATCTACCATTCATCCACCACTCATCTACCATAGAGCCACCATTCATCTACCATAGAGCCACCATTCATCTACCATAGAGCCACCACTCATCTACCATTCATCCACCACTCATCTACCAAAGAGCCACCACTCATCTACCATAGAGCCACCATTCATCTACCATAGAGCCACCATTCATCTACCATAGAGCCACCATTCATCTACCATAGAGCCACCTTTCATCTACCATTCAGCCACCATTCATCTACCATTCATCTACCATAGAGCCACCATTCATCTACCATAAAGCCACCATTCATCTACCATAGAGCCAACATTTATCTACCATAGAGCCACCGTTCATCTACCATAGAGCCACCATTCATCTACCATAGAGCCACCATTCATCTACCATAGAGCCACCATTAATCTACCATAGGGCTACCATTCATCTACCATTCATCCACCACTCATCTACCATAGAGCCACCATTCATCTACCCTAGAGCCACCATTCATCTACCATAGAGCCACCATTCATCTACCATAGAGCCACTACTCATCTACCATAGGGCTACCATTCATCTACCGTTCATCCACCACTCATCTACCATAGGGCTACCATTCATCTACCATAGAGCCACCATTCATCTACCATAGAGCCACCTTTCATCTACCATAGAGCCACCACTCATCTACCATAGGGCTAACATTCATCTACCATTCATCCACCACACATCTACCATTCATCTACCATACAGCCACCATTCACCTACCATAGAGCCACCATTCATGTACCATTCATCCACCACTCATCTACCATAGAGCCACCACTCATCTACCATAGAGCCACCATTCATCTACCATACGGCCACCATTCATTCACCACTCATCTACCATTCATCTACCATAGAGCCACCATTCATCTACCATAGAGCCACCATTCATCTACCATAGGGCCACCTTTCATCTACCATTCAGCCACCATTCATATACCATTCATTTACCATAGAGCCACCATTCATCTACCATAAAGCCACCATTCATCTACCATAGAGCCACCATTTATCTACCATAGAGCCACCATTCATCTACCATAGAGCCACCATTCATCTACCATAGAGCCACAATTCATCTACCATAGAGCCGTCATTAATCTACCATAGGGCTACCATTCATCTACCATTCATCCACCACTCATCTACCATAGAGCCACCATTCATCTACCATAGAGCCATAATTCATCTACCATAGAGCCACCATTCATCTACCATAGAGCCACCATTCATCTACCATAGAGCCACCATTCATCTACCATAGAGCAACCATTCATCTACCATAGAGCCACCATTCATCTACCATAGAGCCACCATTAATCTACCATAGGGCTACCATTCATCTACCATTCATCCACCACTCATCTACCATAGAGCCACCATTCATCTACCATAGAGCCACCATTCATCTACTATAGAGCCACCATTTATCTACCATAGAGCCACGATTCATTTACCATATAGCCACCATTCATCTACCATAGAGCCACCATTCATCTACCATAGAGCCACCATTCATCTATCATAGAGCCACCACTCATCTACCATTCATCCACCACTCATCTACCAAAGAGCCACCACTCATCTACCATAGAGCCACCATTCATCTACCATAGAGCCACCATTCATCTACCATAGAGCCACCATTCATATACCATAGAGCCACCTTTCATCTACCATTCAGCCACCATTCATCTACCATTCATCTACCATAGAGCCACCATTCATCTACCATTAAGCCACCATTCATCTACCATAGAGCCACCATTTATCTACCATAGAGCCACCATTCATCTACCATAGGGCTACCATTCATCTACCATTCATCCACCACTCATCTACCATAGAGCCACCATTCATCTACCCTAGAGCCACCATTCATCTACCATAGAGCCACCATTCATCTACCATAGAGCCACTACTCATCTACCATAGGGCTACCATTCATCTACCGTTCATCCACCACTCATCTACCATAGGGCTACCATTCATCTACCATAGAGCCACCATTCATCTACCATAGAGCCACCTTTCATCTACCATAGAGCCACCACTCATCTACCATAGGGCTAACATTCATCTACCATTCATCCACCACACATCTACCATTCATCTACCATACAGCCACCATTCACCTACCATAGAGCCACCATTCATGTACCATTCATCCACCACTCATCTACCATAGAGCCACCACTCATCTACCATAGAGCCACCATTCATCTACCATACGGCCACCATTCATTCACCACTCATCTACCATTCATCTACCATAGAGCCACCATTCATCTACCATAGAGCCACCATTCATCTACCATAGGGCCACCTTTCATCTACCATTCAGCCACCATTCATATACCATTCATTTACCATAGAGCCACCATTCATCTACCATAAAGCCACCATTCATCTACCATAGAGCCACCATTTATCTACCATAGAGCCACCATTCATCTACCATAGAGCCACCATTCATCTACCATAGAGCCACAATTCATCTACCATAGAGCCGTCATTAATCTACCATAGGGCTACCATTCATCTACCATTCATCCACCACTCATCTACCATAGAGCCACCATTCATCTACCATAGAGCCATAATTCATCTACCATAGAGCCACCATTCATCTACCATAGAGCCACCATTCATCTACCATAGAGCCACCATTCATCTACCATAGAGCAACCATTCATCTACCATAGAGCCACCATTCATCTACCATAGAGCCACCATTAATCTACCATAGGGCTACCATTCATCTACCATTCATCCACCACTCATCTACCATAGAGCCACCATTCATCTACCATAGAGCCACCATTCATCTACTATAGAGCCACCATTTATCTACCATAGAGCCACGATTCATTTACCATATAGCCACCATTCATCTACCATAGAGCCACCATTCATCTACCATAGAGCCACCATTCATCTATCATAGAGCCACCACTCATCTACCATTCATCCACCACTCATCTACCAAAGAGCCACCACTCATCTACCATAGAGCCACCATTCATCTACCATAGAGCCACCATTCATCTACCATAGAGCCACCATTCATATACCATAGAGCCACCTTTCATCTACCATTCAGCCACCATTCATCTACCATTCATCTACCATAGAGCCACCATTCATCTACCATTAAGCCACCATTCATCTACCATAGAGCCACCATTTATCTACCATAGAGCTACCATTCATCTACCATAGAGCCACCATTCATCTACCATAGAGCCACCATTCATCTACCATAGAGCCACCATTAATCTACCATAGGGCTACCATTCATCTACCATTCATCCACCACTCATCTACCATAGAGCCACCATTCATCTACCATAGAGCCACCATTCATCTACCATAGAGCCACCATTCATCTACCATAGAGCCACCATTCATCTACCATAGAGCCACTACTCATCTACCATAGGGCTAGCATTCATCTACCGTTCATCCACCACTCATCTACCATAGGGGTACCATTCATCTACCATAGAGCCACCATTCATCTACCATAGAGCCACCATTCATCTACCATAGAGCCACCACTCATCTACCATAGGGCTAACATTCATCTAACATTCATCCACCACACATCTACCATTCATCTACCATACAGCCACCATTCACCTACCATATAGCCACCATTCATCTACCATTCATCCACCACTCATCTACCATAGAGCCACCACTCATCTACCATAGAGCCACCATTCATCTACCATACGGCCACCATTCATTCACCACTCATCTACTATTCATCTACCATAGAGCCACCATTCATCTACCATAGAGCTACCATTCATCTACCATAGGGCCACCTTTCATCTACCATTCAGCCACCATTCATCTACCATTCATTTACCATAGAGCCACCATTCATCTACCATAAAGCCACCATTCATCTACCATAGAGCCACCATTTATCTACCATAGAGCCACCATTCATCTACCATAGAGCCACCATTCATCTACCATAGAGCCACCATTCATCTACCATAGAGCCGCCATTAATCTACCATAGGGCTACCATTCATCTACCATTCATCCACCAGTCATCTACCATAGAGCCACCATTTATCTACCATAGAGCCACCATTCATCTACCATAAAGCCACCATTCATCTACCATAGAGCCACCATTTATCTACCATAGAGCCACCATTCATCTACCATAGAGCCACCACTGGTCTACCATAGAGCCACCATTCATCTACCATAGAGCCGCCATTAATCTACCATAGGGCTACTATTTATCTACCATTCATCCACCATTCATCTACCATAGAGCCACCATTCATCTACCATAGAGCCACCATTCATCTACAATAGAGCCACCTTTCATCTACCATTCAGCCACCATTCATCTACCATTCATCTACCATAGAGCCACCATTCATCTACCATAAAGCCACCATTCATCTACCATAGAGCCACCATTTATCTACCATTAGCCACCATTCATCTACCATAGAGCCACCATTCATCTACCATAGAGCCACCATTCATCTACCATAGAGCCACCATTAATCTACCATAGGGTTATTATTCATCTACCATTCATCCACCACTCATCTACCATAGAGCCACCATTCATCTACCATAGAGCCACCATTCATCTACCATAGAGCCACCACTCATCTACCATTCATCCACCACTCATCTACCAAAGAGCCACCACTCATCTACCATAGAGCCACCATTCATCTACCATAGAGCCACCATTCATCTACCATAGAGCCACCATTCATCTACCATAGAGCCACCTTTCATCTACCATTCAGCCACCATTCATCTACCATTCATCTACCATAGAGCCACCATTCATCTACCATAAAGCCACCCATTCATCTACCATAGAGCCAACATTTATCTACCATAGAGCCACCGTTCATCTACCATAGAGCCACCATTCACCTACCATAGAGCCACCATTCATGTACCATTCATCCACCACTCATCTACCATAGAGCCACCACTCATCTACCATAGAGCCACCATTCATCTACCATACGGCCACCATTCATTCACCACTCATCTACCATTCATCTACCATAGAGCCACCATTCATCTACCATAGAGCCACCATTCATCTACCATAGGGCCACCTTTCATCTACCATTCAGCCACCATTCATATACCATTCATTTACCATAGAGCCACCATTCATCTACCATAAAGCCACCATTCATCTACCATAGAGCCACCATTTATCTACCATAGAGCCACCATTCATCTACCATAGAGCCACCATTCATCTACCATAGAGCCACAATTCATCTACCATAGAGCCGTCATTAATCTACCATAGGGCTACCATTCATCTACCATTCATCCACCACTCATCTACCATAGAGCCACCATTCATCTACCATAGAGCCATAATTCATCTACCATAGAGCCACCATTCATCTACCATAGAGCCACCATTCATCTACCATAGAGCCACCATTCATCTACCATAGAGCAACCATTCATCTACCATAGAGCCACCATTCATCTACCATAGAGCCACCATTAATCTACCATAGGGCTACCATTCATCTACCATTCATCCACCACTCATCTACCATAGAGCCACCATTCATCTACCATAGAGCCACCATTCATCTACTATAGAGCCACCATTTATCTACCATAGAGCCACGATTCATTTACCATATAGCCACCATTCATCTACCATAGAGCCACCATTCATCTACCATAGAGCCACCATTCATCTATCATAGAGCCACCACTCATCTACCATTCATCCACCACTCATCTACCAAAGAGCCACCACTCATCTACCATAGAGCCACCATTCATCTACCATAGAGCCACCATTCATCTACCATAGAGCCACCATTCATATACCATAGAGCCACCTTTCATCTACCATTCAGCCACCATTCATCTACCATTCATCTACCATAGAGCCACCATTCATCTACCATTAAGCCACCATTCATCTACCATAGAGCCACCATTTATCTACCATAGAGCTACCATTCATCTACCATAGAGCCACCATTCATCTACCATAGAGCCACCATTCATCTACCATAGAGCCACCATTAATCTACCATAGGGCTACCATTCATCTACCATTCATCCACCACTCATCTACCATAGAGCCACCATTCATCTACCATAGAGCCACCATTCATCTACCATAGAGCCACCATTCATCTACCATAGAGCCACCATTCATCTACCATAGAGCCACTACTCATCTACCATAGGGCTAGCATTCATCTACCGTTCATCCACCACTCATCTACCATAGGGGTACCATTCATCTACCATAGAGCCACCATTCATCTACCATAGAGCCACCATTCATCTACCATAGAGCCACCACTCATCTACCATAGGGCTAACATTCATCTAACATTCATCCACCACACATCTACCATTCATCTACCATACAGCCACCATTCACCTACCATATAGCCACCATTCATCTACCATTCATCCACCACTCATCTACCATAGAGCCACCACTCATCTACCATAGAGCCACCATTCATCTACCATACGGCCACCATTCATTCACCACTCATCTACTATTCATCTACCATAGAGCCACCATTCATCTACCATAGAGCTACCATTCATCTACCATAGGGCCACCTTTCATCTACCATTCAGCCACCATTCATCTACCATTCATTTACCATAGAGCCACCATTCATCTACCATAAAGCCACCATTCATCTACCATAGAGCCACCATTTATCTACCATAGAGCCACCATTCATCTACCATAGAGCCACCATTCATCTACCATAGAGCCACCATTCATCTACCATAGAGCCGCCAATAATCTACCATAGGGCTACCATTCATCTACCATTCATCCACCAGTCATCTACCATAGAGCCACCATTTATCTACCATAGAGCCACCATTCATCTACCATAAAGCCACCATTCATCTACCATAGAGCCACCATTTATCTACCATAGAGCCACCATTCATCTACCATAGAGCCACCACTGGTCTACCATAGAGCCACCATTCATCTACCATAGAGCCGCCATTAATCTACCATAGGGCTACTATTTATCTACCATTCATCCACCATTCATCTACCATAGAGCCACCATTCATCTACCATAGAGCCACCATTCATCTACAATAGAGCCACCTTTCATCTACCATTCAGCCACCATTCATCTACCATTCATCTACCATAGAGCCACCATTCATCTACCATAAAGCCACCATTCATCTACCATAGAGCCACCATTTATCTACCATTAGCCACCATTCATCTACCATAGAGCCACCATTCATCTACCATAGAGCCACCATTCATCTACCATAGAGCCACCATTAATCTACCATAGGGTTATTATTCATCTACCATTCATCCACCACTCATCTACCATAGAGCCACCATTCATCTACCATAGAGCCACCATTCATCTACCATAGAGCCACCACTCATCTACCATTCATCCACCACTCATCTACCAAAGAACCACCACTCATCTACCATAGAGCCACCATTCATCTACCATAGAGCCACCATTCATCTACCATAGAGCCACCATTCATCTACCATTCATCCACCAGTCATCTACCATAGAGCCACCATTTATCTACCATAGAGCCACCATTCATCTACCATAGAGCCACCATTCATCTACCATAGAGCCACCGTTCATCTACCATAGAACCACCACTCATCTACCATAGAGCCACCATTCATCTACCATAGAGCCACCATTCATCTACCATAGAGCCACCATTCATCTACCATAGAGCCACCATTCATCTACCATAGAGCCACCATTAATCTACCATAGGGTTATTATTCATCTACCATTCATCCACCACTCATCTACCATAGAGCCACCATTCATCTACCATAGAGCCACCATTCATCTACCATAGAGCCACCACTCATCTACCATTCATCCACCACTCATCTACCAAAGAACCACCACTCATCTACCATAGAGCCACCATTCATCTACCATAGAGCCACCATTCATCTACCATAGAGCCACCATTCATCTACCATAGAGCCACCTTTCATCTACCATTCAGCCACCATTCATCTACCATTCAGCTACCATAGAGCCACCATTCATCTACCATAAAGCCACCCATTCATCTACCATAGAGCCAACATTTATCTACCATAGAGCCACCGTTCATCTACCATAGAGCCACCATTCATCTACCATAGAGCCACCATTCATCTACCATAGAGCCACCATTAATCTACCATAGGGCTACCATTCATCTATCATAGAGCCACCACTCATCTACCATTCATCCACCACTCATCTACCAAAGAGCCACCACTCATCTACCATAGAGCCACCATTCATCTACCATAGAGCCACCATTCATCTACCATAGAGCCACCATTCATATACCATAGAGCCACCTTTCATCTACCATTCAGCCACCATTCATCTACCATTCATCTACCATAGAGCCACCATTCATCTACCATTAAGCCACCATTCATCTACCATAGAGCCACCATTTATCTACCATAGAGCTACCATTCATCTACCATAGAGCCACCATTCATCTACCATAGAGCCACCATTCATCTACCATAGAGCCACCATTAATCTACCATAGGGCTACCATTCATCTACCATTCATCCACCACTCATCTACCATAGAGCCACCATTCATCTACCATAGAGCCACCATTCATCTACCATAGAGCCACCATTCATCTACCATAGAGCCACCATTCATCTACCATAGAGCCACTACTCATCTACCATAGGGCTAGCATTCATCTACCGTTCATCCACCACTCATTTACCATAGGGGTACCATTCATCTACCATAGAGCCACCATTCATCTACCATAGAGCCACCATTCATCTACCATAGAGCCACCACTCATCTACCATAGGGCTAACATTCATCTAACATTCATCCACCACACATCTACCATTCATCTACCATACAGCCACCATTCACCTACCATATAGCCACCATTCATCTACCATTCATCCACCACTCATCTACCATAGAGCCACCACTCATCTACCATAGAGCCACCATTCATCTACCATACGGCCACCATTCATTCACCACTCATCTACTATTCATCTACCATAGAGCCACCATTCATCTACCATAGAGCCACCATTCATCTACCATAGGGCCACCTTTCATCTACCATTCAGCCACCATTCATATACCATTCATTTACCATAGAGCCACCATTCATCTACCATAAAGCCACCATTCATCTACCATAGAGCCACCATTTATCTACCATAGAGCCACCATTCATCTACCATAGAGCCACCATTCATCTACCATAGAGCTACCATTCATCTACCATAGGGCCACCTTTCATCTACCATTCAGCCACCATTTATCTACCATTCATTTACCATAGAGCCACCATTCATCTACCATAAAGCCACCATTCATCTACCATAGAGCCACCATTTATCTACCATAGAGCCACCATTCATCTACCATAGAGCCACCATTCATCTACCATAGAGCCACCATTCATCTACCATAGAGCCGCCATTAATCTACCATAGGGCTACCATTCATCTACCATTCATCCACCAGTCATCTACCATAGAGCCACCATTTATCTACCATAGAGCCACCATTCATCTACCATAAAGCCACCATTCATCTACCATAGAGCCACCATTTATCTACCATAGAGCCACCATTCATCTACCATAGAGCCACCACTGGTCTACCATAGAGCCACCATTCATCTACCATAGAGCCGCCATTAATCTACCATAGGGCTACTATTTATCTACCATTCATCCACCATTCATCTACCATAGAGCCACCATTCATCTACCATAGAGCCACCATTCATCTACAATAGAGCCACCTTTCATCTACCATTCAGCCACCATTCATATACCATTCATCTACCATAGAGCCACCATTCATCTACCATAAAGCCACCATTCATCTACCATAGAGCCACCATTTATCTACCATTAGCCACCATTCATCTACCATAGAGCCACCATTCATCTACCATAGAGCCACCATTCATCTACCATAGAGCCACCATTAATCTACCATAGGGTTATTATTCATCTACCATTCATCCACCACTCATCTACCATAGAGCCACCATTCATCTACCATAGAGCCACCATTCATCTACCATAGAGCCACCACTCATCTACCATTCATCCACCACTCATCTACCAAAGAGCCACCACTCATCTACCATAGAGCCACCATTCATCTACCATAGAGCCACCATTCATCTACCATAGAGCCACCATTCATCTACCATAGAGCCACCTTTCATCTACCATTCAGCCACCATTCATCTACCATTCATCTACCATAGAGCCACCATTCATCTACCATAAAGCCACCATTCATCTACCATAGAGCCAACATTTATCTACCATAGAGCCACCGTTCATCTACCATAGAGCCACCATTCATCTACCATAGAGCCACCATTCATCTACCATAGAGCCACCATTAATATACCATAGGGCTACCATTCATCTACCATTCATCCAACACTCATCTACCATCGAGCCACCATTCATCTACCCTAGAGCCACCATTCATCTACCATAGAGCCACCATTCATCTACCATAGAGCCACTACTCATCTACCATAGGGCTACCATTCATCTACCGTTCATCCACCACTCATCTACCATAGGGCTACCATTCATCTACCATAGAGCCACCATTCATCTACCATAGAGCCACCTTTCATCTACCATAGAGCCACCACTCATCTTCCATAGGGCTAACATTCATCTACCATTCATCCACCACACATCTACCATTCATCTACCATACAGCCACCATTCACCTACCATAGAGCCACCATTCATCTACCATTCATCCACCACTCATCTACCATAGAGCCACCACTCATCTACCATAGAGCCACCATTCATCTATCATACGGCCACCATTCATTCACCACTCATCTACCATTCATCTACCATAGAGCCACCATTCATCTACCATAGATCCACCATTCATCTACCATAGGGCCACCTTTCATCTACCATTCAGCCACCATTCATATACCATTCATTTACCATAGAGCCACCATTCATCTACCATAAAGCCACCATTCATCTACCATAGAGCCACCATTCATCTACCATAAAGCCACCATTCATCTACCATAGAGCCACCATTCATCTACCATAGAGCCACCATTAATCTACCATAGGGCTACCATTCATCTACCATTCATCCAACACTCATCTACCATCGAGCCACCATTCATCTACCCTAGAGCCACCATTCATCTACCATAGAGCCACCATTCATCTACCATAGAGCCAATACTCATCTACCATAGGGCTACCATTCATCTACCGTTCATCCACCACTCATCTACCATAGGGCTACCATTCATCTACCATAGAGCCACCATTCATCTACCATAGAGCCACCTTTCATCTACCATAGAGCCACCACTCATCTACCATAGGGCTAACATTCATCTACCATTCATCCACCACACATCTACCATTCATCTACCATACAGCCACCATTCACCTACCATAGAGCCACCATTCATCTACCATTCATCCACCACTCATCTACCATAGAGCCACCACTCATCTACCATAGAGCCACCATTCATCTATCATACGGCCACCATTCATTCACCACTCATCTACCATTCATCTACCATAGAGCCACCATTCATCTACTATAGAGCCACCATTCATCTACCATAGAGCCACCACTCATCTACCATAGGGCTAACATTCATCTACCATTCATCCACCACACATCTACCATTCATCTACCATACAGCTACCATTCACATACCATAGAGCCACCATTCATGTAGCATTCATCCACCACTCATCTACCATAGAGCCACCACTCATCTACCATAGAGCCACCATTCATCTAACATAGAGCCACCATTCATCTACCATAGAGCCACCATTCATTCACCACTCATCTACCATTCATCTACCATAGAGCCACCATTCATCTACCATAGAGCCACCATTCATCTACCATAGGGCCACCTTTCATCTACCATTCAGCCACCATTCATCTACCATTCATTTACCATAGAGCCACCATTCATCTACCATAAAGCCACCATTCATCTACCATAGAGCCACCATTTATCTACCATAGAGCCACCATTCATCTACCATAGAGCCACCATTCATCTACCATAGAGCCACCATTCATCTACCATAGAGCCGCCATTAATCTACCATAGGGCTACTATTCATCTACCATTCATCCACCACTCATCTACCATAGAGCCACCATTTATCTACCATAGAGCCACCATTCATCTACCATAAAGCCACCATTCATCTACCATAGAGCCACCATTTATCTACCATAGAGCCACCATTCATCTACCATAGAGCCACCACTGGTCTACCATAGAGCCACCATTCATCTACCATAGAGCCGCCATTAATCTACCATAGGGCTACTATTCATCTACCATTCATCCACCATTCATCTACCATAGAGCCACCATTCATCTACCATAGAGCCACCATTCATCTACAATAGAGCCACCTTTCATCTACCATTCAGCCACCATTCATCTACCATTCATCTACCATAGAGCCACCATTCATCTACCATAAAGCCACCATTCATCTACCATAGAGCCACCATTTATTTACCATTAGCCACCATTCATCTACCATAGAGCCACCATTTATCTACCATAGAGCCACCATTCATCTACCATAGAGCCACCATTAATCTACCATAGGGTTACCATTCATCTACCATTCATCCACCACTCATCTACCATAGAGCCACCATTCATCTACCATAGAGCCACCATTCATCTACCATAGAGCCACCACTCATCTACCATTCATCCACCACTCATCTACCAAAGAGCCACCACTCATCTACCATAGAGCCACCATTCATCTACCATAGAGCCACCATTCATCTACCATAGAGCCACCTTTCATCTACCATTCAGCCACCATTCATCTACCATTCATCTACCATAGAGCCACCATTCATCTACCATAAAGCCACCATTCATCTACCATAGAGCCAACATTTATCTACCATAGAGCCACCATTCATCTACCATAGAGCCACCATTCATCTACCATAGAGCCACCATTCATCTACCATATTGCCACCATTAATCTACCATAGGGCTACCATTCATCTACCATTCATCCACCACTCATCCACCATTCATCTACCCTAGAGCCACCATTCATCTACCATAGAGCCACCATTCATCTACCATTGAGCCACTACTCATCTACCATAGGGCTACCATTCATCTACCGTTCATCCACCACTCATCTACCATAGGGCTACCATTCATCTACTATAGAGCCACCATTCATCTACCATAGAGCCACCATTCATCTACCATAGAGCCACCACTCATCTACCATAGGGCTAACATTCATCTACCATTCATCCACCACACATCTACCATTCATCTACCATACAGCCACCATTCACCTACCATAGAGCCATAATTCATCTACCATTCATCCACCACTCATCTACCATAGAGCCACCACTCATCTACCATAGAGCCACCATTCATCTACCATACGGCCACCATTCATTCACCACTCATCTACCATTCATCTACCATGGAGCCACCATTCATCTACCATAGAGCCACCATTCATCTACCATAGGGCCACCTTTCATCTACCATTCAGCCACCATTCATATACCATTCATTTACCATAGAGCCACCATTCATCTACCATAAAGCCACCATTCATCTACCATAGAGCCACCATTTATCTACCATAGAGCCACCATTCATCTACCATAGAGCCACCATTCATCTACCATAGAGCCACCATTCATCTACCATAGGGCCACCTTTCATCTACCATTCAGCCACCATTCATCTACCATTCATTTACCATAGAGCCACCATTCATCTACCATAAAGCCACCATTCATCTACCATAGAGCCACCATTTATCTACCATAGAGCCACCATTCATCTACCATAGAGCCACCATTCATCTACCATAGAGCCACCATTCATCTACCATAGAGCCGCCATTAATCTACCATAGGGCTACCATTCATCTACCATTCATCCACCAGTCATCTACCATAGAGCCACCATTAATCTACCATAGAGCCACCATTCATCTACCATAAAGCCACCATTCATCTACCATAGAGCCACCATTTATCTACCATAGAGCCACCATTCATCTACCATAGAGCCACCACTGGTCTACCATAGAGCCACCATTCATCTACCATAGAGCCGCCATTAATCTACCATAGGGCTACTATTCATCTACCATTCATCCACCATTCATCTACCATAGAGCCACTATTCATCTACCATAGAGCCACCATTCATCTACAATAGAGCCACCTTTCATCTATCATTCAGCCACCATTCATCTACCATTCATCTACCATAGAGCCACCATTCATCTACCATAAAGCCACCATTCATCTACCATAGAGCCACCATTTATCTACCATTAGCCACCATTCATCTACCATAGAGCCACCATTCATCTACCATAGAGCCACCATTCATCTACCATAGAGCCACCATTAATCTACCATAGGGTTACCATTCATCTACCATTCATCCACCACTCATCTACCATAGAGCCACCATTCATCTACCATAGAGCCACCATTCATCTACCATAGAGCCACCACTAATCTACCATTCATCCACCACTCATCTACCAAAGAGCCACCACTCATCTACCATAGAGCCACCATTCATCTACCATAGAGCCACCATTCATCTACCATAGAGCCACCATTCATCTACCATAGAGCCACCTTTCATCTACCATTCAGCCACCATTCATCTACCATTCATCTACCATAGAGCCACCATTCATCTACCATAAAGCCACCATTCATCTACCATAGAGCCAACATTTATCTACCATAGAGCCACCGTTCATCTACCATAGAGCCACCATTCATCTACCATAGAGCCACCATTCATCTACCATAGAGCCACCATTAATCTACCATAGGGCTACCATTCATCTACCATTCATCCACCACTCATCTACCATAGAGCCACCATTCATCTACCCTAGAGCCACCATTCATCTACCATAGAGCCACCATTCATCTACCATAGAGCCACTACTCATCTACCATAGGGCTACCATTCATCTACCGTTCATCCACCACTCATCTACCATAGGGCTACCATTCATCTACCATAGAGCCACCATTCATCTACCATAGAGCCACCTTTCATCTACCATAGAGCCACCACTCATCTACCATAGGGCTAACATTCATCTACCATTCATCCACCACACATCTACCATTCATCTACCATACAGCCACCATTCACCTACCATAGAGCCACCATTCATGTACCATTCATCCACCACTCATCTACCATAGAGCCACCACTCATCTACCATAGAGCCACCATTCATCTACCATACGGCCACCATTCATTCACCACTCATCTACCATTCATCTACCATAGAGCCACCATTCATCTACCATAGAGCCACCATTCATCTACCATAGGGCCACCTTTCATCTACCATTCAGCCACCATTCATATACCATTCATTTACCATAGAGCCACCATTCATCTACCATAAAGCCACCATTCATCTACCATAGAGCCACCATTTATCTACCATAGAGCCACCATTCATCTACCATAGAGCCACCATTCATCTACCATAGAGCCACAATTCATCTACCATAGAGCCGTCATTAATCTACCATAGGGCTACCATTCATCTACCATTCATCCACCACTCATCTACCATAGAGCCACCATTCATCTACCATAGAGCCATAATTCATCTACCATAGAGCCACCATTCATCTACCATAGAGCCACCATTCATCTACCATAGAGCCACCATTCATCTACCATAGAGCAACCATTCATCTACCATAGAGCCACCATTCATCTACCATAGAGCCACCATTAATCTACCATAGGGCTACCATTCATCTACCATTCATCCACCACTCATCTACCATAGAGCCACCATTCATCTACCATAGAGCCACCATTCATCTACTATAGAGCCACCATTTATCTACCATAGAGCCACGATTCATTTACCATATAGCCACCATTCATCTACCATAGAGCCACCATTCATCTACCATAGAGCCACCATTCATCTATCATAGAGCCACCACTCATCTACCATTCATCCACCACTCATCTACCAAAGAGCCACCACTCATCTACCATAGAGCCACCATTCATCTACCATAGAGCCACCATTCATCTACCATAGAGCCACCATTCATATACCATAGAGCCACCTTTCATCTACCATTCAGCCACCATTCATCTACCATTCATCTACCATAGAGCCACCATTCATCTACCATTAAGCCACCATTCATCTACCATAGAGCCACCATTTATCTACCATAGAGCTACCATTCATCTACCATAGAGCCACCATTCATCTACCATAGAGCCACCATTCATCTACCATAGAGCCACCATTAATCTACCATAGGGCTACCATTCATCTACCATTCATCCACCACTCATCTACCATAGAGCCACCATTCATCTACCATAGAGCCACCATTCATCTACCATAGAGCCACCATTCATCTACCATAGAGCCACCATTCATCTACCATAGAGCCACTACTCATCTACCATAGGGCTAGCATTCATCTACCGTTCATCCACCACTCATCTACCATAGGGGTACCATTCATCTACCATAGAGCCACCATTCATCTACCATAGAGCCACCATTCATCTACCATAGAGCCACCACTCATCTACCATAGGGCTAACATTCATCTAACATTCATCCACCACACATCTACCATTCATCTACCATACAGCCACCATTCACCTACCATATAGCCACCATTCATCTACCATTCATCCACCACTCATCTACCATAGAGCCACCACTCATCTACCATAGAGCCACCATTCATCTACCATACGGCCACCATTCATTCACCACTCATCTACTATTCATCTACCATAGAGCCACCATTCATCTACCATAGAGCTACCATTCATCTACCATAGGGCCACCTTTCATCTACCATTCAGCCACCATTCATCTACCATTCATTTACCATAGAGCCACCATTCATCTACCATAAAGCCACCATTCATCTACCATAGAGCCACCATTTATCTACCATAGAGCCACCATTCATCTACCATAGAGCCACCATTCATCTACCATAGAGCCACCATTCATCTACCATAGAGCCGCCATTAATCTACCATAGGGCTACCATTCATCTACCATTCATCCACCAGTCATCTACCATAGAGCCACCATTTATCTACCATAGAGCCACCATTCATCTACCATAAAGCCACCATTCATCTACCATAGAGCCACCATTTATCTACCATAGAGCCACCATTCATCTACCATAGAGCCACCACTGGTCTACCATAGAGCCACCATTCATCTACCATAGAGCCGCCATTAATCTACCATAGGGCTACTATTTATCTACCATTCATCCACCATTCATCTACCATAGAGCCACCATTCATCTACCATAGAGCCACCATTCATCTACAATAGAGCCACCTTTCATCTACCATTCAGCCACCATTCATCTACCATTCATCTACCATAGAGCCACCATTCATCTACCATAAAGCCACCATTCATCTACCATAGAGCCACCATTTATCTACCATTAGCCACCATTCATCTACCATAGAGCCACCATTCATCTACCATAGAGCCACCATTCATCTACCATAGAGCCACCATTAATCTACCATAGGGTTATTATTCATCTACCATTCATCCACCACTCATCTACCATAGAGCCACCATTCATCTACCATAGAGCCACCATTCATCTACCATAGAGCCACCACTCATCTACCATTCATCCACCACTCATCTACCAAAGAGCCACCACTCATCTACCATAGAGCCACCATTCATCTACCATAGAGCCACCTTTCATCTACCATAGAGCCACCATTCATCTACCATAGAGCCACCTTTCATCTACCATTCAGCCACCATTCATCTACCATTCATCTACCATAGAGCCACCATTCATCTACCATAAAGCCACCCATTCATCTACCATAGAGCCAACATTTATCTACCATAGAGCCACCGTTCATCTACCATAGAGCCACCATTCATCTACCATAGAGCCACCATTCATCTACCATAGAGCCACCATTAATCTACCATAGGGCTACCATTCATCTATCATAGAGCCACCACTCATCTACCATTCATCCACCACTCATCTACCAAAGAGCCACCACTCATCTACCATAGAGCCACCATTCATCTACCATAGAGCCACCATTCATCTACCATAGAGCCACCATTCATATACCATAGAGCCACCTTTCATCTACCATTCAGCCACCATTCATCTACCATTCATCTACCATAGAGCCACCATTCATCTACCATTAAGCCACCATTCATCTACCATAGAGCCACCATTTATCTACCATAGAGCTACCATTCATCTACCATAGAGCCACCATTCATCTACCATAGAGCCACCATTCATCTACCATAGAGCCACCATTAATCTACCATAGGGCTACCATTCATCTACCATTCATCCACCACTCATCTACCATAGAGCCACCATTCATCTACCATAGAGCCACCATTCATCTACCATAGAGCCACCATTCATCTACCATAGAGCCACCATTCATCTACCATAGAGCCACTACTCATCTACCATAGGGCTAGCATTCATCTACCGTTCATCCACCACTCATCTACCATAGGGGTACCATTCATCTACCATAGAGCCACCATTCATCTACCATAGAGCCACCATTCATCTACCGTTCATCCACCACTCATCTACCATAGGGCTACCATTCATCTACCATAGAGCCACCATTCATCTACCATAGAGCCACCTTTCATCTACCATAGAGCCACCACTCATCTACCATAGGGCTAACATTCATCTACCATTCATCCACCACACATCTACCATTCATCTACCATACAGCCACCATTCACCTACCATAGAGCCACCATTCATCTACCATTCATCCACCACTCATCTACCATAGAGCCACCACTCATCTACCATAGAGCCACCATTCATCTATCATACGGCCACCATTCATTCACCACTCATCTACCATTCATCTACCATAGAGCCACCATTCATCTACTATAGAGCCACCATTCATCTACCATAGAGCCACCACTCATCTACCATAGGGCTAACATTCATCTACCATTCATCCACCACACATCTACCATTCATCTACCATACAGCTACCATTCACATACCATAGAGCCACCATTCATGTAGCATTCATCCACCACTCATCTACCATAGAGCCACCACTCATCTACCATAGAGCCACCATTCATCTAACATAGAGCCACCATTCATCTACCATAGAGCCACCATTCATTCACCACTCATCTACCATTCATCTACCATAGAGCCACCATTCATCTACCATAGAGCCACCATTCATCTACCATAGGGCCACCTTTCATCTACCATTCAGCCACCATTCATCTACCATTCATTTACCATAGAGCCACCATTCATCTACCATAAAGCCACCATTCATCTACCATAGAGCCACCATTTATCTACCATAGAGCCACCATTCATCTACCATAGAGCCACCATTCATCTACCATAGAGCCACCATTCATCTACCATAGAGCCGCCATTAATCTACCATAGGGCTACTATTCATCTACCATTCATCCACCACTCATCTACCATAGAGCCACCATTTATCTACCATAGAGCCACCATTCATCTACCATAAAGCCACCATTCATCTACCATAGAGCCACCATTTATCTACCATAGAGCCACCATTCATCTACCATAGAGCCACCACTGGTCTACCATAGAGCCACCATTCATCTACCATAGAGCCGCCATTAATCTACCATAGGGCTACTATTCATCTACCATTCATCCACCATTCATCTACCATAGAGCCACCATTCATCTACCATAGAGCCACCATTCATCTACAATAGAGCCACCTTTCATCTACCATTCAGCCACCATTCATCTACCATTCATCTACCATAGAGCCACCATTCATCTACCATAAAGCCACCATTCATCTACCATAGAGCCACCATTTATTTACCATTAGCCACCATTCATCTACCATAGAGCCACCATTTATCTACCATAGAGCCACCATTCATCTACCATAGAGCCACCATTAATCTACCATAGGGTTACCATTCATCTACCATTCATCCACCACTCATCTACCATAGAGCCACCATTCATCTACCATAGAGCCACCATTCATCTACCATAGAGCCACCACTCATCTACCATTCATCCACCACTCATCTACCAAAGAGCCACCACTCATCTACCATAGAGCCACCATTCATCTACCATAGAGCCACCATTCATCTACCATAGAGCCACCTTTCATCTACCATTCAGCCACCATTCATCTACCATTCATCTACCATAGAGCCACCATTCATCTACCATAAAGCCACCATTCATCTACCATAGAGCCAACATTTATCTACCATAGAGCCACCATTCATCTACCATAGAGCCACCATTCATCTACCATAGAGCCACCATTCATCTACCATATTGCCACCATTAATCTACCATAGGGCTACCATTCATCTACCATTCATCCACCACTCATCCACCATTCATCTACCCTAGAGCCACCATTCATCTACCATAGAGCCACCATTCATCTACCATTGAGCCACTACTCATCTACCATAGGGCTACCATTCATCTACCGTTCATCCACCACTCATCTACCATAGGGCTACCATTCATCTACTATAGAGCCACCATTCATCTACCATAGAGCCACCATTCATCTACCATAGAGCCACCACTCATCTACCATAGGGCTAACATTCATCTACCATTCATCCACCACACATCTACCATTCATCTACCATACAGCCACCATTCACCTACCATAGAGCCATAATTCATCTACCATTCATCCACCACTCATCTACCATAGAGCCACCACTCATCTACCATAGAGCCACCATTCATCTACCATACGGCCACCATTCATTCACCACTCATCTACCATTCATCTACCATGGAGCCACCATTCATCTACCATAGAGCCACCATTCATCTACCATAGGGCCACCTTTCATCTACCATTCAGCCACCATTCATATACCATTCATTTACCATAGAGCCACCATTCATCTACCATAAAGCCACCATTCATCTACCATAGAGCCACCATTTATCTACCATAGAGCCACCATTCATCTACCATAGAGCCACCATTCATCTACCATAGAGCCACCATTCATCTACCATAGGGCCACCTTTCATCTACCATTCAGCCACCATTCATCTACCATTCATTTACCATAGAGCCACCATTCATCTACCATAAAGCCACCATTCATCTACCATAGAGCCACCATTTATCTACCATAGAGCCACCATTCATCTACCATAGAGCCACCATTCATCTACCATAGAGCCACCATTCATCTACCATAGAGCCGCCATTAATCTACCATAGGGCTACCATTCATCTACCATTCATCCACCAGTCATCTACCATAGAGCCACCATTAATCTACCATAGAGCCACCATTCATCTACCATAAAGCCACCATTCATCTACCATAGAGCCACCATTTATCTACCATAGAGCCACCATTCATCTACCATAGAGCCACCACTGGTCTACCATAGAGCCACCATTCATCTACCATAGAGCCGCCATTAATCTACCATAGGGCTACTATTCATCTACCATTCATCCACCATTCATCTACCATAGAGCCACTATTCATCTACCATAGAGCCACCATTCATCTACAATAGAGCCACCTTTCATCTATCATTCAGCCACCATTCATCTACCATTCATCTACCATAGAGCCACCATTCATCTACCATAAAGCCACCATTCATCTACCATAGAGCCACCATTTATCTACCATTAGCCACCATTCATCTACCATAGAGCCACCATTCATCTACCATAGAGCCACCATTCATCTACCATAGAGCCACCATTAATCTACCATAGGGTTACCATTCATCTACCATTCATCCACCACTCATCTACCATAGAGCCACCATTCATCTACCATAGAGCCACCATTCATCTACCATAGAGCCACCACTCATCTACCATTCATCCACCACTCATCTACCAAAGAGCCACCACTCATCTACCATAGAGCCACCATTCATCTACCATAGAGCCACCATTCATCTACCATAGAGCCACCATTCATCTACCATAGAGCCACCTTTCATCTACCATTCAGCCACCATTCATCTACCATTCATCTACCATAGAGCCACCATTCATCTACCATAAAGCCACCATTCATCTACCATAGAGCCAACATTTATCTACCATAGAGCCACCGTTCATCTACCATAGAGCCACCATTCATCTACCATAGAGCCACCATTCATCTACCATAGAGCCACCATTAATCTACCATAGGGCTACCATTCATCTACCATTCATCCACCACTCATCTACCATAGAGCCACCATTCATCTACCCTAGAGCCACCATTCATCTACCATAGAGCCACCATTCATCTACCATAGAGCCACTACTCATCTACCATAGGGCTACCATTCATCTACCGTTCATCCACCACTCATCTACCATAGGGCTACCATTCATCTACCATAGAGCCACCATTCATCTACCATAGAGCCACCTTTCATCTACCATAGAGCCACCACTCATCTACCATAGGGCTAACATTCATCTACCATTCATCCACCACACATCTACCATTCATCTACCATACAGCCACCATTCACCTACCATAGAGCCACCATTCATGTACCATTCATCCACCACTCATCTACCATAGAGCCACCACTCATCTACCATAGAGCCACCATTCATCTACCATACGGCCACCATTCATTCACCACTCATCTACCATTCATCTACCATAGAGCCACCATTCATCTACCATAGAGCCACCATTCATCTACCATAGGGCCACCTTTCATCTACCATTCAGCCACCATTCATATACCATTCATTTACCATAGAGCCACCATTCATCTACCATAAAGCCACCATTCATCTACCATAGAGCCACCATTTATCTACCATAGAGCCACCATTCATCTACCATAGAGCCACCATTCATCTACCATAGAGCCACAATTCATCTACCATAGAGCCGTCATTAATCTACCATAGGGCTACCATTCATCTACCATTCATCCACCACTCATCTACCATAGAGCCACCATTCATCTACCATAGAGCCATAATTCATCTACCATAGAGCCACCATTCATCTACCATAGAGCCACCATTCATCTACCATAGAGCCACCATTCATCTACCATAGAGCAACCATTCATCTACCATAGAGCCACCATTCATCTACCATAGAGCCACCATTAATCTACCATAGGGCTACCATTCATCTACCATTCATCCACCACTCATCTACCATAGAGCCACCATTCATCTACCATAGAGCCACCATTCATCTACTATAGAGCCACCATTTATCTACCATAGAGCCACGATTCATTTACCATATAGCCACCATTCATCTACCATAGAGCCACCATTCATCTACCATAGAGCCACCATTCATCTATCATAGAGCCACCACTCATCTACCATTCATCCACCACTCATCTACCAAAGAGCCACCACTCATCTACCATAGAGCCACCATTCATCTACCATAGAGCCACCATTCATCTACCATAGAGCCACCATTCATATACCATAGAGCCACCTTTCATCTACCATTCAGCCACCATTCATCTACCATTCATCTACCATAGAGCCACCATTCATCTACCATTAAGCCACCATTCATCTACCATAGAGCCACCATTTATCTACCATAGAGCTACCATTCATCTACCATAGAGCCACCATTCATCTACCATAGAGCCACCATTCATCTACCATAGAGCCACCATTAATCTACCATAGGGCTACCATTCATCTACCATTCATCCACCACTCATCTACCATAGAGCCACCATTCATCTACCATAGAGCCACCATTCATCTACCATAGAGCCACCATTCATCTACCATAGAGCCACCATTCATCTACCATAGAGCCACTACTCATCTACCATAGGGCTAGCATTCATCTACCGTTCATCCACCACTCATCTACCATAGGGGTACCATTCATCTACCATAGAGCCACCATTCATCTACCATAGAGCCACCATTCATCTACCATAGAGCCACCACTCATCTACCATAGGGCTAACATTCATCTAACATTCATCCACCACACATCTACCATTCATCTACCATACAGCCACCATTCACCTACCATATAGCCACCATTCATCTACCATTCATCCACCACTCATCTACCATAGAGCCACCACTCATCTACCATAGAGCCACCATTCATCTACCATACGGCCACCATTCATTCACCACTCATCTACTATTCATCTACCATAGAGCCACCATTCATCTACCATAGAGCTACCATTCATCTACCATAGGGCCACCTTTCATCTACCATTCAGCCACCATTCATCTACCATTCATTTACCATAGAGCCACCATTCATCTACCATAAAGCCACCATTCATCTACCATAGAGCCACCATTTATCTACCATAGAGCCACCATTCATCTACCATAGAGCCACCATTCATCTACCATAGAGCCACCATTCATCTACCATAGAGCCGCCATTAATCTACCATAGGGCTACCATTCATCTACCATTCATCCACCAGTCATCTACCATAGAGCCACCATTTATCTACCATAGAGCCACCATTCATCTACCATAAAGCCACCATTCATCTACCATAGAGCCACCATTTATCTACCATAGAGCCACCATTCATCTACCATAGAGCCACCACTGGTCTACCATAGAGCCACCATTCATCTACCATAGAGCCGCCATTAATCTACCATAGGGCTACTATTTATCTACCATTCATCCACCATTCATCTACCATAGAGCCACCATTCATCTACCATAGAGCCACCATTCATCTACAATAGAGCCACCTTTCATCTACCATTCAGCCACCATTCATCTACCATTCATCTACCATAGAGCCACCATTCATCTACCATAAAGCCACCATTCATCTACCATAGAGCCACCATTTATCTACCATTAGCCACCATTCATCTACCATAGAGCCACCATTCATCTACCATAGAGCCACCATTCATCTACCATAGAGCCACCATTAATCTACCATAGGGTTATTATTCATCTACCATTCATCCACCACTCATCTACCATAGAGCCACCATTCATCTACCATAGAGCCACCATTCATCTACCATAGAGCCACCACTCATCTACCATTCATCCACCACTCATCTACCAAAGAGCCACCACTCATCTACCATAGAGCCACCATTCATCTACCATAGAGCCACCTTTCATCTACCATAGAGCCACCATTCATCTACCATAGAGCCACCTTTCATCTACCATTCAGCCACCATTCATCTACCATTCATCTACCATAGAGCCACCATTCATCTACCATAAAGCCACCCATTCATCTACCATAGAGCCAACATTTATCTACCATAGAGCCACCGTTCATCTACCATAGAGCCACCATTCATCTACCATAGAGCCACCATTCATCTACCATAGAGCCACCATTAATCTACCATAGGGCTACCATTCATCTATCATAGAGCCACCACTCATCTACCATTCATCCACCACTCATCTACCAAAGAGCCACCACTCATCTACCATAGAGCCACCATTCATCTACCATAGAGCCACCATTCATCTACCATAGAGCCACCATTCATATACCATAGAGCCACCTTTCATCTACCATTCAGCCACCATTCATCTACCATTCATCTACCATAGAGCCACCATTCATCTACCATTAAGCCACCATTCATCTACCATAGAGCCACCATTTATCTACCATAGAGCTACCATTCATCTACCATAGAGCCACCATTCATCTACCATAGAGCCACCATTCATCTACCATAGAGCCACCATTAATCTACCATAGGGCTACCATTCATCTACCATTCATCCACCACTCATCTACCATAGAGCCACCATTCATCTACCATAGAGCCACCATTCATCTACCATAGAGCCACCATTCATCTACCATAGAGCCACCATTCATCTACCATAGAGCCACTACTCATCTACCATAGGGCTAGCATTCATCTACCGTTCATCCACCACTCATCTACCATAGGGGTACCATTCATCTACCATAGAGCCACCATTCATCTACCATAGAGCCACCATTCATCTACCATAGAGCCACCACTCATCTACCATAGGGCTAACATTCATCTAACATTCATCCACCACACATCTACCATTCATCTACCATACAGCCACCATTCACCTACCATATAGCCACCATTCATCTACCATTCATCCACCACTCATCTACCATAGAGCCACCACTCATCTACCATAGAGACACCATTCATCTACCATACGGCCACCATTCATTCACCACTCATCTACTATTCATCTACCATAGAGCCACCATTCATCTACCATAGAGCCACCATTCATCTACCATAGGGCCACCTTTCATCTACCATTCAGCCACCATTCATATACCATTCATTTACCATAGAGCCACCATTCATCTACCATAAAGCCACCATTCATCTACCATAGAGCCACCATTTATCTACCATAGAGCCACCATTCATCTACCATAGAGCCACCATTCATCTACCATAGAGCTACCATTCATCTACCATAGGGCCACCTTTCATCTACCATTCAGCCACCATTCATCTACCATTCATTTACCATAGAGCCACCATTCATCTACCATAAAGCCACCATTCATCTACCATAGAGCCACCATTTATCTACCATAGAGCCACCATTCATCTACCATAGAGCCACCATTCATCTACCATAGAGCCACCATTCATCTACCATAGAGCCGCCATTCATCTACCATAGGGCTACCATTCATCTACCATTCATCCACCAGTCATCTACCATAGAGCCACCATTTATCTACCATAGAGCCACCATTCATCTACCATAAAGCCACCATTCATCTACCATAGAGCCACCATTTATCTACCATAGAGCCACCATTCATCTACCATAGAGCCACCACTGGTCTACCATAGAGCCACCATTCATCTACCATAGAGCCGCCATTAATCTACCATAGGGCTACTATTTATCTACCATTCATCCACCATTCATCTACCATAGAGCCACCATTCATCTACCATAGAGCCACCATTCATCTACAATAGAGCCACCTTTCATCTACCATTCAGCCACCATTCATCTACCATTCATCTACCATAGAGCCACCATTCATCTACCATAAAGCCACCATTCATCTACCATAGAGCCACCATTTATCTACCATTAGCCACCATTCATCTACCATAGAGCCACCATTCATCTACCATAGAGCCACCATTCATCTACCATAGAGCCACCATTAATCTACCATAGGGTTATTATTCATCTACCATTCATCCACCACTCATCTACCATAGAGCCACCATTCATCTACCATAGAGCCACCATTCATCTACCATAGAGCCACCACTCATCTACCATTCATCCACCACTCATCTACCAAAGAGCCACCACTCATCTACCATAGAGCCACCATTCATCTACCATAGAGCCACCATTCATCTACCATAGAGCCACCATTCATCTACCATAGAGCCACCTTTCATCTACCATTCAGCCACCATTCATCTACCATTCATCTACCATAGAGCCACCATTCATCTACCATAAAGCCACCATTCATCTACCATAGGGCTACCATTCATCTACCATTCATCCACCACTCATCTACCATAGAGCCACCATTCATCTACCATAGAGCCACCATTCATCTACCATAGAGCCACCATTCATCTACCATAGAGCCACCATTCATCTACCATAGAGCCACTACTCATCTACCATAGGGCTAGCATTCATCTACCGTTCATCCACCACTCATCTACCATAGGGGTACCATTCATCTACCATAGAGCCACCATTCATCTACCATAGAGCCACCATTCATCTACCATAGAGCCACCACTCATCTACCATAGGGCTAACATTCATCTAACATTCATCCACCACACATCTACCATTCATCTACCATACAGCCACCATTCACCTACCATATAGCCACCATTCATCTACCATTCATCCACCACTCATCTACCATAGAGCCACCACTCATCTACCATAGAGACACCATTCATCTACCATACGGCCACCATTCATTCACCACTCATCTACTATTCATCTACCATAGAGCCACCATTCATCTACCATAGAGCCACCATTCATCTACCATAGGGCCACCTTTCATCTACCATTCAGCCACCATTCATATACCATTCATTTACCATAGAGCCACCATTCATCTACCATAAAGCCACCATTCATCTACCATAGAGCCACCATTTATCTACCATAGAGCCACCATTCATCTACCATAGAGCCACCATTCATCTACCATAGAGCTACCATTCATCTACCATAGGGCCACCTTTCATCTACCATTCAGCCACCATTCATCTACCATTCATTTACCATAGAGCCACCATTCATCTACCATAAAGCCACCATTCATCTACCATAGAGCCACCATTTATCTACCATAGAGCCACCATTCATCTACCATAGAGCCACCATTCATCTACCATAGAGCCACCATTCATCTACCATAGAGCCGCCATTAATCTACCATAGGGCTACCATTCATCTACCATTCATCCACCAGTCATCTACCATAGAGCCACCATTTATCTACCATAGAGCCACCATTCATCTACCATAAAGCCACCATTCATCTACCATAGAGCCACCAATTATCTACCATAGAGCCACCATTCATCTACCATAGAGCCACCACTGGTCTACCATAGAGCCACCATTCATCTACCATAGAGCCGCCATTAATCTACCATAGGGCTACTATTTATCTACCATTCATCCACCATTCATCTACCATAGAGCCACCATTCATCTACCATAGAGCCACCATTCATCTACAATAGAGCCACCTTTCATCTACCATTCAGCCACCATTCATCTACCATTCATCTACCATAGAGCCACCATTCATCTACCATAAAGCCACCATTCATCTACCATAGAGCCACCATTTATCTACCATTAGCCACCATTCATCTACCATAGAGCCACCATTCATCTACCATAGAGCCACCATTCATCTACCATAGAGCCACCATTAATCTACCATAGGGTTATTATTCATCTACCATTCATCCACCACTCATCTACCATAGAGCCACCATTCATCTACCATAGAGCCACCATTCATCTACCATAGAGCCACCACTCATCTACCATTCATCCACCACTCATCTACCAAAGAGCCACCACTCATCTACCATAGAGCCACCATTCATCTACCATAGAGCCACCATTCATCTACCATAGAGCCACCATTCATCTACCATAGAGCCACCTTTCATCTACCATTCAGCCACCATTCATCTACCATTCATCTACCATAGAGCCACCATTCATCTACCATAAAGCCACCATTCATCTACCATAGAGCCAACATTTATCTACCATAGAGCCACCGTTCATCTACCATAGAGCCACCATTCATCTACCATAGAGCCACCATTCATCTACCATAGAGCCACCATTAATATACCATAGGGCTACCATTCATATACCATTCATCCAACACTCATCTACCATCGAGCCACCATTCATCTACCCTAGAGCCACCATTCATCTACCATAGAGCCACCATTCATCTACCATAGAGCCACTACTCATCTACCATAGGGCTACCATTCATCTACCGTTCATCTACCACTCATCTACCATAGGGCTACCATTCATCTACCATAGAGCCACCATTCATCTACCATAGAGCCACCTTTCATCTACCATAGAGCCACCACTCATCTTCCATAGGGCTAACATTCATCTACCATTCATCCACCACACATCTACCATTCATCTACCATACAGCCACCATTCACCTACCATGGAGCCACCATTCATCTACCATTCATCCACCACTCATCTACCATAGAGCCACCACTCATCTACCATAGAGCCACCATTCATCTATCATACGGCCACCATTCATTCACCACTCATCTACCATTCATCTACCATAGAGCCACCATTCATCTACCATAGAGCCACCATTCATCTACCATAGGGCCACCTTTCATCTACCATTCAGCCACCATTCATATACCATTCATTTACCATAGAGCCACCATTCATCTACCATAAAGCCACCATTCATCTACCATAGAGCCACCATTCATCTACCATAAAGCCACCATTCATCTACCATAGAGCCACCATTCATCTACCATAGAGCCACCATTAATCTACCATAGGGCTACCATTCATCTACCATTCATCCAACACTCATCTACCATCGAGCCACCATTCATCTACCCTAGAGCCACCATTCATCTACCATAGAGCCACCATTCATCTACCATAGAGCCAATACTCATCTACCATAGGGCTACCATTCATCTACCATTCATCCACCACTCATCTACCATAGGGCTACCATTCATCTACCATAGAGCCACCATTCATCTACCATAGAGCCACCTTTCATCTACCATAGAGCCACCACTCATCTACCATAGGGCTAACATTCATCTACCATTCATCCACCACACATCTACCATTCATCTACCATACAGCCACCATTCACCTACCATAGAGCCACCATTCATCTACCATTCATCCACCACTCATCTACCATAGAGCCACCACTCATCTACCATAGAGCCACCATTCATTTATCATACGGCCACCATTCATTCACCACTCATCTACCATTCATCTACCATAGAGCCACCATTCATCTACCATAAAGCCACCATTCATCTACCATAGGGCCACCTTTCATCTACCATTCAGCCACCATTCATATACCATTCATTTACCATAGAGCCACCATTCATCTACCATAAAGCCACCATTCATCTACCATAGAGCCACCATTTATCTACCATAGAGCCACCATTCATCTACCATAGAGCCACCATTCATCTACCTTAGAGCCACAATTCATCTACCATAGAGCCGTCATTAATCTACCATAGGGCTACCATTCATCTACCATTCATCCACCACTCATCTACCATAGAGCCACCATTCATCTACCATAGAGCCACCATTCATCTACCATAAAGCCACCATTCATCTACCATAGAGCCAACATTTATCTACCATAGAGCCACCGTTCATCTACCATAGAGCCACCATTCATCTACCATAGAGCCACCATTCATCTACCATAGAGCCACCACTCATCTACCATAGAGCCACCATTCATCTACCATACGGCCACCATTCATTTACCACTCATCTACTATTCATCTACCATAGAGCCACCATTCATCTACCATAGAGCCACCATTCATCTACCATAGGGCCACCTTTCATCTACCATTCAGCCACCATTCATATACCATTCATTTACCATAGAGCCACCATTCATCTACCATAAAGCCACCATTCATCTACCATAGAGCCACCATTTATCTACCATAGAGCCACCATTCATCTACCATAGAGCCACCATTCATCTACCATAGAGCTACCATTCATCTACCATAGGGCCACCTTTCATCTACCATTCAGCCACCATTCATCTACCATTCATTTACCATAGAGCCACCATTCATCTACCATAAAGCCACCATTCATCTACCATAGAGCCACCATTTATCTACCATAGAGCCACCATTCATCTACCATAGAGCCACCATTCATCTACCATAGAGCCACCATTCATCTACCATAGAGCCGCCATTAATCTACCATAGGGCTACCATTCATCTACCATTCATCCACCAGTCATCTACCATAGAGCCACCATTTATCTACCATAGAGCCACCATTCATCTACCATAAAGCCACCATTCATCTACCATAGAGCCACCATTTATCTACCATAGAGCCACCATTCATCTACCATAGAGCCACCACTGGTCTACCATAGAGCCACCATTCATCTACCATAGAGCCGCCATTAATCTACCATAGGGCTACTATTTATCTACCATTCATCCACCATTCATCTACCATAGAGCCACCATTCATCTACCATAGAGCCACCATTCATCTACAATAGAGCCACCTTTCATCTACCATTCAGCCACCATTCATCTACCATTCATCTACCATAGCGCCACCATTCATCTACCATAAAGCCACCATTCATCTACCATAGAGCCACCATTTATCTACCATTAGCCACCATTCATCTACCATAGAGCCACCATTCATCTACCATAGAGCCACCATTCATCTACCATAGAGCCACCATTAATCTACCATAGGGTTATTATTCATCTACCATTCATCCACCACTCATCTACCATAGAGCCACCATTCATCTACCATAGAGCCACCATTCATCTACCATAGAGCCACCACTCATCTACCATTCATCCACCACTCATCTACCAAAGAGCCACCACTCATCTACCATAGAGCCACCATTCATCTACCATAGAGCCACCATTCATCTACCATAGAGCCACCATTCATCTACCATAGAGCCACCTTTCATCTACCATTCAGCCACCATTCATCTACCATTCATCTACCATAGAGCCACCATTCATCTACCATAAAGCCACCACTCATCTACCATAGAGCCACCATTCATCTATCATACGGCCACCATTCATTCACCACTCATCTACCATTCATCTACCATAGAGCCACCATTCATCTACCATAAAGCCACCATTCATCTACCATAGGGCCACCTTTCATCTACCATTCAGCCACCATTCATATACCATTCATTTACCATAGAGCCACCATTCATCTACCATAAAGCCACCATTCATCTACCATAGAGCCACCATTTATCTACCATAGAGCCACCATTCACCTACCATAGAGCCACCATTCATCTACCATAGAGCCACAATTCATCTACCATAGAGCCGTCATTAATCTACCATAGGGCTACCATTCATCTACCATTCATCCACCACTCATCTACCATAGAGCCACCATTCATCTACCATAGAGCCACCATTCATCTACCATAAAGCCACCATTCATCTACCATAGAGCCAACATTTATCTACCATAGAGCCACCGTTCATCTACCATAGAGCCACCATTCATCTACCATAGAGCCACCATTCATCTACCATAGAGCCACCATTAATCTACCATAGGGCTACCATTCATCTACCATTCATCCAACACTCATCTACCATCGAGCCACCATTCATCTACCCTAGAGCCACCATTCATCTACCATAGAGCCACCATTCATCTACCATAGAGCCACTACTCATCTACCATAGGGCTACCATTCATCTACCGTTCATCCACCACTCATCTACCATAGGGCTACCATTCATCTACCATAGAGCCACCATTCATCTACCATAGAGCCACCTTTCATCTACCATAAAGCCACCACTCATCTTCCATAGGGCTAACATTCATCTACCATTCATCCACCACACATCTACCATTCATCTACCATACAGCCACCATTCACCTACCATAGAGCCACCATTCATCTACCATTCATCCACCACTCATCTACCATAGAGCCACCACTCATCTACCATAGAGCCACCATTCATCTATCATACGGCCACCATTCATTCACCACTCATCTACCATTCATCTACCATAGAGCCACCATTCATCTACCATAGAGCCACCATTCATCTACCATAGGGCCACCTTTCATCTACCATTCAGCCACCATTCATATACCATTCATTTACCATAGAGCCACCATTCATCTACCATAAAGCCACCATTCATCTACTATAGAGCCACCATTCATCTACCATAAAGCCACCATTCATCTACCATAGAGCCACCATTCATCTACCATAGAGCCACCATTCATCTACCATAGAGCCGCCATTAATCTACCATAGGGCTACCATTCATCTACCATTCATCCACCAGTCATCTACCATAGAGCCACCATTTATCTACCATAGAGCCACCATTCATCTACCATAAAGCAACCATTCATCTACCATAGAGCCACCATTTATCTACCATAGAGCCACCATTCATCTACCATAGAGCCACCACTGGTCTACCATAGAGCCACCATTCATCTACCATAGAGCCGCCATTAATCTACCATAGGGCTACTATTTATCTACCATTCATCCACCATTCATCTACCATAGAGCCACCATTCATCTACCATAGAGCCACCATTCATCTACAATAGAGCCACCTTTCATCTACCATTCAGCCACCATTCATCTACCATTCATCTACCATAGCGCCACCATTCATCTACCATAAAGCCACCATTCATCTACCATAGAGCCACCATTTATCTACCATTAGCCACCATTCATCTACCATAGAGCCACCATTCATCTACCATAGAGCCACCATTCATCTACCATAGAGCCACCATTAATCTACCATAGGGTTATTATTCATCTACCATTCATCCACCACTCATCTACCATAGAGCCACCATTCATCTACCATAGAGCCACCATTCATCTACCATAGAGCCACCACTCATCTACCATTCATCCACCACTCATCTACCAAAGAGCCACCACTCATCTACCATAGAGCCACCATTCATCTACCATAGAGCCACCATTCATCTACCATAGAGCCACCATTCATCTACCATAGAGCCACCTTTCATCTACCATTCAGCCACCATTCATCTACCATTCATCTACCATAGAGCCACCATTCATCTACCATAAAGCCACCATTCATCTACCATAGAGCCAACATTTATCTACCATAGAGCCACCGTTCATCTACCATAGAGCCACCATTCATCTACCATAGAGCCACCATTCATCTACCATAGAGCCACCATTAATCTACCATAGGGCTACCATTCATCTACCATTCATCCAACACTCATCTACCATCGAGCCACCATTCATCTACCCTAGAGCCACCATTCATCTACCATAGAGCCACCATTCATCTACCATAGAGCCACTACTCATCTACCATAGGGCTACCATTCATCTACCGTTCATCCACCACTCATTTACCATAGGGCTACCATTCATCTACCATAGAGCCACCATTCATCTACCATAGAGCCACCTTTCATCTACCATAGAGCCACCACTCATCTTCCATAGGGCTAACATTCATCTACCATTCATCAACCACACATCTACCATTCATCTACCATACAGCCACCATTCACCTACCATAGAGCCACCATTCATCTACCATTCATCCACCACTCATCTACCATAGAGCCACCACTCATCTACCATAGAGCCACCATTCATCTATCATACGGCCACCATTCATTCACCACTCATCTACCATTCATCTACCATAGAGCCACCATTCATCTACCATAGAGCCACCATTCATCTACCATAGGGCCACCTTTCATCTACCATTCAGCCACCATTCATATACCATTCATTTACCATAGAGCCACCATTCATCTACCATAAAGCCACCATTCATCTACCATAGAGCCACCATTCATCTACCATAAAGCCACCATTCATCTACCATAGAGCCACCATTCATCTACCATAGAGCCACCATTAATCTACCATAGGGCTACCATTCATCTACCATTCATCCAACACTCATCTACCATCGAGCCACCATTCATCTACCCTAGAGCCACCATTCATCTACCATAGAGCCACCATTCATCTACCATAGAGCCAATACTCATCTACCATAGGGCTACCATTCATCTACCGTTCATCCACCACTCATCTACCATAGGGCTACCATTCATCTACCATTCATCAACCACACATCTACCATTCATCTACCATACAGCCACCATTCACCTACCATAGAGCCACCATTCATCTACCATTCATCCACCACTCATCTACCATAGAGCCACCACTCATCTACCATAGAGCCACCATTCATCTATCATACGGCCACCATTCATTCACCACTCATCTACCATTCATCTACCATAGAGCCACCATTCATCTACCATAGAGCCACCATTCATCTACCATAGGGCCACCTTTCATCTACCATTCAGCCACCATTCATATACCATTCATTTACCATAGAGCCACCATTCATCTACCATAAAGCCACCATTCATCTACCATAGAGCCACCATTCATCTACCATAAAGCCACCATTCATCTACCATAGAGCCACCATTCATCTACCATAGAGCCACCATTAATCTACCATAGGGCTACCATTCATCTACCATTCATCCAACACTCATCTACCATCGAGCCACCATTCATCTACCCTAGAGCCACCATTCATCTACCATAGAGCCACCATTCATCTACCATAGAGCCAATACTCATCTACCATAGGGCTACCATTCATCTACCGTTCATCCACCACTCATCTACCATAGGGCTACCATTCATCTACCATAGAGCCACCATTCATCTACCATAGAGCCACCTTTCATCTACCATAGAGCCACCACTCATCTACCATAGGGCTAACATTCATCTACCATTCATCCACCACACATCTACCATTCATATACCATACAGCCACCATTCACCTACCATAGAGCCACCATTCATCTACCATTCATCCACCACTCATCTACCATAGAGCCACCACTCATCTACCATAGAGCCACCATTCATCTATCATACGGCCACCATTCATTCACCACTCATCTACCATTCATCTACCATAGAGCCACCATTCATCTACCATAAAGCCACCATTCATCTACCATAGGGCCACCTTTCATCTACCATTCAGCCACCATTCATATACCATTCATTTACCATAGAGCCACCATTCATCTACCATAAAGCCACCATTCATCTACCATAGAGCCACCATTTATCTACCATAGAGCCACCATTCACCTACCATAGAGCCACCATTCATCTACCATAGAGCCACAATTCATCTACCATAGAGCCGTCATTAATCTACCATAGGGCTACCATTCATCTACCATTCATCCACCACTCATCTACCATAGAGCCACCATTCATCTACCATAGAGCCACCATTCATCTACCATAAAGCCACCATTCATCTACCATAGAGCCAACATTTATCTACCATAGAGCCACCGTTCATCTACCATAGAGCCACCATTCATCTACCATAGAGCCACCATTCATCTACCATAGAGCCACCATTAATCTACCATAGGGCTACCATTCATCTACCATTCATCCAACACTCATCTACCATCGAGCCACCATTCATCTACCCTAGAGCCACCATTCATCTACCATAGAGCCACCATTCATCTACCATAGAGCCACTACTCATCTACCATAGGGCTACCATTCATCTACCGTTCATCCACCACTCATCTACCATAGGGCTACCATTCATCTACCATAGAGCCACCATTCATCTACCATAGAGCCACCTTTCATCTACCATAAAGCCACCACTCATCTTCCATAGGGCTAACATTCATCTACCATTCATCCACCACACATCTACCATTCATCTACCATACAGCCACCATTCACCTACCATAGAGCCACCATTCATCTACCATTCATCCACCACTCATCTACCATAGAGCCACCACTCATCTACCATAGAGCCACCATTCATCTATCATACGGCCACCATTCATTCACCACTCATCTACCATTCATCTACCATAGAGCCACCATTCATCTACCATAGAGCCACCATTCATCTACCATAGGGCCACCTTTCATCTACCATTCAGCCACCATTCATATACCATTCATTTACCATAGAGCCACCATTCATCTACCATAAAGCCACCATTCATCTACCATAGAGCCACCATTCATCTACCATAAAGCCACCATTCATCTACCATAGAGCCACCATTCATCTACCATAGAGCCACCATTAATCTACCATAGGGCTACCATTCATCTACCATTCATCCAACACTCATCTACCATCGAGCCACCATTCATCTACCCTAGAGCCACCATTCATCTACCATAGAGCCACCATTCATCTACCATAGAGCCAATACTCATCTACCATAGGGCTACCATTCATCTACCGTTCATCCACCACTCATCTACCATAGGGCTACCATTCATCTACCATAGAGCCACCATTCATCTACCATAGAGCCACCTTTCATCTACCATAGAGCCACCACTCATCTACCATAGGGCTAACATTCATCTACCATTCATCCACCACACATCTACCATTCATCTACCATACAGCCACCATTCACCTACCATAGAGCCACCATTCATCTACCATTCATCCACCACTCATCTACCCTAGAGCCACCACTCATCTACCATAGAGCCACCATTCATCTATCATACGGCCACCATTCATTCACCACTCATCTACCATTCATCTACCATAGAGCCACCATTCATCTACCATAAAGCCACCATTCATCTACCATAGGGCCACCTTTCATCTACCATTCAGCCACCATTCATATACCATTCATTTACCATAGAGCCACCATTCATCTACCATAAATCTACCATTCATCTACCATACAGCCACCATTCACCTACCATAGAGCCACCATTCATCTACCATTCATCCACCACTCATCTACCATAGAGCCACCACTCATCTACCATAGAGCCACCATTCATCTATCATACGGCCACCATTCATTCACCACTCATCTACCATTCATCTACCATAGAGCCACCATTCATCTACCATAGAGCCACCATTCATCTACCATAGGGCCACCTTTCATCTACCATTCAGCCACCGTTCATATACCATTCATTTACCATAGAGCCACCATTCATCTACCATAAAGCCACCATTCATCTACCATAGAGCCACCATTCATCTACCATAAAGCCACCATTCATCTACCATAGAGCCACCATTCATCTACCATAGAGCCACCATTAATCTACCATAGGGCTACCATTCATCTACCATTCATCCAACACTCATCTACCATCGAGCCACCATTCATCTACCCTAGAGCCACCATTCATCTACCATAGAGCCACCATTCATCTACCATAGAGCCAATACTCATCTACCATAGGGCTACCATTCATCTACCGTTCATCCACCACTCATCTACCATAGGGCTACCATTCATCTACCATAGAGCCACCATTCATCTACCATAGAGCCACCTTTCATCTACCATAGAGCCACCACTCATCTACAATAGGGCTAACATTCATCTACCATTCATCCACCACACATCTACCATTCATCTACCATACAGCCACCATTCACCTACCATAGAGCCACCATTCATCTACCATTCATCCACCACTCATCTACCATAGAGCCACCACTCATCTACCATAGAGCCACCATTCATCTATCATACGGCCACCATTCATTCACCACTCATCTACCATTCATCTACCATAGAGCCACCATTCATCTACCATAAAGCCACCATTCATCTACCATAGGGCCACCTTTCATCTACCATTCAGCCACCATTCATATACCATTCATTTACCATAGAGCCACCATTCATCTACCATAAAGCCACCATTCATCTACCATAGAGCCACCATTTATCTACCATAGAGCCACCATTCATCTACCATAGAGCCACCATTCATCTACCATAGAGCCACAATTCATCTACCATAGAGCCGTCATTAATCTACCATAGGGCTACCATTCATCTACCATTCATCCACCACTCATCTACCATAGAGCCACCATTCATCTACCATAGAGCCACCATTCATCTACCATAAAGCCACCATTCATCTACCATAGAGCCAACATTTATCTACCATAGAGCCACCGTTCATCTACCATAGAGCCACCATTCATCTACCATAGAGCCACCATTCATCTACCATAGAGCCACCATTAGACTACCATAGGGCTACCATTCATCTACCATTCATCCAACACTCATCTACCATCGAGCCACCATTCATCTACCCTAGAGCCACCATTCATCTACCATAGAGCCACCATTCATCTACCATAGAGCCACTACTCATCTACCATAGGGCTACCATTCATCTACCGTTCATCCACCACTCATCTACCATAGGGCTACCATTCATCTACCATAGAGCCACCATTCATCTACCATAGAGCCACCTTTCATCTACCATAGAGCCACCACTCATCTTCCATAGGGCTAACATTCATCTACCATTCATCCACCACACATCTACCATTCATCTACCATACAGCCCTAATTCACCTACCATAGAGCCACCATTCATCTACCATTCATCCACCACTCATCTACCATAGAGCCACCACTCATCTACCATAGAGCCACCATTCATCTACCATAGAGCCGTCATTAATCTACCATAGGGCTACCATTCATCTACCATTCATCCACCACTCATCTACCATAGAGCCACCATTCATCTACCATAGGGCCACCTTTCATCTACCATTCAGCCACCATTCATATACCATTCATTTACCATAGAGCCACCATTCATCTACCATAAAGCCACCATTCATCTACCATAGAGCCACCATTCATCTACCATAAAGCCACCATTCATCTACCATAGAGCCACCATTCATCTACCATAGAGCCACCATTAATCTACCATAGGGCTACCATTCATCTACCATTCATCCAACACTCATCTACCATCGAGCCACCATTCATCTACCCTAGAGCCACCATTCATCTACCATAGAGCCACCATTCATCTACCATAGAGCCAATACTCATCTACCATAGGGCTACCATTCATCTACCGTTCATCCACCACTCATCTACCATAGGGCTACCATTCATCTACCATAGAGCCACCATTCATCTACCATAGAGCCACCTTTCATCTACCATAGAGCCACCACTCATCTACCATAGGGCTAACATTCATCTACCATTCATCCACCACACATCTACCATTCATCTACCATACAGCCACCATTCACCTACCATAGAGCCACCATTCATCTACCATTCATCCACCACTCATCTACCATAGAGCCACCACTCATCTACCATAGAGCCACCATTCATCTATCATACGGCCACCATTCATTCACCACTCATCTACCATTCATCTACCATTCATCCACCACACATCTACCATTCATCTACCATACAGCCCTAATTCACCTACCATAGAGCCACCATTCATCTACCATTCATCCACCACTCATCTACCATAGAGCCACCACTCATCTACCATAGAGCCACCATTCATCTATCATACGGCCACCGTTCATTCACCACTCATCTACCATTCATCTACCATAGAGCCACCATTCATCTACCATAGAGCCACCATTCATCTACCATAGGGCCACCTTTCATCTACCATTCAGCCACCATTCATATACCATTCATTTACCATAGAGCCACCATTCATCTACCATAAAGCCACCATTCATCTACCATAGAGCCACCATTCATCTACCATAAAGCCACCATTCATCTACCATAGAGCCACCATTCATCTACCATAGAGCCACCATTAATCTACCATAGGGCTACCATTCATCTACCATTCATCCAACACTCATCTACCATCGAGCCACCATTCATCTACCCTAGAGCCACCATTCATCTACCATAGAGCCACCATTCATCTACCATAGAGCCAATACTCATCTACCATAGGGCTACCATTCATCTACCGTTCATCCACCACTCATCTACCATAGGGCTACCATTCATCTACCATAGAGCCACCATTCATCTACCATAGAGCCACCTTTCATCTACCATAGAGCCACCACTCATCTACCATAGGGCTAACATTCATCTACCATTCATCCACCACACATCTACCATTCATCTACCATACAGCCACCATTCACCTACCATAGAGCCACCATTCATCTACCATTCATCCACCACTCATCTACCATAGAGCCACCACTCATCTACCATAGAGCCACCATTCATCTATCATACGGCCACCATTCATTCACCACTCATCTACCATTCATCTACCATAGAGCCACCATTCATCTACCATAAAGCCACCATTCATCTACCATAGGGCCACCTTTCATCTACCATTCAGCCACCATTCATATACCATTCATTTACCATAGAGCCACCATTCATCTACCATAAAGCCACCATTCATCTACCATAGAGCCACCATTTATCTACCATAGAGCCACCATTCATCTACCATAGAGCCACCATTCATCTACCATAGAGCCACAATTCATCTACCATAGAGCTGTCATTAATCTACCATAGGGCTACCATTCATCTACCATTCATCCACCACTCATCTACCATAGAGCCACCATTCATCTACCATAGAGCCATAATTCATCTACCATAGAGCCACCATTCATCTACCATAGAGCCACCATTAATCTACCATAGAGCCACCATTCATCTACCATAGAGCAACCATTCATCTACCATAGAGCCACCATTCATCTACCATAGAGCCACCATTAATCTACCATAGGGCTACCATTCATCTACCATTCATCCACCACTCATCTACCATAGAGCCACCATTCATCTACCATAGAGCCACCATTCATCTACTATAGAGCCACCATTTATCTACCATAGAGCCACCATTCATTTACCATATAGCCACCATTCATCTACCATAGAGCCACCATTCATCTACCATAGAGCCACCATTCATCTATCATAGAGCCACCACTCATCTACCATTCATCCACCACTCATCTACCAAAGAGCCACCACTCATCTACCATAGAGCCACCATTCATCTATCATACGGCCACCATTCATTCACCACTCATCTACCATTCATCTACCATAGAGCCACCATTCATCTACCATAGAGCCACCATTCATCTACCATAGGGCCACCTTTCATCTACCATTCAGCCACCATTCATATACCATTCATTTACCATAGAGCCACCATTCATCTACCATAAAGCCACCATTCATCTACCATAGAGCCACCATTCATCTACCATAAAGCCACCATTCATCTACCATAGAGCCACCATTCATCTACCATAGAGCCACCATTAATCTACCATAGGGCTACCATTCATCTACCATTCATCCAACACTCATCTACCATCGAGCCACCATTCATCTACCCTAGAGCCACCATTCATCTACCATAGAGCCACCATTCATCTACCATAGAGCCAATACTCATCTACCATAGGGCTACCATTCATCTACCGTTCATCCACCACTCATCTACCATAGGGCTACCATTCATCTACCATAGAGCCACCATTCATCTACCATAGAGCCACCTTTCATCTACCATAGAGCCACCACTCATCTACCATAGGGCTAACATTCATCTACCATTCATCCACCACACATCTACCATTCATCTACCATACAGCCACCATTCACCTACCATAGAGCCACCATTCATCTACCATTCATCCACCACTCATCTACCATAGAGCCACCACTCATCTACCATAGAGCCACCATTCATCTATCATACGGCCACCATTCATTCACCACTCATCTACCATTCATCTACCATAGAGCCACCATTCATCTACCATAAAGCCACCATTCATCTACCATAGGGCCACCTTTCATCTACCATTCAGCCACCATTCATATACCATTCATTTACCATAGAGCCACCATTCATCTACCATAAAGCCACCATTCATCTACCATAGAGCCACCATTTATCTACCATAGAGCCACCATTCATCTACCATAGAGCCACCATTCATCTACCATAGAGCCACAATTCATCTACCATAGAGCCGTCATTAATCTACCATAGGGCTACCATTCATCTACCATTCATCCACCACTCATCTACCATAGAGCCACCATTCATCTACCATAGAGCCATAATTCATCTACCATAGAGCCACCATTCATCTACCATAGAGCCACCATTCATCTACCATAGAGCCACCATTCATCTACCATAGAGCAACCATTCATCTACCATAGAGCCACCATTCATCTACCATAGAGCCACCATTAATCTACCATAGGGCTACCATTCTTCTACCATTCATCCACCACTCATCTACCATAGAGCCACCATTCATCTACCATAGAGCCACCATTCATCTACCATAGAGCCACCATTCATCTACCATAGAGCCACCATTCATATACCATAGAGCCACCTTTCATCTACCATTCAGCCACCATTCATCTACCATTCATCTACCATAGAGCCACCATTCATCTACCATTAAGCCACCATTCATCTACCATAGAGCCACCATTTATCTACCATAGAGCTACCATTCATCTACCATAGAGCCACCATTCATCTACCATAGAGCCACCATTCATCTACCATAAGGCCACCATTAATCTACCATAGGGCTACCATTCATCTACCATTCATCCACCACTCATCTACCATAGAGCCACCATTCATCTACCATAGAGCCACCATTCATCTACCATAGAGCCACCATTCATCTACCATAGAGCCACTACTCATCTACCATAGGGCTAGCATTCATCTACCGTTCATCCACCACTCATCTACCATAGGGGTACCATTCATCTACCATAGAGCCACCATTCATCTACCATAGAGCCACCATTCATCTACCATAGAGCCACCACTCATCTACCATAGGGCTAACATTCATCTACCATTCATCCACCACACATCTACCATTCATCTACCATACAGCCACCATTCACCTACCATATAGCCACCATTCATCTACCATTCATCCACCACTCATCTACCATAGAGCCACCACTCATCTACCGTAGAGCCACCATTCATCTACCATAGAGCAACCATTCATCTACCATAGAGCCACCATTCATTCACCATTCATCTACCATTCATCTACCATAGAGCCACCATTCATCTACCATAGGGCCACCTTTCATCTACCATTCAGCCACCATTCATCTACCATTCATTTACCATAGAGCCATTATTCATCTACCATAAAGCCACCATTCATCTACCATAGAGCCATCATTTATCCACCATAGAGCCACCATTCATCTACCATAGAGCCACCATTCATCTACCATAGAGCCACCATTCATATACCATAGAGCCGCCATTAATCTACCATAGGGCTACCATTCATCTACCATTCATCCACAACTCATCTACCATAGAACCACCATTCATATACCATAGAGCCACCATTCATCTACCATAGAGCCACCACTCATCTACCATTCATCCACCACTCATCTACCAAAGAGCCACCACTCATCTACCATAGAGCCACCATTCATCTACCATAGAGCCACCATTCATCTACCATATAGCCACCATTCATCTACCATTGAGCCACCTTTCATCTACCATTCAGCCACCATTCATCTACCATTCATCTACCATAGAGCCACCATTCATCTACCATTAAGCCACCTTTCATCTACCATAGAGCCACTATTTATCTACCATAGAGCCACCATTCATCTACCATAGAGCCACCATTCATCTACCATAGAGCCACCATTCATCTACCATAGAGCCACCATTAATCTACCATAGGGCTACCATTCATCTACCATTCATCCACCATTCATCTACCATAGAGCCACCATTCATCTACCATAGAGCCACTACTCATCTACCATAGGGCTACCATTCATCTACCGTTCATCCACCACTCATCTACCATAGGGCTACCATTCATCTACCATAGAGCCACCATTCATCTCCCATAGAGCCACCATTCATCTACCATAGAACCACCACTCATCTACCATAGGGCTAACATTCATCTACCATTCATCCACCACACATCTACCATTCATCTACCATACAGCCACCATTCACCTACCATAGAGCCACCATTCATCTACCATAGAGCCACCTTTCATCTACCATAGAGCCACCTTTCATCTACCATTCAGCCACCATTCATCTACCATTCATCTACTATAGAGCCACCATTCATCTACCATAAAGCCACCATTCATCTACCATAGAGCCAACATTTATCTACCATAGAGCCACCATTCATCTACCATAGAGCCACCATCCATCTACCATAGAGCCAGCATTCATCTACCATAGAGCCACCATTAATCTACCATAGGGTTACCATTCATCTACCATTCATCCACCACTCATCTACCATAGAGCCACCATTCATCTACCATAGAGCCACCATTCATCTACCATAGAGCCACCATTCATCTACCATAGAGCCACTACTCATCTACCATAGGGCTACCATCCATCTACCGTTCATCTTCCACTCATCTACCATAGGGCTACCATTCATCTACCATAGAGCCACGATTCATCTACCATAGAGCCACCATTCATCTACCATAGAGCCACCACTCATCTACCATAGGGCTAACATTCATCTACCATTCATCCACCACACATCTACCATTCATCCACCACTCATCTACCATAGAGCCACCACTCATCTACCATAGTGCCACCATTCATCTAACATAGAGCCACCATTCATTCACCACTCATCTACCATTCATCTACCATAGAGCCACCACTCATCTACCATAGAGCCACCATTCATCTACCATAGGGCCACCTTTCATCTACCATAGAGCCACCATTCATCTACCATAGAGCCACCATTCATCTACCATAGAGCCACTACTCATCTACCATAGGGCTACCATCCATCTACCGTTCATCTTCCACTCATCTACCATAGGGCTACCATTCATCTACCATAGAGCCACGATTCATCTACCATAGAGCCACCACTCATCTACCATAGGGCTACCATTCATCTACCATAGAGCCACGATTCATCTACCATAGAGCCACCATTCATCTACCATTCATCCACCACTCATCTACCATAGAGCCACCACTCATCTACCATAGTGCCACCATTCATCTAACATAGAGCCACCATTCATTCACCACTCATCTACCATTCATCTACCATAGAGCCACCACTCATCTACCATAGAGCCACCATTCATCTACCATAGGGCCACCTTTCATCTACCATTCAGCCACCATTCATCTACCATTCATTTACCATAGAGCCACCATTCATCTACCATAAAGCCACCATTCATCTACCATAGAGCCACCATTTATCTACCATAGAGCCACCATTCATCTACCATAGAGCCACCATTCATCTACCATAGAGCCACCATTCATCTACCATAGAGCCGCCATTAATCTACCATAGGGCTACCATTCATCTACCATTCATCCACCACTCATCTACCATAGAGCCACCATTCATCTACCATAGAGCCATAATTCATCTACCATAGAGCCACCATTCATCTATCATAGAGCCACCATTCATCTACCATAGAGCCACCATTCATCTACCATAGAGCCACCATTCATCTACCATAGGGCCACCATTCATCTACCATAGAGCCACCATTAATCTACCATAGGGCTACCATTCATCTACCATTCAACCACCACTCATCTACCATAGAGCCACCATTCATCTACCATAGAGCCACCATTCATCTACCATAGAGCCACCATTTATCTACCATAGAGCCACCATTCATTTACCATATAGCCACCATTCATCTACCATAGAGCCACCATTCATCTAACATAGAGCCACCATTCATGTACCATAGAGCCACCACTCATCTACCATTCATCCACCACTCATCTACCAAAGAGCGACCACTCATCTACCATAGAGCCACCATTCATCTACCAAAGAGCCACCATTCTTCTACCATAGAGCCACCATTCATCTACCATAGAGCCACTTTTCATCTACCATTCAGCCACCATTCATCTACCATTCATCTACCATAGAGCCACCATTCATCTACCATTAAGCCACCATTCATCTACCATAGAGCCACCATTTATCTACCATAGAGCTACCATTCATCTACCATAGAGCCACCATTCATCTACCATAGAGCCACCATTCATCTACCATAGAGCCACCATTAATCTACCATAGGGCTACCATTCATCTACCATTCATCCACCACTCATCTACCATAGAGCCATCATTCATCTACCATAGAGCCACCATTCATCTACCATAGAGCCACCATTCATCTACCATAGGGCCACCTTTCATCTACCATTCAGCCACCATTCATATACCATTCATTTACCATAGAGCCACCATTCATCTACCATAAAGCCACCATTCATCTACCATAGAGCCACCATTTATCTACCATAGAGCCACCATTCATCTACCATAGAGCCACCATTCATCTACCATAGAGCCACCATTCATCTACCATAGAGCCACCATTAATCTACCAAAGGGCTACCATTCATCTACCATTCATCAACCACTCATCTACCATAGAGCCACCATTCATCTACCATAGAGCCACCATTCATCTACCATAGAGCCACCATTCATCTACCATAGAGCCACTACTCATCTACCATAGGGCTACCATTCATCTACCGTTCGTCCACCACTCATCTACCATAGGGGTACCATTCATCTACCATAGAGCCACCATTCATCTACCATAGAGCCACCATTCATCTACCATAGAGCCACCACTCATCTACCATAGGGCTAACATTCATCTACCATTCATCCACCACACATCTACCATTCATCTACCATACAGCCACCATTCACCTACCATATAGCCACCATTCATCTACCATTCATCCACCACTCATCTACCATAGAGCCACCACTCATCTACCATAGAGCCACCATTCATCTACCATAGAGCCACCATTCATCTACCATAGAGCCACCATTCATTCACCATTCATCTACCATAGAGCCACCATTCATCTACCATAGGGCCACCTTTCATCTACCATTCAGCCACCATTCATCTACCATTCATTTACCATAGAGCCATTATTCATCTACCATAAAGCCACCATTCATCTACCATAGAGCCACCATTTATCCACCATAGAGCCACCATTCATCTACCATAGAGCCACCATTCATCTACCATAGAGCCGCCATTAATCTACCATAGGGCTACCATTCATCTACCATTCATCCACCATTCATCTACCATAGAACCACCATTCATCTACCATAGAGCCACCATTCATCTACCATAGAGCCACCATTCATCTACCATAGAGCCACCTTTCATCTACCATTCAGCCACCATTCATCTACCATTCATCTACCATAGAGCCACCATTCATCTACCATTAAGCCACCTTTCATCTACCATAGAGCCACCATTTGTCTACCATAGAGCCACCATTCATCTACCATAGAGCCACCATTCATCTACCATAGAGCCACCATTCATCTACCATAGAGCCACCATTAATCTACCATAGGGCTACCATTCATCTACCATTCATCCACCATTCATCTACCATAGAGCCACCATTCATCTACCATAGAGCCACTACTCATCTACCATAGGGCTACCATTCATCTACCGTTCATCCACCACTCATCTACCATAGGGCTACCATTCATCTACCATAGAGCCACCATTCATCTACCATAGAGCCACCATTCATCTACCATAGAACCACCACTCATCTACCATAGGGCTAACATTCATCTACCATTCATCCACCACACATCTACCATTCATCTACCATAGAGCCACCATTCATCTACCATAGAGCCACCATTCATTCACCATTCATCTACCATTCATCTACCATAGAGCCACCATTCATCTACCATAGAGCCACCATTCATCTACCATAGAGCCACCATTCATCTACCATAGACCCACCATTCATCTACCATAGAGCCGCCATTAATCTACCATAGGGCTACCATTCATCTACCATTCATCCACAACTCATCTACCATAGAACCACCATTCATCTACCATAGAGCCACCATTCATCTACCATAGAGCCACCACTCATCTACCATTCATCCACCACTCATCTACCAAAGAGCCACCACTCATCTACCATAGAGCCACCATTCATCTACCATAGAGCCACCATTCATCTACCATAGAGCCACCATTCATCTACCATAGAGCCACCTTTCATCTACCATTCAGCCACCATTCATCTACCATTCATCTACCATAGAGCCACCATTCATCTACCATTAAGCCACCTTTCATCTACCATAGAGCCACTATTTATCTACCATAGAGCCACCATTCATCTACCATAGAGCCACCATTCATCTACCATAGAGCCACCATTCATCTACCATAGAGCCACCATTAATCTACCATAGGGCTACCATTCATCTACCATTCATCCACCATTCATCTACCATAGAGCCACCATTCATCTACCATAGAGCCACTACTCATCTACCATAGGGCTACCATTCATCTACCGTTCATCCACCACTCATCTACCATAGGGCTACCATTCATCTACCATAGAGCCACCATTCATCTCCCATAGAGCCACCATTCATCTACCATAGAACCACCACTCATCTACCATAGGGCTAACATTCATCTACCATTCATCCACCACACATCTACCATTCATCTACCATACAGCCACCATTCACCTACCATATAGCCACCATTCATCTACCATTCATCCACCACTCATCTACCATAGAGCCACCACTCATCTACCATAGAGCCACCATTCATCTACCATAGAGCCACCATTCATCTACCATAGAGCCACCATTCATTCACCATTCATCTACCATAGAGCCACCATTCATCTACCATAGGGCCACCTTTCATCTACCATTCAGCCACCATTCATCTACCATTCATTTACCATAGAGCCATTATTCATCTACCATAAAGCCACCATTCATCTACCATAGAGCCACCATTTATCCACCATAGAGCCACCATTCATCTACCATAGAGCCACCATTCATCTACCATAGAGCCGCCATTAATCTACCATAGGGCTACCATTCATCTACCATTCATCCACCATTCATCTACCATAGAACCACCATTCATCTACCATAGAGCCACCATTCATCTACCATAGAGCCACCATTCATCTACCATAGAGCCACCTTTCATCTACCATTCAGCCACCATTCATCTACCATTCATCTACCATAGAGCCACCATTCATCTACCATTAAGCCACCTTTCATCTACCATAGAGCCACCATTTGTCTACCATAGAGCCACCATTCATCTACCATAGAGCCACCATTCATCTACCATAGAGCCACCATTCATCTACCATAGAGCCACCATTAATCTACCATAGGGCTACCATTCATCTACCATTCATCCACCATTCATCTACCATAGAGCCACCATTCATCTACCATAGAGCCACTACTCATCTACCATAGGGCTACCATTCATCTACCGTTCATCCACCACTCATCTACCATAGGGCTACCATTCATCTACCATAGAGCCACCATTCATCTACCATAGAGCCACCATTCATCTACCATAGAACCACCACTCATCTACCATAGGGCTAACATTCATCTACCATTCATCCACCACACATCTACCATTCATCTACCATAGAGCCACCATTCATCTACCATAGAGCCACCATTCATTCACCATTCATCTACCATTCATCTACCATAGAGCCACCATTCATCTACCATAGAGCCACCATTCATCTACCATAGAGCCACCATTCATCTACCATAGAGCCACCATTCATCTACCATAGAGCCGCCATTAATCTACCATAGGGCTACCATTCATCTACCATTCATCCACAACTCATCTACCATAGAACCACCATTCATCTACCATAGAGCCACCATTCATCTACCATAGAGCCACCACTCATCTACCATTCATCCACCACTCATCTACCAAAGAGCCACCACTCATCTACCATAGAGCCACCATTCATCTACCATAGAGCCACCATTCATCTACCATAGACCCACCATTCATCTACCATAGAGACACCTTTCATCTACCATTCAGCCACCATTCATCTACCATTCATCTACCATAGAGCCACCATTCATCTACCATTAAGCCACCTTTCATCTACCATAGAGCCACTATTTATCTACCATAGAGCCACCATTCATCTACCATAGAGCCACCATTCATCTACCATAGAGCCACCATTCATCTACCATAGAGCCACCATTAATCTACCATAGGGCTACCATTCATCTACCATTCATCCACCATTCATCTACCATAGAGCCACCATTCATCTACCATAGAGCCACTACTCATCTACCATAGGGCTCCCATTCATCTACCGTTCATCCACCACTCATCTACCATAGGGCTACCATTCATCTACCATAGAGCCACCATTCATCTCCCATAGAGCCACCATTCATCTACCATAGAACCACCACTCATCTACCATAGGGCTAACATTCATCTACCATTCATCCACCACACATCTACCATTCATCTACCATACAGCCACCATTCACCTACCATAGAGCCACCATTCATCTACCATAGAGCCACCTTTCATCTACCATAGAGCCACCTTTCATCTACCATTCAGCCACCATTCATCTACCATTCATCTACCATAGAGCCACCATTCATCTACCATAAAGCCACCATTCATCTACCATAGAGCCAACATTTATCTACCATGGAGCCACCATTCATCTACCATAGAGCCACCATTCATCTACCATAGAGCCACCATTCATCTACCATAGAGCCACCATTAATCTACCATAGGGCTACCATTCATCTACCATTCATCCACCACTCATCTACCATAGAGCCACCATTCATCTACCATAGAGCCACCATTCATCTACCATAGAGCCACCATTCATCTACCATAGAGCCACTACTCATCTACCATAGGGCTACCATTCATCTACCGTTCATCTTCCACTCATCTACCATAGGGCTACCATTCATCTACCATAGAGCCATGATTCATCTACCATAGAGCCACCATTCATCTACCATAGAGCCACCACTCATCTACCATAGGGCTAACATTCATCTACCATTCATCCACCACACATCTACCATTCATCTACCATACAGCCACCATTCACCTACCATAGAGCCACCATTCATCTACCATTCATCCACCATTCATCTACCATTCATTTACCATAGAGCCACCATTCATCTACCATAAAGCCACCATTCATCTACCATAGAGCCACCATTTATCTACCATAGAGCCACCATTCATCTACCATAGAGCCACCATTCATCTACCATAGAGCCACCATTCATCTACCATAGAGCCGCCATTAATCTACCATAGGGCTACCATTCATCTACCATTCATCCACCAGTCATCTACCATAGAGCCACCATTTATCTACCATAGAGCCACCATTCATCTACCATAAAGCCACCATTCATCTACCATAGAGCCACCATTTATCTACCATAGAGCCACCATTCATCTACCATAGAGCCACCACTGGTCTACCATAGAGCCACCATTCATCTACCATAGAGCCGCCATTAATCTACCATAGGGCTACTATTTATCTACCATTCATCCACCATTCATCTACCATAGAGCCACCATTCATCTACCATAGAGCCACCATTCATCTACAATAGAGCCACCTTTCATCTACCATTCAGCCACCATTCATCTACCATTCATCTACCATAGAGCCACCATTCATCTACCATAAAGCCACCATTCATCTACCATAGAGCCACCATTTATCTACCATTAGCCACCATTCATCTACCATAGAGCCACCATTCATCTACCATAGAGCCACCATTCATCTACCATAGAGCCACCATTAATCTACCATAGGGTTATTATTCATCTACCATTCATCCACCACTCATCTACCATAGAGCCACCATTCATCTACCATAGAGCCACCATTCATCTACCATAGAGCCACCACTCATCTACCATTCATCCACCACTCATCTACCAAAGAGCCACCACTCATCTACCATAGAGCCACCATTCATCTACCATAGAGCCACCATTCATCTACCATAGAGCCACCATTCATCTACCATAGAGCCACCTTTCATCTACCATTCAGCCACCATTCATCTACCATTCATCTACCATAGAGCCACCATTCATCTACCATAAAGCCACCCATTCATCTACCATAGAGCCAACATTTATCTACCATAGAGCCACCGTTCATCTACCATAGAGCCACCATTCATCTACCATAGAGCCACCATTCATCTACCATAGAGCCACCATTAATCTACCATAGGGCTACCATTCATCTATCATAGAGCCACCACTCATCTACCATTCATCCACCACTCATCTACCAAAGAGCCACCACTCATCTACCATAGAGCCACCATTCATCTACAATAGAGCCACCATTCATCTACCATAGAGCCACCATTCATATACCATAGAGCCACCTTTCATCTACCATTCAGCCACCATTCATCTACCATTCATCTACCATAGAGCCACCATTCATCTACCATTAAGCCACCATTCATCTACCATAGAGCCACCATTTATCTACCATAGAGCTACCATTCATCTACCATAGAGCCACCATTCATCTACCATAGAGCCACCATTCATCTACCATAGAGCCACCATTAATCTACCATAGGGCTACCATTCATCTACCATTCATCCACCACTCATCTACCATAGAGCCACCATTCATCTACCATAGAGCCACCATTCATCTACCATAGAGCCACCATTCATCTACCATAGAGCCACCATTCATCTACCATAGAGCCACTACTCATCTACCATAGGGCTAGCATTCATCTACCGTTCATCCACCACTCATCTACCATAGGGGTACCATTCATCTACCATAGAGCCACCATTCATCTACCATAGAGCCACCATTCATCTACCATAGAGCCACCACTCATCTACCATAGGGCTAACATTCATCTAACATTCATCCACCACACATCTACCATTCATCTACCATACAGCCACCATTCACCTACCATATAGCCACCATTCATCTACCAATCATCCACCACTCATCTACCATAGAGCCACCACTCATCTACCATAGAGCCACCATTCATCTACCATACGGCCACCATTCATTCACCACTCATCTACTATTCATCTACCATAGAGCCACCATTCATCTACCATAGAGCCACCATTCATCTACCATAGGGCCACCTTTCATCTACCATTCAGCCACCATTCATATACCATTCATTTACCATAGAGCCACCATTCATCTACCATAAAGCCACCATTCATCTACCATAGAGCCACCATTTATCTACCATAGAGCCACCATTCATCTACCATAGAGCCACCATTCATCTACCATAGAGCTACCATTCATCTACCATAGGGCCACCTTTCATCTACCATTCAGCCACCATTCATCTACCATTCATTTACCATAGAGCCACCATTCATCTACCATAAAGCCACCATTCATCTACCATAGAGCCACCATTTATCTACCATAGAGCCACCATTCATCTACCATAGAGCCACCATTCATCTACCATAGAGCCACCATTCATCTACCATAGAGCCGCCATTAATCTACCATAGGGCTACCATTCATCTACCATTCATCCACCAGTCATCTACCATAGAGCCACCATTTATCTACCATAGAGCCACCATTCATCTACCATAGAGCCACCATTAATCTACCATAGGGCTACCATTCATCTACCATTCATCCACCATTCATCTACCATAGAGCCACCATTCATCTACCATAGAGCCACTACTCATCTACCCTAGGGCTCCCATTCATCTACCGTTCATCCACCACTCATCTACCATAGAGCCACCACTCATCTACCATAGGGCTAACATTCATCTACCATTCATCCACCACACATCTACCATTCATCTACCATACAGCCACCATTCACCTACCATAGAGCCACCATTCATCTACCATTCATCCACCATTCATCTACCATTCATTTACCATAGAGCCACCATTCATCTACCATAAAGCCACCATTCATCTACCATAGAGCCACCATTTATCTACCATAGAGCCACCATTCATCTACCATAGAGCCACCATTCATCTACCATAGAGCCACCATTCATCTACCATAGAGCCGCCATTAATCTACCATAGGGCTACCATTCATCTACCATTCATCCACCAGTCATCTACCATAGAGCCACCATTTATCTACCATAGAGCCACCATTCATCTACCATAAAGCCACCATTCATCTACCATAGAGCCACCATTTATCTACCATAGAGCCACCATTCATCTACCATAGAGCCACCTTTCATCTACCATTCAGCCACCATTCATCTACCATTCATCTACCATAGAGCCACCATTCATCTACCATTAAGCCACCATTCATCTACCATAGAGCCACCATTTATCTACCATAGAGCTACCATTCATCTACCATAGAGCCACCATTCATCTACCATAGAGCCACCATTCATCTACCATAGAGCCACCATTAATCTACCATAGGGCTACCATTCATCTACCATTCATCCACCACTCATCTACCATAGAGCCACCATTCATCTACCATAGAGCCACCATTCATCTACCATAGAGCCACCATTCATCTACCATAGAGCCACCATTCATCTACCATAGAGCCACTACTCATCTACCATAGGGCTAGCATTCATCTACCGTTCATCCACCACTCATCTACCATAGGGGTACCATTCATCTACCATAGAGCCACCATTCATCTACCATAGAGCCACCATTCATCTACCATAGAGCCACCACTCATCTACCATAGGGCTAACATTCATCTAACATTCATCCACCACACATCTACCATTCATCTACCATACAGCCACCATTCACCTACCATATAGCCACCATTCATCTACCATTCATCCACCACTCATCTACCATAGAGCCACCACTCATCTACCATAGAGCCACCATTCATCTACCATACGGCCACCATTCATTCACCACTCATCTACTATTCATCTACCATAGAGCCACCATTCATCTACCATAGAGCCACCATTCATCTACCATAGGGCCACCTTTCATCTACCATTCAGCCACCATTCATATACCATTCATTTACCATAGAGCCACCATTCATCTACCATAAAGCCACCATTCATCTACCATAGAGCCACCATTTATCTACCATAGAGCCACCATTCATCTACCATAGAGCCACCATTCATCTACCATAGAGCTACCATTCATCTACCATAGGGCCACCTTTCATCTACCATTCAGCCACCATTCATCTACCATTCATTTACCATAGAGCCACCATTCATCTACCATAAAGCCACCATTCATCTACCATAGAGCCACCATTTATCTACCATAGAGCCACCATTCATCTACCATAGAGCCACCATTCATCTACCATAGAGCCACCATTCATCTACCATAGAGCCGCCATTAATCTACCATAGGGCTACCATTCATCTACCATTCATCCACCAGTCATCTACCATAGAGCCACCATTTATCTACCATAGAGCCACCATTCATCTACCATAGAGCCACCATTAATCTACCATAGGGCTACCATTCATCTACCATTCATCCACCATTCATCTACCATAGAGCCACCATTCATCTACCATAGAGCCACTACTCATCTACCCTAGGGCTCCCATTCATCTACCGTTCATCCACCACTCATCTACCATAGAGCCACCACTCATCTACCATAGGGCTAACATTCATCTACCATTCATCCACCACACATCTACCATTCATCTACCATACAGCCACCATTCACCTACCATAGAGCCACCATTCATCTACCATTCATCCACCATTCATCTACCATTCATTTACCATAGAGCCACCATTCATCTACCATAAAGCCACCATTCATCTACCATAGAGCCACCATTTATCTACCATAGAGCCACCATTCATCTACCATAGAGCCACCATTCATCTACCATAGAGCCACCATTCATCTACCATAGAGCCGCCATTAATCTACCATAGGGCTACCATTCATCTACCATTCATCCACCAGTCATCTACCATAGAGCCACCATTTATCTACCATAGAGCCACCATTCATCTACCATAAAGCCACCATTCATCTACCATAGAGCCACCATTTATCTACCATAGAGCCACCATTCATCTACCATAGAGCCACCACTGGTCTACCATAGAGCCACCATTCATCTACCATAGAGCCGCCATTAATCTACCATAGGGCTACTATTTATCTACCATTCATCCACCATTCATCTACCATAGAGCCACCATTCATCTACCATAGAGCCACCATTCATCTACAATAGAGCCACCTTTCATCTACCATTCAGCCACCATTCATCTACCATTCATCTACCATAGAGCCACCATTCATCTACCATAAAGCCACCATTCATCTACCATAGAGCCACCATTTATCTACCATTAGCCACCATTCATCTACCATAGAGCCACCATTCATCTACCATAGAGCCACCATTCATCTACCATAGAGCCACCATTAATCTACCATAGGGTTATTATTCATCTACCATTCATCCACCACTCATCTACCATAGAGCCACCATTCATCTACCATAGAGCCACCATTCATCTACCATAGAGCCACCACTCATCTACCATTCATCCACCACTCATCTACCAAAGAGCCACCACTCATCTACCATAGAGCCACCATTCATCTACCATAGAGCCACCATTCATCTACCATAGAGCCACCATTCATCTACCATAGAGCCACCTTTCATCTACCATTCAGCCACCATTCATCTACCATTCATCTACCATAGAGCCACCATTCATCTACCATAAAGCCACCCATTCATCTACCATAGAGCCAACATTTATCTACCATAGAGCCACCGTTCATCTACCATAGAGCCACCATTCATCTACCATAGAGCCACCATTCATCTACCATAGAGCCACCATTAATCTACCATAGGGCTACCATTCATCTATCATAGAGCCACCACTCATCTACCATTCATCCACCACTCATCTACCAAAGAGCCACCACTCATCTACCATAGAGCCACCATTCATCTACAATAGAGCCACCATTCATCTACCATAGAGCCACCATTCATATACCATAGAGCCACCTTTCATCTACCATTCAGCCACCATTCATCTACCATTCATCTACCATAGAGCCACCATTCATCTACCATTAAGCCACCATTCATCTACCATAGAGCCACCATTTATCTACCATAGAGCTACCATTCATCTACCATAGAGCCACCATTCATCTACCATAGAGCCACCATTCATCTACCATAGAGCCACCATTAATCTACCATAGGGCTACCATTCATTTACCATTCATCCACCACTCATCTACCATAGAGCCACCATTCATCTACCATAGAGCCACCATTCATCTACCATAGAGCCACCATTCATCTACCATAGAGCCACCATTCATCTACCATAGAGCCACTACTCATCTACCATAGGGCTAGCATTCATCTACCGTTCATCCACCACTCATCTACCATAGGGGTACCATTCATCTACCATTCATCCACCAGTCATCTACCATAGAGCCACCATTCATCTACCATAGAGCCACCATTCATCTACCATAGAGCCGCCATTAATCTACCATAGGGCTACCATTCATCTACCATTCATCCACCAGTCATCTACCATAGAGCCACCATTTATCTACCATAGAGCCACCATTCATCTACCATAGAGCCACCATTAATCTACCATAGGGCTACCATTCATCTACCATTCATCCACCATTCATCTACCATAGAGCCACCATTCATCTACCATAGAGCCACTACTCATCTACCCTAGGGCTCCCATTCATCTACCGTTCATCCACCACTCATCTACCATAGAGCCACCACTCATCTACCATAGGGCTAACATTCATCTACCATTCATCCACCACACATCTACCATTCATCTACCATACAGCCACCATTCACCTACCATAGAGCCACCATTCATCTACCATTCATCCACCATTCATCTACCATTCATTTACCATAGAGCCACCATTCATCTACCATAAAGCCACCATTCATCTACCATAGAGCCACCATTTATCTACCATAGAGCCACCATTCATCTACCATAGAGCCACCATTCATCTACCATAGAGCCACCATTCATCTACCATAGAGCCGCCATTAATCTACCATAGGGCTACCATTCATCTACCATTCATCCACCAGTCATCTACCATAGAGCCACCATTTATCTACCATAGAGCCACCATTCATCTACCATAAAGCCACCATTCATCTACCATAGAGCCACCATTTATCTACCATAGAGCCACCATTCATCTACCATAGAGCCACCTTTCATCTACCATTCAGCCACCATTCATCTACCATTCATCTACCATAGAGCCACCATTCATCTACCATTAAGCCACCATTCATCTACCATAGAGCCACCATTTATCTACCATAGAGCTACCATTCATCTACCATAGAGCCACCATTCATCTACCATAGAGCCACCATTCATCTACCATAGAGCCACCATTAATCTACCATAGGGCTACCATTCATCTACCATTCATCCACCACTCATCTACCATAGAGCCACCATTCATCTACCATAGAGCCACCATTCATCTACCATAGAGCCACCATTCATCTACCATAGAGCCACCATTCATCTACCATAGAGCCACTACTCATCTACCATAGGGCTAGCATTCATCTACCGTTCATCCACCACTCATCTACCATAGGGGTACCATTCATCTACCATAGAGCCACCATTCATCTACCATAGAGCCACCATTCATCTACCATAGAGCCACCACTCATCTACCATAGGGCTAACATTCATCTAACATTCATCCACCACACATCTACCATTCATCTACCATACAGCCACCATTCACCTACCATATAGCCACCATTCATCTACCATTCATCCACCACTCATCTACCATAGAGCCACCACTCATCTACCATAGAGCCACCATTCATCTACCATACGGCCACCATTCATTCACCACTCATCTACTATTCATCTACCATAGAGCCACCATTCATCTACCATAGAGCCACCATTCATCTACCATAGGGCCACCTTTCATCTACCATTCAGCCACCATTCATATACCATTCATTTACCATAGAGCCACCATTCATCTACCATAAAGCCACCATTCATCTACCATAGAGCCACCATTTATCTACCATAGAGCCACCATTCATCTACCATAGAGCCACCATTCATCTACCATAGAGCTACCATTCATCTACCATAGGGCCACCTTTCATCTACCATTCAGCCACCATTCATCTACCATTCATTTACCATAGAGCCACCATTCATCTACCATAAAGCCACCATTCATCTACCATAGAGCCACCATTTATCTACCATAGAGCCACCATTCATCTACCATAGAGCCACCATTCATCTACCATAGAGCCACCATTCATCTACCATAGAGCCGCCATTAATCTACCATAGGGCTACCATTCATCTACCATTCATCCACCAGTCATCTACCATAGAGCCACCATTTATCTACCATAGAGCCACCATTCATCTACCATAGAGCCACCATTAATCTACCATAGGGCTACCATTCATCTACCATTCATCCACCATTCATCTACCATAGAGCCACCATTCATCTACCATAGAGCCACTACTCATCTACCCTAGGGCTCCCATTCATCTACCGTTCATCCACCACTCATCTACCATAGAGCCACCACTCATCTACCATAGGGCTAACATTCATCTACCATTCATCCACCACACATCTACCATTCATCTACCATACAGCCACCATTCACCTACCATAGAGCCACCATTCATCTACCATTCATCCACCATTCATCTACCATTCATTTACCATAGAGCCACCATTCATCTACCATAAAGCCACCATTCATCTACCATAGAGCCACCATTTATCTACCATAGAGCCACCATTCATCTACCATAGAGCCACCATTCATCTACCATAGAGCCACCATTCATCTACCATAGAGCCGCCATTAATCTACCATAGGGCTACCATTCATCTACCATTCATCCACCAGTCATCTACCATAGAGCCACCATTTATCTACCATAGAGCCACCATTCATCTACCATAAAGCCACCATTCATCTACCATAGAGCCACCATTTATCTACCATAGAGCCACCATTCATCTACCATAGAGCCACCACTGGTCTACCATAGAGCCACCATTCATCTACCATAGAGCCGCCATTAATCTACCATAGGGCTACTATTTATCTACCATTCATCCACCATTCATCTACCATAGAGCCACCATTCATCTACCATAGAGCCACCATTCATCTACAATAGAGCCACCTTTCATCTACCATTCAGCCACCATTCATCTACCATTCATCTACCATAGAGCCACCATTCATCTACCATAAAGCCACCATTCATCTACCATAGAGCCACCATTTATCTACCATTAGCCACCATTCATCTACCATAGAGCCACCATTCATCTACCATAGAGCCACCATTCATCTACCATAGAGCCACCATTAATCTACCATAGGGTTATTATTCATCTACCATTCATCCACCACTCATCTACCATAGAGCCACCATTCATCTACCATAGAGCCACCATTCATCTACCATAGAGCCACCACTCATCTACCATTCATCCACCACTCATCTACCAAAGAGCCACCACTCATCTACCATAGAGCCACCATTCATCTACCATAGAGCCACCATTCATCTACCATAGAGCCACCATTCATCTACCATAGAGCCACCTTTCATCTACCATTCAGCCACCATTCATCTACCATTCATCTACCATAGAGCCACCATTCATCTACCATAAAGCCACCCATTCATCTACCATAGAGCCAACATTTATCTACCATAGAGCCACCGTTCATCTACCATAGAGCCACCATTCATCTACCATAGAGCCACCATTCATCTACCATAGAGCCACCATTAATCTACCATAGGGCTACCATTCATCTATCATAGAGCCACCACTCATCTACCATTCATCCACCACTCATCTACCAAAGAGCCACCACTCATCTACCATAGAGCCACCATTCATCTACAATAGAGCCACCATTCATCTACCATAGAGCCACCATTCATCTACCATAGAGCCACCATTCATCTACCATAGAGCCACCACTCATCTACCATAGGGCTAACATTCATCTAACATTCATCCACCACACATCTACCATTCATCTACCATACAGCCACCATTCACCTACCATATAGCCACCATTCATCTACCATTCATCCACCACTCATCTACCATAGAGCCACCACTCATCTACCATAGAGCCACCATTCATCTACCATACGGCCACCATTCATTCACCACTCATCTACTATTCATCTACCATAGAGCCACCATTCATCTACCATAGAGCCACCATTCATCTACCATAGGGCCACCTTTCATCTACCATTCAGCCACCATTCATATACCATTCATTTACCATAGAGCCACCATTCATCTACCATAAAGCCACCATTCATCTACCATAGAGCCACCATTTATCTACCATAGAGCCACCATTCATCTACCATAGAGCCACCATTCATCTACCATAGAGCTACCATTCATCTACCATAGGGCCACCTTTCATCTACCATTCAGCCACCATTCATCTACCATTCATTTACCATAGAGCCACCATTCATCTACCATAAAGCCACCATTCATCTACCATAGAGCCACCATTTATCTACCATAGAGCCACCATTCATCTACCATAGAGCCACCATTCATCTACCATAGAGCCACCATTCATCTACCATAGAGCCGCCATTAATCTACCATAGGGCTACCATTCATCTACCATTCATCCACCAGTCATCTACCATAGAGCCACCATTTATCTACCATAGAGCCACCATTCATCTACCATAGAGCCACCATTAATCTACCATAGGGCTACCATTCATCTACCATTCATCCACCATTCATCTACCATAGAGCCACCATTCATCTACCATAGAGCCACTACTCATCTACCCTAGGGCTCCCATTCATCTACCGTTCATCCACCACTCATCTACCATAGAGCCACCACTCATCTACCATAGGGCTAACATTCATCTACCATTCATCCACCACACATCTACCATTCATCTACCATACAGCCACCATTCACCTACCATAGAGCCACCATTCATCTACCATTCATCCACCATTCATCTACCATTCATTTACCATAGAGCCACCATTCATCTACCATAAAGCCACCATTCATCTACCATAGAGCCACCATTTATCTACCATAGAGCCACCATTCATCTACCATAGAGCCACCATTCATCTACCATAGAGCCACCATTCATCTACCATAGAGCCGCCATTAATCTACCATAGGGCTACCATTCATCTACCATTCATCCACCAGTCATCTACCATAGAGCCACCATTTATCTACCATAGAGCCACCATTCATCTACCATAAAGCCACCATTCATCTACCATAGAGCCACCATTTATCTACCATAGAGCCACCATTCATCTACCATAGAGCCACCACTGGTCTACCATAGAGCCACCATTCATCTACCATAGAGCCGCCATTAATCTACCATAGGGCTACTATTTATCTACCATTCATCCACCATTCATCTACCATAGAGCCACCATTCATCTACCATAGAGCCACCATTCATCTACAATAGAGCCACCTTTCATCTACCATTCAGCCACCATTCATCTACCATTCATCTACCATAGAGCCACCATTCATCTACCATAAAGCCACCATTCATCTACCATAGAGCCACCATTTATCTACCATTAGCCACCATTCATCTACCATAGAGCCACCATTCATCTACCATAGAGCCACCATTCATCTACCATAGAGCCACCATTAATCTACCATAGGGTTATTATTCATCTACCATTCATCCACCACTCATCTACCATAGAGCCACCATTCATCTACCATAGAGCCACCATTCATCTACCATAGAGCCACCACTCATCTACCATTCATCCACCACTCATCTACCAAAGAGCCACCACTCATCTACCATAGAGCCACCATTCATCTACCATAGAGCCACCATTCATCTACCATAGAGCCACCATTCATCTACCATAGAGCCACCTTTCATCTACCATTCAGCCACCATTCATCTACCATTCATCTACCATAGAGCCACCATTCATCTACCATAAAGCCACCCATTCATCTACCATAGAGCCAACATTTATCTACCATAGAGCCACCGTTCATCTACCATAGAGCCACCATTCATCTACCATAGAGCCACCATTCATCTACCATAGAGCCACCATTAATCTACCATAGGGCTACCATTCATCTATCATAGAGCCACCACTCATCTACCATTCATCCACCACTCATCTACCAAAGAGCCACCACTCATCTACCATAGAGCCACCATTCATCTACAATAGAGCCACCATTCATCTACCATAGAGCCACCATTCATATACCATAGAGCCACCTTTCATCTACCATTCAGCCACCATTCATCTACCATTCATCTACCATAGAGCCACCATTCATCTACCATTAAGCCACCATTCATCTACCATAGAGCCACCATTTATCTACCATAGAGCTACCATTCATCTACCATAGAGCCACCATTCATCTACCATAGAGCCACCATTCATCTACCATAGAGCCACCATTAATCTACCATAGGGCTACCATTCATCTACCATTCATCCACCACTCATCTACCATAGAGCCACCATTCATCTACCATAGAGCCACCATTCATCTACCATAGAGCCACCATTCATCTACCATAGAGCCACCATTCATCTACCATAGAGCCACTACTCATCTACCATAGGGCTAGCATTCATCTACCGTTCATCCACCACTCATCTACCATAGGGGTACCATTCATCTACCATAGAGCCACCATTCATCTACCATAGAGCCACCATTCATCTACCATAGAGCCACCACTCATCTACCATAGGGCTAACATTCATCTAACATTCATCCACCACACATCTACCATTCATCTACCATACAGCCACCATTCACCTACCATATAGCCACCATTCATCTACCATTCATCCACCACTCATCTACCATAGAGCCACCACTCATCTACCATAGAGCCACCATTCATCTACCATACGGCCACCATTCATTCACCACTCATCTACTATTCATCTACCATAGAGCCACCATTCATCTACCATAGAGCCACCATTCATCTACCATAGGGCCACCTTTCATCTACCATTCAGCCACCATTCATATACCATTCATTTACCATAGAGCCACCATTCATCTACCATAAAGCCACCATTCATCTACCATAGAGCCACCATTTATCTACCATAGAGCCACCATTCATCTACCATAGAGCCACCATTCATCTACCATAGAGCTACCATTCATCTACCATAGGGCCACCTTTCATCTACCATTCAGCCACCATTCATCTACCATTCATTTACCATAGAGCCACCATTCATCTACCATAAAGCCACCATTCATCTACCATAGAGCCACCATTTATCTACCATAGAGCCACCATTCATCTACCATAGAGCCACCATTCATCTACCATAGAGCCACCATTCATCTACCATAGAGCCGCCATTAATCTACCATAGGGCTACCATTCATCTACCATTCATCCACCAGTCATCTACCATAGAGCCACCATTTATCTACCATAGAGCCACCATTCATCTACCATAGAGCCACCATTAATCTACCATAGGGCTACCATTCATCTACCATTCATCCACCATTCATCTACCATAGAGCCACCATTCATCTACCATAGAGCCACTACTCATCTACCATAGGGCTCCCATTCATCTACCGTTCATCCACCACTCATCTACCATAGGGCTACCATTCATCTACCATAGAGCCACCATTCATCTCCCATAGAGCCACCATTCATCTACCATAGAACCACCACTCATCTACCATAGGGCTAACATTCATCTACCATTCATCCACCACACATCTACCATTCATCTACCATACAGCCACCATTCACCTACCATAGAGCCACCATTCATCTACCATAGAGCCACCTTTCATCTACCATAGAGCCACCTTTCATCTACCATTCAGCCACCATTCATCTACCATTCATCTACCATAGAGCCACCATTCATCTACCATAAAGCCACCATTCATCTACCATAGAGCCAACATTTATCTACCATAGAGCCACCATTCATCTACCATAGAGCCACCATTCATCTACCATAGAGCCACCATTCATCTACCATAGAGCCACCATTAATCTACCATAGGGCTACCATTCATCTACCATTCATCCACCACTCATCTACCATAGAGCCACCATTCATCTACCATAGAGCCACCATTCATCTACCATAGAGCCACCATTCATCTACCATAGAGCCACTACTCATCTACCATAGGGCTACCATTCATCTACCGTTCATCTTCCACTCATCTACCATAGGGCTACCATTCATCTACCATAGAGCCATGATTCATCTACCATAGAGCCACCATTCATCTACCATAGAGCCACCACTCATCTACCATAGGGCTAACATTCATCTACCATTCATCCACCACACATCTACCATTCATCTACCATACAGCCACCATTCACCTACCATAGAGCCACCATTCATCTACCATTCATCCACCATTCATCTACCATTCATTTACCATAGAGCCACCATTCATCTACCATAAAGCCACCATTCATCTACCATAGAGCCACCATTTATCTACCATAGAGCCACCATTCATCTACCATAGAGCCACCATTCATCTACCATAGAGCCACCATTCATCTACCATAGAGCCGCCATTAATCTACCATAGGGCTACCATTCATCTACCATTCATCCACCAGTCATCTACCATAGAGCCACCATTTATCTACCATAGAGCCACCATTCATCTACCATAAAGCCACCATTCATCTACCATAGAGCCACCATTTATCTACCATAGAGCCACCATTCATCTACCATAGAGCCACCACTGGTCTACCATAGAGCCACCATTCATCTACCATAGAGCCGCCATTAATCTACCATAGGGCTACTATTTATCTACCATTCATCCACCATTCATCTACCATAGAGCCACCATTCATCTACCATAGAGCCACCATTCATCTACAATAGAGCCACCTTTCATCTACCATTCAGCCACCATTCATCTACCATTCATCTACCATAGAGCCACCATTCATCTACCATAAAGCCACCATTCATCTACCATAGAGCCACCATTTATCTACCATTAGCCACCATTCATCTACCATAGAGCCACCATTCATCTACCATAGAGCCACCATTCATCTACCATAGAGCCACCATTAATCTACCATAGGGTTATTATTCATCTACCATTCATCCACCACTCATCTACCATAGAGCCACCATTCATCTACCATAGAGCCACCATTCATCTACCATAGAGCCACCACTCATCTACCATTCATCCACCACTCATCTACCAAAGAGCCACCACTCATCTACCATAGAGCCACCATTCATCTACCATAGAGCCACCATTCATCTACCATAGAGCCACCATTCATCTACCATAGAGCCACCTTTCATCTACCATTCAGCCACCATTCATCTACCATTCATCTACCATAGAGCCACCATTCATCTACCATAAAGCCACCCATTCATCTACCATAGAGCCAACATTTATCTACCATAGAGCCACCGTTCATCTACCATAGAGCCACCATTCATCTACCATAGAGCCACCATTCATCTACCATAGAGCCACCATTAATCTACCATAGGGCTACCATTCATCTATCATAGAGCCACCACTCATCTACCATTCATCCACCACTCATCTACCAAAGAGCCACCACTCATCTACCATAGAGCCACCATTCATCTACCATAGAGCCACCATTCATCTACCATAGAGCCACCATTCATATACCATAGAGCCACCTTTCATCTACCATTCAGCCACCATTCATCTACCATTCATCTACCATAGAGCCACCATTCATCTACCATTAAGCCACCATTCATCTACCATAGAGCCACCATTTATCTACCATAGAGCTACCATTCATCTACCATAGAGCCACCATTCATCTACCATAGAGCCACCATTCATCTACCATAGAGCCACCATTAATCTACCATAGGGCTACCATTCATCTACCATTCATCCACCACTCATCTACCATAGAGCCACCATTCATCTACCATAGAGCCACCATTCATCTACCATAGAGCCACCATTCATCTACCATAGAGCCACCATTCATCTACCATAGAGCCACTACTCATCTACCATAGGGCTAGCATTCATCTACCGTTCATCCACCACTCATCTACCATAGGGGTACCATTCATCTACCATAGAGCCACCATTCATCTACCATAGAGCCACCATTCATCTACCATAGAGCCACCACTCATCTACCATAGGGCTAACATTCATTTAACATTCATCCACCACACATCTACCATTCATCTACCATACAGCCACCATTCACCTACCATATAGCCACCATTCATCTACCATTCATCCACCACTCATCTACCATAGAGCCACCACTCATCTACCATAGAGCCACCATTCATCTACCATACGGCCACCATTCATTCACCACTCATCTACTATTCATCTACCATAGAGCCACCATTCATCTACCATAGAGCCACCATTCATCTACCATAGGGCCACCTTTCATCTACCATTCAGCCACCATTCATATACCATTCATTTACCATAGAGCCACCATTCATCTACCATAAAGCCACCATTCATCTACCATAGAGCCACCATTTATCTACCATAGAGCCACCATTCATCTACCATAGAGCCACCATTCATCTACCATAGAGCTACCATTCATCTACCATAGGGCCACCTTTCATCTACCATTCAGCCACCATTCATCTACCATAGAGCCACTACTCATCTACCATAGGGCTACCATTCATCTACCGTTCATCTTCCACTCATCTACCATAGGGCTACCATTCATCTACCATAGAGCCATGATTCATCTACCATAGAGCCACCATTCATCTACCATAGAGCCACCACTCATCTACCATAGGGCTAACATTCATCTACCATTCATCCACCACACATCTACCATTCATCTACCATACAGCCACCATTCACCTACCATAGAGCCACCATTCATCTACCATTCATCCACCATTCATCTACCATTCATTTACCATAGAGCCACCATTCATCTACCATAAAGCCACCATTCATCTACCATAGAGCCACCATTTATCTACCATAGAGCCACCATTCATCTACCATAGAGCCACCATTCATCTACCATAGAGCCACCATTCATCTACCATAGAGCCGCCATTAATCTACCATAGGGCTACCATTCATCTACCATTCATCCACCAGTCATCTACCATAGAGCCACCATTTATCTACCATAGAGCCACCATTCATCTACCATAAAGCCACCATTCATCTACCATAGAGCCACCATTTATCTACCATAGAGCCACCATTCATCTACCATAGAGCCACCACTGGTCTACCATAGAGCCACCATTCATCTACCATAGAGCCGCCATTAATCTACCATAGGGCTACTATTTATCTACCATTCATCCACCATTCATCTACCATAGAGCCACCATTCATCTACCATAGAGCCACCATTCATCTACAATAGAGCCACCTTTCATCTACCATTCAGCCACCATTCATCTACCATTCATCTACCATAGAGCCACCATTCATCTACCATAAAGCCACCATTCATCTACCATAGAGCCACCATTTATCTACCATTAGCCACCATTCATCTACCATAGAGCCACCATTCATCTACCATAGAGCCACCATTCATCTACCATAGAGCCACCATTAATCTACCATAGGGTTATTATTCATCTACCATTCATCCACCACTCATCTACCATAGAGTCACCATTCATCTACCATAGAGCCACCATTCATCTACCATAGAGCCACCACTCATCTACCATTCATCCACCACTCATCTACCAAAGAGCCACCACTCATCTACCATAGAGCCACCATTCATCTACCATAGAGCCACCATTCATCTACCATAGAGCCACCATTCATCTACCATAGAGCCACCTTTCATCTACCATTCAGCCACCATTCATCTACCATTCATCTACCATAGAGCCACCATTCATCTACCATAAAGCCACCCATTCATCTACCATAGAGCCAACATTTATCTACCATAGAGCCACCGTTCATCTACCATAGAGCCACCATTCATCTACCATAGAGCCACCATTCATCTACCATAGAGCCACCATTAATCTACCATAGGGCTACCATTCATCTATCATAGAGCCACCACTCATCTACCATTCATCCACCACTCATCTACCAAAGAGCCACCACTCATCTACCATAGAGCCACCATTCATCTACCATAGAGCCACCATTCATCTACCATAGAGCCACCATTCATATACCATAGAGCCACCTTTCATCTACCATTCAGCCACCATTCATCTACCATTCATCTACCATAGAGCCACCATTCATCTACCATTAAGCCACCATTCATCTACCATAGAGCCACCATTTATCTACCATAGAGCTACCATTCATCTACCATAGAGCCACCATTCATCTACCATAGAGCCACCATTCATCTACCATAGAGCCACCATTAATCTACCATAGGGCTACCATTCATCTACCATTCATCCACCACTCATCTACCATAGAGCCACCATTCATCTACCATAGAGCCACCATTCATCTACCATAGAGCCACCATTCATCTACCATAGAGCCACCATTCATCTACCATAGAGCCACTACTCATCTACCATAGGGCTAGCATTCATCTACCGTTCATCCACCACTCATCTACCATAGGGGTACCATTCATCTACCATAGAGCCACCATTCATCTACCATAGAGCCACCATTCATCTACCATAGAGCCACCACTCATCTACCATAGGGCTAACATTCATCTAACATTCATCCACCACACATCTACCATTCATCTACCATACAGCCACCATTCACCTACCATATAGCCACCATTCATCTACCATTCATCCACCACTCATCTACCATAGAGCCACCACTCATCTACCATAGAGCCACCATTCATCTACCATACGGCCACCATTCATTCACCACTCATCTACTATTCATCTACCATAGAGCCACCATTCATCTACCATAGAGCCACCATTCATCTACCATAGGGCCACCTTTCATCTACCATTCAGCCACCATTCATATACCATTCATTTACCATAGAGCCACCATTCATCTACCATAAAGCCACCATTCATCTACCATAGAGCCACCATTTATCTACCATAGAGCCACCATTCATCTACCATAGAGCCACCATTCATCTACCATAGAGCTACCATTCATCTACCATAGGGCCACCTTTCATCTACCATTCAGCCACCATTCATCTACCATTCATTTACCATAGAGCCACCATTCATCTACCATAAAGCCACCATTCATCTACCATAGAGCCACCATTTATCTACCATAGAGCCACCATTCATCTACCATAGAGCCACCATTCATCTACCATAGAGCCACCATTCATCTACCATAGAGCCGCCATTAATCTACCATAGGGCTACCATTCATCTACCATTCATCCACCAGTCATCTACCATAGAGCCACCATTTATCTACCATAGAGCCACCATTCATCTACCATAAAGCCACCATTCATCTACCATAGAGCCACTATTTATCTACCATAGAGCCACCATTCATCTACCATAGAGCCACCACTGGTCTACCATAGAGCCACCATTCATCTACCATAGAGCCGCCATTAATCTACCATAGGGCTACTATTTATCTACCATTCATCCACCATTCATCTACCATAGAGCCACCATTCATCTACCATAGAGCCACCATTCATCTACAATAGAGCCACCTTTCATCTACCATTCAGCCACCATTCATCTACCATTCATCTACCATAGAGCCACCATTCATCTACCATAAAGCCACCATTCATCTACCATAGAGCCACCATTTATCTACCATTAGCCACCATTCATCTACCATAGAGCCACCATTCATCTACCATAGAGCCACCATTAATCTACCATAGGGTTATTATTCATCTACCATTCATCCACCACTCATCTACCATAGAGCCACCATTCATCTACCATAGAGCCACCATTCATCTACCATAGAGCCACCACTCATCTACCATTCATCCACCACTCATCTACCAAAGAGCCACCACTCATCTACCATAGAGCCACCATTCATCTACCATAGAGCCACCATTCATCTACCATAGAGCCACCATTCATCTACCATAGAGCCACCTTTCATCTACCATTCAGCCACCATTCATCTACCATTCATCTACCATAGAGCCACCATTCATCTACCATAAAGCCACCATTCATCTACCATAGAGCCAACATTTATCTACCATAGAGCCACCGTTCATCTACCATAGAGCCACCATTCATCTACCATAGAGCCACCATTCATCTACCATAGAGCCACCATTAATATACCATAGGGCTACCATTCATATACCATTCATCCAACACTCATCTACCATCGAGCCACCATTCATCTACCCTAGAGCCACCATTCATCTACCATAGAGCCACCATTCATCTACCATAGAGCCACTACTCATCTACCATAGGGCTACAATTCATCTACCGTTCATCCACCACTCATCTACCATAGGGCTACCATTCATCTACCATAGAGCCACCATTCATCTACCATAGAGCCACCTTTCATCTACCATAGAGCCACCACTCATCTTCCATAGGGCTAACATTCATCTACCATTCATCCACCACACATCTACCATTCATCTACCATACAGCCACCATTCACCTACCATGGAGCCACCATTCATCTACCATTCATCCACCACTCATCTACCATAGAGCCACCACTCATCTACCATAGAGCCACCATTCATCTATCATACGGCCACCATTCATTCACCACTCATCTACCATTCATCTACCATAGAGCCACCATTCATCTACCATAGAGCCACCATTCATCTACCATAGGGCCACCTTTCATCTACCATTCAGCCACCATTCATATACCATTCATTTACCATAGAGCCACCATTCATCTACCATAAAGCCACCATTCATCTACCATAGAGCCACCATTCATCTACCATAAAGCCACCATTCATCTACCATAGAGCCACCATTCATCTACCATAGAGCCACCATTAATCTACCATAGGGCTACCATTCATCTACCATTCATCCAACACTCATCTACCATCGAGCCACCATTCATCTACCCTAGAGCCACCATTCATCTACCATAGAGCCACCATTCATCTACCATAGAGCCAATACTCATCTACCATAGGGCTACCATTCATCTACCGTTCATCCACCACTCATCTACCATAGGGCTACCATTCATCTACCATAGAGCCACCATTCATCTACCATAGAGCCACCTTTCATCTACCATAGAGCCACCACTCATCTACCATAGGGCTAACATTCATCTACCATTCATCCTCCACACATCTACCATTCATCTACCATACAGCCACCATTCACCTACCATAGAGCCACCATTCATCTACCATTCATCCACCACTCATCTACCATAGAGCCACCACTCATCTACCATAGAGCCACCATTCATCTATCATACGGCCACCATTCATTCACCACTCATCTACCATTCATCTACCATAGAGCCACCATTCATCTACCATAAAGCCACCATTCATCTACCATAGGGCCACCTTTCATCTACCATTCAGCCACCATTCATATACCATTCATTTACCATAGAGCCACCATTCATCTACCATAAAGCCACCATTCATCTACCATAGAGCCACCATTTATCTACCATAGAGCCACCATTCATCTACCATAGAGCCACCATTCATCTACCATAGAGCCACAATTCATCTACCATAGAGCCGTCATTAATCTACCATAGGGCTACCATTCATCTACCATTCATCCACCACTCATCTACCATAGAGCCACCATTCATCTACCATAGAGCCACCATTCATCTACCATAAAGCCACCATTCATCTACCATAGAGCCAACATTTATCTACCATAGAGCCACCGTTCATCTACCATAGAGCCACCATTCATCTACCATAGAGCCACCATTCATCTACCATAGAGCCACCACTCATCTACCATAGAGCCACCATTCATCTACCATACGGCCACCATTCATTCACCACTCATCTACTATTCATCTACCATAGAGCCATCATTCATCTACCATAGAGCCACCATTCATCTACCATAGAGCCACCATTCATCTACCATAGGGCCACCTTTCATCTACCATTCAGCCACCATTCATATAACCATTCATTTACCATAGAGCCACCATTCATCTACCATAAAGCCACCATTCATCTACCATAGAGCCACCATTTATCTACCATAGAGCCACCATTCATCTACCATAGAGCCACCATTCATCTACCATAGAGCCACCATTCATCTACCATAGAGCCACCATTAATCTACCAAAGGGCTACCATTCATCTACCATTCATCAACCACTCATCTACCATAGAGCCACCATTCATCTACCATAGAGCCACCATTCATCTACCATAGAGCCACCATTCATCTACCATAGAGCCACTACTCATCTACCATAGGGCTACCATTCATCTACCGTTCGTCCACCACTCATCTACCATAGGGGTACCATTCATCTACCATAGAGCCACCATTCATCTACCATAGAGCCACCATTCATCTACCATAGAGCCACCACTCATCTACCATAGGGCTAACATTCATCTACCATTCATCCACCACACATCTACCATTCATCTACCATACAGCCACCATTCACCTACCATATAGCCACCATTCATCTACCATTCATCCACCACTCATCTACCATAGAGCCACCACTCATCTACCATAGAGCCACCATTCATCTACCATAGAGCCACCATTCATCTACCATAGAGCCACCATTCATTCACCATTCATCTACCATAGAGCCACCATTCATCTACCATAGGGCCACCTTTCATCTACCATTCAGCCACCATTCATCTACTATTCATTTACCATAGAGCCATTATTCATCTACCATAAAGCCACCATTCATCTACCATAGAGCCACCATTTATCCACCATAGAGCCACCATTCATCTACCATAGAGCCACCATTCATCTACCATAGAGCCGCCATTAATCTACCATAGGGCTACCATTCATCTACCATTCATCCACCATTCATCTACCATAGAACCACCATTCATCTACCATAGAGCCACCATTCATCTACCATAGAGCCACCATTCATCTACCATAGAGCCACCTTTCATCTACCATTCAGCCACCATTCATCTACCATTCATCTACCATAGAGCCACCATTCATCTACCATTAAGCCACCTTTCATCTACCATAGAGCCACCATTTGTCTACCATAGAGCCACCATTCATCTACCATAGAGCCACCATTCATCTACCATAGAGCCACCATTCATCTACCATAGAGCCACCATTAATCTACCATAGGGCTACCATTCATCTACCATTCATCCACCATTCATCTACCATAGAGCCACCATTCATCTACCATAGAGCCACTACTCATCTACCATAGGGCTACCATTCATCTACCGTTCATCCACCACTCATCTACCATAGGGCTACCATTCATCTACCATAGAGCCACCATTCATCTACCATAGAGCCACCATTCATCTACCATAGAACCACCACTCATCTACCATAGGGCTAACATTCATCTACCATTCATCCACCACACATCTACCATTCATCTACCATAGAGCCACCATTCATCTACCATAGAGCCACCATTCATTCACCATTCATCTACCATTCATCTACCATAGAGCCACCATTCATCTACCATAGAGCCACCATTCATCTACCATAGAGCCACCATTCATCTACCATAGAGCCACCATTCATCTACCATAGAGCCGCCATTAATCTACCATAGGGCTACCATTCATCTACCATTCATCCACAACTCATCTACCATAGAACCACCATTCATCTACCATAGAGCCACCATTCATCTACCATAGAGCCACCACTCATCTACCATTCATCCACCACTCATCTACCAAAGAGCCACCACTCATCTACCATAGAGCCACCATTCATCTACCATAGAGCCACCATTCATCTACCATAGAGCCACCATTCATCTACCATAGAGCCACCTTTCATCTACCATTCAGCCACCATTCATCTACCATTCATCTACCATAGAGCCACCATTCATCTACCATTAAGCCACCTTTCATCTACCATAGAGCCACTATTTATCTACCATAGAGCCACCATTCATCTACCATAGAGCCACCATTCATCTACCATAGAGCCACCATTCATCTACCATAGAGCCACCATTAATCTACCATAGGGCTACCATTCATCTACCATTCATCCACCATTCATCTACCATAGAGCCACCATTCATCTACCATAGAGCCACTACTCATCTACCATAGGGCTACCATTCATCTACCGTTCATCCACCACTCATCTACCATAGGGCTACCATTCATCTACCATAGAGCCACCATTCATCTCCCATAGAGCCACCATTCATCTACCATAGAACCACCACTCATCTACCATAGGGCTAACATTCATCTACCATTCATCCACCACACATCTACCATTCATCTACCATACAGCCACCATTCACCTACCATATAGCCACCATTCATCTACCATTCATCCACCACTCATCTACCATAGAGCCACCACTCATCTACCATAGAGCCACCATTCATCTACCATAGAGCCACCATTCATCTACCATAGAGCCACCATTCATTCACCATTCATCTACCATAGAGCCACCATTCATCTACCATAGGGCCACCTTTCATCTACCATTCAGCCACCATTCATCTACCATTCATTTACCATAGAGCCATTATTCATCTACCATAAAGCCACCATTCATCTACCATAGAGCCACCATTTATCCACCATAGAGCCACCATTCATCTACCATAGAGCCACCATTCATCTACCATAGAGCCGCCATTAATCTACCATAGGGCTACCATTCATCTACCATTCATCCACCATTCATCTACCATAGAACCACCATTCATCTACCATAGAGCCACCATTCATCTACCATAGAGCCACCATTCATCTACCATAGAGCCACCTTTCATCTACCATTCAGCCACCATTCATCTACCATTCATCTACCATAGAGCCACCATTCATCTACCATTAAGCCACCTTTCATCTACCATAGAGCCACCATTTGTCTACCATAGAGCCACCATTCATCTACCATAGAGCCACCATTCATCTACCATAGAGCCACCATTCATCTACCATAGAGCCACCATTAATCTACCATAGGGCTACCATTCATCTACCATTCATCCACCATTCATCTACCATAGAGCCACCATTCATCTACCATAGAGCCACTACTCATCTACCATAGGGCTACCATTCATCTACCGTTCATCCACCACTCATCTACCATAGGGCTACCATTCATCTACCATAGAGCCACCATTCATCTACCATAGAGCCACCATTCATCTACCATAGAACCACCACTCATCTACCATAGGGCTAACATTCATCTACCATTCATCCACCACACATCTACCATTCATCTACCATAGAGCCACCATTCATCTACCATAGAGCCACCATTCATTCACCATTCATCTACCATTCATCTACCATAGAGCCACCATTCATCTACCATAGAGCCACCATTCATCTACCATAGAGCCACCATTCATCTACCATAGAGCCACCATTCATCTACCATAGAGCCGCCATTAATCTACCATAGGGCTACCATTCATCTACCATTCATCCACAACTCATCTACCATAGAACCACCATTCATCTACCATAGAGCCACCATTCATCTACCATAGAGCCACCACTCATCTACCATTCATCCACCACTCATCTACCAAAGAGCCACCACTCATCTACCATAGAGCCACCATTCATCTACCATAGAGCCACCATTCATCTACCATAGAGCCACCATTCATCTACCATAGAGACACCTTTCATCTACCATTCAGCCACCATTCATCTACCATTCATCTACCATAGAGCCACCATTCATCTACCATTAAGCCACCTTTCATCTACCATAGAGCCACTATTTATCTACCATAGAGCCACCATTCATCTACCATAGAGCCACCATTCATCTACCATAGAGCCACCATTCATCTACCATAGAGCCACCATTAATCTACCATAGGGCTACCATTCATCTACCATTCATCCACCATTCATCTACCATAGAGCCACCATTCATCTACCATAGAGCCACTACTCATCTACCATAGGGCTCCCATTCATCTACCGTTCATCCACCACTCATCTACCATAGGGCTACCATTCATCTACCATAGAGCCACCATTCATCTCCCATAGAGCCACCATTCATCTACCATAGAACCACCACTCATCTACCATAGGGCTAACATTCATCTACCATTCATCCACCACACATCTACCATTCATCTACCATACAGCCACCATTCACCTACCATAGAGCCACCATTCATCTACCATAGAGCCACCTTTCATCTACCATAGAGCCACCTTTCATCTACCATTCAGCCACCATTCATCTACCATTCATCTACCATAGAGCCACCATTCATCTACCATAAAGCCACCATTCATCTACCATAGAGCCAACATTTATCTACCATAGAGCCACCATTCATCTACCATAGAGCCACCATTCATCTACCATAGAGCCACCATTCATCTACCATAGAGCCACCATTAATCTACCATAGGGCTACCATTCATCTACCATTCATCCACCACTCATCTACCATAGAGCCACCATTCATCTACCATAGAGCCACCATTCATCTACCATAGAGCCACCATTCATCTACCATAGAGCCACTACTCATCTACCATAGGGCTACCATTCATCTACCGTTCATCTTCCACTCATCTACCATAGGGCTACCATTCATCTACCATAGAGCCATGATTCATCTACCATAGAGCCACCATTCATCTACCATAGAGCCACCACTCATCTACCATAGGGCTAACATTCATCTACCATTCATCCACCACACATCTACCATTCATCTACCATACAGCCACCATTCACCTACCATAGAGCCACCATTCATCTACCATTCATCCACCATTCATCTACCATTCATTTACCATAGAGCCACCATTCATCTACCATAAAGCCACCATTCATCTACCATAGAGCCACCATTTATCTACCATAGAGCCACCATTCATCTACCATAGAGCCACCATTCATCTACCATAGAGCCACCATTCATCTACCATAGAGCCGCCATTAATCTACCATAGGGCTACCATTCATCTACCATTCATCCACCAGTCATCTACCATAGAGCCACCATTTATCTACCATAGAGCCACCATTCATCTACCATAAAGCCACCATTCATCTACCATAGAGCCACCATTTATCTACCATAGAGCCACCATTCATCTACCATAGAGCCACCACTGGTCTACCATAGAGCCACCATTCATCTACCATAGAGCCGCCATTAATCTACCATAGGGCTACTATTTATCTACCATTCATCCACCATTCATCTACCATAGAGCCACCATTCATCTACCATAGAGCCACCATTCATCTACAATAGAGCCACCTTTCATCTACCATTCAGCCACCATTCATCTACCATTCATCTACCATAGAGCCACCATTCATCTACCATAAAGCCACCATTCATCTACCATAGAGCCACCATTTATCTACCATTAGCCACCATTCATCTACCATAGAGCCACCATTCATCTACCATAGAGCCACCATTCATCTACCATAGAGCCACCATTAATCTACCATAGGGTTATTATTCATCTACCATTCATCCACCACTCATCTACCATAGAGCCACCATTCATCTACCATAGAGCCACCATTCATCTACCATAGAGCCACCACTCATCTACCATTCATCCACCACTCATCTACCAAAGAGCCACCACTCATCTACCATAGAGCCACCATTCATCTACCATAGAGCCACCATTCATCTACCATAGAGCCACCATTCATCTACCATAGAGCCACCTTTCATCTACCATTCAGCCACCATTCATCTACCATTCATCTACCATAGAGCCACCATTCATCTACCATAAAGCCACCCATTCATCTACCATAGAGCCAACATTTATCTACCATAGAGCCACCGTTCATCTACCATAGAGCCACCATTCATCTACCATAGAGCCACCATTCATCTACCATAGAGCCACCATTAATCTACCATAGGGCTACCATTCATCTATCATAGAGCCACCACTCATCTACCATTCATCCACCACTCATCTACCAAAGAGCCACCACTCATCTACCATAGAGCCACCATTCATCTACAATAGAGCCACCATTCATCTACCATAGAGCCACCATTCATATACCATAGAGCCACCTTTCATCTACCATTCAGCCACCATTCATCTACCATTCATCTACCATAGAGCCACCATTCATCTACCATTAAGCCACCATTCATCTACCATAGAGCCACCATTTATCTACCATAGAGCTACCATTCATCTACCATAGAGCCACCATTCATCTACCATAGAGCCACCATTCATCTACCATAGAGCCACCATTAATCTACCATAGGGCTACCATTCATCTACCATTCATCCACCACTCATCTACCATAGAGCCACCATTCATCTACCATAGAGCCACCATTCATCTACCATAGAGCCACCATTCATCTACCATAGAGCCACCATTCATCTACCATAGAGCCACTACTCATCTACCATAGGGCTAGCATTCATCTACCGTTCATCCACCACTCATCTACCATAGGGGTACAATTCATCTACCATAGAGCCACCATTCATCTACCATAGAGCCACCATTCATCTACCATAGAGCCACCACTCATCTACCATAGGGCTAACATTCATCTAACATTCATCCACCACACATCTACCATTCATCTACCATACAGCCACCATTCACCTACCATATAGCCACCATTCATCTACCATTCATCCACCACTCATCTACCATAGAGCCACCACTCATCTACCATAGAGCCACCATTCATCTACCATACGGCCACCATTCATTCACCACTCATCTACTATTCATCTACCATAGAGCCACCATTCATCTACCATAGAGCCACCATTCATCTACCATAGAGCCACCTTTCATCTACCATTCAGCCACCATTCATCTACCATTCATCTACCATAGAGCCACCATTCATCTACCATTAAGCCACCTTTCATCTACCATAGAGCCACCATTTGTCTACCATAGAGCCACCATTCATCTACCATAGAGCCACCATTCATCTACCATAGAGCCACCATTCATCTACCATAGAGCCACCATTAATCTACCATAGGGCTACCATTCATCTACCATTCATCCACCATTCATCTACCATAGAGCCACCATTCATCTACCATAGAGCCACTACTCATCTACCATAGGGCTACCATTCATCTACCGTTCATCCACCACTCATCTACCATAGGGCTACCATTCATCTACCATAGAGCCACCATTCATCTACCATAGAGCCACCATTCATCTACCATAGAACCACCACTCATCTACCATAGGGCTAACATTCATCTACCATTCATCCACCACACATCTACCATTCATCTACCATAGAGCCACCATTCATCTACCATAGAGCCACCATTCATTCACCATTCATCTACCATTCATCTACCATAGAGCCACCATTCATCTACCATAGAGCCACTACTCATCTACCATAGGGCTCCCATTCATCTACCGTTCATCCACCACTCATCTACCATAGGGCTACCATTCATCTACCATAGAGCCACCATTCATCTCCCATAGAGCCACCATTCATCTACCATAGAACCACCACTCATCTACCATAGGGCTAACATTCATCTACCATTCATCCACCACACATCTACCATTCATCTACCATACAGCCACCATTCACCTACCATAGAGCCACCATTCATCTACCATAGAGCCACCTTTCATCTACCATAGAGCCACCTTTCATCTACCATTCAGCCACCATTCATCTACCATTCATCTACCATAGAGCCACCATTCATCTACCATAAAGCCACCATTCATCTACCATAGAGCCAACATTTATCTACCATAGAGCCACCATTCATCTACCATAGAGCCACCATTCATCTACCATAGAGCCACCATTCATCTACCATAGAGCCACCATTAATCTACCATAGGGCTACCATTCATCTACCATTCATCCACCACTCATCTACCATAGAGCCACCATTCATCTACCATAGAGCCACCATTCATCTACCATAGAGCCACCATTCATCTACCATAGAGCCACTACTCATCTACCATAGGGCTACCATTCATCTACCGTTCATCTTCCACTCATCTACCATAGGGCTACCATTCATCTACCATAGAGCCATGATTCATCTACCATAGAGCCACCATTCATCTACCATAGAGCCACCACTCATCTACCATAGGGCTAACATTCATCTACCATTCATCCACCACACATCTACCATTCATCTACCATACAGCCACCATTCACCTACCATAGAGCCACCATTCATCTACCATTCATCCACCATTCATCTACCATTCATTTACCATAGAGCCACCATTCATCTACCATAAAGCCACCATTCATCTACCATAGAGCCACCATTTATCTACCATAGAGCCACCATTCATCTACCATAGAGCCACCATTCATCTACCATAGAGCCACCATTCATCTACCATAGAGCCGCCATTAATCTACCATAGGGCTACCATTCATCTACCATTCATCCACCAGTCATCTACCATAGAGCCACCATTTATCTACCATAGAGCCACCATTCATCTACCATAAAGCCACCATTCATCTACCATAGAGCCACCATTTATCTACCATAGAGCCACCATTCATCTACCATAGAGCCACCACTGGTCTACCATAGAGCCACCATTCATCTACCATAGAGCCGCCATTAATCTACCATAGGGCTACTATTTATCTACCATTCATCCACCATTCATCTACCATAGAGCCACCATTCATCTACCATAGAGCCACCATTCATCTACAATAGAGCCACCTTTCATCTACCATTCAGCCACCATTCATCTACCATTCATCTACCATAGAGCCACCATTCATCTACCATAAAGCCACCATTCATCTACCATAGAGCCACCATTTATCTACCATTAGCCACCATTCATCTACCATAGAGCCACCATTCATCTACCATAGAGCCACCATTCATCTACCATAGAGCCACCATTAATCTACCATAGGGTTATTATTCATCTACCATTCATCCACCACTCATCTACCATAGAGCCACCATTCATCTACCATAGAGCCACCATTCATCTACCATAGAGCCACCACTCATCTACCATTCATCCACCACTCATCTACCAAAGAGCCACCACTCATCTACCATAGAGCCACCATTCATCTACCATAGAGCCACCATTCATCTACCATAGAGCCACCATTCATCTACCATAGAGCCACCTTTCATCTACCATTCAGCCACCATTCATCTACCATTCATCTACCATAGAGCCACCATTCATCTACCATAAAGCCACCCATTCATCTACCATAGAGCCAACATTTATCTACCATAGAGCCACCGTTCATCTACCATAGAGCCACCATTCATCTACCATAGAGCCACCATTCATCTACCATAGAGCCACCATTAATCTACCATAGGGCTACCATTCATCTATCATAGAGCCACCACTCATCTACCATTCATCCACCACTCATCTACCAAAGAGCCACCACTCATCTACCATAGAGCCACCATTCATCTACCATAGAGCCACCATTCATCTACCATAGAGCCACCATTCATATACCATAGAGCCACCTTTCATCTACCATTCAGCCACCATTCATCTACCATTCATCTACCATAGAGCCACCATTCATCTACCATTAAGCCACCATTCATCTACCATAGAGCCACCATTTATCTACCATAGAGCTACCATTCATCTACCATAGAGCCACCATTCATCTACCATAGAGCCACCATTCATCTACCATAGAGCCACCATTAATCTACCATAGGGCTACCATTCATCTACCATTCATCCACCACTCATCTACCATAGAGCCACCATTCATCTACCATTCATCCACCACACATCTACCATTCATCTACCATACAGCCACCATTCACCTACCATAGAGCCACCATTCATCTACCATTCATCCACCATTCATCTACCATTCATTTACCATAGAGCCACCATTCATCTACCATAAAGCCACCATTCATCTACCATAGAGCCACCATTTATCTACCATAGAGCCACCATTCATCTACCATAGAGCCACCATTCATCTACCATAGAGCCACCATTCATCTACCATAGAGCCGCCATTAATCTACCATAGGGCTACCATTCATCTACCATTCATCCACCAGTCATCTACCATAGAGCCACCATTTATCTACCATAGAGCCACCATTCATCTACCATAAAGCCACCATTCATCTACCATAGAGCCACCATTTATCTACCATAGAGCCACCATTCATCTACCATAGAGCCACCACTGGTCTACCATAGAGCCACCATTCATCTACCATAGAGCCGCCATTAATCTACCATAGGGCTACTATTTATCTACCATTCATCCACCATTCATCTACCATAGAGCCACCATTCATCTACCATAGAGCCACCATTCATCTACAATAGAGCCACCTTTCATCTACCATTCAGCCACCATTCATCTACCATTCATCTACCATAGAGCCACCATTCATCTACCATAAAGCCACCATTCATCTACCATAGAGCCACCATTTATCTACCATTAGCCACCATTCATCTACCATAGAGCCACCATTCATCTACCATAGAGCCACCATTCATCTACCATAGAGCCACCATTAATCTACCATAGGGTTATTATTCATCTACCATTCATCCACCACTCATCTACCATAGAGCCACCATTCATCTACCATAGAGCCACCATTCATCTACCATAGAGCCACCACTCATCTACCATTCATCCACCACTCATCTACCAAAGAGCCACCACTCATCTACCATAGAGCCACCATTCATCTACCATAGAGCCACCATTCATCTACCATAGAGCCACCATTCATCTACCATAGAGCCACCTTTCATCTACCATTCAGCCACCATTCATCTACCATTCATCTACCATAGAGCCACCATTCATCTACCATAAAGCCACCCATTCATCTACCATAGAGCCAACATTTATCTACCATAGAGCCACCGTTCATCTACCATAGAGCCACCATTCATCTACCATAGAGCCACCATTCATCTACCATAGAGCCACCATTAATCTACCATAGGGCTACCATTCATCTATCATAGAGCCACCACTCATCTACCATTCATCCACCACTCATCTACCAAAGAGCCACCACTCATCTACCATAGAGCCACCATTCATCTACCATAGAGCCACCATTCATCTACCATAGAGCCACCATTCATATACCATAGAGCCACCTTTCATCTACCATTCAGCCACCATTCATCTACCATTCATCTACCATAGAGCCACCATTCATCTACCATTAAGCCACCATTCATCTACCATAGAGCCACCATTTATCTACCATAGAGCTACCATTCATCTACCATAGAGCCACCATTCATCTACCATAGAGCCACCATTCATCTACCATAGAGCCACCATTAATCTACCATAGGGCTACCATTCATCTACCATTCATCCACCACTCATCTACCATAGAGCCACCATTCATCTACCATAGAGCCACCATTCATCTACCATAGAGCCACCATTCATCTACCATAGAGCCACCATTCATCTACCATAGAGCCACTACTCATCTACCATAGGGCTAGCATTCATCTACCGTTCATCCACCACTCATCTACCATAGGGGTACCATTCATCTACCATAGAGCCACCATTCATCTACCATAGAGCCACCATTCATCTACCATAGAGCCACCACTCATCTACCATAGGGCTAACATTCATCTAACATTCATCCACCACACATCTACCATTCATCTACCATACAGCCACCATTCACCTACCATATAGCCACCATTCATCTACCATTCATCCACCACTCATCTACCATAGAGCCACCACTCATCTACCATAGAGCCACCATTCATCTACCATACGGCCACCATTCATTCACCACTCATCTACTATTCATCTACCATAGAGCCACCATTCATCTACCATAGAGCCACCATTCATCTACCATAGGGCCACCTTTCATCTACCATTCAGCCACCATTCATATACCATTCATTTACCATAGAGCCACCATTCATCTACCATAAAGCCACCATTCATCTACCATAGAGCCACCATTTATCTACCATAGAGCCACCATTCATCTACCATAGAGCCACCATTCATCTACCATAGAGCTACCATTCATCTACCATAGGGCCACCTTTCATCTACCATTCAGCCACCATTCATCTACCATTCATTTACCATAGAGCCACCATTCATCTACCATAAAGCCACCATTCATCTACCATAGAGCCACCATTTATCTACCATAGAGCCACCATTCATCTACCATAGAGCCACCATTCATCTACCATAGAGCCACCATTCATCTACCATAGAGCCGCCATTAATCTACCATATGGCTACCATTCATCTACCATTCATCCACCAGTCATCTACCATAGAGCCACCATTTATCTACCATAGAGCCACCATTCATCTACCATAAAGCCACCATTCATCTACCATAGAGCCACCATTTATCTACCATAGAGCCACCATTCATCTACCATAGAGCCACCACTGGTCTACCATAGAGCCACCATTCATCTACCATAGAGCCGCCATTAATCTACCATAGGGCTACTATTTATCTACCATTCATCCACCATTCATCTACCATAGAGCCACCATTCATCTACCATAGAGCCACCATTCATCTACAATAGAGCCACCTTTCATCTACCATTCAGCCACCATTCATCTACCATTCATCTACCATAGAGCCACCATTCATCTACCATAAAGCCACCATTCATCTACCATAGAGCCACCATTTATCTACCATTAGCCACCATTCATCTACCATAGAGCCACCATTCATCTACCATAGAGCCACCATTCATCTACCATAGAGCCACCATTAATCTACCATAGGGTTATTATTCATCTACCATTCATCCACCACTCATCTACCATAGAGCCACCATTCATCTACCATAGAGCCACCATTCATCTACCATAGAGCCACCACTCATCTACCATTCATCCACCACTCATCTACCAAAGAGCCACCACTCATCTACCATAGAGCCACCATTCATCTACCATAGAGCCACCATTCATCTACCATAGAGCCACCATTCATCTACCATAGAGCCACCTTTCATCTACCATTCAGCCACCATTCATCTACCATTCATCTACCATAGAGCCACCATTCATCTACCATAAAGCCACCATTCATCTACCATAGAGCCAACATTTATCTACCATAGAGCCACCGTTCATCTACCATAGAGCCACCATTCATCTACCATAGAGCCACCATTCATCTACCATAGAGCCACCATTAATATACCATAGGGCTACCATTCATATACCATTCATCCAACACTCATCTACCATCGAGCCACCATTCATCTACCCTAGAGCCACCATTCATCTACCATAGAGCCACCATTCATCTACCATAGAGCCACTACTCATCTACCATAGGGCTACCATTCATCTACCGTTCATCCACCACTCATCTACCATAGGGCTACCATTCATCTACCATAGAGCCACCATTCATCTACCATAGAGCCACCTTTCATCTACCATAGAGCCACCACTCATCTTCCATAGGGCTAACATTCATCTACCATTCATCCACCACACATCTACCATTCATCTACCATACAGCCACCATTCACCTACCATGGAGCCACCATTCATCTACCATTCATCCACCACTCATCTACCATAGAGCCACCACTCATCTACCATAGAGCCACCATTCATCTATCATACGGCCACCATTCATTCACCACTCATCTACCATTCATCTACCATAGAGCCACCATTCATCTACCATAGAGCCACCATTCATCTACCATAGGGCCACCTTTCATCTACCATTCAGCCACCATTCATATACCATTCATTTACCATAGAGCCACCATTCATCTACCATAAAGCCACCATTCATCTACCATAGAGCCACCATTCATCTACCATAAAGCCACCATTCATCTACCATAGAGCCACCATTCATCTACCATAGAGCCACCATTAATCTACCATAGGGCTACCATTCATCTACCATTCATCCAACACTCATCTACCATCGAGCCACCATTCATCTACCCTAGAGCCACCATTCATCTACCATAGAGCCACCATTCATCTACCATAGAGCCAATACTCATCTACCATAGGGCTACCATTCATCTACCGTTCATCCACCACTCATCTACCATAGGGCTACCATTCATCTACCATAGAGCCACCATTCATCTACCATAGAGCCACCTTTCATCTACCATAGAGCCACCACTCATCTACCATAGGGCTAACATTCATCTACCATTCATCCTCCACACATCTACCATTCATCTACCATACAGCCACCATTCACCTACCATAGAGCCACCATTCATCTACCATTCATCCACCACTCATCTACCATAGAGCCACCACTCATCTACCATAGAGCCACCATTCATCTATCATACGGCCACCATTCATTCACCACTCATCTACCATTCATCTACCATAGAGCCACCATTCATCTACCATAAAGCCACCATTCATCTACCATAGGGCCACCTTTCATCTACCATTCAGCCACCATTCATATACCATTCATTTACCATAGAGCCACCATTCATCTACCATAAAGCCACCATTCATCTACCATAGAGCCACCATTTATCTACCATAGAGCCACCATTCATCTACCATAGAGCCACCATTCATCTACCATAGAGCCACAATTCATCTACCATAGAGCCGTCATTAATCTACCATAGGGCTACCATTCATCTACCATTCATCCACCACTCATCTACCATAGAGCCACCATTCATCTACCATAGAGCCACCATTCATCTACCATAAAGCCACCATTCATCTACCATAGAGCCAACATTTATCTACCATAGAGCCACCGTTCATCTACCATAGAGCCACCATTCATCTACCATAGAGCCACCATTCATCTACCATAGAGCCACCACTCATCTACCATAGAGCCACCATTCATCTACCATACGGCCACCATTCATTCACCACTCATCTACTATTCATCTACCATAGAGCCACCATTCATCTACCATAGAGCCACCATTCATCTACCATAGGGCCACCTTTCATCTACCATTCAGCCACCATTCATATACCATTCATTTACCATAGAGCCACCATTCATCTACCATAAAGCCACCATTCATCTACCATAGAGCCACCATTTATCTACCATAGAGCCACCATTCATCTACCATAGAGCCACCATTCATCTACCATAGAGCCACCATTCATCTACCATAGAGCCGCCATTAATCTACCATAGGGCTACCATTCATCTACCATTCATCCACCAGTCATCTACCATAGAGCCACCATTTATCTACCATAGAGCCACCATTCATCTACCATAAAGCCACCATTCATCTACCATAGAGCCACCATTTATCTACCATAGAGCCACCATTCATCTACCATAGAGCCACCACTGGTCTACCATAGAGCCACCATTCATCTACCATAGAGCCGCCATTAATCTACCATAGGGCTACTATTTATCTACCATTCATCCACCATTCATCTACCATAGAGCCACCATTCATCTACCATAGAGCCACCATTCATCTACAATAGAGCCACCTTTCATCTACCATTCAGCCACCATTCATCTACCATTCATCTACCATAGCGCCACCATTCATCTACCATAAAGCCACCATTCATCTACCATAGAGCCACCATTTATCTACCATTAGCCACCATTCATCTACCATAGAGCCACCATTCATCTACCATAGAGCCACCATTCATCTACCATAGAGCCACCATTAATCTACCATAGGGTTATTATTCATCTACCATTCATCCACCACTCATCTACCATAGAGCCACCATTCATCTACCATAGAGCCACCATTCATCTACCATAGAGCCACCACTCATCTACCATTCATCCACCACTCATCTACCAAAGAGCCACCACTCATCTACCATAGAGCCACCATTCATCTACCATAGAGCCACCATTCATCTACCATAGAGCCACCATTCATCTACCATAGAGCCACCTTTCATCTACCATTCAGCCACCATTCATCTACCATTCATCTACCATAGAGCCACCATTCATCTACCATAAAGCCACCATTCATCTACCATAGAGCCAACATTTATCTACAATAGAGCCACCGTTCATCTACCATAGAGCCACCATTCATCTACCATAGAGCCACCATTCATCTACCATAGAGCCACCATTAATCTACCATAGGGCTACCATTCATCTACCATTCATCCAACACTCATCTACCATCGAGCCACCATTCATCTACCCTAGAGCCACCATTCATCTACCATAGAGCCACCATTCATCTACCATAGAGCCACTACTCATCTACCATAGGGCTACCATTCATCTACCGTTCATCCACCACTCATTTACCATAGGGCTACCATTCATCTACCATAGAGCCACCATTCATCTACCATAGAGCCACCTTTCATCTACCATAGAGCCACCACTCATCTTCCATAGGGCTAACATTCATCTACCATTCATCCACCACACATCTACCATTCATCTACCATACAGCCACCATTCACCTACCATAGAGCCACCATTCACCTACCATTCATCCACCACTCATCTACCATAGAGCCACCACTCATCTACCATAGAGCCACCATTCATCTATCATACGGCCACCATTCATTCACCACTCATCTACCATTCATCTACCATAGAGCCACCATTCATCTACCATAGAGCCACCATTCATCTACCATAGGGCCACCTTTCATCTACCATTCAGCCACCATTCATATACCATTCATTTACCATAGAGCCACCATTCATCTACCATAAAGCCACCATTCATCTACCATAGAGCCACCATTCATCTACCATAAAGCCACCATTCATCTACCATAGAGCCACCATTCATCTACCATAGAGCCACCATTAATCTACCATAGGGCTACCATTCATCTACCATTCATCCAACACTCATCTACCATCGAGCCACCATTCATCTACCCTAGAGCCACCATTCATCTACCATAGAGCCACCATTCATCTACCATAGAGCCAATACTCATCTACCATAGGGCTACCATTCATCTACCGTTCATCCACCACTCATCTACCATAGGGCTACCATTCATCTACCATAGAGCCACCATTCATCTACCATAGAGCCACCTTTCATCTACCATAGAGCCACCACTCATCTACCATAGGGCTAACATTCATCTACCATTCATCCACCACACATCTACCATTCATCTACCATACAGCCACCATTCACCTACCATAGAGCCACCATTCATCTACCATTCATCCACCACTCATCTACCATAGAGCCACCACTCATCTACCATAGAGCCACCATTCATCTATCATACGGCCACCATTCATTCACCACTCATCTACCATTCATCTACCATAGAGCCACCATTCATCTACCATAAAGCCACCATTCATCTACCATAGGGCCACCTTTCATCTACCATTCAGCCACCATTCATATACCATTCATTTACCATAGAGCCACCATTCATCTACCATAAAGCCACCATTCATCTACCATAGAGCCACCATTTATCTACCATAGAGCCACCATTCACCTACCATAGAGCCACCATTCATCTACCATAGAGCCACAATTCATCTACCATAGAGCCGTCATTAATCTACCATAGGGCTACCATTCATCTACCATTCATCCACCACTCATCTACCATAGAGCCACCATTCATCTACCATAGAGCCACCATTCATCTACCATAAAGCCACCATTCATCTACCATAGAGCCAACATTTATCTACCATAGAGCCACCGTTCATCTACCATAGAGCCACCATTCATCTACCATAGAGCCACCATTCATCTACCATAGAGCCACCATTAATCTACCATAGGGCTACCATTCATCTACCATTCATCCAACACTCATCTACCATCGAGCCACCATTCATCTACCCTAGAGCCACCATTCATCTACCATAGAGCCACCATTCATCTACCATAGAGCCACTACTCATCTACCATAGGGCTACCATTCATCTACCGTTCATCCACCACTCATCTACCATAGGGCTACCATTCATCTACCATAGAGCCACCATTCATCTACCATAGAGCCACCTTTCATCTACCATAAAGCCACCACTCATCTTCCATAGGGCTAACATTCATCTACCATTCATCCACCACACATCTACCATTCATCTACCATACAGCCACCATTCACCTACCATAGAGCCACCATTCATCTACCATTCATCCACCACTCATCTACCATAGAGCCACCACTCATCTACCATAGAGCCACCATTCATCTATCATACGGCCACCATTCATTCACCACTCATCTACCATTCATCTACCATAGAGCCACCATTCATCTACCATAGAGCCACCATTCATCTACCATAGGGCCACCTTTCATCTACCATTCAGCCACCATTCATATACCATTCATTTACCATAGAGCCACCATTCATCTACCATAAAGCCACCATTCATCTACCATAGAGCCACCATTCATCTACCATAAAGCCACCATTCATCTACCATAGAGCCACCATTCATCTACCATAGAGCCACCATTAATCTACCATAGGGCTACCATTCATCTACCATTCATCCAACACTCATCTACCATCGAGCCACCATTCATCTACCCTAGAGCCACCATTCATCTACCATAGAGCCACCATTCATCTACCATAGAGCCAATACTCATCTACCATAGGGCTACCATTCATCTACCGTTCATCCACCACTCATCTACCATAGGGCTACCATTCATCTACCATAGAGCCACCATTCATCTACCATAGAGCCACCTTTCATCTACCATAGAGCCACCACTCATCTACCATAGGGCTAACATTCATCTACCATTCATCCACCACACATCTACCATTCATCTACCATACAGCCACCATTCACCTACCATAGAGCCACCATTCATCTACCCTTCATCCACCACTCATCTACCCTAGAGCCACCACTCATCTACCATAGAGCCACCATTCATCTATCATACGGCCACCATTCATTCACCACTCATCTACCATTCATCTACCATAGAGCCACCATTCATCTACCATAAAGCCACCATTCATCTACCATAGGGCCACCTTTCATCTACCATTCAGCCACCATTCATATACCATTCATTTACCATAGAGCCACCATTCATCTACCATAAATCTACCATTCATCTACCATACAGCCACCATTCACCTACCATAGAGCAACCATTCATCTACCATTCATCCACCACTCATCTACCATAGAGCCACCACTCATCTACCATAGAGCCACCATTCATCTATCATACGGCCACCATTCATTCACCACTCATCTACCATTCATCTACCATAGAGCCACCATTCATCTACCATAGAGCCACCATTCATCTACCATAGGGCCACCTTTCATCTACCATTCAGCCACCATTCATATACCATTCATTTACCATAGAGCCACCATTCATCTACCATAAAGCCACCATTCATCTACCATAGAGCCACCATTCATCTACCATAAAGCCACCATTCATCTACCATAGAGCCACCATTCATCTACCATAGAGCCACCATTAATCTACCATAGGGCTACCATTCATCTACCATTCATCCAACACTCATCTACCATCGAGCCACCATTCATCTACCCTAGAGCCACCATTCATCTACCATAGAGCCACCATTCATCTACCATAGAGCCAATACTCATCTACCATAGGGCTACCATTCATCTACCGTTCATCCACCACTCATCTACCATAGGGCTACCATTCATCTACCATAGAGCCACCATTCATCTACCATAGAGCCACCTTTCATCTACCATAGAGCCACCACTCATCTACCATAGGGCTAACATTCATCTACCATTCATCCACCACACATCTACCATTCATCTACCATACAGCCACCATTCACCTACCATAGAGCCACCATTCATCTACCATTCATCCACCACTCATCTACCATAGAGCCACCACTCATCTACCATAGAGCCACCATTCATCTATCATACGGCCACCATTCATTCACCACTCATCTACCATTCATCTACCATAGAGCCACCATTCATCTACCATAAAGCCACCATTCATCTACCATAGGGCCACCTTTCATCTACCATTCAGCCACCATTCATATACCATTCATTTACCATAGAGCCACCATTCATCTACCATAAAGCCACCATTCATCTACCATAGAGCCACCATTTATCTACCATAGAGCCACCATTCACCTACCATAGAGCCACCATTCATCTACCATAGAGCCACAATTCATCTACCATAGAGCCGTCATTAATCTACCATAGGGCTACCATTCATCTACCATTCATCCACCACTCATCTACCATAGAGCCACCATTCATCTACCATAGAGCCACCATTCATCTACCATAAAGCCACCATTCATCTACCATAGAGCCAACATTTATCTACCATAGAGCCACCGTTCATCTACCATAGAGCCACCATTCATCTACCATAGAGCCACCATTCATCTACCATAGAGCCACCATTAATCTACCATAGGGCTACCATTCATCTACCATTCATCCAACACTCATCTACCATCGAGCCACCATTCATCTACCCTAGAGCCACCATTCATCTACCATAGAGCCACCATTCATCTACCATAGAGCCACTACTCATCTACCATAGGGCTACCATTCATCTACCGTTCATCCACCACTCATCTACCATAGGGCTACCATTCATCTACCATAGAGCCACCATTCATCTACCATAGAGCCACCTTTCATCTACCATAAAGCCACCACTCATCTTCCATAGGGCTAACATTCATCTACCATTCATCCACCACACATCTACCATTCATCTACCATACAGCCACCATTCACCTACCATAGAGCCACCATTCATCTACCATTCATCCACCACTCATCTACCATAGAGCCACCACTCATCTACCATAGAGCCACCATTCATCTATCATACGGCCACCATTCATTCACCACTCATCTACCATTCATCTACCATAGAGCCACCATTCATCTACCATAGAGCCACCATTCATCTACCATAGGGCCACCTTTCATCTACCATTCAGCCACCATTCATATACCATTCATTTACCATAGAGCCACCATTCATCTACCATAAAGCCACCATTCATCTACCATAGAGCCACCATTCATCTACCATAAAGCCACCATTCATCTACCATAGAGCCACCATTCATCTACCATAGAGCCACCATTAATCTACCATAGGGCTACCATTCATCTACCATTCATCCAACACTCATCTACCATCGAGCCACCATTCATCTACCCTAGAGCCACCATTCATCTACCATAGAGCCACCATTCATCTACCATAGAGCCAATACTCATCTACCATAGGGCTACCATTCATCTACCGTTCATCCACCACTCATCTACCATAGGGCTACCATTCATCTACCATAGAGCCACCATTCATCTACCATAGAGCCACCTTTCATCTACCATAGAGCCACCACTCATCTACCATAGGGCTAACATTCATCTACCATTCATCCACCACACATCTACCATTCATCTACCATACAGCCACCATTCACCTACCATAGAGCCACCATTCATCTACCCTTCATCCACCACTCATCTACCCTAGAGCCACCACTCATCTACCATAGAGCCACCATTCATCTATCATACGGCCACCATTCATTCACCACTCATCTACCATTCATCTACCATAGAGCCACCATTCATCTACCATAAAGCCACCATTCATCTACCATAGGGCCACCTTTCATCTACCATTCAGCCACCATTCATATACCATTCATTTACCATAGAGCCACCATTCATCTACCATAAATCTACCATTCATCTACCATACAGCCACCATTCACCTACCATAGAGCAACCATTCATCTACCATTCATCCACCACTCATCTACCATAGAGCCACCACTCATCTACCATAGAGCCACCATTCATCTATCATACGGCCACCATTCATTCACCACTCATCTACCATTCATCTACCATAGAGCCACCATTCATCTACCATAGAGCCACCATTCATCTACCATAGGGCCACCTTTCATCTACCATTCAGCCACCGTTCATATACCATTCATTTACCATAGAGCCACCATTCATCTACCATAAAGCCACCATTCATCTACCATAGAGCCACCATTCATCTACCATAAAGCCACCATTCATCTACCATAGAGCCACCATTCATCTACCATAGAGCCACCATTAATCTACCATAGGGCTACCATTCATCTACCATTCATCCAACACTCATCTACCATCGAGCCACCATTCATCTACCCTAGAGCCACCATTCATCTACCATAGAGCCACCATTCATCTACCATAGAGCCAATACTCATCTACCATAGGGCTACCATTCATCTACCGTTCATCCACCACTCATCTACCATAGGGCTACCATTCATCTACCATAGAGCCACCATTCATCTACCATAGAGCCACCTTTCATCTACCATAGAGCCACCACTCATCTACCATAGGGCTAACATTCATCTACCATTCATCCACCACACATCTACCATTCATCTACCATACAGCCACCATTCACCTACCATAGAGCCACCATTCATCTACCATTCATCCACCACTCATCTACCATAGAGCCACCACTCATCTACCATAGAGCCACCATTCATCTATCATACGGCCACCATTCATTCACCACTCATCTACCATTCATCTACCATAGAGCCACCATTCATCTACCATAAAGCCACCATTCATCTACCATAGGGCCACCTTTCATCTACCATTCAGCCACCATTCATATACCATTCATTTACCATAGAGCCACCATTCATCTACCATAAAGCCACCATTCATCTACCATAGAGCCACCATTTATCTACCATAGAGCCACCATTCATCTACCATAGAGCCACCATTCATCTACCATAGAGCCACAATTCATCTACCATAGAGCCGTCATTAATCTACCATAGGGCTACCATTCATCTACCATTCATCCACCACTCATCTACCATAGAGCCACCATTCATCTACCATAGAGCCACCATTCATCTACCATAAAGCCACCATTCATCTACCATAGAGCCAACATTTATCTACCATAGAGCCACCACTCATCTACCATAGGGCTAACATTCATCTACCATTCATCCACCACACATCTACCATTCATCTACCATAGGGCTACCATTCATCTACCGTTCATCCACCACTCATCTACCATAGGGCTACCATTCATCTACCATAGAGCCACCATTCATCTACCATAGAGCCACCTTTCATCTACCATAGAGCCACCACTCATCTACCATAGGGCTAACATTCATCTACCATTCATCCACCACACATCTACCATTCATCTACCATACAGCCACCATTCACCTACCATAGAGCCACCATTCATCTACCCTTCATCCACCACTCATCTACCCTAGAGCCACCACTCATCTACCATAGAGCCACCATTCATCTATCATACGGCCACCATTCATTCACCACTCATCTACCATTCATCTACCATAGAGCCACCATTCATCTACCATAAAGCCACCATTCATCTACCATAGGGCCACCTTTCATCTACCATTCAGCCACCATTCATATACCATTCATTTACCATAGAGCCACCATTCATCTACCATAAATCTACCATTCATCTACCATACAGCCACCATTCACCTACCATAGAGCAACCATTCATCTACCATTCATCCACCACTCATCTACCATAGAGCCACCACTCATCTACCATAGAGCCACCATTCATCTATCATACGGCCACCATTCATTCACCACTCATCTACCATTCATCTACCATAGAGCCACCATTCATCTACCATAGAGCCACCATTCATCTACCATAGGGCCACCTTTCATCTACCATTCAGCCACCGTTCATATACCATTCATTTACCATAGAGCCACCATTCATCTACCATAAAGCCACCATTCATCTACCATAGAGCCACCATTCATCTACCATAAAGCCACCATTCATCTACCATAGAGCCACCATTCATCTACCATAGAGCCACCATTAATCTACCATAGGGCTACCATTCATCTACCATTCATCCAACACTCATCTACCATCGAGCCACCATTCATCTACCCTAGAGCCACCATTCATCTACCATAGAGCCACCATTCATCTACCATAGAGCCAATACTCATCTACCATAGGGCTACCATTCATCTACCGTTCATCCACCACTCATCTACCATAGGGCTACCATTCATCTACCATAGAGCCACCATTCATCTACCATAGAGCCACCTTTCATCTACCATAGAGCCACCACTCATCTACCATAGGGCTAACATTCATCTACCATTCATCCACCACACATCTACCATTCATCTACCATACAGCCACCATTCACCTACCATAGAGCCACCATTCATCTACCATTCATCCACCACTCATCTACCATAGAGCCACCACTCATCTACCATAGAGCCACCATTCATCTATCATACGGCCACCATTCATTCACCACTCATCTACCATTCATCTACCATAGAGCCACCATTCATCTACCATAAAGCCACCATTCATCTACCATAGGGCCACCTTTCATCTACCATTCAGCCACCATTCATATACCATTCATTTACCATAGAGCCACCATTCATCTACCATAAAGCCACCATTCATCTACCATAGAGCCACCATTTATCTACCATAGAGCCACCATTCATCTACCATAGAGCCACCATTCATCTACCATAGAGCCACAATTCATCTACCATAGAGCCGTCATTAATCTACCATAGGGCTACCATTCATCTACCATTCATCCACCACTCATCTACCATAGAGCCACCATTCATCTACCATAGAGCCACCATTCATCTACCATAAAGCCACCATTCATCTACCATAGAGCCAACATTTATCTACCATAGAGCCACCGTTCATCTACCATAGAGCCACCATTCATCTACCATAGAGCCACCATTCATCTACCATAGAGCCACCATTAGACTACCATAGGGCTACCATTCATCCAACACTCATCTACCATCGAGCCACCATTCATCTACCCTAGAGCCACCATTCATCTACCATAGAGCCACCATTCATCTACCATAGAGCCACTACTCATCTACCATAGGGCTACCATTCATCTACCGTTCATCCACCACTCATCTACCATAGGGCTACCATTCATCTACCATAGAGCCACCATTCATCTACCATAGAGCCACCTTTCATCTACCATAGAGCCACCACTCATCTTCCATAGGGCTAACATTCATCTACCATTCATCCACCACACATCTACCATTCATCTACCATACAGCCCTAATTCACCTACCATAGAGCCACCATTCATCTACCATTCATCCACCACTCATCTACCATAGAGCCACCACTCATCTACCATAGAGCCACCATTCATCTATCATACGGCCACCGTTCATTCACCACTCATCTACCATTCATCTACCATAGAGCCACCATTCATCTACCATAGAGCCACCATTCATCTACCATAGGGCCACCTTTCATCTACCATTCAGCCACCATTCATATACCATTCATTTACCATAGAGCCACCATTCATCTACCATAAAGCCACCATTCATCTACCATAGAGCCACCATTCATCTACCATAAAGCCACCATTCATCTACCATAGAGCCACCATTCATCTACCATAGAGCCACCATTAATCTACCATAGGGCTACCATTCATCTACCATTCATCCAACACTCATCTACCATCGAGCCACCATTCATCTACCCTAGAGCCACCATTCATCTACCATAGAGCCACCATTCATCTACCATAGAGCCAATACTCATCTACCATAGGGCTACCATTCATCTACCGTTCATCCACCACTCATCTACCATAGGGCTACCATTCATCTACCATAGAGCCACCATTCATCTACCATAGAGCCACCTTTCATCTACCATAGAGCCACCACTCATCTACCATAGGGCTAACATTCATCTACCATTCATCCACCACACATCTACCATTCATCTACCATACAGCCACCATTCACCTACCATAGAGCCACCATTCATCTACCATTCATCCACCACTCATCTACCATAGAGCCACCACTCATCTACCATAGAGCCACCATTCATCTATCATACGGCCACCATTCATTCACCACTCATCTACCATTCATCTACCATAGAGCCACCATTCATCTACCATAAAGCCACCATTCATCTACCATAGGGCCACCTTTCATCTACCATTCAGCCACCATTCATATACCATTCATTTACCATAGAGCCACCATTCATCTACCATAAAGCCACCATTCATCTACCATAGAGCCACCATTTATCTACCATAGAGCCACCATTCATCTACCATAGAGCCACCATTCATCTACCATAGAGCCACAATTCATCTACCATAGAGCTGTCATTAATCTACCATAGGGCTACCATTCATCTACCATTCATCCACCACTCATCTACCATAGAGCCACCATTCATCTACCATAGAGCCATAATTCATCTACCATAGAGCCACCATTCATCTACCATAGAGCCACCATTAATCTACCATAGAGCCACCATTCATCTACCATAGAGCAACCATTCATCTACCATAGAGCCACCATTCATCTACCATAGAGCCACCATTAATCTACCATAGGGCTACCATTCATCTACCATTCATCCACCACTCATCTACCATAGAGCCACCATTCATCTACCATAGAGCCACCATTCATCTACTATAGAGCCACCATTTATCTACCATAGAGCCACCATTCATTTACCATATAGCCACCATTCATCTACCATAGAGCCACCATTCATCTACCATAGAGCCACCATTCATCTATCATAGAGCCACCACTCATCTACCATTCATCCACCACTCATCTACCAAAGAGCCACCACTCATCTACCATAGAGCCACCATTCATCTATCATACGGCCACCATTCATTCACCACTCATCTACCATTCATCTACCATAGAGCCACCATTCATCTACCATAGAGCCACCATTCATCTACCATAGGGCCACCTTTCATCTACCATTCAGCCACCATTCATATACCATTCATTTACCATAGAGCCACCATTCATCTACCATAAAGCCACCATTCATCTACCATAGAGCCACCATTCATCTACCATAAAGCCACCATTCATCTACCATAGAGCCACCATTCATCTACCATAGAGCCACCATTAATCTACCATAGGGCTACCATTCATCTACCATTCATCCAACACTCATCTACCATCGAGCCACCATTCATCTACCCTAGAGCCACCATTCATCTACCATAGAGCCACCATTCATCTACCATAGAGCCAATACTCATCTACCATAGGGCTACCATTCATCTACCGTTCATCCACCACTCATCTACCATAGGGCTACCATTCATCTACCATAGAGCCACCATTCATCTACCATAGAGCCACCTTTCATCTACCATAGAGCCACCACTCATCTACCATAGGGCTAACATTCATCTACCATTCATCCTCCACACATCTACCATTCATCTACCATACAGCCACCATTCACCTACCATAGAGCCACCATTCATCTACCATTCATCCACCACTCATCTACCATAGAGCCACCACTCATCTACCATAGAGCCACCATTCATCTATCATACGGCCACCATTCATTCACCACTCATCTACCATTCATCTACCATAGAGCCACCATTCATCTACCATAAAGCCACCATTCATCTACCATAGGGCCACCTTTCATCTACCATTCAGCCACCATTCATATACCATTCATTTACCATAGAGCCACCATTCATCTACCATAAAGCCACCATTCATCTACCATAGAGCCACCATTTATCTACCATAGAGCCACCATTCATCTACCATAGAGCCACCATTCATCTACCATAGAGCCACAATTCATCTACCATAGAGCCGTCATTAATCTACCATAGGGCTACCATTCATCTACCATTCATCCACCACTCATCTACCATAGAGCCACCATTCATCTACCATAGAGCCACCATTCATCTACCATAAAGCCACCATTCATCTACCATAGAGCCAACATTTATCTACCATAGAGCCACCGTTCATCTACCATAGAGCCACCATTCATCTACCATAGAGCCACCATTCATCTACCATAGAGCCACCACTCATCTACCATAGAGCCACCATTCATCTACCATACGGCCACCATTCATTCACCACTCATCTACTATTCATCTACCATAGAGCCACCATTCATCTACCATAGAGCCACCATTCATCTACCATAGGGCCACCTTTCATCTACCATTCAGCCACCATTCATATACCATTCATTTACCATAGAGCCACCATTCATCTACCATAAAGCCACCATTCATCTACCATAGAGCCACCATTTATCTACCATAGAGCCACCATTCATCTACCATAGAGCCACCATTCATCTACCATAGAGCTACCATTCATCTACTATAGGGCCACCTTTCATCTACCATTCAGCCACCATTCATCTACCATTCATTTACCATAGAGCCACCATTCATCTACCATAAAGCCACCATTCATCTACCATAGAGCCACCATTTATCTACCATAGAGCCACCATTCATCTACCATAGAGCCACCATTCATCTACCATAGAGCCACCATTCATCTACCATAGAGCCGCCATTAATCTACCATAGGGCTACCATTCATCTACCATTCATCCACCAGTCATCTACCATAGAGCCACCATTTATCTACCATAGAGCCACCATTCATCTACCATAAAGCCACCATTCATCTACCATAGAGCCACCATTTATCTACCATAGAGCCACCATTCATCTACCATAGAGCCACCACTGGTCTACCATAGAGCCACCATTCATCTACCATAGAGCCGCCATTAATCTACCATAGGGCTACTATTTATCTACCATTCATCCACCATTCATCTACCATAGAGCCACCATTCATCTACCATAGAGCCACCATTCATCTACAATAGAGCCACCTTTCATCTACCATTCAGCCACCATTCATCTACCATTCATCTACCATAGCGCCACCATTCATCTACCATAAAGCCACCATTCATCTACCATAGAGCCACCATTTATCTACCATTAGCCACCATTCATCTACCATAGAGCCACCATTCATCTACCATAGAGCCACCATTCATCTACCATAGAGCCACCATTAATCTACCATAGGGTTATTATTCATCTACCATTCATCCACCACTCATCTACCATAGAGCCACCATTCATCTACCATAGAGCCACCATTCATCTACCATAGAGCCACCACTCATCTACCATTCATCCACCACTCATCTACCAAAGAGCCACCACTCATCTACCATAGAGCCACCATTCATCTACCATAGAGCCACCATTCATCTGCCATAGAGCCACCATTCATCTACCATAGAGCCACCTTTCATCTACCATTCAGCCACCATTCATCTACCATTCATCTACCATAGAGCCACCATTCATCTACCATAAAGCCACCATTCATCTACCATAGAGCCAACATTTATCTACCATAGAGCCACCGTTCATCTACCATAGAGCCACCATTCATCTACCATAGAGCCACCATTCATCTACCATAGAGCCACCATTAATCTACCATAGGGCTACCATTCATCTACCATTCATCCAACACTCATCTACCATCGAGCCACCATTCATCTACCCTAGAGCCACCATTCATCTACCATAGAGCCACCATTCATCTACCATAGAGCCACTACTCATCTACCATAGGGCTACCATTCATCTACCGTTCATCCACCACTCATTTACCATAGGGCTACCATTCATCTACCATAGAGCCACCATTCATCTACCATAGAGCCACCTTTCATCTACCATAGAGCCACCACTCATCTTCCATAGGGCTAACATTCATCTACCATTCATCCACCACACATCTACCATTCATCTACCATACAGCCACCATTCACCTACCATAGAGCCACCATTCACCTACCATTCATCCACCACTCATCTACCATAGAGCCACCACTCATCTACCATAGAGCCACCATTCATCTATCATACGGCCACCATTCATTCACCACTCATCTACCATTCATCTACCATAGAGCCACCATTCATCTACCATAGAGCCACCATTCATCTACCATAGGGCCACCTTTCATCTACCATTCAGCCACCATTCATATACCATTCATTTACCATAGAGCCACCATTCATCTACCATAAAGCCACCATTCATCTACCATAGAGCCACCATTCATCTACCATAAAGCCACCATTCATCTACCATAGAGCCACCATTCATCTACCATAGAGCCACCATTAATCTACCATAGGGCTACCATTCATCTACCATTCATCCAACACTCATCTACCATCGAGCCACCATTCATCTACCCTAGAGCCACCATTCATCTACCATAGAGCCACCATTCATCTACCATAGAGCCAATACTCATCTACCATAGGGCTACCATTCATCTACCGTTCATCCACCACTCATCTACCATAGGGCTACCATTCATCTACCATAGAGCCACCATTCATCTACCATAGAGCCACCTTTCATCTACCATAGAGCCACCACTCATCTACCATAGGGCTAACATTCATCTACCATTCATCCACCACACATCTACCATTCATCTACCATACAGCCACCATTCACCTACCATAGAGCCACCATTCATCTACCATTCATCCACCACTCATCTACCATAGAGCCACCACTCATCTACCATAGAGCCACCATTCATCTATCATACGGCCACCATTCATTCACCACTCATCTACCATTTATCTACCATAGAGCCACCATTCATCTACCATAAAGCCACCATTCATCTACCATAGGGCCACCTTTCATCTACCATTCAGCCACCATTCATATACCATTCATTTACCATAGAGCCACCATTCATCTACCATAAAGCCACCATTCATCTACCATAGAGCCACCATTTATCTACCATAGAGCCACCATTCACCTACCATAGAGCCACCATTCATCTACCATAGAGCCACAATTCATCTACCATAGAGCCGTCATTAATCTACCATAGGGCTACCATTCATCTACCATTCATCCACCACTCATCTACCATAGAGCCACCATTCATCTACCATAGAGCCACCATTCATCTACCATAAAGCCACCATTCATCTACCATAGAGCCAACATTTATCTACCATAGAGCCACCGTTCATCTACCATAGAGCCACCATTCATCTACCATAGAGCCACCATTCATCTACCATAGAGCCACCATTAATCTACCATAGGGCTACCATTCATCTACCATTCATCCAACACTCATCTACCATCGAGCCACCATTCATCTACCCTAGAGCCACCATTCATCTACCATAGAGCCACCATTCATCTACCATAGAGCCACTACTCATCTACCATAGGGCTACCATTCATCTACCGTTCATCCACCACTCATCTACCATAGGGCTACCATTCATCTACCATAGAGCCACCATTCATCTACCATAGAGCCACCTTTCATCTACCATAAAGCCACCACTCATCTTCCATAGGGCTAACATTCATCTACCATTCATCCACCACACATCTACCATTCATCTACCATACAGCCACCATTCACCTACCATAGAGCCACCATTCATCTACCATTCATCCACCACTCATCTACCATAGAGCCACCACTCATCTACCATAGAGCCACCATTCATCTATCATACGGCCACCATTCATTCACCACTCATCTACCATTCATCTACCATAGAGCCACCATTCATCTACCATAGAGCCACCATTCATCTACCATAGGGCCACCTTTCATCTACCATTCAGCCACCATTCATATACCATTCATTTACCATAGAGCCACCATTCATCTACCATAAAGCCACCATTCATCTACCATAGAGCCACCATTCATCTACAATAAAGCCACCATTCATCTACCATAGAGCCACCATTCATCTACCATAGAGCCACCATTAATCTACCATAGGGCTACCATTCATCTACCATTCATCCAACACTCATCTACCATCGAGCCACCATTCATCTACCCTAGAGCCACCATTCATCTACCATAGAGCCACCATTCATCTACCATAGAGACAATACTCATCTACCATAGGGCTACCATTCATCTACCGTTCATCCACCACTCATCTACCATAGGGCTACCATTCATCTACCATAGAGCCACCATTCATCTACCATAGAGCCACCTTTCATCTACCATAGAGCCACCACTCATCTACCATAGGGCTAACATTCATCTACCATTCATCCACCACACATCTACCATTCATCTACCATACAGCCACCATTCACCTACCATAGAGCCACCATTCATCTACCCTTCATCCACCACTCATCTACCCTAGAGCCACCACTCATCTACCATAGAGCCACCATTCATCTATCATACGGCCACCATTCATTCACCACTCATCTACCATTCATCTACCATAGAGCCACCATTCATCTACCATAAAGCCACCATTCATCTACCATAGGGCCACCTTTCATCTACCATTCAGCCACCATTCATATACCATTCATTTACCATAGAGCCACCATTCATCTACCATAAATCTACCATTCATCTACCATACAGCCACCATTCACCTACCATAGAGCAACCATTCATCTACCATTCATCCACCACTCATCTACCATAGAGCCACCACTCATCTACCATAGAGCCACCATTCATCTATCATACGGCCACCATTCATTCACCACTCATCTACCATTCATCTACCATAGAGCCACCATTCATCTACCATAGAGCCACCATTCATCTACCATAGGGCCACCTTTCATCTACCATTCAGCCACCGTTCATATACCATTCATTTACCATAGAGCCACCATTCATCTACCATAAAGCCACCATTCATCTACCATAGAGCCACCATTCATCTACCATAAAGCCACCATTCATCTACCATAGAGCCACCATTCATCTACCATAGAGCCACCATTAATCTACCATAGGGCTACCATTCATCTACCATTCATCCAACACTCATCTACCATCGAGCCACCATTCATCTACCCTAGAGCCACCATTCATCTACCATAGAGCCACCATTCATCTACCATAGAGCCAATACTCATCTACCATAGGGCTACCATTCATCTACCGTTCATCCACCACTCATCTACCATAGGGCTACCATTCATCTACCATAGAGCCACCATTCATCTACCATAGAGCCACCTTTCATCTACCATAGAGCCACCACTCATCTACCATAGGGCTAACATTCATCTACCATTCATCCACCACACATCTACCATTCATCTACCATACAGCCACCATTCACCTACCATAGAGCCACCATTCATCTACCATTCATCCACCACTCATCTACCATAGAGCCACCACTCATCTACCATAGAGCCACCATTCATCTATCATACGGCCACCATTCATTCACCACTCATCTACCATTCATCTACCATAGAGCCACCATTCATCTACCATAAAGCCACCATTCATCTACCATAGGGCCACCTTTCATCTACCATTCAGCCACCATTCATATACCATTCATTTACCATAGAGCCACCATTCATCTACCATAAAGCCACCATTCATCTACCATAGAGCCACCATTTATCTACCATAGAGCCACCATTCATCTACCATAGAGCCACCATTCATCTACCATAGAGCCACAATTCATCTACCATAGAGCCGTCATTAATCTACCATAGGGCTACCATTCATCTACCATTCATCCACCACTCATCTACCATAGAGCCACCATTCATCTACCATAGAGCCACCATTCATCTACCATAAAGCCACCATTCATCTACCATAGAGCCAACATTTATCTACCATAGAGCCACCGTTCATCTACCATAGAGCCACCATTCATCTACCATAGAGCCACCATTCATCTACCATAGAGCCACCATTAGACTACCATAGGGCTACCATTCATCTACCATTCATCCAACACTCATCTACCATCGAGCCACCATTCATCTACCCTAGAGCCACCATTCATCTACCATAGAGCCACCATTCATCTACCATAGAGCCACTACTCATCTACCATAGGGCTACCATTCATCTACCGTTCATCCACCACTCATCTACCATAGGGCTACCATTCATCTACCATAGAGCCACCATTCATCTACCATAGAGCCACCTTTCATCTACCATAGAGCCACCATTAATCTACCATAGGGCTACCATTCATCTACCATTCATCCAACACTCATCTACCATCGAGCCACCATTCATCTACCCTAGAGCCACCATTCATCTACCATAGAGCCACCATTCATCTACCATAGAGCCACTACTCATCTACCATAGGGCTACCATTCATCTACCGTTCATCCACCACTCATTTACCATAGGGCTACCATTCATCTACCATAGAGCCACCATTCATCTACCATAGAGCCACCTTTCATCTACCATAGAGCCACCACTCATCTTCCATAGGGCTAACATTCATCTACCATTCATCCACCACACATCTACCATTCATCTACCATACAGCCACCATTCACCTACCATAGAGCCACCATTCGACTACCATTCATCCACCACTCATCTACCATAGAGCCACCACTCATCTACCATAGAGCCACCATTCATCTATCATACGGCCACCATTCATTCACCACTCATCTACCATTCATCTACCATAGAGCCACCATTCATCTACCATAGAGCCACCATTCATCTACCATAGGGCCACCTTTCATCTACCATTCAGCCACCATTCATATACCATTCATTTACCATAGAGCCACCATTCATCTACCATAAAGCCACCATTCATCTACCATAGAGCCACCATTCATCTACCATAAAGCCACCATTCATCTACCATAGAGCCACCATTCATCTACCATAGAGCCACCATTATTCTACCATAGGGCTACCATTCATCTACCATTCATCCAACACTCATCTACCATCGAGCCACCATTCATCTACCCTAGAGCCACCATTCATCTACCATAGAGCCACCATTCATCTACCATAGAGCCAATACTCATCTACCATAGGGCTACCATTCATCTACCGTTCATCCACCACTCATCTACCATAGGGCTACCATTCATCTACCATAGAGCCACCATTCATCTACCATAGAGCCACCTTTCATCTACCATAGAGCCACCACTCATCTACCATAGGGCTAACATTCATCTACCATTCATCCACCACACATCTACCATTCATCTACCATACAGCCACCATTCACCTACCATAGAGCCACCATTCATCTACCATTCATCCACCACTCATCTACCATAGAGCCACCACTCATCTACCATAGAGCCACCATTCATCTATCATACGGCCACCATTCATTCACCACTCATCTACCATTCATCTACCATAGAGCCACCATTCATCTACCATAAAGCCACCATTCATCTACCATAGGGCCACCTTTCATCTACCATTCAGCCACCATTCATATACCATTCATTTACCATAGAGCCACCATTCATCTACCATAAAGCCACCATTCATCTACCATAGAGCCACCATTTATCTACCATAGAGCCACCATTCACCTACCATAGAGCCACCATTCAATTACCATAGAGCCACAATTCATCTACCATAGAGCCGTCATTAATCTACCATAGGGCTACCATTCATCTACCATTCATCCACCACTCATCTACCATAGAGCCACCATTCATCTACCATAGAGCCACCATTCATCTACCATAAAGCCACCATTCATCTACCATAGAGCCAACATTTATCTACCATAGAGCCACCGTTCATCTACCATAGAGCCACCATTCATCTACCATAGAGCCACCATTCATCTACCATAGAGCCACCATTAATCTACCATAGGGCTACCATTCATCTACCATTCATCCAACACTCATCTACCATCGAGCCACCATTCATCTACCCTAGAGCCACCATTCATCTACCATAGAGCCACCATTCATCTACCATAGAGCCACTACTCATCTACCATAGGGCTACCATTCATCTACCGTTCATCCACCACTCATCTACCATAGGGCTACCATTCATCTACCATAGAGCCACCATTCATCTACCATAGAGCCACCTTTCATCTACCATAAAGCCACCACTCATCTTCCATAGGGCTAACATTCATCTACCATTCATCCACCACACATCTACCATTCATCTACCATACAGCCACCATTCACCTACCATAGAGCCACCATTCATCTACCATTCATCCACCACTCATCTACCATAGAGCCACCACTCATCTACAATAGAGCCACCATTCATCTATCATACGGCCACCATTCATTCACCACTCATCTACCATTCATCTACCATAGAGCCACCATTCATCTACCATAGAGCCACCATTCATCTACCATAGGGCCACCTTTCATCTACCATTCAGCCACCATTCATATACCATTCATTTACCATAGAGCCACCATTCATCTACCATAAAGCCACCATTCATCTACCATAGAGCCACCATTCATCTACCATAAAGCCACCATTCATCTACCATAGAGCCACCATTCATCTACCATAGAGCCACCATTAATCTACCATAGGGCTACCATTCATCTACCATTCATCCAACACTCATCTACCATCGAGCCACCATTCATCTACCCTAGAGCCACCATTCATCTACCATAGAGCCACCATTCATCTACCATAGAGCCAATACTCATCTACCATAGGGCTACCATTCATCTACCGTTCATCCACCACTCATCTACCATAGGGCTACCATTCATCTACCATAGAGCCACCATTCATCTACCATAGAGCCACCTTTCATCTACCATAGAGCCACCACTCATCTACCATAGGGCTAACATTCATCTACCATTCATCCACCACACATCTACCATTCATCTACCATACAGCCACCATTCACCTACCATAGAGCCACCATTCATCTACCCTTCATCCACCACTCATCTACCCTAGAGCCACCACTCATCTACCATAGAGCCACCATTCATCTATCATACGGCCACCATTCATTCACCACTCATCTACCATTCATCTACCATAGAGCCACCATTCATCTACCATAAAGCCACCATTCATCTACCATAGGGCCACCTTTCATCTACCATTCAGCCACCATTCATATACCATTCATTTACCATAGAGCCACCATTCATCTACCATAAATCTACCATTCATCTACCATACAGCCACCATTCACCTACCATAGAGCAACCATTCATCTACCATTCATCCACCACTCATCTACCATAGAGCCACCACTCATCTACCATAGAGCCACCATTCATCTATCATACGGCCACCATTCATTCACCACTCATCTACCATTCATCTACCATAGAGCCACCATTCATCTACCATAGAGCCACCATTCATCTACCATAGGGCCACCTTTCATCTACCATTCAGCCACCGTTCATATACCATTCATTTACCATAGAGCCACCATTCATCTACCATAAAGCCACCATTCATCTACCATAGAGCCACCATTCATCTACCATAAAGCCACCATTCATCTACCATAGAGCCACCATTCATCTACCATAGAGCCACCATTAATCTACCATAGGGCTACCATTCATCTACCATTCATCCAACACTCATCTACCATCGAGCCACCATTCATCTACCCTAGAGCCACCATTCATCTACCATAGAGCCACCATTCATCTACCATTGAGCCAATACTCATCTACCATAGGGCTACCATTCATCTACCGTTCATCCACCACTCATCTACCATAGGGCTACCATTCATCTACCATAGAGCCACCATTCATCTACCATAGAGCCACCTTTCATCTACCATAGAGCCACCACTCATCTACCATAGGGCTAACATTCATCTACCATTCATCCACCACACATCTACCATTCATCTACCATACAGCCACCATTCACCTACCATAGAGCCACCATTCATCTACCATTCATCCACCACTCATCTACCATAGAGCCACCACTCATCTACCATAGAGCCACCATTCATCTATCATACGGCCACCATTCATTCACCACTCATCTACCATTCATCTACCATAGAGCCACCATTCATCTACCATAAAGCCACCATTCATCTACCATAGGGCCACCTTTCATCTACCATTCAGCCACCATTCATATACCATTCATTTACCATAGAGCCACCATTCATCTACCATAAAGCCACCATTCATCTACCATAGAGCCACCATTTATCTACCATAGAGCCACCATTCATCTACCATAGAGCCACCATTCATCTACCATAGAGCCACAATTCATCTACCATAGAGCCGTCATTAATCTACCATAGGGCTACCATTCATCTACCATTCATCCACCACTCATCTACCATAGAGCCACCATTCATCTACCATAGAGCCACCATTCATCTACCATAAAGCCACCATTCATCTACCATAGAGCCAACATTTATCTACCATAGAGCCACCGTTCATCTACCATAGAGCCACCATTCATCTACCATAGAGCCACCATTCATCTACCATAGAGCCACCATTAGACTACCATAGGGCTACCATTCATCTACCATTCATCCAACACTCATCTACCATCGAGCCACCATTCATCTACCCTAGAGCCACCATTCATCTACCATAGAGCCACCATTCATCTACCATAGAGCCACTACTCATCTACCATAGGGCTACCATTCATCTACCGTTCATCCACCACTCATCTACCATAGGGCTACCATTCATCTACCATAGAGCCACCATTCATCTACCATAGAGCCACCTTTCATCTACCATAGAGCCACCACTCATCTTCCATAGGGCTAACATTCATCTACCATTCATCCACCACACATCTACCATTCATCTACCATACAGCCCTAATTCACCTACCATAGAGCCACCATTCATCTACCATTCATCCACCACTCATCTACCATAGAGCCACCACTCATCTACCATAGAGCCACCATTCATCTATCATACGGCCACCGTTCATTCACCACTCATCTACCATTCATCTACCATAGAGCCACCATTCATCTACCATAGAGCCACCATTCATCTACCATAGGGCCACCTTTCATCTACCATTCAGCCACCATTCATATACCATTCATTTACCATAGAGCCACCATTCATCTACCATAAAGCCACCATTCATCTACCATAGAGCCACCATTCATCTACCATAAAGCCACCATTCATCTACCATAGAGCCACCATTCATCTACCATAGAGCCACCATTAATCTACCATAGGGCTACCATTCATCTACCATTCATCCAACACTCATCTACCATCGAGCCACCATTCATCTACCCTAGAGCCACCATTCATCTACCATAGAGCCACCATTCATCTACCATAGAGCCAATACTCATCTACCATAGGGCTACCATTCATCTACCGTTCATCCACCACTCATCTACCATAGGGCTACCATTCATCTACCATAGAGCCACCATTCATCTACCATAGAGCCACCTTTCATCTACCATAGAGCCACCACTCATCTACCATAGGGCTAACATTCATCTACCATTCATCCACCACACATCTACCATTCATCTACCATACAGCCACCATTCACCTACCATAGAGCCACCATTCATCTACCATTCATCCACCACTCATCTACCATAGAGCCACCACTCATCTACCATAGAGCCACCATTCATCTATCATACGGCCACCATTCATTCACCACTCATCTACCATTCATCTACCATAGAGCCACCATTCATCTACCATAAAGCCACCATTCATCTACCATAGGGCCACCTTTCATCTACCATTCAGCCACCATTCATATACCATTCATTTACCATAGAGCCACCATTCATCTACCATAAAGCCACCATTCATCTACCATAGAGCCACCATTTATCTACCATAGAGCCACCATTCATCTACCATAGAGCCACCATTCATCTACCATAGAGCCACAATTCATCTACCATAGAGCTGTCATTAATCTACCATAGGGCTACCATTCATCTACCATTCATCCACCACTCATCTACCATAGAGCCACCATTCATCTACCATAGAGCCATAATTCATCTACCATAGAGCCACCATTCATCTACCATAGAGCCACCATTAATCTACCATAGAGCCACCATTAATCTACCATAGGGCTACCATTCATCTACCATTCATCCAACACTCATCTACCATCGAGCCACCATTCATCTACCCTAGAGCCACCATTCATCTACCATAGAGCCACCATTCATCTACCATAGAGCCAATACTCATCTACCATAGGGCTACCATTCATCTACCGTTCATCCACCACTCATCTACCATAGGGCTACCATTCATCTACCATAGAGCCACCATTCATCTACCATAGAGCCACCTTTCATCTACCATAGAGCCACCACTCATCTACCATAGGGCTAACATTCATCTACCATTCATCCACCACACATCTACCATTCATCTACCATACAGCCACCATTCACCTACCATAGAGCCACCATTCATCTACCATTCATCCACCACTCATCTACCATAGAGCCACCACTCATCTACCATAGAGCCACCATTCATCTATCATACGGCCACCATTCATTCACCACTCATCTACCATTCATCTACCATAGAGCCACCATTCATCTACCATAAAGCCACCATTCATCTACCATAGGGCCACCTTTCATCTACCATTCAGCCACCATTCATATACCATTCATTTACCATAGAGCCACCATTCATCTACCATAAAGCCACCATTCATCTACCATAGAGCCACCATTTATCTACCATAGAGCCACCATTCATCTACCATAGAGCCACCATTCATCTACCATAGAGCCACAATTCATCTACCATAGAGCTGTCATTAATCTACCATAGGGCTACCATTCATCTACCATTCATCCACCACTCATCTACCATAGAGCCACCATTCATCTACCATAGAGCCATAATTCATCTACCATAGAGCCACCATTCATCTACCATAGAGCCACCATTAATCTACCATAGAGCCACCATTCATCTACCATAGAGCAACCATTCATCTACCATAGAGCCACCATTCATCTACCATAGAGCCACCATTAATCTACCATAGGGCTACCATTCATCTACCATTCATCCACCACTCATCTACCATAGAGCCACCATTCATCTACCATAGAGCCACCATTCATCTACTATAGAGCCACCATTTATCTACCATAGAGCCACCATTCATTTACCATAGGGCTACCATTCATCTACCGTTCATCCACCACTCATCTACCATAGGGCTACCATTCATCTACCATAGAGCCACCATTCATCTACCATAGAGCCACCTTTCATCTACCATAGAGCCACCACTCATCTACCATAGGGCTAACATTCATCTACCATTCATCCACCACACATCTACCATTCATCTACCATACAGCCACCATTCACCTACCATAGAGCCACCATTCATCTACCATTCATCCACCACTCATCTACCATAGAGCCACCACTCATCTACCATAGAGCCACCATTCATCTATCATACGGCCACCATTCATTCACCACTCATCTACCATTCATCTACCATAGAGCCACCATTCATCTACCATAAAGCCACCATTCATCTACCATAGGGCCACCTTTCATCTACCATTCAGCCACCATTCATATACCATTCATTTACCATAGAGCCACCATTCATCTACCATAAAGCCACCATTCATCTACCATAGAGCCACCATTTATCTACCATAGAGCCACCATTCATCTACCATAGAGCCACCATTCATCTACCATAGAGCCACAATTCATCTACCATAGAGCCGTCATTAATCTACCATAGGGCTACCATTCATCTACCATTCATCCACCACTCATCTACCATAGAGCCACCATTCATCTACCATAGAGCCACCATTCATCTACCATAAAGCCACCATTCATCTACCATAGAGCCAACATTTATCTACCATAGAGCCACCGTTCATCTACCATAGAGCCACCATTCATCTACCATAGAGCCACCATTCATCTACCATAGAGCCACCATTAGACTACCATAGGGCTACCATTCATCTACCATTCTTCCAACACTCATCTACCATCGAGCCACCATTCATCTACCCTAGAGCCACCATTCATCTACCATAGAGCCACCATTCATCTACCATAGAGCCACTACTCATCTACCATAGGGCTACCATTCATCTACCGTTCATCCACCACTCATCTACCATAGGGCTACCATTCATCTACCATAGAGCCACCATTCATCTACCATAGAGCCACCTTTCATCTACCATAGAGCCACCACTCATCTTCCATAGGGCTAACATTCATCTACCATTCATCCACCACACATCTACCATTCATCTACCATACAGCCCTAATTCACCTACCATAGAGCCACCATTCATCTACCATTCATCCACCACTCATCTACCATAGAGCCACCACTCATCTACCATAGAGCCACCATTCATCTATCATACGGCCACCGTTCATTCACCACTCATCTACCATTCATCTACCATAGAGCCACCATTCATCTACCATAGAGCCACCATTCATCTACCATAGGGCCACCTTTCATCTACCATTCAGCCACCATTCATATACCATTCATTTACCATAGAGCCACCATTCATCTACCATAAAGCCACCATTCATCTACCATAGAGCCACCATTCATCTACCATAAAGCCACCATTCATCTACCATAGAGCCACCATTCATCTACCATAGAGCCACCATTAATCTACCATAGGGCTACCATTCATCTACCATTCATCCAACACTCATCTACCATCGAGCCACCATTCATCTACCCTAGAGCCACCATTCATCTACCATAGAGCCACCATTCATCTACCATAGAGCCAATACTCATCTACCATAGGGCTACCATTCATCTACCGTTCATCCACCACTCATCTACCATAGGGCTACCATTCATCTACCATAGAGCCACCATTCATCTACCATAGAGCCACCTTTCATCTACCATAGAGCCACCACTCATCTACCATAGGGCTAACATTCATCTACCATTCATCCACCACACATCTACCATTCATCTACCATACAGCCACCATTCACCTACCATAGAGCCACCATTCATCTACCATTCATCCACCACTCATCTACCATAGAGCCACCACTCATCTACCATAGAGCCACCATTCATCTATCATACGGCCACCATTCATTCACCACTCATCTACCATTCATCTACCATAGAGCCACCATTCATCTACCATAAAGCCACCATTCATCTACCATAGGGCCACCTTTCATCTACCATTCAGCCACCATTCATATACCATTCATTTACCATAGAGCCACCATTCATCTACCATAAAGCCACCATTCATCTACCATAGAGCCACCATTTATCTACCATAGAGCCACCATTCATCTACCATAGAGCCACCATTCATCTACCATAGAGCCACAATTCATCTACCATAGAGCTGTCATTAATCTACCATAGGGCTACCATTCATCTACCATTCATCCACCACTCATCTACCATAGAGCCACCATTCATCTACCATAGAGCCACCATTCATCTATCATACGGCCACCATTCATTCACCACTCATCTACCATTCATCTACCATAGAGCCACCATTCATCTACCATAAAGCCACCATTCATCTACCATAGGGCCACCTTTCATCTACCATTCAGCCACCATTCATATACCATTCATTTACCATAGAGCCACCATTCATCTACCATAAAGCCACCATTCATCTACCATAGAGCCACCATTTATCTACCATAGAGCCACCATTCATCTACCATAGAGCCACCATTCATCTACCATAGAGCCACAATTCATCTACCATAGAGCTGTCATTAATCTACCATAGGGCTACCATTCATCTACCATTCATCCACCACTCATCTACCATAGAGCCACCATTCATCTACCATAGAGCCATAATTCATCTACCATAGAGCCACCATTCATCTACCATAGAGCCACCATTAATCTACCATAGAGCCACCATTCATCTACCATAGAGCAACCATTCATCTACCATAGAGCCACCATTCATCTACCATAGAGCCACCATTAATCTACCATAGGGCTACCATTCATCTACCATTCATCCACCACTCATCTACCATAGAGCCACCATTCATCTACCATAGAGCCACCATTCATCTACTATAGAGCCACCATTTATCTACCATAGAGCCACCATTCATTTACCATAGGGCTACCATTCATCTACCGTTCATCCACCACTCATCTACCATAGGGCTACCATTCATCTACCATAGAGCCACCATTCATCTACCATAGAGCCACCTTTCATCTACCATAGAGCCACCACTCATCTACCATAGGGCTAACATTCATCTACCATTCATCCACCACACATCTACCATTCATCTACCATACAGCCACCATTCACCTACCATAGAGCCACCATTCATCTACCATTCATCCACCACTCATCTACCATAGAGCCACCACTCATCTACCATAGAGCCACCATTCATCTATCATACGGCCACCATTCATTCACCACTCATCTACCATTCATCTACCATAGAGCCACCATTCATCTACCATAAAGCCACCATTCATCTACCATAGGGCCACCTTTCATCTACCATTCAGCCACCATTCATATACCATTCATTTACCATAGAGCCACCATTCATCTACCATAAAGCCACCATTCATCTACCATAGAGCCACCATTTATCTACCATAGAGCCACCATTCATCTACCATAGAGCCACCATTCATCTACCATAGAGCCACAATTCATCTACCATAGAGCCGTCATTAATCTACCATAGGGCTACCATTCATCTACCATTCATCCACCACTCATCTACCATAGAGCCACCATTCATCTACCATAGAGCCACCATTCATCTACCATAAAGCCACCATTCATCTACCATAGAGCCAACATTTATCTACCATAGAGCCACCGTTCATCTACCATAGAGCCACCATTCATCTACCATAGAGCCACCATTCATCTACCATAGAGCCACCATTAGACTACCATAGGGCTACCATTCATCTACCATTCTTCCAACACTCATCTACCATCGAGCCACCATTCATCTACCCTAGAGCCACCATTCATCTACCATAGAGCCACCATTCATCTACCATAGAGCCACTACTCATCTACCATAGGGCTACCATTCATCTACCGTTCATCCACCACTCATCTACCATAGGGCTACCATTCATCTACCATAGAGCCACCATTCATCTACCATAGAGCCACCTTTCATCTACCATAGAGCCACCACTCATCTTCCATAGGGCTAACATTCATCTACCATTCATCCACCACACATCTACCATTCATCTACCATACAGCCCTAATTCACCTACCATAGAGCCACCATTCATCTACCATTCATCCACCACTCATCTACCATAGAGCCACCACTCATCTACCATAGAGCCACCATTCATCTATCATACGGCCACCGTTCATTCACCACTCATCTACCATTCATCTACCATAGAGCCACCATTCATCTACCATAGAGCCACCATTCATCTACCATAGGGCCACCTTTCATCTACCATTCAGCCACCATTCATATACCATTCATTTACCATAGAGCCACCATTCATCTACCATAAAGCCACCATTCATCTACCATAGAGCCACCATTCATCTACCATAAAGCCACCATTCATCTACCATAGAGCCACCATTCATCTACCATAGAGCCACCATTAATCTACCATAGGGCTACCATTCATCTACCATTCATCCAACACTCATCTACCATCGAGCCACCATTCATCTACCCTAGAGCCACCATTCATCTACCATAGAGCCACCATTCATCTACCATAGAGCCAATACTCATCTACCATAGGGCTACCATTCATCTACCGTTCATCCACCACTCATCTACCATAGGGCTACCATTCATCTACCATAGAGCCACCATTCATCTACCATAGAGCCACCTTTCATCTACCATAGAGCCACCACTCATCTACCATAGGGCTAACATTCATCTACCATTCATCCACCACACATCTACCATTCATCTACCATACAGCCACCATTCACCTACCATAGAGCCACCATTCATCTACCATTCATCCACCACTCATCTACCATAGAGCCACCACTCATCTACCATAGAGCCACCATTCATCTATCATACGGCCACCATTCATTCACCACTCATCTACCATTCATCTACCATAGAGCCACCATTCATCTACCATAAAGCCACCATTCATCTACCATAGGGCCACCTTTCATCTACCATTCAGCCACCATTCATATACCATTCATTTACCATAGAGCCACCATTCATCTACCATAAAGCCACCATTCATCTACCATAGAGCCACCATTTATCTACCATAGAGCCACCATTCATCTACCATAGAGCCACCATTCATCTACCATAGAGCCACAATTCATCTACCATAGAGCTGTCATTAATCTACCATAGGGCTACCATTCATCTACCATTCATCCACCACTCATCTACCATAGAGCCACCATTCATCTACCATAGAGCCATAATTCATCTACCATAGAGCCACCATTCATCTACCATAGAGCCACCATTAATCTACCATAGAGCCACCATTCATCTACCATAGAGCAACCATTCATCTACCATAGAGCCACCATTCATCTACCATAGAGCCACCATTAATCTACCATAGGGCTACCATTCATCTACCATTCATCCACCACTCATCTACCATAGAGCCACCATTCATCTACCATAGAGCCACCATTCATCTACTATAGAGCCACCATTTATCTACCATAGAGCCACCATTCATTTACCATATAGCCACCATTCATCTACCATAGAGCCACCATTCATCTACCATAGAGCCACCATTCATCTATCATAGAGCCACCACTCATCTACCATTCATCCACCACTCATCTACCAAAGAGCCACCACTCATCTACCATAGAGCCACCATTCATCTATCATACGGCCACCATTCATTCACCACTCATCTACCATTCATCTACCATAGAGCCACCATTCATCTACCATAGAGCCACCATTCATCTACCATAGGGCCACCTTTCATCTACCATTCAGCCACCATTCATATACCATTCATTTACCATAGAGCCACCATTCATCTACCATAAAGCCACCATTCATCTACCATAGAGCCACCATTCATCTACCATAAAGCCACCATTCATCTACCATAGAGCCACCATTCATCTACCATAGAGCCACCATTAATCTACCATAGGGCTACCATTCATCTACCATTCATCCAACACTCATCTACCATCGAGCCACCATTCATCTACCCTAGAGCCACCATTCATCTACCATAGAGCCACCATTCATCTACCATAGAGCCAATACTCATCTACCATAGGGCTACCATTCATCTACCGTTCATCCACCACTCATCTACCATAGGGCTACCATTCATCTACCATAGAGCCACCATTCATCTACCATAGAGCCACCTTTCATCTACAATAGCGCCACCACTCATCTACCATAGGGCTAACATTCATCTACCATTCATCCACCACACATCTACCATTCATCTACCATACAGCCACCATTCACCTACCATAGAGCCACCATTCATCTACCATTCATCCACCACTCATCTACCATAGAGCCACCACTCATCTACCATAGAGCCACCATTCATCTATCATACGGCCACCATTCATTCACCACTCATCTACCATTCATCTACCATAGAGCCACCATTCATCTACCATAAAGCCACCATTCATCTACCATAGGGCCACCTTTCATCTACCATTCAGCCACCATTCATATACCATTCATTTACCATAGAGCCACCATTCATCTACCATAAAGCCACCATTCATCTACCATAGAGCCACCATTTATCTACCATAGAGCCACCATTCATCTACCATAGAGCCACCATTCATCTACCATAGAGCCACAATTCATCTACCATAGAGCCGTCATTAATCTACCATAGGGCTACCATTCATCTACCATTCATCCACCACTCATCTACCATAGAGCCACCATTCATCTACCATAGAGCCATAATTCATCTACCATAGAGCCACCATTCATCTACCATAGAGCCACCATTCATCTACCATAGAGCCACCATTCATCTACCATAGAGCAACCATTCATCTACCATAGAGCCACCATTCATCTACCATAGAGCCACCATTAATCTACCATAGGGCTACCATTCTTCTACCATTCATCCACCACTCATCTACCATAGAGCCACCATTCATCTACCATAGAGCCACCATTCATCTACCATAGAGCCACCATTCATCTACCATAGAGCCACCATTCATATACCATAGAGCCACCTTTCATCTACCATTCAGCCACCATTCATCTACCATTCATCTACCATAGAGCCACCATTCATCTACCATTAAGCCACCATTCATCTACCATAGAGCCACCATTTATCTACCATAGAGCTACCATTCATCTACCATAGAGCCACCATTCATCTACCATAGAGCCACCATTCATCTACCATAAGGCCACCATTAATCTACCATAGGGCTACCATTCATCTACCATTCATCCACCACTCATCTACCATAGAGCCACCATTCATCTACCATAGAGCTTCCATTCATCTACCATAGAGCCACCATTCATCTACCATAGAGCCACTACTCATCTACCATAGGGCTAGCATTCATCTACCGTTCATCCACCACTCATCTACCATAGGGGTACCATTCATCTACCATAGAGCCACCATTCATCTACCATAGAGCCACCATTCATCTACCATAGAGCCACCACTCATCTACCATAGGGCTAACATTCATCTACCATTCATCCACCACACATCTACCATTCATCTACCATACAGCCACCATTCACCTACCATATAGCCACCATTCATCTACCATTCATCCACCACTCATCTACCATAGAGCCACCACTCATCTACCATAGAGCCACCATTCATCTACCATAGAGCAACCATTCATCTACCATAGAGCCACCATTCATTCACCATTCATCTACCATTCATCTACCATAGAGCCACCATTCATCTACCATAGGGCCACCTTTCATCTACCATTCAGCCACCATTCATCTACCATTCATTTACCATAGAGCCATTATTCATCTACCATAAAGCCACCATTCATCTACCATAGAGCCATCATTTATCCACCATAGAGCCACCATTCATCTACCATAGAGCCACCATTCATCTACCATAGAGCCACCATTCATATACCATAGAGCCGCCATTAATCTACCATAGGGCTACCATTCATCTACCATTCATCCACAACTCATCTACCATAGAACCACCATTCATATACCATAGAGCCACCATTCATCTACCATAGAGCCACCACTCATCTACCATTCATCCACCACTCATCTACCAAAGAGCCACCACTCATCTACCATAGAGCCACCATTCATCTACCATAGAGCCACCATTCATCTACCATATAGCCACCATTCATCTACCATTGAGCCACCTTTCATCTACCATTCAGCCACCATTCATCTACCATTCATCTACCATAGAGCCACCATTCATCTACCATTAAGCCACCTTTCATCTACCATAGAGCCACTATTTATCTACCATAGAGCCACCATTCATCTACCATAGAGCCACCATTCATCTACCATAGAGCCACCATTCATCTACCATAGAGCCACCATTAATCTACCATAGGGCTACCATTCATCTACCATTCATCCACCATTCATCTACCATAGAGCCACCATTCATCTACCATAGAGCCACTACTCATCTACCATAGGGCTACCATTCATCTACCGTTCATCCACCACTCATCTACCATAGGGCTACCATTCATCTACCATAGAGCCACCATTCATCTCCCATAGAGCCACCATTCATCTACCATAGAACCACCACTCATCTACCATAGGGCTAACATTCATCTACCATTCATCCACCACACATCTACCATTCATCTACCATACAGCCACCATTCACCTACCATAGAGCCACCATTCATCTACCATAGAGCCACCTTTCATCTACCATAGAGCCACCTTTCATCTACCATTCAGCCACCATTCATCTACCATTCATCTACTATAGAGCCACCATTCATCTACCATAAAGCCACCATTCATCTACCATAGAGCCAACATTTATCTACCATAGAGCCACCATTCATCTACCATAGAGCCACCATCCATCTACCATAGAGCCACCATTCATCTACCATAGAGCCACCATTAATCTACCATAGGGTTACCATTCATCTACCATTCATCCACCACTCATCTACCATAGAGCCACCATTCATCTACCATAGAGCCACCATTCATCTACCATAGAGCCACCATTCATCTACCATAGAGCCACTACTCATCTACCATAGGGCTACCATCCATCTACCGTTCATCTTCCACTCATCTACCATAGGGCTACCATTCATCTACCATAGAGCCACGATTCATCTACCATAGAGCCACCATTCATCTACCATAGAGCCACCACTCATCTACCATAGGGCTAACATTCATCTACCATTCATCCACCACACATCTACCATTCATCTACCATACAGCCACCATTCACCTACCATAGAGCCACCATTCATCTACCATTCATCCACCACTCATCTACCATAGAGCCACCACTCATCTACCATAGTGCCACCATTCATCTAACATAGAGCCACCATTCATTCACCACTCATCTACCATTCATCTACCATAGAGCCACCACTCATCTACCATAGAGCCACCATTCATCTACCATAGGGCCACCTTTCATCTACCATTCAGCCACCATTCATCTACCATTCATTTACCATAGAGCCACCATTCATCTACCATAAAGCCACCATTCATCTACCATAGAGCCACCATTTATCTACCATAGAGCCACCATTCATCTACCATAGAGCCACCATTCATCTACCATAGAGCCACCATTCATCTACCATAGAGCCGCCATTAATCTACCATAGGGCTACCATTCATCTACCATTCATCCACCACTCATCTACCATAGAGCCACCATTCATCTACCATAGAGCCATAATTCATCTACCATAGAGCCACCATTCATCTACCATAGAGCCACCATTCATCTACCATAGAGCCACCATTCATCTACCATAGAGCCACCATTCATCTACCATAGGGCCACCATTCATCTACCATAGAGCCACCATTAATCTACCATAGGGCTACCATTCATCTACCATTCAACCACCACTCATCTACCATAGAGCCACCATTCATCTACCATAGAGCCACCATTCATCTACCATAGAGCCACCATTTATCTACCATAGAGCCACCATTCATTTACCATATAGCCACCATTCATCTACCATAGAGCCACCATTCATCTAACATAGAGCCACCATTCATGTACCATAGAGCCACCACTCATCTACCATTCATCCACCACTCATCTACCAAAGAGCGACCACTCATCTACCATAGAGCCACCATTCATCTACCAAAGAGCCACCATTCTTCTACCATAGAGCCACCATTCATCTACCATAGAGCCACTTTTCATCTACCATTCAGCCACCATTCATCTACCATTCATCTACCATAGAGCCACCATTCATCTACCATTAAGCCACCATTCATCTACCATAGAGCCACCATTTATCTACCATAGAGCTACCATTCATCTACCATAGAGCCACCATTCATCTACCATAGAGCCACCATTCATCTACCATAGAGCCACCATTAATCTACCATAGGGCTACCATTCATCTACCATTCATCCACCACTCATCTACCATAGAGCCATCATTCATCTACCATAGAGCCACCATTCATCTACCATAGAGCCACCATTCATCTACCATAGGGCCACCTTTCATCTACCATTCAGCCACCATTCATATACCATTCATTTACCATAGAGCCACCATTCATCTACCATAAAGCCACCATTCATCTACCATAGAGCCACCATTTATCTACCATAGAGCCACCATTCATCTACCATAGAGCCACCATTCATCTACCATAGAGCCACCATTCATCTACCATAGAGCCACCATTAATCTACCAAAGGGCTACCATTCATCTACCATTCATCAACCACTCATCTACCATAGAGCCACCATTCATCTACCATAGAGCCACCATTCATCTACCATAGAGCCACCATTCATCTACCATAGAGCCACTACTCATCTACCATAGGGCTACCATTCATCTACCGTTCGTCCACCACTCATCTACCATAGGGGTACCATTCATCTACCATAGAGCCACCATTCATCTACCATAGAGCCACCATTCATCTACCATAGAGCCACCACTCATCTACCATAGGGCTAACATTCATCTACCATTCATCCACCACACATCTACCATTCATCTACCATACAGCCACCATTCACCTACCATATAGCCACCATTCATCTACCATTCATCCACCACTCATCTACCATAGAGCCACCACTCATCTACCATAGAGCCACCATTCATCTACCATAGAGCCACCATTCATCTACCATAGAGCCACCATTCATTCACCATTCATCTACCATAGAGCCACCATTCATCTACCATAGGGCCACCTTTCATCTACCATTCAGCCACCATTCATCTACCATTCATTTACCATAGAGCCATTATTCATCTACCATAAAGCCACCATTCATCTACCATAGAGCCACCATTTATCCACCATAGAGCCACCATTCATCTACCATAGAGCAACCATTCATCTACCATAGAGCCGCCATTAATCTACCATAGGGCTACCATTCATCTACCATTCATCCACCATTCATCTACCATAGAACCACCATTCATCTACCATAGAGCCACCATTCATCTACCATAGAGCCACCATTCATCTACCATAGAGCCACCTTTCATCTACCATTCAGCCACCATTCATCTACCATTCATCTACCATAGAGCCACCATTCATCTACCATTAAGCCACCTTTCATCTACCATAGAGCCACCATTTGTCTACCATAGAGCCACCATTCATCTACCATAGAGCCACCATTCATCTACCATAGAGCCACCATTCATCTACCATAGAGCCACCATTAATCTACCATAGGGCTACCATTCATCTACCATTCATCCACCATTCATCTACCATAGAGCCACCATTCATCTACCATAGAGCCACTACTCATCTACCATAGGGCTACCATTCATCTACCGTTCATCCACCACTCATCTACCATAGGGCTACCATTCATCTACCATAGAGCCACCATTCATCTACCATAGAGCCACCATTCATCTACCATAGAACCACCACTCATCTACCATAGGGCTAACATTCATCTACCATTCATCCACCACACATCTACCATTCATCTACCATAGAGCCACCATTCATCTACCATAGAGCCACCATTCATTCACCATTCATCTACCATTCATCTACCATAGAGCCACCATTCATCTACCATAGAGCCACCATTCATCTACCATAGAGCCACCATTCATCTACCATAGAGCCACCATTCATCTACCATAGAGCCGCCATTAATCTACCATAGGGCTACCATTCATCTACCATTCATCCACAACTCATCTACCATAGAACCACCATTCATCTACCATAGAGCCACCATTCATCTACCATAGAGCCACCACTCATCTACCATTCATCCACCACTCATCTACCAAAGAGCCACCACTCATCTACCATAGAGCCACCATTCATCTACCATAGAGCCACCATTCATCTACCATAGAGCCACCATTCATCTACCATAGAGCCACCTTTCATCTACCATTCAGCCACCATTCATCTACCATTCATCTACCATAGAGCCACCATTCATCTACCATTAAGCCACCTTTCATCTACCATAGAGCCACTATTTATCTACCATAGAGCCACCATTCATCTACCATAGAGCCACCATTCATCTACCATAGAGCCACCATTCATCTACCATAGAGCCACCATTAATCTACCATAGGGCTACCATTCATCTACCATTCATCCACCATTCATCTACCATAGAGCCACCATTCATCTACCATAGAGCCACTACTCATCTACCATAGGGCTACCATTCATCTACCGTTCATCCACCACTCATCTACCATAGGGCTACCATTCATCTACCATAGAGCCACCATTCATCTCCCATAGAGCCACCATTCATCTACCATAGAACCACCACTCATCTACCATAGGGCTAACATTCATCTACCATTCATCCACCACACATCTACCATTCATCTACCATACAGCCACCATTCACCTACCATATAGCCACCATTCATCTACCATTCATCCACCACTCATCTACCATAGAGCCACCACTCATCTACCATAGAGCCACCATTCATCTACCATAGAGCCACCATTCATCTACCATAGAGCCACCATTCATTCACCATTCATCTACCATAGAGCCACCATTCATCTACCATAGGGCCACCTTTCATCTACCATTCAGCCACCATTCATCTACCATTCATTTACCATAGAGCCATTATTCATCTACCATAAAGCCACCATTCATCTACCATAGAGCCACCATTTATCCACCATAGAGCCACCATTCATCTACCATAGAGCCACCATTCATCTACCATAGAGCCGCCATTAATCTACCATAGGGCTACCATTCATCTACCATTCATCCACCATTCATCTACCATAGAACCACCATTCATCTACCATAGAGCCACCATTCATCTACCATAGAGCCACCATTCATCTACCATAGAGCCACCTTTCATCTACCATTCAGCCACCATTCATCTACCATTCATCTACCATAGAGCCACCATTCATCTACCATTAAGCCACCTTTCATCTACCATAGAGCCACCATTTGTCTACCATAGAGCCACCATTCATCTACCATAGAGCCACCATTCATCTACCATAGAGCCACCATTCATCTACCATAGAGCCACCATTAATCTACCATAGGGCTACCATTCATCTACCATTCATCCACCATTCATCTACCATAGAGCCACCATTCATCTACCATAGAGCCACTACTCATCTACCATAGGGCTACCATTCATCTACCGTTCATCCACCACTCATCTACCATAGGGCTACCATTCATCTACCATAGAGCCACCATTCATCTACCATAGAGCCACCATTCATCTACCATAGAACCACCACTCATCTACCATAGGGCTAACATTCATCTACCATTCATCCACCACACATCTACCATTCATCTACCATAGAGCCACCATTCATCTACCATAGAGCCACCATTCATTCACCATTCATCTACCATTCATCTACCATAGAGCCACCATTCATCTACCATAGAGCCACCATTCATCTACCATAGAGCCACCATTCATCTACCATAGAGCCACCATTCATCTACCATAGAGCCGCCATTAATCTACCATAGGGCTACCATTCATCTACCATTCATCCACAACTCATCTACCATAGAACCACCATTCATCTACCATAGAGCCACCATTCATCTACCATAGAGCCACCACTCATCTACCATTCATCCACCACTCATCTACCAAAGAGCCACCACTCATCTACCATAGAGCCACCATTCATCTACCATAGAGCCACCATTCATCTACCATAGAGCCACCATTTTTCTACCTTAGAGACACCTTTCATCTACCATTCAGCCACCATTCATCTACCATTCATCTACCATAGAGCCACCATTCATCTACCATTAAGCCACCTTTCATCTACCATAGAGCCACTATTTATCTACCATAGAGCCACCATTCATCTACCATAGAGCCACCATTCATCTACCATAGAGCCACCATTCATCTACCATAGAGCCACCATTAATCTACCATAGGGCTACCATTCATCTACCATTCATCCACCATTCATCTACCATAGAGCCACCATTCATCTACCATAGAGCCACTACTCATCTACCATAGGGCTCCCATTCATCTACCGTTCATCCACCACTCATCTACCATAGGGCTACCATTCATCTACCATAGAGCCACCATTCATCTCCCATAGAGCCACCATTCATCTACCATAGAACCACCACTCATCTACCATAGGGCTAACATTCATCTACCATTCATCCACCACACATCTACCATTCATCTACCATACAGCCACCATTCACCTACCATAGAGCCACCATTCATCTACCATAGAGCCACCTTTCATCTACCATAGAGCCACCTTTCATCTACCATTCAGCCACCATTCATCTACCATTCATCTACCATAGAGCCACCATTCATCTACCATAAAGCCACCATTCATCTACCATAGAGCCAACATTTATCTACCATAGAGCCACCATTCATCTACCATAGAGCCACCATTCATCTACCATAGAGCCACCATTCATCTACCATAGAGCCACCATTAATCTACCATAGGGCTACCATTCATCTACCATTCATCCACCACTCATCTACCATAGAGCCACCATTCATCTACCATAGAGCCACCATTCATCTACCATAGAGCCACCATTCATCTACCATAGAGCCACTACTCATCTACCATAGGGCTACCATTCATCTACCGTTCATCTTCCACTCATCTACCATAGGGCTACCATTCATCTACCATAGAGCCATGATTCATCTACCATAGAGCCACCATTCATCTACCATAGAGCCACCACTCATCTACCATAGGGCTAACATTCATCTACCATTCATCCACCACACATCTACCATTCATCTACCATACAGCCACCATTCACCTACCATAGAGCCACCATTCATCTACCATTCATCCACCACTCATCTACCATAGAGCCACCACTCATCTACCATAGAGCCACCATTCATCTACCATAGAGCCACCATTCATTCACCACTCATCTACCATTCATCTACCATAGAGCCACCACTCATCTACCATAGAGCCACCATTCATCTACCATAGGGCCACCTTTCATCTACCATTCAGCCACCATTCATCTACCATTCATTTACCATAGAGCCACCATTCATCTACCATAAAGCCACCATTCATCTACCATAGAGCCACCATTTATCTACCATAGAGCCACCATTCATCTACCATAGAGCCACCATTCATCTACCATAGAGCCACCATTCATCTACCATAGAGCCGCCATTAATCTACCATAGGGCTACCATTCATCTACCATTCATCCACCACTCATCTACCATAGAGCCACCATTCATCTACCATAGAGCCATAATTCATCTACCATAGAGCCACCATTCATCTACCATAGAGCCACCATTCATCTACCATAGAGCCACCATTCATCTACCATAGAGCCACCATTCATCTACCATAGGGCCACCATTCATCTACCATAGAGCCACCATTAATCTACCATAGGGCTACCATTCATCTACCATTCAACCACCACTCATCTACCATAGAGCCACCATTCATCTACCATAGAGCCACCATTCATCTACCATAGAGCCACCATTTATCTACCATAGAGCCACCATTCATTTACCATATAGCCACCATTCATCTACCATAGAGCCACCATTCATCTACCATAGAGCCACCATTCATCTACCATAGAGCCACCACTCATCTACCATTCATCCACCACTCATCTACCAAAGAGCGACCACTCATCTACCATAGAGCCACCATTCATCTACCAAAGAGCCACCATTCTTCTACCATAGAGCCACCATTCATCTACCATAGAGCCACCTTTCATCTACCATTCAGCCACCATTCATCTAACATTCATCTACCATAGAGCCATCATTCATCTACCATTAAGCCACCATTCATCTACCATAGAGCCACCATTTATCTACCATAGAGCTACCATTCATCTACCATAGAGCCACCATTCATCTACCATAGAGCCACCATTAATCTACCATAGGGCTACCATTCATCTACCATTCAACCACCACTCATCTACCATAGAGCCACCATTCATCTACCATAGAGCCACCATTCATCTACCATAGAGCCACCATTCACCTACCATAGAGCCACCATTCATCTACCATTCATCCACCACTCATCTACCATAGAGCCACCACTCATCTACCATAGAGCCACCATTCATCTACCATAGAGCCACCATTCATTCACCACTCATCTACCATTCATCTACCATAGAGCCACCACTCATCTACCATAGAGCCACCATTCATCTACCATAGGGCCACCTTTCATCTACCATTCAGCCACCATTCATCTACCATTCATTTACCATAGAGCCACCATTCATCTACCATAAAGCCACCATTCATCTACCATAGAGCCACCATTTATCTACCATAGAGCCACCATTCATCTACCATAGAGCCACCATTCATCTACCATAGAGCCACCATTCATCTACCATAGAGCCGCCATTAATCTACCATAGGGCTACCATTCATCTACCATTCATCCACCACTCATCTACCATAGAGCCACCATTCATCTACCATAGAGCCATAATTCATCTACCATAGAGCCACCATTCATCTACCATAGAGCCACCATTCATCTACCATAGAGCCACCATTCATCTACCATAGAGCCACCATTCATCTACCATAGGGCCACCATTCATCTACCATAGAGCCACCATTAATCTACCATAGGGCTACCATTCATCTACCATTCAACCACCACTCATCTACCATAGAGCCACCATTCATCTACCATAGAGCCACCATTCATCTACCATAGAGCCACCATTTATCTACCATAGAGCCACCATTCATTTACCATATAGCCACCATTCATCTACCATAGAGCCACCTTTCATCTACCATAGAGCCACCATTCATCTACCATAGAGCCACCACTCATCTACCATTCATCCACCACTCATCTACCAAAGAGCGACCACTCATCTACCATAGAGCCACCATTCATCTACCAAAGAGCCACCATTCTTCTACCATAGAGCCACCATTAATCTACCATAGAGCCACCTTTCATCTACCATTCAGCCACCATTCATCTAACATTCATCTACCATAGAGCCATCATTCATCTACCATTAAGCCACCATTCATCTACCATAGAGCCACCATTTATCTACCATAGAGCTACCATTCATCTACCATAGAGCCACCATTCATCTACCATAGAGCCACCATTCATCTACCATAGAGCCACCATTAATCTACCATAGGGCTACCATTCATCTACCATTCATCCACCACTCATCTACCATAGAGCCACCATTCATCTACCATAGAGCCACCATTCATCTACCATAGAGCCACCATTCATCTACCATAGGGCCACCTTTCATCTACCATTCAGCCACCATTCATATACCATTCATTTACCATAGAGCCACCATTCATCTACCATAAAGCCACCATTCATCTACCATAGAGCCACCATTTATCTACCATAGAGCCACCATTCATCTACCATAGAGCCACCATTCATCTACCATAGAGCCACCATTCATCTACCATAGAGCCACCATTAATCTACCATAGGGCTACCATTCATCTACCATTCATCAACCACTCATCTACCATAGAGCCACCATTCATCTACCATAGAGCCACCATTCATCTACCATAGAGCCACCATTCATCTACCATAGAGCCACTACAAATCTACCATAGGGCTAGCATTCATCTACCGTTCATCCACCACTCATCTACCATAGGGGTACCATTCATCTACCATAGAGCCACCATTCATCTACCATAGAGCCACCACTCATCTACCATAGGTCTAACATTCATCTACCATTCATCCACCACACATCTACCATTCATCTACCATACAGCCACCATTCACCTACCATATAGCCACCATTCATCTACCATTCATCCACCACTCATCTACCATAGAGCCACCACTCATCTACCATAGAGCCACCATTCATCTACCATAGAGCCACCATTCATCTACCATAGAGCCACTACTCATCTACCATAGGGCTAGCATTCATCTACCGTTCATCCACCACTCATCTACCATAGGGGTACCATTCATCTACCATAGAGCCACCATTCATCTACCATAGAGCCACCATTCATCTACCATAGAGCCACCACTCATCTACCATAGGGCTAACATTCATCTACCATTCATCCACCACACATCTACCATTCATCTACCATACAGCCACCATTCACCTACCATATAGCCACCATTCATCTACCATTCATCCACCACTCATCTACCATAGAGCCACCACTCATCTACCATAGAGCCACCATTCATCTACCATAGAGCCACCATTCATCTACCATAGAGCCACCATTCATTCACCATTCATCTACCATTCATCAACCATAGAGCCACCATTCATCTACCATAGGGCCACCTTTCATCTACCATTCAGCCACCATTCATCTACCATTCATTTACCATAGAGCCATTATTCATCTACCATAAAGCCACCATTCATCTACCATAGAGCCACCATTTATCCACCATAGAGCCACCATTCATCTACCATAGAGCCACCATTCATCTACCATAGAGCCACCATTCATCTACCATAGGGCCACCTTTCATCTACCATTCTGCCACCATTCATATACCATTCATTTACCATAGAGCCACCATTCATCTACCATAAAGCCACCATTCATCTACCATAGAGCCACCATTTATCTACCATAGAGCCACCATTCATCTACCATAGAGCTACCATTCATCTACCATAGAGCCACCATTCATCTACCATAGAGCCACCATTAATCTACCATAGGGCTACCATTCATCTACCATTCATCAACCACTCATCTACCATAGAGCCACCATTCATCTACCATAGAGCCACCATTCATCTACCATAGAGCCACCATTCATCTACCATAGAGCCACTACTCATCTACCATAGGGCTAGCATTCATCTACCGTTCATCCACCACTCATCTACCATAGGGGTACCATTCATCTACCATAGAGCCACCATTCATCTACCATAGAGCCACCATTCATCTACCATAGAGCCACCACTCATCTACCATAGGGCTAACATTCATCTACCATTCATCCACCACACATCTACCATTCATCTACCATACAGCCACCATTCACCTACCATATAGCCACCATTCATCTACCATTCATCCACCACTCATCTACCATAGAGCCACCACTCATCTACCATAGAGCCACCATTCATCTACCATAGAGCCACCATTCATCTACCATAGAGCCACCATTCATTCACCATTCATCTACCATAGAGCCACCATTCATCTACCATAGGGCCACCTTTCATCTACCATTCAGCCACCATTCATCTACCATTTATTTACCATAGAGCCATTATTCATCTACCATAAAGCCACCATTCATCTACCATAGAGCCACCATTTATCCACCATAGAGCCACCATTCATCTACCATAGAGCCACCATTCATCTACCATAGAGCCGCCATTAATCTACCATAGGGCTACCATTCATCTACCATTCATCCACCATTCATCTACCATAGAACCACCATTCATCTACCATAGAGCCACCATTCATCTACCATAGAGCCACCATTCATCTACCATAGAGCCACCTTTCATCTACCATTCAGCCACCATTCATCTACAATTCATCTACCATAGAGCCACCATTCATCTACCATTAAGCCACCTTTCATCTACCATAGAGCCACCATTTGTCTACCATAGAGCCACCATTTATCTACCATAGAGCCACCATTCATCTACCATAGAGCCACCATTCATCTACCATAGAGCCACCATTAATCTACCATAGGGCTACCATTCATCTACCATTCATCCACTATTCATCTACCATAGAGCCACCATTCATCTACCATAGAGCCACTACTCATCTACCATAGGGCTACCATTCATCTACCGTTCATCCACCACTCATCTACCATAGGGCTACCATTCATCTACCATAGAGCCACCATTCATCTACCATAGAGCCACCATTCATCTACCATAGAACCACCACTCATCTACCATAGGGCTAACATTCATCTACCATTCATCCACCACACATCTACCATTCATCTACCATAGAGCCACCATTCATCTACCATAGAGCCACCATTCATTCACCATTCATCTACCATTCATCTACCATAGAGCCACCATTCATCTACCATAGAGCCACCATTCATCTACCATAGAGCCACCATTCATCTACCATAGAGCCACCATTCATCTACCATAGAGCCGCCATTAATCTACCATAGAGCCACCATTCATCTACCATAGAGCCACCACTCATCTACCATTCATCCACCACTCATCTACCAAAGAGCCACCACTCATCTACCATAGAGCCACCATTCATCTACCATAGAGCCACCATTCATCTACCATAGAGCCACCATTCATCTACCATAGAGCCACCTTTCATCTACCATTCAGCCACCATTCATCTACCATTCATCTACCATAGAGCCACCATTCATCTACCATTAAGCCACCTTTCATCTACCATAGAGCCACTATTTATCTACCATAGAGCCACCATTCATCTACCATAGAGCCACCATTCATCTACCATAGAGCCACCATTCATCTACCATAGAGCCACCATTAATCTACCATAGGGCTACCATTCATCTACCATTCATCCACCATTCATCTACAATAGAGCCACCATTCATCTACCATAGAGCCACTACTCATCTACCATAGGGCTACCATTCATCTACCGTTCATCCACCACTCATCTACCATAGGGCTACCATTCATCTACCATAGAGCCACCATTCATCTCCCATAGAGCCACCATTCATCTACCATAGAACCACCACTCATCTACCATAGGGCTAACATTCATCTACCATTCATCCACCACACATCTACCATTCATCTACCATACAGCCACCATTCACCTACCATATAGCCACCATTCATCTACCATTAATCCACCACTCATCTACCATAGAGCCACCACTCATCTACCATAGAGCCACCATTCATCTACCATAGAGCCACCATTCATCTACCATAGAGCCACCATTCATTCACCATTCATCTACCATAGAGCCACCATTCATCTACCATAGGGCCACCTTTCATCTACCATTCAGCCACCATTCATCTACCATTCATTTACCATAGAGCCATTATTCATCTACCATAAAGCCACCATTCATCTACCATAGAGCCACCATTTATCCACCATAGAGCCACCATTCATCTACCATAGAGCCACCATTCATCTACCATAGAGCCGCCATTAATCTACCATAGGGCTACCATTCATCTACCATTCATCCACCATTCATCTACCATAGAACCACCATTCATCTACCATAGAGCCACCATTCATCTACCATAGAGCCACCATTCATCTACCATAGAGCCACCTTTCATCTACCATTCAGCCACCATTCATCTACCATTCATCTACCATAGAGCCACCATTCATCTACCATTAAGCCACCTTTCATCTACCATAGAGCCACCTTTCATCTACCATTCAGCCACCATTCATCTAACATTCATCTACCATAGAGCCATCATTCATCTACCATTAAGCCACCATTCATCTACCATAGAGCCACCATTCATCTACCATAGAGCCACCACTCATCTACCATAGGGCTAACATTCATCTACCATTCATCCACCACACATCTACCATTCATCTACCATACAGCCACCATTCACCTACCATATAGCCACCATTCATCTACCATTCATCCACCACTCATCTACCATAGAGCCACCACTCATCTACCATAGAGCCACCATTCATCTACCATAGAGCCACCATTCATCTACCATAGAGCCACCATTCATTCACCATTCATCTACCATTCATCAACCATAGAGCCACCATTCATCTACCATAGGGCCACCTTTCATCTACCATTCAGCCACCATTCATCTACCATTCATTTACCATAGAGCCATTATTCATCTACCATAAAGCCACCATTCATCTACCATAGAGCCACCATTTATCCACCATAGAGCCACCATTCATCTACCATAGAGCCACCATTCATCTACCATAGAGCCACCATTCATCTACCATAGGGCCACCTTTCATCTACCATTCTGCCACCATTCATATACCATTCATTTACCATAGAGCCACCATTCATCTACCATAAAGCCACCATTCATCTACCATAGAGCCACCATTTATCTACCATAGAGCCACCATTCATCTACCATAGAGCTACCATTCATCTACCATAGAGCCACCATTCATCTACCATAGAGCCACCATTAATCTACCATAGGGCTACCATTCATCTACCATTCATCAACCACTCATCTACCATAGAGCCACCATTCATCTACCATAGAGCCACCATTCATCTACCATAGAGCCACCATTCATCTACCATAGAGCCACTACTCATCTACCATAGGGCTAGCATTCATCTACCGTTCATCCACCACTCATCTACCATAGGGGTACCATTCATCTACCATAGAGCCACCATTCATCTACCATAGAGCCACCATTCATCTACCATAGAGCCACCACTCATCTACCATAGGGCTAACATTCATCTACCATTCATCCACCACACATCTACCATTCATCTACCATACAGCCACCATTCACCTACCATATAGCCACCATTCATCTACCATTCATCCACCACTCATCTACCATAGAGCCACCACTCATCTACCATAGAGCCACCATTCATCTACCATAGAGCCACCATTCATCTACCATAGAGCCACCATTCATTCACCATTCATCTACCATAGAGCCACCATTCATCTACCATAGGGCCACCTTTCATCTACCATTCAGCCACCATTCATCTACCATTTATTTACCATAGAGCCATTATTCATCTACCATAAAGCCACCATTCATCTACCATAGAGCCACCATTTATCCACCATAGAGCCACCATTCATCTACCATAGAGCCACCATTCATCTACCATAGAGCCGCCATTAATCTACCATAGGGCTACCATTCATCTACCATTCATCCACCATTCATCTACCATAGAACCACCATTCATCTACCATAGAGCCACCATTCATCTACCATAGAGCCACCATTCATCTACCATAGAGCCACCTTTCATCTACCATTCAGCCACCATTCATCTACAATTCATCTACCATAGAGCCACCATTCATCTACCATTAAGCCACCTTTCATCTACCATAGAGCCACCATTTGTCTACCATAGAGCCACCATTTATCTACCATAGAGCCACCATTCATCTACCATAGAGCCACCATTCATCTACCATAGAGCCACCATTAATCTACCATAGGGCTACCATTCATCTACCATTCATCCACTATTCATCTACCATAGAGCCACCATTCATCTACCATAGAGCCACTACTCATCTACCATAGGGCTACCATTCATCTACCGTTCATCCACCACTCATCTACCATAGGGCTACCATTCATCTACCATAGAGCCACCATTCATCTACCATAGAGCCACCATTCATCTACCATAGAACCACCACTCATCTACCATAGGGCTAACATTCATCTACCATTCATCCACCACACATCTACCATTCATCTACCATAGAGCCACCATTCATCTACCATAGAGCCACCATTCATTCACCATTCATCTACCATTCATCTACCATAGAGCCACCATTCATCTACCATAGAGCCACCATTCATCTACCATAGAGCCACCATTCATCTACCATAGAGCCACCATTCATCTACCATAGAGCCGCCATTAATCTACCATAGAGCCACCATTCATCTACCATAGAGCCACCACTCATCTACCATTCATCCACCACTCATCTACCAAAGAGCCACCACTCATCTACCATAGAGCCACCATTCATCTACCATAGAGCCACCATTCATCTACCATAGAGCCACCATTCATCTACCATAGAGCCACCTTTCATCTACCATTCAGCCACCATTCATCTACCATTCATCTACCATAGAGCCACCATTCATCTACCATTAAGCCACCTTTCATCTACCATAGAGCCACTATTTATCTACCATAGAGCCACCATTCATCTACCATAGAGCCACCATTCATCTACCATAGAGCCACCATTCATCTACCATAGAGCCACCATTAATCTACCATAGGGCTACCATTCATCTACCATTCATCCACCATTCATCTACAATAGAGCCACCATTCATCTACCATAGAGCCACTACTCATCTACCATAGGGCTACCATTCATCTACCGTTCATCCACCACTCATCTACCATAGGGCTACCATTCATCTACCATAGAGCCACCATTCATCTCCCATAGAGCCACCATTCATCTACCATAGAACCACCACTCATCTACCATAGGGCTAACATTCATCTACCATTCATCCACCACACATCTACCATTCATCTACCATACAGCCACCATTCACCTACCATATAGCCACCATTCATCTACCATTAATCCACCACTCATCTACCATAGAGCCACCACTCATCTACCATAGAGCCACCATTCATCTACCATAGAGCCACCATTCATCTACCATAGAGCCACCATTCATTCACCATTCATCTACCATAGAGCCACCATTCATCTACCATAGGGCCACCTTTCATCTACCATTCAGCCACCATTCATCTACCATTCATTTACCATAGAGCCATTATTCATCTACCATATAGCCACCATTCATCTACCATAGAGCCACCATTTATCCACCATAGAGCCACCATTCATCTACCATAGAGCCACCATTCATCTACCATAGAGCCGCCATTAATCTACCATAGGGCTACCATTCATCTACCATTCATCCACCATTCATCTACCATAGAACCACCATTCATCTACCATAGAGCCACCATTCATCTACCATAGAGCCACCATTCATCTACCATAGAGCCACCTTTCATCTACCATTCAGCCACCATTCATCTACCATTCATCTACCATAGAGCCACCATTCATCTACCATTAAGCCACCTTTCATCTACCATAGAGCCACCTTTCATCTACCATTCAGCCACCATTCATCTAACATTCATCTACCATAGAGCCATCATTCATCTACCATTAAGCCACCATTCATCTACCATAGAGCCACCATTTATCTACCATAGAGCTACCATTCATCTACCATAGAGCCACCATTCATCTACCATAGAGCCACTATTCATCTACCATAGAGCCACCATTAATCTACCATAGGGCTACCATTCATCTACCATTCATCCACCACTCATCTACCATAGAGCCACCATTCATCTACCATAGAGCCACCATTCATCTACCATAGAGCCACCATTCATCTACCATAGGGCCACCTTTCATCTACCATTCAGCCACCATTCATATACCATTCATTTACCATAGAGCCACCATTCATCTACCATAAAGCCACCATTCATCTACCATAGAGCCACCATTTATCTACCATAGAGCCACCATTCATCTACCATAGAGCCACCATTCATCTACCATAGAGCCACCATTCATCTACCATAGAGCCACCATTAATCTACCATAGGGCTACCATTCATCTACCATTCATCAACCACTCATCTACCATAGAGCCACCATTCATCTACCATAGAGCCACCATTCATCTACCATAGAGCCACCATTCATCTACCATAGAGCCACTACTCATCTACCATAGGGCTAGCATTCATCTACCGTTCATCCACCACTCATCTACCATAGGGGTACCATTCATCTACCATAGAGCCACCATTCATCTACCATAGAGCCACCATTCATCTACCATAGAGCCACCACTCATCTACCATAGGGCTAACATTCATCTACCATTCATCCACCACACATCTACCATTCATCTACCATACAGCCACAATTCACCTACCATATAGCCACCATTCATCTACCATTCATCCACCACTCATCTACCATAGAGCCACCACTCATCTACCATAGAGCCACCATTCATCTACCATAGAGCCACCATTCATCTACCATAGAGCCACCATTCATTCACCATTCATCTACCATTCATCTACAATAGAGCCACCATTCATCTACCATAGGGCCACCTTTCATCTACCATTCAGCCACCATTCATCTACCATTCATTTACCATAGAGCCATTATTCATCTACCATAAATCCACCATTCATCTACCATAGAGCCACCATTTATCCACCATAGAGCCACCATTCATCTACCATAGAGCCACCATTCATCTACCATAGAGCCGCCATTAATCTACCATAGGGCTACCATTCATCTACCATTCATCCACCATTCATCTACCATAGAACCACCATTCATCTACCATAGAGCCACCATTCATCTACCATAGAGCCACCATTCATCTACCATAGAGCCACCTTTCATCTACCATTCAGCCACCATTCATCTACCATTCATCTACCATAGAGCCACCATTCATCTACCATTAAGCCACCTTTCATCTACCATAGAGCCACCATTTATCTACCATAGAGCCACCATTCATCTACCATAGAGCCACCATTCATCTACCATAGAGCCACCATTCATCTACCATAGAGCCACCATTAATCTACCATAGGGCTACCATTCATCTACCATTCATCCACCATTCATCTACCATAGAGCCACCATTCATCTACCATAGAGCCACTACTCATCTACCATAGGGCTACCATTCATCTACCGTTCATCCACCACTCATCTACCATAGGGCTACCATTCATCTACCATAGAGCCACCATTCATCTACCATAGAGCCACCATTCATCTACCATAGAACCACCACTCATCTACCATAGGGCTAACATTCATCTACCATTCATCCACCACACATCTACCATTCATCTACCATACAGCCACCATTCACCTACCATAGAGCAACCATTCATCTACCATAGAGCCACCTTTCATCTACCATAGAGCCACCTTTCATCTACCATTCAGCCACCATTCATCTACCATTCATCTACCATAGAGCCACCATTCATCTACCATAAAGCCACCATTCATCTACCATAGAGCCAACATTTATCTACCATAGAGCCACCATTCATCTACCATAGAGCCACCATTCATCTACCATAGAGCCACCATTCATCTACCATAGAGCCACCATTAATCTACCATAGGGCTACCATTCATCTACCATTCATCCACCACTCATCTACCATAGAGCCACCTTTCATCTACCATAGAGCCACCATTCATCTACCATAGAGCCACCATTCATCTACCATAGAGCCACTACTCATCTACCATAGGGCTACCATTCATCTACCGTTCATCCACGACTCATCTACCATAGGGCTACCATTCATCTACCATAGAGCCACCATTCATCTACCATAGAGCCACCATTCATCTACCATAGAGCCACCACTCATCTACCATAGGGCTAACATTCATCTACCATTCATACACCACACATCTACCATTCATCTACCATACAGCCACCATTCACCTACCATAGAGCCACCATTCATCTACCATTCATCCACCACTCATCTACCATAGAGCCACCACTCATCTACCATAGAGCCACCATTCATCTACAATAGAGCCACCATTCATTCACCACTTATCTACCATTCATCTACCATAGAGCCACCACTCATCTACCAAAGAGCCACCATTCATCTACCATAGGGCCACCTTTCATCTACCATTCAGCCACCATTCATCTACCATTCATTTACCATAGAGCCACCATTCATCTACCATAAAGCCACCATTCATCTACCATAGAGCCACCATTTATTTACCATAGAGCCACCATTCATCTACCATAGAGCCACCATTCATCTACCATAGAGCCACCATTCATCTACCATAGAGCCGCCATTAATCTACCATAGGGCTACCATTCATCTACCATTCATCCACCACTCATCTACCATAGAGCCACCATTCATCTACCATAGAGCCATAATTCATCTACCATAGAGCCACCATTCATCTACCATAGAGCCACCATTCATCTACCATAGAGCCACCATTCATCTACCATAGAGCCACCATTCATCTACCATAGAGCCACCATTCATCTACCATAGAGCCACCATTAATCTACCATAGGGCTACCATTCATCTACCATTCAACCACCACTCATCTACCATAGAGCCACCATTCATCTACCATAGAGCCACCATTCATCTACCATAGAGCCACCATTTATCTACCATAGAGCCACCATTCATTTACCATATAGCCACCATTCATCTACCATAGAGCCACCATTCATCTACCATAGAGCCACCATTCATCTACCATAGAGCCACCACTCATCTACCATTCATCCACCACTCATCTACCAAAGAGCGACCACTCATCTACCATAGAGCCACCATTCATCTACCAAAGAGCCACCATTCTTCTACCATAGAGCCACCATTCATCTACCATAGAGCCACCTTTCATCTACCATTCAGCCACCATTCATCTACCATTCATCTACCATAGAGCCACCATTCATCTACCATTAAGCCACCATTTATCTACCGTAGAGCCACCATTTATCTACCATAGAGCTACCATTCATCTACCATAGAGCCACCATTCATCTACCATAGAGCCACCATTCATCTACCATAGAGCCACCATTAATCTACCATAGGGCTACCATTCATCTACCATTCATCCACCACTCATCTACCATAGAGCCACCATTCATCTACCATAGAGCCACCATTCATCTACCATAGAGGCACCATTCATCTACCATAGGGCCACCTTTCATCTACCATTCAGCCACCATTCATATACCATTCATTTACCATAGAGCCACCATTCATCTACCATAAAGCCACCATTCATCTACCATAGAGCCACCATTTATCTACCATAGAGCCACCATTCATCTACCATAGAGCCACCATTCATCTACCATAGAGCCACAATTCATCTACCATAGAGCCGTCATTAATCTACCATAGGGCTACCATTCATCTACCATTCATCCACCACTCATCTACCATAGAGCCACCATTCATCTACCATAGAGCCATAATTCATCTACCATAGAGCCACCATTCATCTACCATAGAGCCACCATTCATCTACCATAGAGCCACCATTCATCTACCATAGAGCAACCATTCATCTACCATAGAGCCACCATTCATCTACCATAGAGCCACCATTAGTCTACCATAGGGCTACCATTCATCTACCATTCATCCACCACTCATCTACCATAGAGCCACCATTCATCTACCATAGAGCCACCATTCATCTACTATATAGCCACCATTTATCTACCATAGAGCCACCATTCATTTACCATATAGCCACCATTCATCTACCATAGAGCCACCATTCATCTACCATAGAGCCACCATTCATCTACCATAGAGCCACCACTCATCTACCATTCATCCACCACTCATCTACCAAAGAGCCACCACCCATCTACCATAGAGCCACCATTCATCTACCATAGAGCCACCATTCATCTACCATAGAGCCACCATTCATCTACCATAGAGCCACCTATCATCTACCATTCAGCCACCATTCATCTACCATTCATCTACCATAGAGCCACCATTCATCTACCATTAAGCCACCTTTCATCTACCATAGAGCCACCATTTATCTACCATAGAGCCACCATTCATCTACCATAGAGCCACCATTCATCTACCATAGAGCCACCATTCATCTACCATAGAGCCACCATTAATCTACCATAGGGCTACCATTCATCTACCATTCATCCACCATTCATCTACCATAGAGCCACCATTCATCTACCATAGAGCCACTACTCATCTACCATAGGGCTACCATTCATCTACCGTTCATCCACCACTCATCTACCATAGGGCTACCATTCATCTACCATAGAGCCACCATTCATCTACCATAGAGCCACCATTCATCTACCATAGAACCACCACTCATCTACCATAGGGCTAACATTCATCTACCATTCATCCACCACACATCTACCATTCATCTACCATACAGCCACCATTCACCTACCATAGAGCCACCATTCATCTACCATAGAGCCACCTTTCATCTACCATAGAGCCACCTTTCATCTACCATTCAGCCACCATTCATCTACCATTCATCTACCATAGAGCCACCATTCATCTACCATAAAGCCACCATTCATCTACCATAGAGCCAACATTTATCTACCATAGAGCCACCATTCATCTACCATAGAGCCACCATTCATCTACCATAGAGCCACCATTAATCTACCATAGGGCTACCATTCATCTACCATTCATCCACCACTCATCTACCATTGAGCCACCATTCATCTACCATAGAGCCATCATTTATCTACCATAGAGCCACCATTCATCTACCATAGAGCCACCATTCATCTACCATAGAGCCACCATTAATCTACCATAGGGCTACCATTCATCTACCATTCATCCACCACTCATCTACCATAGAGCCACCATTCATCTACCATAGGGCTACCATTCATCTACCATTCATCCACCACTCATCTACCATAGAGCCACCATTCATCTACCATAAAGCCACCATTCATCTACCATAGAGCCACCATTTATTTACCATAGAGCCACCATTCATCTACCATAGAGCCACCATTCATCTACCATAGAGCCACCATTCATCTACCATAGAGCCGCCATTAATCTACCATATGGCTACCATTCATCTACCATTCATCCACCACTCATCTACCATAGAGCCACCATTCATCTACCATAGAGCCATAATTCATCTACCATAGAGCCACCATTCATCTACCATAGAGCCACCATTCATCTACCATAGAGCCACCATTCATCTACCATAGAGCCACCATTCATCTACCATAGAGCCACCATTCATCTACCATAGAGCCACCATTAATCTACCATAGGGCTACCATTCATCTACCATTCAACCACCACTCATCTACCATAGAGCCACCATTCATCTACCATAGAGCCACCATTCATCTACCATAGAGCCACCATTTATCTACCATAGAGCCACCATTCATTTACCATATAGCCACCATTCATCTACCATAGAGCCACCATTCATCTACCATAGAGCCACCATTCATCTACCATAGAGCCACCACTCATCTACCATTCATCCACCACTCATCTACCAAAGAGCGACCACTCATCTACCATAGAGCCACCATTCATCTACCAAAGAGCCACCATTCTTCTACCATAGAGCCACCATTCATCTACCATAGAGCCACCTTTCATCTACCATTCAGCCACCATTCATCTACCATTCATCTACCATAGAGCCACCATTCATCTACCATTAAGCCACCATTTATCTACCGTAGAGCCACCATTTATCTACCATAGAGCTACCATTCATCTACCATAGAGCCACCATTCATCTACCATAGAGCCACCATTCATCTACCATAGAGCCACCATTAATCTACCATAGGGCTACCATTCATCTACCATTCATCCACCACTCATCTACCATAGAGCCACCATTCATCTACCATAGAGCCACCATTCATCTACCATAGAGGCACCATTCATCTACCATAGGGCCACCTTTCATCTACCATTCAGCCACCATTCATATACCATTCATTTACCATAGAGCCACCATTCATCTACCATAAAGCCACCATTCATCTACCATAGAGCCACCATTTATCTACCATAGAGCCACCATTCATCTACCATAGAGCCACCATTCATCTACCATAGAGCCACAATTCATCTACCATAGAGCCGTCATTAATCTACCATAGGGCTACCATTCATCTACCATTCATCCACCACTCATCTACCATAGAGCCACCATTCATCTACCATAGAGCCATAATTCATCTACCATAGAGCCACCATTCATCTACCATAGAGCCACCATTCATCTACCATAGAGCCACCATTCATCTACCATAGAGCAACCATTCATCTACCATAGAGCCACCATTCATCTACCATAGAGCCACCATTAGTCTACCATAGGGCTACCATTCATCTACCATTCATCCACCACTCATCTACCATAGAGCCACCATTCATCTACCATAGAGCCACCATTCATCTACTATATAGCCACCATTTATCTACCATAGAGCCACCATTCATTTACCATATAGCCACCATTCATCTACCATAGAGCCACCATTCATCTACCATAGAGCCACCATTCATCTACCATAGAGCCACCACTCATCTACCATTCATCCACCACTCATCTACCAAAGAGCCACCACCCATCTACCATAGAGCCACCATTCATCTACCATAGAGCCACCATTCATCTACCATAGAGCCACCTATCATCTACCATTCAGCCACCATTCATCTACCATTCATCTACCATAGAGCCACCATTCATCTACCATTAAGCCACCTTTCATCTACCATAGAGCCACCATTTATCTACCATAGAGCCACCATTCATCTACCATAGAGCCACCATTCATCTACCATAGAGCCACCATTCATCTACCATAGAGCCACCATTAATCTACCATAGGGCTACCATTCATCTACCATTCATCCACCATTCATCTACCATAGAGCCACCATTCATCTACCATAGAGCCACTACTCATCTACCATAGGGCTACCATTCATCTACCGTTCATCCACCACTCATCTACCATAGGGCTACCATTCATCTACCATAGAGCCACCATTCATCTACCATAGAGCCACCATTCATCTACCATAGAACCACCACTCATCTACCATAGGGCTAACATTCATCTACCATTCATCCACCACACATCTACCATTCATCTACCATACAGCCACCATTCACCTACCATAGAGCCACCATTCATCTACCATAGAGCCACCTTTCATCTACCATAGAGCCACCTTTCATCTACCATTCAGCCACCATTCATCTACCATTCATCTACCATAGAGCCACCATTCATCTACCATAAAGCCACCATTCATCTACCATAGAGCCAACATTTATCTACCATAGAGCCACCATTCATCTACCATTCATTAACCAGAGAGCCACCATTCATCTACCATAAAGCCACCATTCATCTACCATAGAGCCACCATTTATTTACCATAGAGCCACCATTCATCTACCATAGAGCCACCATTCATCTACCATAGAGCCACCATTCATCTACCATAGAGCCGCCATTAATCTACCATAGGGCTACCATTCATCTACCATTCATCCACCACTCATCTACCATAGAGCCACCATTCATCTACCATAGAGCCATAATTCATCTACCATAGAGCCACCATTCATCTACCATAGAGCCACCATTCATCTACCATAGAGCCACCATTCATCTACCATAGAGCCACCATTCATCTACCATAGAGCCACCATTCATCTACCATAGAGCCACCATTAATCTACCATAGGGCTACCATTCATCTACCATTCAACCACCACTCATCTACCATAGAGCCACCATTCATCTACCATAGAGCCACCATTCATCTACCATAGAGCCACCATTTATCTACCATAGAGCCACCATTCATTTACCATATAGCCACCATTCATCTACCATAGAGCCACCATTCATCTACCATAGAGCCACCATTCATCTACCATAGAGCCACCACTCATCTACCATTCATCCACCACTCATCTACCAAAGAGCGACCACTCATCTACCATAGAGCCACCATTCATCTACCAAAGAGCCACCATTCTTCTACCATAGAGCCACCATTCATCTACCATAGAGCCACCTTTCATCTACCATTCAGCCACCATTCATCTACCATTCATCTACCATAGAGCCACCATTCATCTACCATTAAGCCACCATTTATCTACCGTAGAGCCACCATTTATCTACCATAGAGCTACCATTCATCTACCATAGAGCCACCATTTATCTACCATAGAGCCACCATTCATCTACCATAGAGCCACCATTAATCTACCATAGGGCTACCATTCATCTACCATTCATCCACCACTCATCTACCATAGAGCCACCATTCATCTACCATAGAGCCACCATTCATCTACCATAGAGGCACCATTCATCTACCATAGGGCCACCTTTCATCTACCATTCAGCCACCATTCATATACCATTCATTTACCATAGAGCCACCATTCATCTACCATAAAGCCACCATTCATCTACCATAGAGCCACCATTTATCTACCATAGAGCCACCATTCATCTACCATAGAGCCACCATTCATCTACCATAGAGCCACAATTCATCTACCATAGAGCCGTCATTAATCTACCATAGGGCTACCATTCATCTACCATTCATCCACCACTCATCTACCATAGAGCCACCATTCATCTACCATAGAGCCATAATTCATCTACCATAGAGCCACCATTCATCTACCATAGAGCCACCATTCATCTACCATAGAGCCACCATTCATCTACCATAGAGCAACCATTCATCTACCATAGAGCCACCATTCATCTACCATAGAGCCACCATTAGTCTACCATAGGGCTACCATTCATCTACCATTCATCCACCACTCATCTACCATAGAGCCACCATTCATCTACCATAGAGCCACCATTCATCTACTATATAGCCACCATTTATCTACCATAGAGCCACCATTCATTTACCATATAGCCACCATTCATCTACCATAGAGCCACCATTCATCTACCATAGAGCCACCATTCATCTACCATAGAGCCACCACTCATCTACCATTCATCCACCACTCATCTACCAAAGAGCCACCACCCATCTACCATAGAGCCACCATTCATCTACCATAGAGCCACCATTCATCTACCATAGAGCCACCATTCATCTACCATAGAGCCACCTATCATCTACCATTCAGCCACCATTCATCTACCATTCATCTACCATAGAGCCACCATTCATCTACCATTAAGCCACCTTTCATCTACCATAGAGCCACCATTTATCTACCATAGAGCCACCATTCATCTACCATAGAGCCACCATTCATCTACCATAGAGCCACCATTCATCTACCATAGAGCCACCATTAATCTACCATAGGGCTACCATTCATCTACCATTCATCCACCATTCATCTACCATAGAGCCACCATTCATCTACCATAGAGCCACTACTCATCTACCATAGGGCTACCATTCATCTACCGTTCATCCACCACTCATCTACCATAGGGCTACCATTCATCTACCATAGAGCCACCATTCATCTACCATAGAGCCACCATTCATCTACCATAGAACCACCACTCATCTACCATAGGGCTAACATTCATCTACCATTCATCCACCACACATCTACCATTCATCTACCATACAGCCACCATTCACCTACCATAGAGCCACCATTCATCTACCATAGAGCCACCTTTCATCTACCATAGAGCCACCTTTCATCTACCATTCAGCCACCATTCATCTACCATTCATCTACCATAGAGCCACCATTCATCTACCATAAAGCCACCATTCATCTACCATAGAGCCAACATTTATCTACCATAGAGCCACCATTCATCTACCATAGAGCCACCATTCATCTACCATAGAGCCACCATTAATCTACCATAGGGCTACCATTCATCTACCATTCATCCACCACTCATCTACCATTGAGCCACCATTCATCTACCATAGAGCCAACATTTATCTACCATAGAGCCACCATTCATCTACCATAGAGCCACCATTCATCTACCATAGAGCCACCATTAATCTACCATAGGGCTACCATTCATCTACCATTCATCCACCACTCATCTACCATAGAGCCACCATTCATCTACCATAGGGCTACCATTCATCTACCATTCATCCACCACTCATCTACCATAGAGCCACCATTCATCTACCATAAAGCCACCATTCATCTACCATAGAGCCACCATTTATTTACCATAGAGCCACCATTCATCTACCATAGAGCCACCATTCATCTACCATAGAGCAACCATTCATCTACCATAGAGCCGCCATTAATCTACCATAGGGCTACCATTCATCTACCATTCATCCACCACTCATCTACCATAGAGCCACCATTCATCTACCATAGAGCCATAATTCATCTACCATAGAGCCACCATTCATCTACCATAGAGCCACCATTCATCTACCATAGAGCCACCATTCATCTACCATAGAGCCACCATTCATCTACCATAGAGCCACCATTCATCTACCATAGAGCCACCATTAATCTACCATAGGGCTACCATTCATCTACCATTCAACCACCACTCATCTACCATAGAGCCACCATTCATCTACCATAGAGCCACCATTCATCTACCATAGAGCCACCATTTATCTACCATAGAGCCACCATTCATTTACCATATAGCCACCATTCATCTACCATAGAGCCACCATTCATCTACCATAGAGCCACCATTCATCTACCATAGAGCCACCACTCATCTACCATTCATCCACCACTCATCTACCAAAGAGCGACCACTCATCTACCATAGAGCCACCATTCATCTACCAAAGAGCCACCATTCTTCTACCATAGAGCCACCATTCATCTACCATAGAGCCACCTTTCATCTACCATTCAGCCACCATTCATCTACCATTCATCTACCATAGAGCCACCATTCATCTACCATTAAGCCACCATTTATCTACCGTAGAGCCACCATTTATCTACCATAGAGCTACCATTCATCTACCATAGAGCCACCATTCATCTACCATAGAGCCACCATTCATCTACCATAGAGCCACCATTAATCTACCATAGGGCTACCATTCATCTACCATTCATCCACCACTCATCTACCATAGAGCCACCATTCATCTACCATAGAGCCACCATTCATCTACCATAGAGGCACCATTCATCTACCATAGGGCCACCTTTCATCTACCATTCAGCCACCATTCATATACCATTCATTTACCATAGAGCCACCATTCATCTACCATAAAGCCACCATTCATCTACCATAGAGCCACCATTTATCTACCATAGAGCCACCATTCATCTACCATAGAGCCACCATTCATCTACCATAGAGCCACAATTCATCTACCATAGAGCCGTCATTAATCTACCATAGGGCTACCATTCATCTACCATTCATCCACCACTCATCTACCATAGAGCCACCATTCATCTACCATAGAGCCATAATTCATCTACCATAGAGCCACCATTCATCTACCATAGAGCCACCATTCATCTACCATAGAGCCACCATTCATCTACCATAGAGCAACCATTCATCTACCATAGAGCCACCATTCATCTACCATAGAGCCACCATTAGTCTACCATAGGGCTACCATTCATCTACCATTCATCCACCACTCATCTACCATAGAGCCACCATTCATCTACCATAGAGCCACCATTCATCTACTATATAGCCACCATTTATCTACCATAGAGCCACCATTCATTTACCATATAGCCACCATTCATCTACCATAGAGCCACCATTCATCTACCATAGAGCCACCATTCATCTACCATAGAGCCACCACTCATCTACCATTCATCCACCACTCATCTACCAAAGAGCCACCACCCATCTACCATAGAGCCACCATTCATCTACCATAGAGCCACCATTCATCTACCATAGAGCCACCATTCATCTACCATAGAGCCACCTATCATCTACCATTCAGCCACCATTCATCTACCATTCATCTACCATAGAGCCACCATTCATCTACCATTAAGCCACCTTTCATCTACCATAGAGCCACCATTTATCTACCATAGAGCCACCATTCATCTACCATAGAGCCACCATTCATCTACCATAGAGCCACCATTCATCTACCATAGAGCCACCATTAATCTACCATAGGGCTACCATTCATCTACCATTCATCCACCATTCATCTACCATAGAGCCACCATTCATCTACCATAGAGCCACTACTCATCTACCATAGGGCTACCATTCATCTACCGTTCATCCACCACTCATCTACCATAGGGCTACCATTCATCTACCATAGAGCCACCATTCATCTACCATAGAGCCACCATTCATCTACCATAGAACCACCACTCATCTACCATAGGGCTAACATTCATCTACCATTCATCCACCACACATCTACCATTCATCTACCATACAGCCACCATTCACCTACCATAGAGCCACCATTCATCTACCATAGAGCCACCTTTCATCTACCATAGAGCCACCTTTCATCTACCATTCAGCCACCATTCATCTACCATTCATCTACCATAGAGCCACCATTCATCTACCATAAAGCCACCATTCATCTACCATAGAGCCAACATTTATCTACCATAGAGCCACCATTCATCTACCATAGAGCCACCATTCATCTACCATAGAGCCACCATTAATCTACCATAGGGCTACCATTCATCTACCATTCATCCACCACTCATCTACCATAGAGCCACCATTCATCTACCATAGAGCCAACATTTATCTACCATAGAGCCACCATTCATCTACCATAGAGCCACCATTCATCTACCATAGAGCCACCATTAATCTACCATAGGGCTACCATTCATCTACCATTCATCCACCACTCATCTACCATAGAGCCACCATTCATCTACCATAGGGCTACCATTCATCTACCATTCATCCACCACTCATCTACCATAGAGCCACCATTCATCTACCATAGAGCCATAATTCATCTACCATAGAGCCACCATTCATCTACCATAGAGCCACCATTCATCTACCATAGAGCCACCATTCATCTACCATAGAGCAACCATTCATCTACCATAGAGCCACCATTCATCTACCATAGAGCCACCATTCATCTACCATAGAGCCACCATTCATCTACCATAGAGCCGCCATTAATCTAACATAGGGCTACCATTCATCTACCATTCATCCACAACTCATCTACCATAGAACCACCATTCATCTACCATAGAGCCACCATTCATCTACCATAGAGCCACCACTCATCTACCATTCATCCACCACTCATCTACCAAAGAGCCACCACTCATCTACCATAGAGCCACCATTCATCTACCATAGAGCCACCATTCATCTACCATAGAGCCACCATTCATCTACCATAGAGCCACCTTTCATCTACCATTCAGCCACCATTCATCTACCATTCATCTACCATAGAGCCACCATTCATCTACCATTAAGCCACCTTTCATCTACCATAGAGCCACTATTTATCTACCATAGAGCCACCATTCATCTACCATAGAGCCACCATTCATCTACCATAGAGCCACCATTCATCTACCATAGAGCCACCATTAATCTACCATAGGGCTACCATTCATCTACCATTCATCCACCATTCATCTACCATAGAGCCACCATTCATCTACCATAGAGCCACTACTCATCTCCCATAGAGCCACCATTCATCTACCATAGAACCACCACTCATCTACCATAGGGCTAACATTCATCTACCATTCATCCACCACACATCTACCATTCATCTACCATACAGCCACCATTCACCTACCATAGAGCCACCATTCATCTACCATAGAGCCACCTTTCATCTACCATAGAGCCACCTTTCATCTACCATTCAGCCACCATTCATCTACCATTCATCTACCATAGAGCCACCATTCATCTACCATAAAGCCACCATTCATCTACCATAGAGCCAACATTTATCTACCATAGAGCCACCATTCATCTACCATAGAGCCACCATTCATCTACCATAGAGCCACCATTCATCTACCATAGAGCCACCATTAATCTACCATAGGGCTACCATTCATCTACCATTCATCCACCACTCATCTACCATAGAGCCACCATTCATCTACCATAGAGCCACCATTCATCTACCATAGAGCCACCATTCATCTACCATAGAGCCACTACTCATCTACCATAGGGCTACCATTCATCTACCGTTCATCTTCCACTCATCTACCATAGGGCTACCATTCATCTACCATAGAGCCACGATTCATCTACCATAGAGCCACCATTCATCTACCATAGAGCCACCACTCATCTACCATAGGGCTAACATTCATCTACCATTCATCCACCACACATCTACCATTCATCTACCATACAGCCACCATTCACCTACCATAGAGCCACCATTCATCTACCATTCATCCACCACTCATCTACCATAGAGCCACCACTCATCTACCATAGAGCCACCATTCATCTACAATAGAGCCACCTTTCATCTACCATTCAGCCACCATTCATATACCATTCATTTACCATAGAGCCACCATTCATCTACCATAAAGCCACCATTCATCTACCATAGAGCCACCATTTATCTACCATAGAGCCACCATTCATCTACCATAGAGCCACCATTCATCTACCATAGAGCCACAATTCATCTACCATAGAGCCGTCATTAATCTACCATAGGGCTACCATTCATCTACCATTCATCCACCACTCATCTACCATAGAGCCACCATTCATCTACCATAGAGCCATAATTCATCTACCATAGAGCCACCATTCATCTACCATAGAGCCACCATTCATCTACCATAGAGCCACCATTCATCTACCATAGAGCAACCATTCATCTACCATAGAGCCACCATTCATCTACCATAGAGCCACCATTAGTCTACCATAGGGCTACCATTCATCTACCATTCATCCACCACTCATCTACCATAGAGCCACCATTCATCTACCATAGAGCCACCATTCATCTACTATATAGCCACCATTTATCTACCATAGAGCCACCATTCATTTACCATATAGCCACCATTCATCTACCATAGAGCCACCATTCATCTACCATAGAGCCACCATTCATCTACCATAGAGCCACCACTCATCTACCATTCATCCACCACTCATCTACCAAAGAGCCACCACCCATCTACCATAGAGCCACCATTCATCTACCATAGAGCCACCATTCATCTACCATAGAGCCACCATTCATCTACCATAGAGCCACCTATCATCTACCATTCAGCCACCATTCATCTACCATTCATCTACCATAGAGCCACCATTCATCTACCATTAAGCCACCTTTTATCTACCATAGAGCCACCATTTATCTACCATAGAGCCACCATTCATCTACCATAGAGCCACCATTCATCTACCATAGAGCCACCATTCATCTACCATAGAGCCACCATTAATCTACCATAGGGCTACCATTCATCTACCATTCATCCACCATTCATCTACCATAGAGCCACCATTCATCTACCATAGAGCCACTACTCATCTACCATAGGGCTACCATTCATCTACCGTTCATCCACCACTCATCTACCATAGGGCTACCATTCATCTACCATAGAGCCACCATTCATCTACCATAGAGCCACCATTCATCTACCATAGAACCACCACTCATCTACCATAGGGCTAACATTCATCTACCATTCATCCACCACACATCTACCATTCATCTACCATACAGCCACCATTCACCTACCATAGAGCCACCATTCATCTACCATAGAGCCACCTTTCATCTACCATAGAGCCACCTTTCATCTACCATTCAGCCACCATTCATCTACCATTCATCTACCATAGAGCCACCATTCATCTACCATAAAGCCACCATTCATCTACCATAGAGCCAACATTTATCTACCATAGAGCCACCATTCATCTACCATAGAGCCACCATTCATCTACCATAGAGCCACCATTAATCTACCATAGGGCTACCATTCATCTACCATTCATCCACCACTCATCTACCATAGAGCCACCATTCATCTACCATAGAGCCAACATTTATCTACCATAGAGCCACCATTCATCTACCATAGAGCCACCATTCATCTACCATAGAGCCACCATTAATCTACCATAGGGCTACCATTCATCTACCATTCATCCACCACTCATCTACCATAGAGCCACCATTCATCTACCATAGGGCTACCATTCATCTACCATTCATCCACCACTCATCTACCATAGAGCCACCATTCATCTACCATAGAGCCATAATTCATCTACCATAGAGCCACCATTCATCTACCATAGAGCCACCATTCATCTACCATAGAGCCACCATTCATCTACCATAGAGCAACCATTCATCTACCATAGAGCCACCATTCATCTACCATAGAGCCACCATTCATCTACCATAGAGCCACCATTCATCTACCATAGAGCCGCCATTAATCTAACATAGGGCTACCATTCATCTACCATTCATCCACAACTCATCTACCATAGAACCACCATTCATCTACCATAGAGCCACCATTCATCTACCATAGAGCCACCACTCATCTACCATTCATCCACCACTCATCTACCAAAGAGCCACCACTCATCTACCATAGAGCCACCATTCATCTACCATAGAGCCACCATTCATCTACCATAGAGCCACCATTCATCTACCATAGAGCCACCTTTCATCTACCATTCAGCCACCATTCATCTACCATTCATCTACCATAGAGCCACCATTCATCTACCATTAAGCCACCTTTCATCTACCATAGAGCCACTATTTATCTACCATAGAGCCACCATTCATCTACCATAGAGCCACCATTCATCTACCATAGAGCCACCATTCATCTACCATAGAGCCACCATTAATCTACCATAGGGCTACCATTCATCTACCATTCATCCACCATTCATCTACCATAGAGCCACCATTCATCTACCATAGAGCCACTACTCATCTCCCATAGAGCCACCATTCATCTACCATAGAACCACCACTCATCTACCATAGGGCTAACATTCATCTACCATTCATCCACCACACATCTACCATTCATCTACCATACAGCCACCATTCACCTACCATAGAGCCACCATTCATCTACCATAGAGCCACCTTTCATCTACCATAGAGCCACCTTTCATCTACCATTCAGCCACCATTCATCTACCATTCATCTACCATAGAGCCACCATTCATCTACCATAAAGCCACCATTCATCTACCATAGAGCCAACATTTATCTACCATAGAGCCACCATTCATCTACCATAGAGCCACCATTCATCTACCATAGAGCCACCATTCATCTACCATAGAGCCACCATTAATCTACCATAGGGCTACCATTCATCTACCATTCATCCACCACTCATCTACCATAGAGCCACCATTCATCTACCATAGAGCCACCATTCATCTACCATAGAGCCACCATTCATCTACCATAGAGCCACTACTCATCTACCATAGGGCTACCATTCATCTACCGTTCATCTTCCACTCATCTACCATAGGGCTACCATTCATCTACCATAGAGCCACGATTCATCTACCATAGAGCCACCATTCATCTACCATAGAGCCACCACTCATCTACCATAGGGCTAACATTCATCTACCATTCATCCACCACACATCTACCATTCATCTACCATACAGCCACCATTCACCTACCATAGAGCCACCATTCATCTACCATTCATCCACCACTCATCTACCATAGAGCCACCACTCATCTACCATAGAGCCACCATTCAGCTACCATAGAGCCACCATTCATTCACCACTCATCTACCATTCATCTACCATAGAGCCACCACTCATCTACCATAGAGCCACCATTCATCTACCATAGGGCCACCTTTCATCTACCATTCAGCCACCATTCATCTACCATTCATTTACCATAGAGCCACCATTCATCTACCATAAAGCCACCATTCATCTACCATAGAGCCACCATTTATCTACCATAGAGCCACCATTCATCTACCATAGAGCCACCATTCATCTACCATAGAGCCACCATTCATCTACCATAGAGCCGCCATTAATCTACCATAGGGCTACCATTCATCTACCATTCATCCACCACTCATCTACCATAGAGCCACCATTCATCTACCATAGAGCCATAATTCATCTACCATAGAGCCACCATTCATCTACCATAGAGCCACCATTCATCTACCATAGAGCCACCATTCATCTACCATAGAGCCACCATTCATCTACCATAGGGCCACCATTCATCTACCATAGAGCCACCATTAATCTACCATAGGGCTACCATTCATCTACCATTCAACCACCACTCATCTACCATAGAGCCACCATTCATCTACCATAGAGCCACCATTTATCTACCATAGAGCCACCATTCATTTACCATATAGCCACCATTCATCTACCATAGAGCCACCATTCATCTACCATAGAGCCACCATTCATCTACCATAGAGCCACCACTCATCTACCATTCATCCACCACTCATCTACCAAAGAGCGACCACTCATCTACCATAGAGCCACCATTCATCTACCAAAGAGCCACCATTCTTCTACGATAGAGCCACCATTCATCTACCATAGAGCCACCTTTCATCTACCATTCAGCCACCATTCATCTAACATTCATCTACCATAGAGCCACCATTCATCTACCATTAAGCCACCATTCATCTACCATAGAGCCACCATTTATCTACCATAGAGCTACCATTCATCTACCATAGAGCCACCATTCATCTACCATAGAGCCACCATTCATCTACCATAGAGCCACCATTAATCTACCATAGGGCTACCATTCATCTACCATTCATCCACCACTCATTTACCATAGAGCCACCATTCATCTACCATAGAGCCACCATTCATCTACCATAGAGCCACCATTCATCTACCATAGGGCCACCTTTCATCTACCATTCAGCCACCATTCATATACCATTCATTTACCATAGAGCCACCATTCATCTACCATAAAGCCACCATTCATCTACCATAGAGCCACCATTTATCTACCATAGAGCCACCATTCATCTACCATAGAGCCACCATTCATCTACCATAGAGCCACCATTCATCTACCATAGAGCCACCATTAATCTACCATAGGGCTACCATTCATCTACCATTCATCAACCACTCATCTACCATAGAGCCACCATTCATCTACCATAGAGCCACCATTCATCTACCATAGAGCCATCATTCATCTACCATAGAGCCACTACTCATCTACCATAGGGCTAGCATTCATCTACCGTTCATCCACCACTCATCTACCATAGGGGTACCATTCATCTACCATAGAGCCACCATTCATCTACCATAGAGCCACCATTCATCTACCATAGAGCCACCACTCATCTACCATAGGGCTAACATTCATCTACCATTCATCCACCACACATCTACCATTCATCTACCATACAGCCACAATTCACCTACCATATAGCCACCATTCATCTACCATTCATCCACCACTCATCTACCATAGAGCCACCACTCATCTACCATAGAGCCACCATTCATCTACCATAGAGCCACCATTCATCTACCATAGAGCCACCATTCATTCACCATTCATCTACCATTCATCTACCATAGAGCCACCATTCATCTACCATAGGGCCACCTTTCATATACCATTCAGCCACCGTTCATCTACCATTCATTTACCATAGAGCCATTATTCATCTACCATAAAGCCACCATTCATCTACCATAGAGCCACCATTTATCCACCATAGAGCCACCATTCATCTACCATAGAGCCACCATTCATCTACCATAGAGCCGCCATTAATCTACCATAGGGCTACCATTCATCTACCATTCATCCACCATTCATCTACCATAGAACCACCATTCATCTACCATAGAGCCACCATTCATCTACCATAGAGCCACCATTCATCTACCATAAAGCCACCATTCATCTACCATAGAGCCAACATTTATCTACCATAGAGCCACCATTCATCTACCATAGAGCCACCATCCATCTACCATAGAGCCACCATTCATCTACCATAGAGCCACCATTAATCTACCATAGGGCTACCATTCATCTACCATTCATCCACCACTCATCTACCATAGAGCCACCATTCATCTACCATAGAGCCACCATTCATCTACCATAGAGCCACTACTCATCTACCATAGGGCTACCATCCATCTACCGTTCATCTTCCACTCATCTACCATAGGGCTACCATTCATCTACCATAGAGCCACGATTCATCTACCATAGAGCCACCATTCATCTACCATAGAGCCACCACTCATCAACCATAGGGCTAACATTCATCTACCATTCATCCACCACACATCTACCATTCATCTACCATACAGCCACCATTCACCTACCATAGAGCCACCATTCATCTACCATTCATCCACCACTCATCTACCATAGAGCCACCACTCATCTACCATAGTGCCACCATTCATCTACCATAGAGCCACCATTCATTCACCACTCATCTACCATTCATCTACCATAGAGCCACCACTCATCTACCATAGAGCCACCATTCATCTACCATAGAGCCACCTTTCATCTACCATTCAGCCACCATTCATCTACCATTCATTTACCATAGAGCCACCATTCATCTACCATAAAGCCACCATTCATCTACCATAGAGCCACCATTTATCTACCATAGAGCCACCATTCATCTACCATAGAGCCACCATTCATCTACCATAGAGCCACCATTCATCTACCATAGAGCCGCCATTAATCTACCATAGGGCTACCATTCATCTACCATTCATCCACCACTCATCTACCATAGAGCCACCATTCATCTACCATAGAGCCATAATTCATCTACCATAGAGCCACCATTCATCTACCATAGAGCCACCATTCATCTACCATAGAGCCACCATTCATCTACCATAGAGCCACCTTTCATCTACCATAGGGCCACCATTCATCTACCATAGAGCCACCATTAATCTACCATAGGGCTACCATTCATCTACCATTCAACCACCACTCATCTACCATAGAGCCACCATTCATCTACCATAGAGCCACCATTCATCTACCATAGAGCCACCATTTATCTACCATAGAGCCACCATTCATTTACCATATAGCCACCATTCATCTACCATAGAGCCACCATTCATCTACCATAGGGCTACCATTCATCTACCATTCATCCACCACTCATCTACCATAGAGCCACCATTCATCTACCATAGAGCCATAATTCATCTACCATAGAGCCACCATTCATCTACCATAGAGCCACCATTCATCTACCATAGAGCCACCATTCATCTACCATAGAGCAACCATTCATCTACCATAGAGCCACCATTCATCTACCATAGAGCCACCATTCATCTACCATAGAGCCACCATTCATCTACCATAGAGCCGCCATTAATCTACCATAGGGCTACCATTCATCTACCATTCATCCACAACTCATCTACCATAGAACCACCATTCATCTACCATAGAGCCACCATTCATCTACCATAGAGCCACCACTCATCTACCATTCATCCACCACTCATCTACCAAAGAGCCACCACTCATCTACCATAGAGCCACCATTCATCTACCATAGAGCCACCATTCATCTACCATAGAGCCACCATTCATCTACCATAGAGCCACCTTTCATCTACCATTCAGCCACCATTCATCTACCATTCATCTACCATAGAGCCACCATTCATCTACCATTAAGCCACCTTTCATCTACCATAGAGCCACTATTTATCTTCCATAGAGCCACCATTCATCTACCATAGAGCCACCATTCATCTACCATAGAGCCACCATTCATCTACCATAGAGCCACCATTAATCTACCATAGGGCTACCATTCATCTACCATTCATCCACCATTCATCTACCATAGAGCCACCATTCATCTACCATAGAGCCACTACTCATCTCCCATAGAGCCACCATTCATCTACCATAGAACCACCACTCATCTACCATAGGGCTAACATTCATCTACCATTCATCCACCACACATCTACCATTCATCTACCATACAGCCACCATTCACCTACCATAGAGCCACCATTCATCTACCATAGAGCCACCTTTCATCTACCATAGAGCCACCTTTCATCTACCATTCAGCCACCATTCATCTACCATTCATCTACCATAGAGCCACCATTCATCTACCATAAAGCCACCATTCATCTACCATAGAGCCAACATTTATCTACCATAGAGCCACCATTCATCTACCATAGAGCCACCATTCATCTACCATAGAGCCACCATTCATCTACCATAGAGCCACCATTAATCTACCATAGGGCTACCATTCATCTACCATTCATCCACCACTCATCTACCATAGAGCCACCATTCATCTACCATAGAGCCACCATTCATCTACCATAGAGCCACCATTCATCTACCATAGAGCCACTACTCATCTACCATAGGGCTACCATTCATCTACCGTTCATCTTCCACTCATCTACCATAGGGCTACCATTCATCTACCATAGAGCCACGATTCATCTACCATAGAGCCACCATTCATCTACCATAGAGCCACCACTCATCTACCATAGGGCTAACATTCATCTACCATTCATCCACCACACATCTACCATTCATCTACCATACAGCCACCATTCACCTACCATAGAGCCACCATTCATCTACCATTCATCCACCACTCATCTACCATAGAGCCACCACTCATCTACCATAGAGCCACCATTCAGCTACCATAGAGCCACCATTCATTCACCACTCATCTACCATTCATCTACCATAGAGCCACCACTCATCTACCATAGAGCCACCATTCATCTACCATAGGGCCACTTTTCATCTACCATTCAGCCACCATTCATCTACCATTCATTTACCATAGAGCCACCATTCATCTACCATAAAGCCACCATTCATCTACCATAGAGCCACCATTTATCTACCATAGAGCCACCATTCATCTACCATAGAGCCACCATTCATCTACCATAGAGCCACCATTCATCTACCATAGAGCCGCCATTAATCTACCATAGGGCTACCATTCATCTACCATTCATCCACCACTCATCTACCATAGAGCCACCATTCATCTACCATAGAGCCATAATTCATCTACCATAGAGCCACCATTCATCTACCATAGAGCCACCATTCATCTACCATAGAGCCACCATTCATCTACCATAGAGCCACCATTCATCTACCATAGGGCCACCATTCATCTACCATAGAGCCACCATTAATCTACCATAGGGCTACCATTCATCTACCATTCAACCACCACTCATCTACCATAGAGCCACCATTCATCTACCATAGAGCCACCATTTATCTACCATAGAGCCACCATTCATTTACCATATAGCCACCATTCATCTACCATAGAGCCACCATTCATCTACCATAGAGCCACCATTCATCTACCATAGAGCCACCACTCATCTACCATTCATCCACCACTCATCTACCAAAGAGCGACCACTCATCTACCATAGAGCCACCATTCATCTACCAAAGAGCCACCATTCTTCTACCATAGAGCCACCATTCATCTACCATAGAGCCACCTTTCATCTACCATTCAGCCACCATTCATCTAACATTCATCTACCATAGAGCCACCATTCATCTACCATTAAGCCACCATTCATCTACCATAGAGCCACCATTTATCTACCATAGAGCTACCATTCATCTACCATAGAGCCACCATTCATCTACCATAGAGCCACCATTCATCTACCATAGAGCCACCATTAATCTACCATAGGGCTACCATTCATCTACCATTCATCCACCACTCATTTACCATAGAGCCACCATTCATCTACCATAGAGCCACCATTCATCTACCATAGAGCCACCATTCATCTACCATAGGGCCACCTTTCATCTACCATTCAGCCACCATTCATATACCATTCATTTACCATAGAGCCACCATTCATCTACCATAAAGCCACCATTCATCTACCATAGAGCCACCATTTATCTACCATAGAGCCACCATTCATCTACCATAGAGCCACAATTCATCTACCATAGAGCCACCATTCATCTACCATAGAGCCACCATTAATCTACCATAGGGCTACCATTCATCTACCATTCATCAACCACTCATCTACCATAGAGCCACCATTCATCTACCATAGAGCCACCATTCATCTACCATAGAGCCATCATTCATCTACCATAGAGCCACTACTCATCTACCATAGGGCTAGCATTCATCTACCGTTCATCCACCACTCATCTACCATAGGGGTACCATTCATCTACCATAGAGCCACCATTCATCTACCATAGAGCCACCATTCATCTACCATAGAGCCACCACTCATCTACCATAGGGCTAACATTCATCTACCATTCATCCACCACACATCTACCATTCATCTACCATACAGCCACAATTCACCTACCATATAGCCACCATTCATCTACCATTCATCCACCACTCATCTACCATAGAGCCACCACTCATCTACCATAGAGCCACCATTCATCTACCATAGAGCCACCATTCATCTACCATAGAGCCACCATTCATTCACCATTCATCTACCATTCATCTACCATAGAGCCACCATTCATCTACCATAGGGCCACCTTTCATATATTCATCTACCATAAAGCCACCATTCATCTACCATAGAGCCACCATTTATCCACCATAGAGCCACCATTCATCTACCATAGAGCCACTATTCATCTACCATAGAGCCGCCATTAATCTACCATAGGGCTACCATTCATCTACCATTCATCCACCATTCATCTACCATAGAACCACCATTCATCTACCATAGAGCCACCATTCATCTACCATAGAGCCACCATTCATCTACCATAAAGCCACCATTCATCTACCATAGAGCCAACATTTATCTACCATAGAGCCACCATTCATCTACCATAGAGCCACCATCCATCTACCATAGAGCCACCATTCATCTACCATAGAGCCACCATTAATCTACCATAGGGCTACCTTTCATCTACCATTCATCCACCACTCATCTACCATAGAGCCACCATTCATCTACCATAGAGCCACCATTCATCTACCATAGAGCCACCATTCATCTACCATAGAGCCACTACTCATCTACCATATGGCTACCATCCATCTACCGTTCATCTTCCACTCATCTACCATAGAGCTACCATTCATCTACCATAGAGCCACGATTCATCTACCATAGAGCCACCATTCATCTACCATAGAGCCACCACTCATCAACCATAGGGCTAACATTCATCTACCATTCATCCACCACACATCTACCATTCATCTACCATACAGCCACCATTCACCTACCATAGAGCCACCATTCATCTACCATTCATCCACCACTCATCTACCATAGAGCCACCACTCATTTACCATAGTGCCACCATTCATCTACCATAGAGCCACCATTCATTCACCACTCATCTACCATTCATCTACCATAGAGCCACCACTCATCTACCATAGAGCCACAATTCATCTACCATAGGGCCACCTTTCATCTACCATTCAGCCACCATTCATCTACCATTCATTTACCATAGAGCCACCATTCATCTACCATAAAGCCACCATTCATCTACCATAGAGCCACCATTTATCTACCATAGAGCCACCATTCATCTACCATAGAGCCACCATTCATCTACCATAGAGCCACCATTCATCTACCATAGAGCCGCCATTAATCTACCATAGGGCTACCATTCATCTACCGTTCATCCACCACTCATCTACCATAGAGCCACCATTCATCTACCATAGAGCCATAATTCATCTACCATAGAGCCACCATTCATCTACCATAGAGCCACCATTCATCTACCATAGAGCCACCATTCATCTACCATAGAGCCACCTTTCATCTACCATAGGGCCACCATTCATCTACCATAGAGCCACCATTAATCTACCATAGGGCTACCATTCATCTACCATTCAACCACCACTCATCTACCATAGAGCCACCATTCATCTACCATAGAGCCACCATTCATCTACCATAGAGCCACCATTTATCTACCATAGAGCCACCATTCATTTACCATATAGCCACCATTCATCTACCATAGAGCCACCATTCATCTACCATAGAGCCACCATTCATCTACCATAGAGCCACCACTCATCTACCATTCATCCACCACTCATCTACCAAAGAGCGACCACTCATCTACCATAGAGCCACCATTCATCTACCAAAGAGCCACCATTCTTCTACCATAGAGCCACCATTCATCTACCATAGAGCCACCTTTCATCTACCATTCAGCCACCATTCATCTACCATTCATCTACCATAGAGCCACCATTCATCTACCATGAAGCCACCATTCATCTACCATAGAGCCACCATTTATCTACCATAGAGCTACCATTCATCTACCATAGAGCCACCATTCATCTACCATAGAGCCACCATTTATCTACCATAGAGCCACCATTAATCTACCATAGGGCTACCATTCATCTACCATTCATCCACCACTCATCTACCATAGAGCCACCATTCATCTACCATAGAGCCACCATTCATCTACCATAGAGCCACCATTCATCTACCATAGGGCCACCTTTCATCTACCATTCAGCCACCATTCATATACCATTCATTTACCATAGAGCCACCATTCATCTACCATAAAGCCACCATTCATCTACCATAGAGCCACCATTTATCTACCATAGAGCCACCATTCATCTACCATAGAGCCACCATTCATCTACCATAGAGCCACCATTCATCTACCATAGAGCCACCATTCATCTACCATAGAGCCACCATTCATCTACCATAGGGCCACCTTTCATCTACCATTCAGCCACCATTCATATACCATTCATTTACCATAGAGCCACCATTCATCTACCATAAAGCCACCATTCATCTACCATAGAGCCACCATTTATCTACCATAGAGCCACCATTCATCTACCATAGAGCCACCATTCATCTACCATAGAGCCACCATTCATCTACCATAGAGCCACCATTAATCTACCATAGGGCTACCATTCATCTACCATTCATCAACCACTCATCTACCATAGAGCCACCATTCATCTACCATAGAGCCACCATTCATCTACCATAGAGCCATCATTCATCTACCATAGAGCCACTACTCATCTACCATAGGGCTAGCATTCATCTACCGTTCATCCACCACTCATCTACCATAGGGGTACCATTCATCTACCATAGAGCCACCATTCATCTACCATAGAGCCACCATTCATCTACCATAGAGCCACCACTCATCTACCATAGGGCTAACATTCATCTACCATTCATCCACCACACATCTACCATTCATCTACCATACAGCCACAATTCACCTACCATATAGCCACCATTCATCTACCATAGAGCCACCATTCATTCACCACTCATCTACCATTCATCTACCATAGAGCCACCACTCATCTACCATAGAGCCACAATTCATCTACCATAGGGCCACCTTTCATCTACCATTCAGCCACCATTCATCTACCATTCATTTACCATAGAGCCACCATTCATCTACCATAAAGCCACCATTCATCTACCATAGAGCCACCATTTATCTACCATAGAGCCACCATTCATCTACCATAGAGCCACCATTCATCTACCATAGAGCCACCATTCATCTACCATAGAGCCGCCATTAATCTACCATAGGGCTACCATTCATCTACCGTTCATCCACCACTCATCTACCATAGAGCCACCATTCATCTACCATAGAGCCATAATTCATCTACCATAGAGCCACCATTCATCTACCATAGAGCCACCATTCATCTACCATAGAGCCACCATTCATCTACCATAGAGCCACCTTTCATCTACCATAGGGCCACCATTCATCTACCATAGAGCCACCATTAATCTACCATAGGGCTACCATTCATCTACCATTCAACCACCACTCATCTACCATAGAGCCACCATTCATCTACCATAGAGCCACCATTCATCTACCATAGAGCCACCATTTATCTACCATAGAGCCACCATTCATTTACCATATAGCCACCATTCATCTACCATAGAGCCACCATTCATCTACCATAGAGCCACCATTCATCTACCATAGAGCCACCACTCATCTACCATTCATCCACCACTCATCTACCAAAGAGCGACCACTCATCTACCATAGAGCCACCATTCATCTACCAAAGAGCCACCATTCTTCTACCATAGAGCCACCATTCATCTACCATAGAGCCACCTTTCATCTACCATTCAGCCACCATTCATCTACCATTCATCTACCATAGAGCCACCATTCATCTACCATGAAGCCACCATTCATCTACCATAGAGCCACCATTTATCTACCATAGAGCTACCATTCATCTACCATAGAGCCACCATTCATCTACCATAGAGCCACCATTTATCTACCATAGAGCCACCATTAATCTACCATAGGGCTACCATTCATCTACCATTCATCCACCACTCATCTACCATAGAGCCACCATTCATCTACCATAGAGCCACCATTCATCTACCATAGAGCCACCATTCATCTACCATAGGGCCACCTTTCATCTACCATTCAGCCACCATTCATATACCATTCATTTACCATAGAGCCACCATTCATCTACCATAAAGCCACCATTCATCTACCATAGAGCCACCATTTATCTACCATAGAGCCACCATTCATCTACCATAGAGCCACCATTCATCTACCATAGAGCCACCATTCATCTACCATAGAGCCACCATTCATCTACCATAGAGCCACCATTCATCTACCATAGGGCCACCTTTCATCTACCATTCAGCCACCATTCATATACCATTCATTTACCATAGAGCCACCATTCATCTACCATAAAGCCACCATTCATCTACCATAGAGCCACCATTTATCTACCATAGAGCCACCATTCATCTACCATAGAGCCACCATTCATCTACCATAGAGCCACCATTCATCTACCATAGAGCCACCATTAATCTACCATAGGGCTACCATTCATCTACCATTCATCAACCACTCATCTACCATAGAGCCACCATTCATCTACCATAGAGCCACCATTCATCTACCATAGAGCCATCATTCATCTACCATAGAGCCACTACTCATCTACCATAGGGCTAGCATTCATCTACCGTTCATCCACCACTCATCTACCATAGGGGTACCATTCATCTACCATAGAGCCACCATTCATCTACCATAGAGCCACCATTCATCTACCATAGAGCCACCACTCATCTACCATAGGGCTAACATTCATCTACCATTCATCCACCACACATCTACCATTCATCTACCATACAGCCACAATTCACCTACCATATAGCCACCATTCATCTACCATTCATCCACCACTCATCTACCATAGAGCCACCACTCATCTACCATAGAGCCACCATTCATCTACCATAGAGCCACCATTCATCTACCATAGAGCCACCATTCATTCACCATTCATCTACCATTCATCTACCATAGAGCCACCATTCATCTACCATAGGGCCACCTTTCATATACCATTCAGCCACCATTCATCTACCATTCATTTACCATAGAGCCATTATTCATCTACCATAAAGCCACCATTCATCTACCATAGAGCCACCATTTATCCACCATAGAGCCACCATTCATCTACCATAGAGCCACCATTCATCTACCATAGAGCCGCCATTAATCTACCATAGGGCTACCATTCATCTACCATTCATCCACCATTCATCTACCATAGAACCACCATTCATCTACCATAGAGCCACCATTCATCTACCATAGAGCCACCATTCATCTACCATAAAGCCACCATTCATCTACCATAGAGCCAACATTTATCTACCATAGAGCCACCATTCATCTACCATAGAGCCACCATCCATCTACCATAGAGCCACCATTCATCTACCATAGAGCCACCATTAATCTACCATAGGGCTACCATTCATCTACCATTCATCCACCACTCATCTACCATAGAGCCACCATTCATCTACCATAGAGCCACCATTCATCTACCATAGAGCCACCATTCATCTACCATAGAGCCACTACTCATCTACCATAGGGCTACCATCCATCTACCGTTCATCTTCCACTCATCTACCATAGGGCTACCATTCATCTACCATAGAGCCACGATTCATCTACCATAGAGCCACCATTCATCTACCATAGAGCCACCACTCATCAACCATAGGGCTAACATTCATCTACCATTCATCCACCACACATCTACCATTCATCTACCATACAGCCACCATTCACCTACCATAGAGCCACCATTCATCTACCATTCATCCACCACTCATCTACCATAGAGCCACCACTCATCTACCATATTGCCACCATTCATCTACCATAGAGCCACCATTCATTCACCACTCATCTACCATTCATCTACCATAGAGCCACCACTCATCTACCATAGAGCCACAATTCATCTACCATAGGGCCACCTTTCATCTACCATTCAGCCACCATTCATCTACCATTCATTTACCATAGAGCCACCATTCATCTACAATAAAGCCACCATTCATCTACCATAGAGCCACCATTTATCTACCATAGAGCCACCATTCATCTACCATAGAGCCACCATTCATCTACCATAGAGCCACCATTCATCTACCATAGAGCCGCCATTAATCTACAATAGGGCTACCATTCATCTACCGTTCATCCACCACTCATCTACCATAGAGCCACCATTCATCTACCATAGAGCCATAATTCATCTACCATAGAGCCACCATTCATCTACCATAGAGCCACCATTCATCTACCATAGAGCCACCATTCATCTACCATAGAGCCACCATTAATCTACCATAGGGCTACCATTCATCTACCATTCATCAACCACTCATCTACCATAGAGCCACCATTCATCTACCATAGAGCCACCATTCATCTACCATAGAGCCATCATTCATCTACCATAGAGCCACTACTCATCTACCATAGGGCTAGCATTCATCTACCGTTCATCCACCACTCATCTACCATAGCGGTACCATTCATCTACCATAGAGCCACCATTCATCTACCATAGAGCCACCATTCATCTACCATAGAGCCACCACTCATCTACCATAGGGCTAACATTCATCTACCATTCATCCACCACACATCTACCATTCATCTACCATACAGCCACAATTCACCTACCATATAGCCACCATTCATCTACCATTCATCCACCACTCATCTACCATAGAGCCACCACTCATCTACCATAGAGCCACCATTCATCTACCATAGAGCCACCATTCATCTACCATAGAGCCACCATTCATTCACCATTCATCTACCATTCATCTACCATAGAGCCACCATTCATCTACCATAGGGCCACCTTTCATATACCATTCAGCCACCATTCATCTACCATTCATTTACCATAGAGCCATTATTCATCTACCATAAAGCCACCATTCATCTACCATAGAGCCACCATTTATCCACCATAGAGCCACCATTCATCTACCATAGAGCCACCATTCATCTACCATAGAGCCGCCATTAATCTACCATAGGGCTACCATTCATCTACCATTCATCCACCATTCATCTACCATAGAACCACCATTCATCTACCATAGAGCCACCATTCATCTACCATAGAGCCACCATTCATCTACCATAAAGCCACCATTCATCTACCATAGAGCCAACATTTATCTACCATAGAGCCACCATTCATCTACCATAGAGCCACCATCCATCTACCATAGAGCCACCATTCATCTACCATAGAGCCACCATTAATCTACCATAGGGCTACCATTCATCTACCATTCATCCACCACTCATCTACCATAGAGCCACCATTCATCTACCATAGAGCCACCATTCATCTACCATAGAGCCACCATTCATCTACCATAGAGCCACTACTCATCTACCATAGGGCTACCATCCATCTACCGTTCATCTTCCACTCATCTACCATAGGGCTACCATTCATCTACCATAGAGCCACGATTCATCTACCATAGAGCCACCATTCATCTACCATAGAGCCACCACTCATCAACCATAGGGCTAACATTCATCTACCATTCATCCACCACACATCTACCATTCATCTACCATACAGCCACCATTCACCTACCATAGAGCCACCATTCATCTACCATTCATCCACCACTCATCTACCATAGAGCCACCACTCATCTACCATAGTGCCACCATTCATCTACCATAGAGCCACCATTCATTCACCACTCATCTACCATTCATCTACCATAGAGCCACCACTCATCTACCATAGAGCCACAATTCATCTACCATAGGGCCACCTTTCATCTACCATTCAGCCACCATTCATCTACCATTCATTTACCATAGAGCCACCATTCATCTACAATAAAGCCACCATTCATCTACCATAGAGCCACCATTTATCTACCATAGAGCCACCATTCATCTACCATAGAGCCACCATTCATCTACCATAGAGCCACCATTCATCTACCATAGAGCCGCCATTAATCTACCATAGGGCTACCATTCATCTACCGTTCATCCACCACTCATCTACCATAGAGCCACCATTCATCTACCATAGAGCCATAATTCATCTACCATAGAGCCACCATTCATCTACCATAGAGCCACCATTCATCTACCATAGAGCCACCATTCATCTACCATAGAGCCACCTTTCATCTACCATAGGGCCACCATTCATCTACCATAGAGCCACCATTAATCTACCATAGGGCTACCATTCATCTACCATTCAACCACCACTCATCTACCATAGAGCCACCATTCATCTACCATAGAGCCACCATTCATCTACCATAGAGCCACCATTTATCTACCATAGAGCCACCATTCATTTACCATATAGCCACCATTCATCTACCATAGAGCCACCATTCATCTACCATAGAGCCACCATTCATCTACCATAGAGCCACCACTCATCTACCATTCATCCACCACTCATCTACCAAAGAGCGACCACTCATCTACCATAGAGCCACCATTCATCTACCAAAGAGCCACCATTCTTCTACCATAGAGCCACCATTCATCTACCATAGAGCCACCTTTCATCTACCATTCAGCCACCATTCATCTACCATTCATCTACCATAGAGCCACCATTCATCTACCATGAAGCCACCATTCATCTACCATAGAGCCACCATTTATCTACCATAGAGCTACCATTCATCTACCATAGAGCCACCATTCATCTACCATAGAGCCACCATTCATCTACCATAGAGCCACCATTAATCTACCATAGGGCTACCATTCATCTACCATTCATCCACCACTCATCTACCATAGAGCCACCATTCATCTACCATAGAGCCACCATTCATCTACCATAGAGCCACCATTCATCTACCATAGGGCCACCTTTCATCTACCATTCAGCCACCATTCATATACCATTCATTTACCATAGAGCCACCATTCATCTACCATAAAGCCACCATTCATCTACCATAGAGCCACCATTTATCTACCATAGAGCCACCATTCATCTACCATAGAGCCACCATTCATCTACCATAGAGCCACCATTCATCTACCATAGAGCCACCATTAATCTACCATAGGGCTACCATTCATCTACCATTCATCAACCACTCATCTACCATAGAGCCACCATTCATCTACCATAGAGCCACCATTCATCTACCATAGAGCCACCATTCATCTACCATAGAGCCACTACTCATCTACCATAGGGCTAGCATTCATCTACCGTTCATCCACCACTCATCTACCATAGGGGTACCATTCATCTACCATAGAGCCACCATTCATCTACCATAGAGCCACCATTCATCTACCATAGAGCCACCACTCATCTACCATAGGGCTAACATTCATCTACCATTCATCCACCACACATCTACCATTCATCTACCATACAGCCACCATTCACCTACCATATAGCCACCATTCATCTACCATTCATCCACCACTCATCTACCATAGAGCCACCACTCATCTACCATAGAGCCACCATTCATCTACCATAGAGCCACCATTCATCTACCATAGAGCCACCATTCATTCACCATTCATCTACCATAGAGCCACCATTCATCTACCATAGGGCCACCTTTCATCTACCATTCAGCCACCATTCATCTACCATTCATTTACCATAGAGCCATTATTCATCTACCATAAAGCCACCATTCATCTACCATAGAGCCACCATTTATCCACCATAGAGCCACCATTCATCTACCATAGAGTCACCATTCATCTACCATAGAGCCGCCATTAATCTGCCATAGGGCTACCATTCATCTACCATTCATCCACCATTCATCTACCATAGAACCACCATTCATCTACCATAGAGCCACCATTCATCTACCATAGAGCCACCATTCATCTACCATAGAGCCACCTTTCATCTACCATTCAGCCACCATTCATCTACCATTCATCTACCATAGAGCCACCATTCATCTACCATTAAGCCACCTTTCATCTACCATAGAGCCACCATTTGTCTACCATAGAGCCACCATTCATCTACCATAGAGCCACCATTCATCTACCATAGAGCCACCATTCATCTACCATTGAGCCACCATTAATCTACCATAGGGCTACCATTCATCTACCATTCATCCACCATTCATCTACCATAGAGCCACCATTCATCTACCATAGAGCCACTACTCATCTACCATAGGGCTACCATTCATCTACCGTTCATCCACCACTCATCTACCATAGGGCTACCATTCATCTACCATAGAGCCACCATTCATCTACCATAGAGCCACCATTCATCTACCATAGAACCACCACTCATCTACCATAGGGCTAACATTCATCTACCATTCATCCACCACACATCTACCATTCATCTACCATAGAGCCACCATTCATCTACCATAGAGCCACCATTCATTCACCATTCATCTACCATTCATCTACCATAGAGCCACCATTCATCTACCATAGAGCCACCATTCATCTACCATAGAGCCACCATTCATCTACCATAGAGCCACCATTCATCTACCATAGAGCCGCCATTAATCTACCATTCATTTACCATAGAGCCACCATTCATCTACCATAAAGCCACCATTCATCTACCATAGAGCCACCATTTATCTACCATAGAGCCAACATTCATCTACCATAGAGCCACCATTCATCTACCATAGAGCCACCATTCATCTACCATAGAGCCACCATTCATCTACCATAGAGCCACCATTCATCTACCATAGGGCCACCTTTCATCTACCATTCAGCCACCATTCATCTACCATTCATTTACCATAGAGCCACCATTCATCTACCATAAAGCCACCATTCATCTACCATAGAGCCACCATTTATCTACCATAGAGCCAACATTCATCTACCATAGAGCCACCATTCATCTACCATAGAGCCACCATTCATCTACCATAGAGCCGCCATTAATCTACCATAGGGCTACCATTCATCTACCATTCATCCACCAGTCATCTACCATAGAGCCACCATTTATCTACCATAGAGCCACCATTCATCTACCATAAAGCCACCATTCATCTACCATAGAGCCACCATTTATCTACCATAGAGCCACCATTCATCTACCATAAAGCCACCATTCATTTACCATAGAGCCACCATTCATCTACCATAAAGCCACCATTCATCTACCATAGAGCCACCATTTATCTACCATAGAGCCACCATTCATCTACCATAGAGCCACCATTCATCTACCATAGAGCCACCATTCATCTACCATAGAGCCACCATTAATCTACCATAGGGCTACCATTCATCTACCATTCATCAACCACTCATCTACCATAGAGCCACCATTCATCTACCATAGAGCCACCATTCATCTACCATAGAGCCACCATTCATCTACCATAGAGCCACTACTCATCTACCATAGGGCTAGCATTCATCTACCGTTCATCCACCACTCATCTACCATAGGGGTACCATTCATCTACCATAGAGCCACCATTCATCTACCATAGAGCCACCATTCATCTACCATAGAGCCACCACTCATCTACCATAGGGCTAACATTCATCTACCATTCATCCACCACACATCTACCATTCATCTACCATACAGCCACCATTCACCTACCATATAGCCACCATTCATCTACCATTCATCCACCACTCATCTACCATAGAGCCACCACTCATCTACCATAGAGCCACCATTCATCTACCATAGAGCCACCATTCATCTACCATAGAGCCACCATTCATTCACCATTCATCTACCATAGAGCCACCATTCATCTACCATAGGGCCACCTTTCATCTACCATTCAGCCACCATTCATCTACCATTCATTTACCATAGAGCCATTATTCATTTACCATAAAGCCACCATTCATCTACCATAGAGCCACCATTTATCCACCATAGAGCCACCATTCATCTACCATAGAGCCACCATTCATCTACCATAGAGCCGCCATTAATCTACCATAGGGCTACCATTCATCTACCATTCATCCACCATTCATCTACCATAGAGCCACCATTCAGCTACCATAGAGCCACCATTCATTCACCACTCATCTACCATTCATCTACCATAGAGCCACCACTCATCTACCATAGAGCCACCATTCATCTACCATAGGGCCACCTTTCATCTACCATTCAGCCACCATTCATCTACCATTCATTTACCATAGAGCCACCATTCATCTACCATAAAGCCACCATTCATCTACCATAGAGCCACCATTTATCTACCATAGAGCCACCATTCATCTACCATAGAGCCACCATTCATCTACCATAGAGCCACCATTCATCTACCATAGAGCCGCCATTAATCTACCATAGGGCTACCATTCATCTACCATTCATCCACCACTCATCTACCATAGAGCCACCATTCATCTACCATAGAGCCATAATTCATCTACCATAGAGCCACCATTCATCTACCATAGAGCCACCATTCATCTACCATAGAGCCACCATTCATCTACCATAGAGCCACCATTCATCTACCATAGGGCCACCATTCATCTACCATAGAGCCACCATTAATCTACCATAGGGCTACCATTCATCTACCATTCAACCACCACTCATCTACCATAGAGCCACCATTCATCTACCATAGAGCCACCATTTATCTACCATAGAGCCACCATTCATTTACCATATAGCCACCATTCATCTACCATAGAGCCACCATTCATCTACCATAGAGCCACCATTCATCTACCATAGAGCCACCACTCATCTACCATTCATCCACCACTCATCTACCAAAGAGCGACCACTCATCTACCATAGAGCCACCATTCATCTACCAAAGAGCCACCATTCTTCTACCATAGAGCCACCATTCATCTACCATAGAGCCACCTTTCATCTACCATTCAGCCACCATTCATCTAACATTCATCTACCATAGAGCCACCATTCATCTACCATTAAGCCACCATTCATCTACCATAGAGCCACCATTTATCTACCATAGAGCTACCATTCATCTACCATAGAGCCACCATTCATCTACCATAGAGCCACCATTCATCTACCATAGAGCCACCATTAATCTACCATAGGGCTACCATTCATCTACCATTCATCCACCACTCATTTACCATAGAGCCACCATTCATCTACCATAGAGCCACCATTCATCTACCATAGAGCCACCATTCATCTACCATAGGGCCACCTTTCATCTACCATTCAGCCACCATTCATATACCATACATTTACCATAGAGCCACCATTCATCTACCATAAAGCCACCATTCATCTACCATAGAGCCACCATTTATCTACCATAGAGCCACCATTCATCTACCATAGAGCCACCATTCATCTACCATAGAGCCACCATTCATCTACCATAGAGCCACCATTAATCTACCATAGGGCTACAATTCATCTACCATTCATCAACCACTCATCTACCATAGAGCCACCATTCATCTACCATAGAGCCACCATTCATCTACCATAGAGCCATCATTCATCTACCATAGAGCCACTACTCATCTACCATAGGGCTAGCATTCATCTACCGTTCATCCACCACTCATCTACCATAGGGGTACCATTCATCTACCATAGAGCCACCATTCATCTACCATAGAGCCACCATTCATCTACCATAGAGCCACCATTCATTCACCATTCATCTACCATTCATCTACCATAGAGCCACCATTCATCTACCATAGGGCCACCTTTCATATACCATTCAGCCACCATTCATCTACCATTCATTTACCATAGAGCCATTATTCATCTACCATAAAGCCACCATTCATCTACCATAGAGCCACCATTTATCCACCATAGAGCCACCATTCATCTACCATAGAGCCACCATTCATCTACCATAGAGCCGCCATTAATCTACCATAGGGCTACCATTCATCTACCATTCATCCACCATTCATCTACCATAGAACCACCATTCATCTACCATAGAGCCACCATTCATCTACCATAGAGCCACCATTCATCTACCATAAAGCCACCATTCATCTACCATAGAGCCAACATTTATCTACCATAGAGCCACCATTCATCTACCATAGAGCCACCATCCATCTACCATAGAGCCACCATTCATCTACCATAGAGCCACCATTAATCTACCATAGGGCTACCATTCATCTACCATTCATCCACCACTCATCTACCATAGAGCCACCATTCATCTACCATAGAGCCACCATTCATCTACCATAGAGCCACCATTCATCTACCATAGAGCCACTACTCATCTACCATAGGGCTACCATCCATCTACCGTTCATCTTCCACTCATCTACCATAGGGCTACCATTCATCTACCATAGAGCCACGATTCATCTACCATAGAGCCACCATTCATCTACCATAGAGCCACCACTCATCAACCATAGGGCTAACATTCATCTACCATTCATCCACCACACATCTACCATTCATCTACCATACAGCCACCATTCACCTACCATAGAGCCACCATTCATCTACCATTCATCCACCACTCATCTACCATAGAGCCACCACTCATCTACCATAGTGCCACCATTCATCTACCATAGAGCCACCATTCATTCACCACTCATCTACCATTCATCTACCATAGAGCCACCACTCATCTACCATAGAGCCACCATTCATCTACCATAGGGCCACCTTTCATCTACCATTCAGCCACCATTCATCTACCATTCATTTACCATAGAGCCACCATTCATCTACCATAAAGCCACCATTCATCTACCATAGAGCCACCATTTATCTACCATAGAGCCACCATTCATCTACCATAGAGCCACCATTCATCTACCATAGAGCCACAATTCATCTACCATAGAGCCGCCATTAATCTACCATAGGGCTACCATTCATCTACCATTCATCCACCACTCATCTACCATAGAGCCACCATTCATCTACCATAGAGCCATAATTCATCTACCATAGAGCCACCATTCATCTACCATAGAGCCACCATTCATCTACCATAGAGCCACCATTCATCTACCATAGAGCCACCTTTCATCTACCATAGGGCCACCATTCATCTACCATAGAGCCACCATTAATCTACCATAGGGCTACCATTCATCTACCATTCAACCACCACTCATCTACCATAGAGCCACCATTCATCTACCATAGAGCCACCATTCATCTACCATAGAGCCACCATTTATCTACCATAGAGCCACCATTCATTTACCATATAGCCACCATTCATCTACCATAGAGCCACCATTCATCTACCATAGAGCCACCATTCATCTACCATAGAGCCACCACTCATCTACCATTCATCCACCACTCATCTACCAAAGAGCGACCACTCATCTACCATAGAGCCACCATTCATCTACCAAAGAGCCACCATTCTTCTACCATAGAGCCACCATTCATCTACCATAGAGCCACCTTTCATCTACCATTCAGCCACCATTCATCTACCATTCATCTACCATAGAGCCACCATTCATCTACCATGAAGCCACCATTCATCTACCATAGAGCCACCATTTATCTACCATAGAGCTACCATTCATCTACCATAGAGCCACCATTCATCTACCATAGAGCCACCATTCATCTACCATAGAGCCACCATTAATCTACCATAGGGCTACCATTCATCTACCATTCATCCACCACTCATCTACCATAGAGCCACCATTCATCTACCATAGAGCCACCATTCATCTACCATAGAGCCACCATTCATCTACCATAGGGCCACCTTTCATCTACCATTCAGCCACCATTCATATACCATTCATTTACCATAGAGCCACCATTCATCTACCATAAAGCCACCATTCATCTACCATAGAGCCACCATTTATCTACCATAGAGCCACCATTCATCTACCATAGAGCCACCATTCATCTACCATAGAGCCACCATTCATCTACCATAGAGCCACCATTAATCTACCATAGGGCTACCATTCATCTACCATTCATCAACCACTCATCTACCATAGAGCCACCATTCATCTACCATAGAGCCACCATTCATCTACCATAGAGCCACCATTCATCTACCATAGAGCCACTACTCATCTACCATAGGGCTAGCATTCATCTACCGTTCATCCACCACTCATCTACCATAGGGGTACCATTCATCTACCATAGAGCCACCATTCATCTACCATAGAGCCACCATTCATCTACCATAGAGCCACCACTCATCTACCATAGGGCTAACATTCATCTACCATTCATCCACCACACATCTACCATTCATCTACCATACAGCCACCATTCACCTACCATATAGCCACCATTCATCTACCATTCATCCACCACTCATCTACCATAGAGCCACCACTCATCTACCATAGAGCCACCATTCATCTACCATAGAGCCACCATTCATCTACCATAGAGCCACCATTCATTCACCATTCATCTACCATAGAGCCACCATTCATCTACCATAGGGCCACCTTTCATCTACCATTCAGCCACCATTCATCTACCATTCATTTACCATAGAGCCATTATTCATCTACCATAAAGCCACCATTCATCTACCATAGAGCCACCATTTATCCACCATAGAGCCACCATTCATCTACCATAGAGTCACCATTCATCTACCATAGAGCCGCCATTAATCTGCCATAGGGCTACCATTCATCTACCATTCATCCACCATTCATCTACCATAGAACCACCATTCATCTACCATAGAGCCACCATTCATCTACCATAGAGCCACCATTCATCTACCATAGAGCCACCTTTCATCTACCATTCAGCCACCATTCATCTACCATTCATCTACCATAGAGCCACCATTCATCTACCATTAAGCCACCTTTCATCTACCATAGAGCCACCATTTGTCTACCATAGAGCCACCATTCATCTACCATAGAGCCACCATTCATCTACCATAGAGCCACCATTCATCTACCATTGAGCCACCATTAATCTACCATAGGGCTACCATTCATCTACCATTCATCCACCATTCATCTACCATAGAGCCACCATTCATCTACCATAGAGCCACTACTCATCTACCATAGGGCTACCATTCATCTACCGTTCATCCACCACTCATCTACCATAGGGCTACCATTCATCTACCATAGAGCCACCATTCATCTACCATAGAGCCACCATTCATCTACCATAGAACCACCACTCATCTACCATAGGGCTAACATTCATCTACCATTCATCCACCACACATCTACCATTCATCTACCATAGAGCCACCATTCATCTACCATAGAGCCACCATTCATTCACCATTCATCTACCATTCATCTACCATAGAGCCACCATTCATCTACCATAGAGCCACCATTCATCTACCATAGAGCCACCATTCATCTACCATAGAGCCACCATTCATCTACCATAGAGCCGCCATTAATCTACCATTCATTTACCATAGAGCCACCATTCATCTACCATAAAGCCACCATTCATCTACCATAGAGCCACCATTTATCTACCATAGAGCCAACATTCATCTACCATAGAGCCACCATTCATCTACCATAGAGCCACCATTCATCTACCATAGAGCCACCATTCATCTACCATAGAGCCACCATTCATCTACCATAGGGCCACCTTTCATCTACCATTCAGCCACCATTCATCTACCATTCATTTACCATAGAGCCACCATTCATCTACCATAAAGCCACCATTCATCTACCATAGAGCCACCATTTATCTACCATAGAGCCAACATTCATCTACCATAGAGCCACCATTCATCTACCATAGAGCCACCATTCATCTACCATAGAGCCGCCATTAATCTACCATAGGGCTACCATTCATCTACCATTCATCCACCAGTCATCTACCATAGAGCCACCATTTATCTACCATAGAGCCACCATTCATCTACCATAAAGCCACCATTCATCTACCATAGAGCCACCATTTATCTACCATAGAGCCACCATTCATCTACCATAAAGCCACCATTCATTTACCATAGAGCCACCATTCATCTACCATAAAGCCACCATTCATCTACCATAGAGCCACCATTTATCTACCATAGAGCCACCATTCATCTACCATAGAGCCACCATTCATCTACCATAGAGCCACCATTCATCTACCATAGAGCCACCATTAATCTACCATAGGGCTACCATTCATCTACCATTCATCAACCACTCATCTACCATAGAGCCACCATTCATCTACCATAGAGCCACCATTCATCTACCATGGAGCCACCATTCATCTACCATAGAGCCACTACTCATCTACCATAGGGCTAGCATTCATCTACCGTTCATCCACCACTCATCTACCATAGGGGTACCATTCATCTACCATAGAGCCACCATTCATCTACCATAGAGCCACCATTCATCTACCATAGAGCCACCACTCATCTACCATAGGGCTAACATTCATCTACCATTCATCCACCACACATCTACCATTCATCTACCATACAGCCACCATTCACCTACCATATAGCCACCATTCATCTACCATTCATCCACCACTCATCTACCATAGAGCCACCACTCATCTACCATAGAGCCACCATTCATCTACCATAGAGCCACCATTCATCTACCATAGAGCCACCATTCATTCACCATTCATCTACCATAGAGCCACCATTCATCTACCATAGGGCCACCTTTCATCTACCATTCAGCCACCATTCATCTACCATTCATTTACCATAGAGCCATTATTCATCTACCATAAAGCCACCATTCATCTACCATAGAGCCACCATTTATCCACCATAGAGCCACCATTCATCTACCATAGAGCCACCATTCATCTACCATAGAGCCGCCATTAATCTACCATAGGGCTACCATTCATCTACCATTCATCCACCATTCATCTACCATAGAGCCACCATTCAGCTACCATAGAGCCACCATTCATTCACCACTCATCTACCATTCATCTACCATAGAGCCACCACTCATCTACCATAGAGCCACCATTCATCTACCATAGGGCCACCTTTCATCTACCATTCAGCCACCATTCATCTACCATTCATTTACCATAGAGCCACCATTCATCTACCATAAAGCCACCATTCATCTACCATAGAGCCACCATTTATCTACCATAGAGCCACCATTCATCTACCATAGAGCCACCATTCATCTACCATAGAGCCACCATTCATCTACCATAGAGCCGCCATTAATCTACCATAGGGCTACCATTCATCTACCATTCATCCACCACTCATCTACCATAGAGCCACCATTCATCTACCATAGAGCCATAATTCATCTACCATAGAGCCACCATTCATCTACCATAGAGCCACCATTCATCTACCATAGAGCCACCATTCATCTACCATAGAGCCACCATTCATCTACCATAGGGCCACCATTCATCTACCATAGAGCCACCATTAATCTACCATAGGGCTACCATTCATCTACCATTCAACCACCACTCATCTACCATAGAGCCACCATTCATCTACCATAGAGCCACAATTTATCTACCATAGAGCCACCATTCATTTACCATATAGCCACCATTCATCTACCATAGAGCCACCATTCATCTACCATAGAGCCACCATTCATCTACCATAGAGCCACCACTCATCTACCATTCATCCACCACTCATCTACCAAAGAGCGACCACTCATCTACCATAGAGCCACCATTCATCTACCAAAGAGCCACCATTCTTCTACCATAGAGCCACCATTCATCTACCATAGAGCCACCTTTCATCTACCATTCAGCCACCATTCATCTAACATTCATCTACCATAGAGCCACCATTCATCTACCATTAAGCCACCATTCATCTACCATAGAGCCACCATTTATCTACCATAGAGCTACCATTCATCTACCATAGAGCCACCATTCATCTACCATAGAGCCACCATTCATCTACCATAGAGCCACCATTAATCTACCATAGGGCTACCATTCATCTACCATTCATCCACCACTCATTTACCATAGAGCCACCATTCATCTACCATAGAGCCACCATTCATCTACCATAGAGCCACCATTCATCTACCATAGGGCCACCTTTCATCTACCATTCAGCCACCATTCATATACCATACATTTACCATAGAGCCACCATTCATCTACCATAAAGCCACCATTCATCTACCATAGAGCCACCATTTATCTACCATAGAGCCACCATTCATCTACCATAGAGCCACCATTCATCTACCATAGAGCCACCATTCATCTACCATAGAGCCACCATTAATCTACCATAGGGCTACAATTCATCTACCATTCATCAACCACTCATCTACCATAGAGCCACCATTCATCTACCATAGAGCCACCATTCATCTACCATAGAGCCATCATTCATCTACCATAGAGCCACTACTCATCTACCATAGGGCTAGCATTCATCTACCGTTCATCCACCACTCATCTACCATAGGGGTACCATTCATCTACCATAGAGCCACCATTCATCTACCATAGAGCCACCATTCATCTACCATAGAGCCACCACTCATCTACCATAGGGCTAACATTCATCTACCATTCATCCACCACACATCTACATTCATCTACCATACAGCCACAATTCACCTACCATATAGCCACCATTCATCTACCATTCATCCACCACTCATCTACCATAGAGCCACCACTCATCTACCATAGAGCCACCATTCATCTACCATAGAGCCACCATTCATCTACCATAGAGCCACCATTCATTCACCATTCATCTACCATTCATCTACCATAGAGCCACCATTCATCTACCATAGGGCCACCTTTCATATACCATTCAGCCACCATTCATCTACCATTCATTTACCATAGAGCCATTATTCATCTACCATAAAGCCACCATTCATCTACCATAGAGCCACCATTTATCCACCATAGAGCCACCATTCATCTACCATAGAGCCACCATTCATCTACCATAGAGCCGCCATTAATCTACCATAGGGCTACCATTCATCTACCATTCATCCACCATTCATCTACCATAGAACCACCATTCATCTACCATAGAGCCACCATTCATCTACCATAGAGCCACCATTCATCTACCATAAAGCCACCATTCATCTACCATAGAGCCAACATTTATCTACCATAGAGCCACCATTCATCTACCATAGAGCCACCATCCATCTACCATAGAGCCACCATTCATCTACCATAGAGCCACCATTAATCTACCATAGGGCTACCATTCATCTACCATTCATCCACCACTCATCTACCATAGAGCCACCATTCATCTACCATAGAGCCACCATTCATCTACCATAGAGCCACCATTCATCTACCATAGAGCCACTACTCATCTACCATAGGGCTACCATCCATCTACCGTTCATCTTCCACTCATCTACCATAGGGCTACCATTCATCTACCATAGAGCCACGATTCATCTACCATAGAGCCACCATTCATCTACCATAGAGCCACCACTCATCAACCATAGGGCTAACATTCATCTACCATTCATCCACCACACATCTACCATTCATCTACCATACAGCCACCATTCACCTACCATAGAGCCACCATTCATCTACCATTCATCCACCACTCATCTACCATAGAGCCACCACTCATCTACCATAGTGCCACCATTCATCTACCATAGAGCCACCATTCATTCACCACTCATCTACCATTCATCTACCATAGAGCCACCACTCATCTACCATAGAGCCACCATTCATCTACCATAGGGCCACCTTTCATCTACCATTCAGCCACCATTCATCTACCATTCATTTACCATAGAGCCACCATTCATCTACCATAAAGCCACCATTCATCTACCATAGAGCCACCATTTATCTACCATAGAGCCACCATTCATCTACCATAGAGCCACCATTCATCTACCATAGAGCCACAATTCATCTACCATAGAGCCGCCATTAATCTACCATAGGGCTACCATTCATCTACCATTCATCCACCACTCATCTACCATAGAGCCACCATTCATCTACCATAGAGCCATAATTCATCTACCATAGAGCCACCATTCATCTACCATAGAGCCACCATTCATCTACCATAGAGCCACCATTCATCTACCATAGAGCCACCTTTCATCTACCATAGGGCCACCATTCATCTACCATAGAGCCACCATTAATCTACCATAGGGCTACCATTCATCTACCATTCAACCACCACTCATCTACCATAGAGCCACCATTCATCTACCATAGAGCCACCATTCATCTACCATAGAGCCACCATTTATCTACCATAGAGCCACCATTCATTTACCATATAGCCACCATTCATCTACCATAGAGCCACCATTCATCTACCATAGAGCCACCATTCATCTACCATAGAGCCACCACTCATCTACCATTCATCCACCACTCATCTACCAAAGAGCGACCACTCATCTACCATAGAGCCACCATTCATCTACCAAAGAGCCACCATTCTTCTACCATAGAGCCACCATTCATCTACCATAGAGCCACCTTTCATCTACCATTCAGCCACCATTCATCTACCATTCATCTACCATAGAGCCACCATTCATCTACCATGAAGCCACCATTCATCTACCATAGAGCCACCATTTATCTACCATAGAGCTACCATTCATCTACCATAGAGCCACCATTCATCTACCATAGAGCCACCATTCATCTACCATAGAGCCACCATTAATCTACCATAGGGCTACCATTCATCTACCATTCATCCACCACTCATCTACCATAGAGCCACCATTCATCTACCATAGAGCCACCATTCATCTACCATAGAGCCACCATTCATCTACCATAGGGCCACCTTTCATCTACCATTCAGCCACCATTCATATACCATTCATTTACCATAGAGCCACCATTCATCTACCATAAAGCCACCATTCATCTACCATAGAGCCACCATTTATCTACCATAGAGCCACCATTCATCTACCATAGAGCCACCATTCATCTACCATAGAGCCACCATTCATCTACCATAGAGCCACCATTAATCTACCATAGGGCTACCATTCATCTACCATTCATCAACCACTCATCTACCATAGAGCCACCATTCATCTACCATAGAGCCACCTTTCATCTACCATAGAGCCATCATTCATCTACCATAGAGCCACTACTCATCTACCATAGGGCTAGCATTCATCTACCGTTCATCCACCACTCATCTACCATAGGGGTACCATTCATCTACCATAGAGCCACCATTCATCTACCATAGAGCCACCATTCATCTACCATAGAGCCACCACTCATCTACCATAGGGCTAACATTCATCTACCATTCATCCACCACACATCTACCATTCATCTACCATACAGCCACCATTCACCTACCATATAGCCACCATTCATCTACCATTCATCCACCACTCATCTACCATAGAGCCACCACTCATCTACCATAGAGCCACCATTCATCTACCATAGAGCCACCATTCATCTACCATAGAGCCACCATTCATTCACCATTCATCTACCATAGAGCCACCATTCATCTACCATAGGGCCACCTTTCATCTACCATTCAGCCACCATTCATCTACCATTCATTTACCATAGAGCCATTATTCATCTACCATAAAGCCACCATTCATCTACCATAGAGCCACCATTTATCCACCATAGAGCCACCATTCATCTACCATAGAGTCACCATTCATCTACCATAGAGCCGCCATTAATCTACCATAGGGCTACCATTCATCTACCATTCATCCACCATTCATCTACCATAGAACCACCATTCATCTACCATAGAGCCACCATTCATCTACCATAGAGCCACCATTCATCTACCATAGAGCCACCTTTCATCTACCATTCAGCCACCATTCATCTACCATTCATCTACCATAGAGCCACCATTCATCTACCATTAAGCCACCTTTCATCTACCATAGAGCAACCATTTGTCTACCATAGAGCAACCATTCATCTACCATAGAGCCACCATTCATCTACCATAGAGCCACCATTCATCTACCATTGAGCCACCATTAATCTACCATAGGGCTACCATTCATCTACCATTCCTCCACCATTCATCTACCATAGAGCCACCATTCATCTACCATAGAGCCACTACTCATCTACCATAGGGCTACCATTCATCTACCGTTCATCCACCACTCATCTACCATAGGGCTACCATTCATCTACCATAGAGCCACCATTCATCTACCATAGAGCCACCATTCATCTACCATAGAACCACCACTCATCTACCATAGGGCTAACATTCATCTACCATTCATCCACCACACATCTACCATTCATCTACCATAGAGCCACCATTCATCTACCATAGAGCCACCATTCATTCACCATTCATCTACCATTCATCTACCATAGAGCCACCATTCATCTACCATAGAGCCACCATTCATCTACCATAGAGCCACCATTCATCTACCATAGAGCCACCATTCATCTACCATAGAGCCGCCATTAATCTACCATTCATTTACCATAGAGCCACCATTCATCTACCATAAAGCCACCATTCATCTACCATAGAGCCACCATTTATCTACCATAGAGCCAACATTCATCTACCATAGAGCCACCATTCATCTACCATAGAGCCACCATTCATCTACCATAGAGCCACCATTCATCTACCATAGAGCCACCATTCATCTACCATAGGGCCACCTTTCATCTACCATTCAGCCACCATTCATCTACCATTCATTTACCATAGAGCCACCATTCATCTACCATAAAGCCACCATTCATCTACCATAGAGCCACCATTTATCTACCATAGAGCCAACATTCATCTACCATAGAGCCACCATTCATCTACCATAGAGCCACCATTCATCTACCATAGAGCCGCCATTAATCTACCATAGGGCTACCATTCATCTACCATTCATCCACCAGTCATCTACCATAGAGCCACCATTTATCTACCATAGAGCCACCATTCATCTACCATAAAGCCACCATTCATCTACCATAGAGCCACCATTTATCTACCATAGAGCCACCATTCATCTACCATAAAGCCATCATTCATTTACCATAGAGCCACCATTCATCTACCATAGAGCCAATACTCATCTACCATAGGGCTACCATTCATCTACCGTTCATCCACCACTCATCTACCATAGGGCTACCATTCATCTACCATAGAGCCACCATTCATCTACCATAGAGCCACCTTTCATCTACCATAGAGCCACCACTCATCTACCATAGGGCTAACATTCATCTACCATTCATCCACCACACATCTACCATTCATCTACCATACAGCCACCATTCACCTACCATAGAGCCACCATTCATCTACCATTCATCCACCACTCATCTACCATAGAGCCACCACTCATCTACCATAGAGCCACCATTCATCTATCATACGGCCACCATTCATTCACCACTCATCTACCATTCATCTACCATAGAGCCACCATTCATCTACCATAAAGCCACCATTCATCTACCATAGGGCCACCTTTCATCTACCATTCAGCCACCATTCATATACCATTCATTTACCATAGAGCCACCATTCATCTACCATAAAGCCACCATTCATCTACCATAGAGCCACCATTTATCTACCATAGAGCCACCATTCATCTACCATAGAGCCACCATTCATCTACCATAGAGCCACAATTCATCTACCATAGAGCTGTCATTAATCTACCATAGGGCTACCATTCATCTACCATTCATCCACCACTCATCTACCATAGAGCCACCATTCATCTACCATAGAGCCATAATTCATCTACCATAGAGCCACCATTCATCTACCATAGAGCCACCATTAATCTACCATAGAGCCACCATTCATCTACCATAGAGCAACCATTCATCTACCATAGAGCCACCATTCATCTACCATAGAGCCACCATTAATCTACCATAGGGCTACCATTCATCTACCATTCATCCACCACTCATCTACCATAGAGCCACCATTCATCTACCATAGAGCCACCATTCATCTACTATAGAGCCACCATTTATCTACCATAGAGCCACCATTCATTTACCATATAGCCACCATTCATCTACCATAGAGCCACCATTCATCTACCATAGAGCCACCATTCATCTATCATAGAGCCACCACTCATCTACCATTCATCCACCACTCATCTACCAAAGAGCCACCACTCATCTACCATAGAGCCACCATTCATCTATCATACGGCCACCATTCATTCACCACTCATCTACCATTCATCTACCATAGAGCCACCATTCATCTACCATAGAGCCACCATTCATCTACCATAGGGCCACCTTTCATCTACCATTCAGCCACCATTCATATACCATTCATTTACCATAGAGCCACCATTCATCTACCATAAAGCCACCATTCATCTACCATAGAGCCACCATTCATCTACCATAAAGCCACCATTCATCTACCATAGAGCCACCATTCATCTACCATAGAGCCACCATTAATCTACCATAGGGCTACCATTCATCTACCATTCATCCAACACTCATCTACCATCGAGCCACCATTCATCTACCCTAGAGCCACCATTCATCTACCATAGAGCCACCATTCATCTACCATAGAGCCAATACTCATCTACCATAGGGCTACCATTCATCTACCGTTCATCCACCACTCATCTACCATAGGGCTACCATTCATCTACCATAGAGCCACCATTCATCTACCATAGAGCCACCTTTCATCTACCATAGAGCCACCACTCATCTACCATAGGGCTAACATTCATCTACCATTCATCCACCACACATCTACCATTCATCTACCATACAGCCACCATTCACCTACCATAGAGCCACCATTCATCTACCATTCATCCACCACTCATCTACCATAGAGCCACCACTCATCTACCATAGAGCCACCATTCATCTATCATACGGCCACCATTCATTCACCACTCATCTACCATTCATCTACCATAGAGCCACCATTCATCTACCATAAAGCCACCATTCATCTACCATAGGGCCACCTTTCATCTACCATTCAGCCACCATTCATATACCATTCATTTACCATAGAGCCACCATTCATCTACCATAAAGCCACCATTCATCTACCATAGAGCCACCATTTATCTACCATAGAGCCACCATTCATCTACCATAGAGCCACCATTCATCTACCATAGAGCCACAATTCATCTACCATAGAGCCGTCATTAATCTACCATAGGGCTACCATTCATCTACCATTCATCCACCACTCATCTACCATAGAGCCACCATTCATCTACCATAGAGCCATAATTCATCTACCATAGAGCCACCATTCATCTACCATAGAGCCACCATTCATCTACCATAGAGCCACCATTCATCTACCATAGAGCAACCATTCATCTACCATAGAGCCACCATTCATCTACCATAGAGCCACCATTAATCTACCATAGGGCTACCATTCTTCTACCATTCATCCACCACTCATCTACCATAGAGCCACCATTCATCTACCATAGAGCCACCATTCATCTACCATAGAGCCACCATTCATCTACCATAGAGCCACCATTCATATACCATAGAGCCACCTTTCATCTACCATTCAGCCACCATTCATCTACCATTCATCTACCATAGAGCCACCATTCATCTACCATTAAGCCACCATTCATCTACCATAGAGCCACCATTTATCTACCATAGAGCTACCATTCATCTACCATAGAGCCACCATTCATCTACCATAGAGCCACCATTCATCTACCATAAGGCCACCATTAATCTACCATAGGGCTACCATTCATCTACCATTCATCCACCACTCATCTACCATAGAGCCACCATTCATCTACCATAGAGCCACCATTCATCTACCATAGAGCCACCATTCATCTACCATAGAGCCACTACTCATCTACCATAGGGCTAGCATTCATCTACCGTTCATCCACCACTCATCTACCATAGGGGTACCATTCATCTACCATAGAGCCACCATTCATCTACCATAGAGCCACCATTCATCTACCATAGAGCCACCACTCATCTACCATAGGGCTAACATTCATCTACCATTCATCCACCACACATCTACCATTCATCTACCATACAGCCACCATTCACCTACCATATAGCCACCATTCATCTACCATTCATCCACCACTCATCTACCATAGAGCCACCACTCATCTACCATAGAGCCACCATTCATCTACCATAGAGCAACCATTCATCTACCATAGAGCCACCATTCATTCACCATTTATCTACCATTCATCTACCATAGAGCCACCATTCATCTACCATAGGGCCACCTTTCATCTACCATTCAGCCACCATTCATCTACCATTCATTTACCATAGAGCCATTATTCATCTACCATAAAGCCACCATTCATCTACCATAGAGCCATCATTTATCCACCATAGAGCCACCATTCATCTACCATAGAGCCACCATTCATCTACCATAGAGCCACCATTCATATACCATAGAGCCGCCATTAATCTACCATAGGGCTACCATTCATCTACCATTCATCCACAACTCATCTACCATAGAACCACCATTCATATACCATAGAGCCACCATTCATCTACCATAGAGCCACCACTCATCTACCATTCATCCACCACTCATCTACCAAAGAGCCACCACTCATCTACCATAGAGCCACCATTCATCTACCATAGAGCCACCATTCATCTACCATATAGCCACCATTCATCTACCATTGAGCCACCTTTCATCTACCATTCAGCCACCATTCATCTACCATTCATCTACCATAGAGCCACCATTCATCTACCATTAAGCCACCTTTCATCTACCATAGAGCCACTATTTATCTACCATAGAGCCACCATTCATCTACCATAGAGCCACCATTCATCTACCATAGAGCCACCATTCATCTACCATAGAGCCACCATTAATCTACCATAGGGCTACCATTCATCTACCATTCATCCACCATTCATCTACAATAGAGCCACCATTCATCTACCATAGAGCCACTACTCATCTACCATAGGGCTACCATTCATCTACCGTTCATCCACCACTCATCTACCATAGGGCTACCATTCATCTACCATAGAGCCACCATTCATCTCCCATAGAGCCACCATTCATCTACCATAGAACCACCACTCATCTACCATAGGGCTAACATTCATCTACCATTCATCCACCACACATCTACCATTCATCTACCATACAGCCACCATTCACCTACCATAGAGCCACCATTCATCTACCATAGAGCCACCTTTCATCTACCATAGAGCCACCTTTCATCTACCATTCAGCCACCATTCATCTACCATTCATCTACTATAGAGCCACCATTCATCTACCATAAAGCCACCATTCATCTACCATAGAGCCAACATTTATCTACCATAGAGCCACCATCCATCTACCATAGAGCCACCATTCATCTACCATAGAGCCACCATTAATCTACCATAGGGTTACCATTCATCTACCATTCATCCACCACTCATCTACCATAGAGCCACCATTCATCTACCATAGAGCCACCATTCATCTACCATAGAGCCACCATTCATCTACCATAGAGCCACTACTCATCTACCATAGGGCTACCATCCATCTACCGTTCATCTTCCACTCATCTACCATAGGGCTACCATTCATCTACCATAGAGCCACGATTCATCTACCATAGAGCCACCATTCATCTACCATAGAGCCACCACTCATCTACCATAGGGCTAACATTCATCTACCATTCATCCACCACACATCTACCATTCATCTACCATACAGCCACCATTCACCTACCATAGAGCCACCATTCATCTACCATTCATCCACCACTCATCTACCATAGAGCCACCACTCATCTACCATAGTGCCACCATTCATCTAACATAGAGCCACCATTCATTCACCACTCATCTACCATTCATCTACCATAGAGCCACCACTCATCTACCATAGAGCCACCATTCATCTACCATAGGGCCACCTTTCATCTACCATTCAGCCACCATTCATCTACCATTCATTTACCATAGAGCCACCATTCATCTACCATAAAGCCACCATTCATCTACCATAGAGCCACCATTTATCTACCATAGAGCCACCATTCATCTACCATAGAGCCACCATTCATCTACCATAGAGCCACCATTCATCTACCATAGAGCCGCCATTAATCTACCATAGGGCTACCATTCATCTACCATTCATCCACCACTCATCTACCATAGAGCCACCATTCATCTACCATAGAGCCATAATTCATCTACCATAGAGCCACCATTCATCTACCATAGAGCCACCATTCATCTACCATAGAGCCACCATTCATCTACCATAGAGCCACCATTCATCTACCATAGGGCCACCATTCATCTACCATAGAGCCACCATTAATCTACCATAGGGCTACCATTCATCTACCATTCAACCACCACTCATCTACCATAGAGCCACCATTCATCTACCATAGAGCCACCATTCATCTACCATAGAGCCACCATTTATCTACCATAGAGCCACCATTCATTTACCATATAGCCACCATTCATCTACCATAGAGCCACCATTCATCTAACATAGAGCCACCATTCATGTACCATAGAGCCACCACTCATCTACCATTCATCCACCACTCATCTACCAAAGAGCGACCACTCATCTACCATAGAGCCACCATTCATCTACCAAAGAGCCACCATTCTTCTACCATAGAGCCACCATTCATCTACCATAGAGCCACTTTTCATCTACCATTCAGCCACCATTCATCTACCATTCATCTACCATAGAGCCACCATTCATCTACCATTAAGCCACCATTCATCTACCATAGAGCCACCATTTATCTACCATAGAGCTACCATTCATCTACCATAGAGCCACCATTCATCTACCATAGAGCCACCATTCATCTACAATAGAGCCACCATTAATCTACCATAGGGCTACCATTCATCTACCATTCATCCACCACTCATCTACCATAGAGCCATCATTCATCTACCATAGAGCCACCATTCATCTACCATAGAGCCACCATTCATCTACCATAGGGCCACCTTTCATCTACCATTCAGCCACCATTCATATACCATTCATTTACCATAGAGCCACCATTCATCTACCATAAAGCCACCATTCATCTACCATAGAGCCACCATTTATCTACCATAGAGCCACCATTCATCTACCATAGAGCCACCATTCATCTACCATAGAGCCACCATTCATCTACCATAGAGCCACCATTAATCTACCAAAGGGCTACCATTCATCTACCATTCATCAACCACTCATCTACCATAGAGCCACCATTCATCTACCATAGAGCCACCATTCATCTACCATAGAGCCACCATTCATCTACCATAGAGCCACTACTCATCTACCATAGGGCTACCATTCATCTACCGTTCGTCCACCACTCATCTACCATAGGGGTACCATTCATCTACCATAGAGCCACCATTCATCTACCATAGAGCCACCATTCATCTACCATAGAGCCACCACTCATCTACCATAGGGCTAACATTCATCTACCATTCATCCACCACACATCTACCATTCATCTACCATACAGCCACCATTCACCTACCATATAGCCACCATTCATCTACCATTCATCCACCACTCATCTACCATAGAGCCACCACTCATCTACCATAGAGCCACCATTCATCTACCATAGAGCCACCATTTATCTACCATAGAGCCACCATTCATTCACCATTCATCTACCATAGAGCCACCATTCATCTACCATAGGGCCACCTTTCATCTACCATTCAGCCACCATTCATCTACCATTCATTTACCATAGAGCCATTATTCATCTACCATAAAGCCACCATTCATCTACCATAGAGCCACCATTTATCCACCATAGAGCCACCATTCATCTACCATAGAGCCACCATTCATCTACCATAGAGCCGCCATTAATCTACCATAGGGCTACCATTCATCTACCATTCATCCACCATTCATCTACCATAGAACCACCATTCATCTACCATAGAGCCACCATTCATCTACCATAGAGCCACCATTCATCTACCATAGAGCCACCTTTCATCTACCATTCAGCCACCATTCATCTACCATTCATCTACCATAGAGCCACCATTCATCTACCATTAAGCCACCTTTCATCTACCATAGAGCCACCATTTGTCTACCATAGAGCCACCATTCATCTACCATAGAGCCACCATTCATCTACCATAGAGCCACCATTCATCTACCATAGAGCCACCATTAATCTACCATAGGGCTACCATTCATCTACCATTCATCCACCATTCATCTACCATAGAGCCACCATTCATCTACCATAGAGCCACTACTCATCTACCATAGGGCTACCATTCATCTACCGTTCATCCACCACTCATCTACCATAGGGCTACCATTCATCTACCATAGAGCCACCATTCATCTACCATAGAGCCACCATTCATCTACCATAGAACCACCACTCATCTACCATAGGGCTAACATTCATCTACCATTCATCCACCACACATCTACCATTCATCTACCATAGAGCCACCATTCATCTACCATAGAGCCACCATTCATTCACCATTCATCTACCATTCATCTACCATAGAGCCACCATTCATCTACCATAGAGCCACCATTCATCTACCATAGAGCCACCATTCATCTACCATAGAGCCACCATTCATCTACCATAGAGCCGCCATTAATCTACCATAGGGCTACCATTCATCTACCATTCATCCACAACTCATCTACCATAGAACCACCATTCATCTACCATAGAGCCACCATTCATCTACCATAGAGCCACCACTCATCTACCATTCATCCACCACTCATCTACCAAAGAGCCACCACTCATCTACCATAGAGCCACCATTCATCTACCATAGAGCCACCATTCATCTACCATAGAGCCACCATTCATCTACCATAGAGCCACCTTTCATCTACCATTCAGCCACCATTCATCTACCATTCATCTACCATAGAGCCACCATTCATCTACCATTAAGCCACCTTTCATCTACCATAGAGCCACTATTTATCTACCATAGAGCCACCATTCATCTACCATAGAGCCACCATTCATCTACCATAGAGCCACCATTCATCTACCATAGAGCCACCATTAATCTACCATAGGGCTACCATTCATCTACCATTCATCCACCATTCATCTACCATAGAGCCACCATTCATCTACCATAGAGCCACTACTCATCTACCATAGGGCTACCATTCATCTACCGTTCATCCACCACTCATCTACCATAGGGCTACCATTCATCTACCATAGAGCCACCATTCATCTCCCATAGAGCCACCATTCATCTACCATAGAACCACCACTCATCTACCATAGGGCTAACATTCATCTACCATTCATCCACCACACATCTACCATTCATCTACCATACAGCCACCATTCACCTACCATATAGCCACCATTCATCTACCATTCATCCACCACTCATCTACCATAGAGCCACCACTCATCTACCATAGAGCCACCATTCATCTACCATAGAGCCACCATTCATCTACCATAGAGCCACCATTCATTCACCATTCATCTACCATAGAGCCACCATTCATCTACCATAGGGCCACCTTTCATCTACCATTCAGCCACCATTCATCTACCATTCATTTACCATAGAGCCATTATTCATCTACCATAAAGCCACCATTCATCTACCATAGAGCCACCATTTATCCACCATAGAGCCACCATTCATCTACCATAGAGCCACCATTCATCTACCATAGAGCCGCCATTAATCTACCATAGGGCTACCATTCATCTACCATTCATCCACCATTCATCTACCATAGAACCACCATTCATCTACCATAGAGCCACCATTCATCTACCATAGAGCCACCATTCATCTACCATAGAGCCACCTTTCATCTACCATTCAGCCACCATTCATCTACCATTCATCTACCATAGAGCCACCATTCATCTACCATTAAGCCACCTTTCATCTACCATAGAGCCACCATTTGTCTACCATAGAGCCACCATTCATCTACCATAGAGCCACCATTCATCTACCATAGAGCCACCATTCATCTACCATAGAGCCACCATTAATCTACCATAGGGCTACCATTCATCTACCATTCATCCACCATTCATCTACCATAGAGCCACCATTCATCTACCATAGAGCCACTACTCATCTACCATAGGGCTACCATTCATCTACCGTTCATCCACCACTCATCTACCATAGGGCTACCATTCATCTACCATAGAGCCACCATTCATCTACCATAGAGCCACCATTCATCTACCATAGAACCACCACTCATCTACCATAGGGCTAACATTCATCTACCATTCATCCACCACACATCTACCATTCATCTACCATAGAGCCACCATTCATCTACCATAGAGCCACCATTCATTCACCATTCATCTACCATTCATCTACCATAGAGCCACCATTCATCTACCATAGAGCCACCATTCATCTACCATAGAGCCACCATTCATCTACCATAGAGCCACCATTCATCTACCATAGAGCCGCCATTAATCTACCATAGGGCTACCATTCATCTACCATTCATCCACAACTCATCTACCATAGAACCACCATTCATCTACCATAGAGCCACCATTCATCTACCATAGAGCCACCATTCATCTACCATAGGGCCACCTTTCATCTACCATTCAGCCACCATTCATATACCATTCATTTACCATAGAGCCACCATTCATCTACCATAAAGCCACCATTCATCTACCATAGAGCCACCATTTATCTACCATAGAGCGACCATTCATCTACCATAGAGCCACCATTCATCTACCATAGAGCCACCATTCATCTACCATAGAGCCACCATTAATCTACCAAAGGGCTACCATTCATCTACCATTCATCAACCACTCATCTACCATAGAGCCACCATTCATCTACCATAGAGCCACCATTCATCTACCATAGAGCCACCATTCATCTACCATAGAGCCACTACTCATCTACCATAGGGCTACCATTCATCTACCGTTCGTCCACCACTCATCTACCATAGGGGTACCATTCATCTACCATAGAGCCACCATTCATCTACCATAGAGCCACCATTCATCTACCATAGAGCCACCACTCATCTACCATAGGGCTAACATTCATCTACCATTCATCCACCACACATCTACCATTCATCTACCATACAGCCACCATTCACCTACCATATAGCCACCATTCATCTACCATAGGGCTACCATTCATCTACCATAGAGCCACTACTCATCTACCATAGGGCTACCATTCATCTACCGTTCATCCACCACTCATCTACCATAGGGCTACCATTCATCTACCATAGAGCCACCATTCATCTACCATAGAGCCACCATTCATCTACCATAGAACCACCACTCATCTACCATAGAGCCACCATTCATTCACCATTCATCTACCATAGAGCCACCATTCATCTACCATAGGGCCACCTTTCATCTACCATTCAGCCACCATTCATCTACCATTCATTTACCATAGAGCCATTATTCATCTACCATAAAGCCACCATTCATCTACCATAGAGCCACCATTTATCCACCATAGAGCCACCATTCATCTACCATAGAGCCACCATTCATCTACCATAGAGCCGCCATTAATCTACCATAGGGCTACCATTCATCTACCATTCATCCACCATTCATCTACCATAGAACCACCATTCATCTACCATAGAGCCACCATTCATCTACCATAGAGCCACCATTCATCTACCATAGAGCCACCTTTCATCTACCATTCAGCCACCATTCATCTACCATTCATCTACCATAGAGCCACCATTCATCTACCATTAAGCCACCTTTCATCTACCATAGAGCCACCATTTGTCTACCATAGAGCCACCATTCATCTACCATAGAGCCACCATTCATCTACCATAGAGCCACCATTCATCTACCATAGAGCCACCATTAATCTACCATAGGGCTACCATTCATCTACCATTCATCCACCATTCATCTACCATAGAGCCACCATTCATCTACCATAGAGCCACTACTCATCTACCATAGGGCTACCATTCATCTACCGTTCATCCACCACTCATCTACCATAGGGCTACCATTCATCTACCATAGAGCCACCATTCATCTACCATAGAGCCACCATTCATCTACCATAGAACCACCACTCATCTACCATAGGGCTAACATTCATCTACCATTCATCCACCACACATCTACCATTCATCTACCATAGAGCCACCATTCATCTACCATAGAGCCACCATTCATTCACCATTCATCTACCATTCATCTACCATAGAGCCACCATTCATCTACCATAGAGCCACCATTCATCTACCATAGAGCCACCATTCATCTACCATAGAGCCACCATTCATCTACCATAGAGCCGCCATTAATCTACCATAGGGCTACCATTCATCTACCATTCATCCACAACTCATCTACCATAGAACCACCATTCATCTACCATAGAGCCACCATTCATCTACCATAGAGCCACCATTCATCTACCATAGGGCCACCTTTCATCTACCATTCAGCCACCATTCATATACCATTCATTTACCATAGAGCCACCATTCATCTACCATAAAGCCACCATTCATCTACCATAGAGCCACCATTTATCTACCATAGAGCCACCATTCATCTACCATAGAGCCACCATTCATCTACCATAGAGCCACCATTCATCTACCATAGAGCCACCATTAATCTACCAAAGGGCTACCATTCATCTACCATTCATCAACCACTCATCTACCATAGAGCCACCATTCATCTACCATAGAGCCACCATTCATCTACCATAGAGCCACCATTCATCTACCATAGAGCCACTACTCATCTACCATAGGGCTACCATTCATCTACCGTTCGTCCACCACTCATCTACCATAGGGGTACCATTCATCTACCATAGAGCCACCATTCATCTACCATAGAGCCACCATTCATCTACCATAGAGCCACCACTCATCTACCATAGGGCTAACATTCATCTACCATTCATCCACCACACATCTACCATTCATCTACCATACAGCCACCATTCACCTACCATATAGCCACCATTCATCTACCATTCATCCACCACTCATCTACCATAGAGCCACCACTCATCTACCATAGAGCCACCATTCATCTACCATAGAGCCACCATTCATCTACCATAGAGCCACCATTCATTCACCATTCATCTACCATAGAGCCACCATTCATCTACCATAGGGCCACCTTTCATCTACCATTCAGCCACCATTCATCTACCATTCATTTACCATAGAGCCATTATTCATCTACCATAAAGCCACCATTCATCTACCATAGAGCCACCATTTATCCACCATAGAGCCACCATTCATCTACCATAGAGCCACCATTCATCTACCATAGAGCCGCCATTAATCTACCATAGGGCTACCATTCATCTACCATTCATCCACCATTCATCTACCATAGAACCACCATTCATCTACCATAGAGCCACCATTCATCTACCATAGAGCCACCATTCATCTACCATAGAGCCACCTTTCATCTACCATTCAGCCACCATTCATCTACCATTCATCTACCATAGAGCCACCATTCATCTACCATTAAGCCACCTTTCATCTACCATAGAGCCACCATTTGTCTACCATAGAGCCACCATTCATCTACCATAGAGCCACCATTCATCTACCATAGAGCCACCATTCATCTACCATAGAGCCACCATTAATCTACCATAGGGCTACCATTCATCTACCATTCATCCACCATTCATCTACCATAGAGCCACCATTCATCTACCATAGAGCCACTACTCATCTACCATAGGGCTACCATTCATCTACCGTTCATCCACCACTCATCTACCATAGGGCTACCATTCATCTACCATAGAGCCACCATTCATCTACCATAGAGCCACCATTCATCTACCATAGAACCACCACTCATCTACCATAGGGCTAACATTCATCTACCATTCATCCACCACACATCTACCATTCATCTACCATAGAGCCACCATTCATCTACCATAGAGCCACCATTCATTCACCATTCATCTACCATTCATCTACCATAGAGCCACCATTCATCTACCATAGAGCCACCATTCATCTACCATAGAGCCACCATTCATCTACCATAGAGCCACCATTCATCTACCATAGAGCCGCCATTAATCTACCATAGGGCTACCATTCATCTACCATTCATCCACAACTCATCTACCATAGAACCACCATTGATCTACCATAGAGCCACCATTCATCTACCATAGAGCCACCACTCATCTACCATTCATCCACCACTCATCTACCAAAGAGCCACCACTCATCTACCATAGAGCCACCATTCATCTACCATAGAGCCACCATTCATCTACCATAGAGCCACCATTCATCTACCATAGAGCCACCTTTCATCTACCATTCAGCCACCATTCATCTACCATTCATCTACCATAGAGCCACCATTCATCTACCATTAAGCCACCTTTCATCTACCATAGAGCCACTATTTATCTACCATAGAGCCACCATTCATCTACCATAGAGCCACCATTCATCTACCATAGAGCCACCATTCATCTACCATAGAGCCACCATTAATCTACCATAGGGCTACCATTCATCTACCATTCATCCACCATTCATCTACCATAGAGCCACCATTCATCTACCATAGAGCCACTACTCATCTACCATAGGGCTACCATTCATCTACCGTTCATCCACCACTCATCTACCATAGGGCTACCATTCATCTACCATAGAGCCACCATTCATCTCCCATAGAGCCACCATTCATCTACCATAGAACCACCACTCATCTACCATAGGGCTAACATTCATCTACCATTCATCCACCACACATCTACCATTCATCTACCATACAGCCACCATTCACCTACCATATAGCCACCATTCATCTACCATTCATCCACCACTCATCTACCATAGAGCCACCACTCATCTACCATAGAGCCACCATTCATCTACCATAGAGCCACCATTCATCTACCATAGAGCCACCATTCATTCACCATTCATCTACCATAGAGCCACCATTCATCTACCATAGGGCCACCTTTCATCTACCATTCAGCCACCATTCATCTACCATTCATTTACCATAGAGCCATTATTCATCTACCATAAAGCCACCATTCATCTACCATAGAGCCACCATTTATCCACCATAGAGCCACCATTCATCTACCATAGAGCCACCATTCATCTACCATAGAGCCGCCATTAATCTACCATAGGGCTACCATTCATCTACCATTCATCCACCATTCATCTACCATAGAACCACCATTCATCTACCATAGAGCCACCATTCATCTACCATAGAGCCACCATTCATCTACCATAGAGCCACCTTTCATCTACCATTCAGCCACCATTCATCTACCATTCATCTACCATAGAGCCACCATTCATCTACCATTAAGCCACCTTTCATCTACCATAGAGCCACCATTTGTCTACCATAGAGCCACCATTCATCTACCATAGAGCCACCATTCATCTACCATAGAGCCACCATTCATCTACCATAGAGCCACCATTAATCTACCATAGGGCTACCATTCATCTACCATTCATCCACCATTCATCTACCATAGAGCCACCATTCATCTACCATAGAGCCACTACTCATCTACCATAGGGCTACCATTCATCTACCGTTCATCCACCACTCATCTACCATAGGGCTACCATTCATCTACCATAGAGCCACCATTCATCTACCATAAAGCCACCATTCATCTACCATAGAACCACCACTCATCTACCATAGGGCTAACATTCATCTACCATTCATCCACCACACATCTACCATTCATCTACCATAGAGCCACCATTCATCTACCATAGAGCCACCATTCATTCACCATTCATCTACCATTCATCTACCATAGAGCCACCATTCATCTACCATAGAGCCACCATTCATCTACCATAGAGCCACCATTCATCTACCATAGAGCCACCATTCATCTACCATAGAGCCGCCATTAATCTACCATAGGGCTACCATTCATCTACCATTCATCCACAACTCATCTACCATAGAACCACCATTCATCTACCATAGAGCCACCATTCATCTACCATAGAACCACCACTCATCTACCATTCATCCACCACTCATCTACCAAAGAGCCACCACTCATCTACCATAGAGCCACCATTCATCTACCATAGAGCCACCATTCATCTACCATAGAGCCACCATTCATCTACCATAGAGACACCTTTCATCTACCATTCAGCCACCATTCATCTACCATTCATCTACCATAGAGCCACCATTCATCTACCATTAAGCCACCTTTCATCTACCATAGAGCCACTATTTATCTACCATAGAGCCACCATTCATCTACCATAGAGCCACCATTCATCTACCATAGAGCCACCATTCATCTACCATAGAGCCACCATTAATCTACCATAGGGCTACCATTCATCTACCATTCATCCACCATTCATCTACCATAGAGCCACCATTCATCTACCATAGAGCCACTACTCATCTACCATAGGGCTCCCATTCATCTACCGTTCATCCACCACTCATCTACCATAGGGCTACCATTCATCTACCATAGAGCCACCATTCATCTCCCATAGAGCCACCATTCATCTACCATAGAACCACCACTCATCTACCATAGGGCTAACATTCATCTACCATTCATCCACCACACATCTACCATTCATCTACCATACAGCCACCATTCACCTACCATAGAGCCACCATTCATCTACCATAGAGCCACCTTTCATCTACCATAGAGCCACCTTTCATCTACCATTCAGCCACCATTCATCTACCATTCATCTACCATAGAGCCACCATTCATCTACCATAAAGCCACCATTCATCTACCATAGAGCCAACATTTATCTACCATAGAGCCACCATTCATCTACCATAGAGCCACCATTCATCTACCATAGAGCCACCATTCATCTACCATAGAGCCACCATTAATCTACCATAGGGCTACCATTCATCTACCATTCATCCACCACTCATCTACCATAGAGCCACCATTCATCTACCATAGAGCCACCATTCATCTACCATAGAGCCACCATTCATCTACCATAGAGCCACTACTCATCTACCATAGGGCTACCATTCATCTACCGTTCATCTTCCACTCATCTACCATAGGGCTACCATTCATCTACCATAGAGCCATGATTCATCTACCATAGAGCCACCATTCATCTACCATAGAGCCACCACTCATCTACCATAGGGCTAACATTCATCTACCATTCATCCACCACACATCTACCATTCATCTACCATACAGCCACCATTCACCTACCATAGAGCCACCATTCATCTACCATTCATCCACCACTCATCTACCATAGAGCCACCACTCATCTACCATAGAGCCACCATTCATCTACCATAGAGCCACCATTCATTCACCACTCATCTACCATTCATCTACCATAGAGCCACCACTCATCTACCATAGAGCCACCATTCATCTACCATAGGGCCACCTTTCATCTACCATTCAGCCACCATTCATCTACCATTCATTTACCATAGAGCCACCATTCATCTACCATAAAGCCACCATTCATCTACCATAGAGCCACCATTTATCTACCATAGAGCCACCATTCATCTACCATAGAGCCACCATTCATCTACCATAGAGCCACCATTCATCTACCATAGAGCCGCCATTAATCTACCATAGGGCTACCATTCATCTACCATTCATCCACCACTCATCTACCATAGAGCCACCATTCATCTACCATAGAGCCATAATTCATCTACCATAGAGCCACCATTCATCTACCATAGAGCCACCATTCATCTACCATAGAGCCACCATTCATCTACCATAGAGCCACCATTCATCTACCATAGGGCCACCATTCATCTACCATAGAGCCACCATTAATCTACCATAGGGCTACCATTCATCTACCATTCAACCACCACTCATCTACCATAGAGCCACCATTCATCTACCATAGAGCCACCATTCATCTACCATAGAGCCACCATTTATCTACCATAGAGCCACCATTCATTTACCATATAGCCACCATTCATCTACCATAGAGCCACCATTCATCTACCATAGAGCCACCATTCATCTACCATAGAGCCACCACTCATCTACCATTCATCCACCACTCATCTACCAAAGAGCGACCACTCATCTACCATAGAGCCACCATTCATCTACCAAAGAGCCACCATTCTTCTACCATAGAGCCACCATTCATCTACCATAGAGCCACCTTTCATCTACCATTCAGCCACCATTCATCTAACATTCATCTACCATAGAGCCATCATTCATCTACCATTAAGCCACCATTCATCTACCATAGAGCCACCATTTATCTACCATAGAGCTACCATTCATCTACCATAGAGCCACCATTCATCTACCATAGAGCCACCATTAATCTACCATAGGGCTACCATTCATCTACCATTCAACCACCACTCATCTACCATAGAGCCACCATTCATCTACCATAGAGCCACCATTCATCTACCATAGAGCCACCATTCACCTACCATAGAGCCACCATTCATCTACCATTCATCCACCACTCATCTACCATAGAGCCACCACTCATCTACCATAGAGCCACCATTCATCTACCATAGAGCCACCATTCATTCACCACTCATCTACCATTCATCTACCATAGAGCCACCACTCATCTACCATAGAGCCACCATTCATCTACCATAGGGCCACCTTTCATCTACCATTCAGCCACCATTCATCTACCATTCATTTACCATAGAGCCACCATTCATCTACCATAAAGCCACCATTCATCTACCATAGAGCCACCATTTATCTACCATAGAGCCACCATTCATCTACCATAGAGCCACCATTCATCTACCATAGAGCCACCATTCATCTACCATAGAGCCGCCATTAATCTACCATAGGGCTACCATTCATCTACCATTCATCCACCACTCATCTACCATAGAGCCACCATTCATCTACCATAGAGCCATAATTCATCTACCATAGAGCCACCATTCATCTACCATAGAGCCACCATTCATCTACCATAGAGCCACCATTCATCTACCATAGAGCCACCATTCATCTACCATAGGGCCACCATTCATCTACCATAGAGCCACCATTAATCTACCATAGGGCTACCATTCATCTACCATTCAACCACCACTCATCTACCATAGAGCCACCATTCATCTACCATAGAGCCACCATTCATCTACCATAGAGCCACCATTTATCTACCATAGAGCCACCATTCATTTACCATATAGCCACCATTCATCTACCATAGAGCCACCTTTCATCTACCATAGAGCCACCATTCATCTACCATAGAGCCACCACTCATCTACCATTCATCCACCACTCATCTACCAAAGAGCGACCACTCATCTACCATAGAGCCACCATTCATCTACCAAAGAGCCACCATTCTTCTACCATAGAGCCACCATTAATCTACCATAGAGCCACCTTTCATCTACCATTCAGCCACCATTCATCTAACATTCATCTACCATAGAGCCATCATTCATCTACCATTAAGCCACCATTCATCTACCATAGAGCCACCATTTATCTACCATAGAGCTACCATTCATCTACCATAGAGCCACCATTCATCTACCATAGAGCCACCATTCATCTACCATAGAGCCACCATTAATCTACCATAGGGCTACCATTCATCTACCATTCATCCACCACTCATCTACCATAGAGCCACCATTCATCTACCATAGAGCCACCATTCATCTACCATAGAGCCACCATTCATCTACCATAGGGCCACCTTTCATCTACCATTCAGCCACCATTCATATACCATTCATTTACCATAGAGCCACCATTCATCTACCATAAAGCCACCATTCATCTACCATAGAGCCACCATTTATCTACCATAGAGCCACCATTCATCTACCATAGAGCCACCATTCATCTACCATAGAGCCACCATTCATCTACCATAGAGCCACCATTAATCTACCATAGGGCTACCATTCATCTACCATTCATCAACCACTCATCTACCATAGAGCCACCATTCATCTACCATAGAGCCACCATTCATCTACCATAGAGCCACCATTCATCTACCATAGAGCCACTACTCATCTACCATAGGGCTAGCATTCATCTACCGTTCATCCACCACTCATCTACCATAGGGGTACCATTCATCTACCATAGAGCCACCATTCATCTACCATAGAGCCACCACTCATCTACCATAGGTCTAACATTCATCTACCATTCATCCACCACACATCTACCATTCATCTACCATACAGCCACCATTCACCTACCATATAGCCACCATTCATCTACCATTCATCCACCACTCATCTACCATAGAGCCACCACTCATCTACCATAGAGCCACCATTCATCTACCATAGAGCCACCATTCATCTACCATAGAGCCACCATTCATTCACCATTCATCTACCATTCATCTACCATAGAGCCACCATTCATCTACCATAGGGCCACCTTTCATCTACCATTCAGCCACCATTCATCTACCATTCATTTACCATAGAGCCATTATTCATCTACCATAAAGCCACCATTCATCTACCATAGAGCCACCATTTATCCACCATAGAGCCACCATTCATCTACCATAGAGCCACCATTCATCTACCATAGAGCCACCATTCATCTACCATAGGGCCACCTTTCATCTACCATTCTGCCACCATTCATATACCATTCATTTACCATAGAGCCACCATTCATCTACCATAAAGCCACCATTCATCTACCATAGAGCCACCATTTATCTACCATAGAGCCACCATTCATCTACCATAGAGCTACCATTCATCTACCATAGAGCCACCATTCATCTACCATAGAGCCACCATTAATCTACCATAGGGCTACCATTCATCTACCATTCATCAACCACTCATCTACCATAGAGCCACCATTCATCTACCATAGAGCCACCATTCATCTACCATAGAGCCACCATTCATCTACCATAGAGCCACTACTCATCTACCATAGGGCTAGCATTCATCTACCGTTCATCCACCACTCATCTACCATAGGGGTACCATTCATCTACCATAGAGCCACCATTCATCTACCATAGAGCCACCATTCATCTACCATAGAGCCACCACTCATCTACCATAGGGCTAACATTCATCTACCATTCATCCACCACACATCTACCATTCATCTACCATACAGCCACCATTCACCTACCATATAGCCACCATTCATCTACCATTCATCCACCACTCATCTACCATAGAGCCACCACTCATCTACCATAGAGCCACCATTCATCTACCATAGAGCCACCATTCATCTACCATAGAGCCACCATTCATTCACCACTCATCTACCATTCATCTACCATAGAGCCACCACTCATCTACCATAGAGCCACCATTCATCTACCATAGGGCCACCTTTCATCTACCATTCAGCCACCATTCATCTACCATTCATTTACCATAGAGCCACCATTCATCTACCATAAAGCCACCATTCATCTACCATAGAGCCACCATTTATCTACCATAGAGCCACCATTCATCTACCATAGAGCCACCATTCATCTACCATAGAGCCACCATTCATCTACCATAGAGCCGCCATTAATCTACCATAGGGCTACCATTCATCTACCATTCATCCACCACTCATCTACCATAGAGCCACCATTCATCTACCATAGAGCCATAATTCATCTACCATAGAGCCACCATTCATCTACCATAGAGCCACCATTCATCTACCATAGAGCCACCATTCATCTACCATAGAGCCACCATTCATCTACCATAGGGCCACCATTCATCTACCATAGAGCCACCATTAATCTACCATAGGGCTACCATTCATCTACCATTCAACCACCACTCATCTACCATAGAGCCACCATTCATCTACCATAGAGCCACCATTCATCTACCATAGAGCCACCATTTATCTACCATAGAGCCACCATTCATTTACCATATAGCCACCATTCATCTACCATAGAGCCACCATTCATCTACCATAGAGCCACCATTCATCTACCATAGAGCCACCACTCATCTACCATTCATCCACCACTCATCTACCAAAGAGCGACCACTCATCTACCATAGAGCCACCATTCATCTACCAAAGAGCCACCATTCTTCTACCATAGAGCCACCATTAATCTACCATAGAGCCACCTTTCATCTACCATTCAGCCACCATTCATCTAACATTCATCTACCATAGAGCCATCATTCATCTACCATTAAGCCACCATTCATCTACCATAGAGCCACCATTTATCTACCATAGAGCTACCATTCATCTACCATAGAGCCACCATTCATCTACCATAGAGCCACCATTCATCTACCATAGAGCCACCATTAATCTACCATAGGGCTACCATTCATCTACCATTCATCCACCACTCATCTACCATAGAGCCACCATTCATCTACCATAGAGCCACCATTCATCTACCATAGAGCCACCATTCATCTACCATAGGGCCACCTTTCATCTACCATTCAGCCACCATTCATATACCATTCATTTACCATAGAGCCACCATTCATCTACCATAAAGCCACCATTCATCTACCATAGAGCCACCATTTATCTACCATAGAGCCACCATTCATCTACCATAGAGCCACCATTCATCTACCATAGAGCCACCATTCATCTACCATAGAGCCACCATTAATCTACCATAGGGCTACCATTCATCTACCATTCATCAACCACTCATCTACCATAGAGCCACCATTCATCTACCATAGAGCCACCATTCATCTACCATAGAGCCACCATTCATCTACCATAGAGCCACTACTCATCTACCATAGGGCTAGCATTCATCTACCGTTCATCCACCACTCATCTACCATAGGGGTACCATTCATCTACCATAGAGCCACCATTCATCTACCATAGAGCCACCATTCATCTACCATAGAGCCACCACTCATCTACCATAGGGCTAACATTCATCTACCATTCATCCACCACACATCTACCATTCATCTACCATACAGCCACCATTCACCTACCATATAGCCACCATTCATCTACCATTCATCCACCACTCATCTACCATAGAGCCACCACTCATCTACCATAGAGCCACCATTCATCTACCATAGAGCCACCATTCATCTACCATAGAGCCACCATTCATTCACCATTCATCTACCATTCATCAACCATAGAGCCACCATTCATCTACCATAGGGCCACCTTTCATCTACCATTCAGCCACCATTCATCTACCATTCATTTACCATAGAGCCATTATTCATCTACCATAAAGCCACCATTCATCTACCATAGAGCCACCATTTATCCACCATAGAGCCACCATTCATCTACCATAGAGCCACCATTCATCTACCATAGAGCCACCATTCATCTACCATAGGGCCACCTTTCATCTACCATTCTGCCACCATTCATATACCATTCATTTACCATAGAGCCACCATTCATCTACCATAAAGCCACCATTCATCTACCATAGAGCCACCATTTATCTACCATAGAGCCACCATTCATCTACCATAGAGCTACCATTCATCTACCATAGAGCCACCATTCATCTACCATAGAGCCACCATTAATCTACCATAGGGCTACCATTCATCTACCATTCATCAACCACTCATCTACCATAGAGCCACCATTCATCTACCATAGAGCCACCATTCATCTACCATAGAGCCACCATTCATCTACCATAGAGCCACTACTCATCTACCATAGGGCTAGCATTCATCTACCGTTCATCCACCACTCATCTACCATAGGGGTACCATTCATCTACCATAGAGCCACCATTCATCTACCATAGAGCCACCATTCATCTACCATAGAGCCACCACTCATCTACCATAGGGCTAACATTCATCTACCATTCATCCACCACACATCTACCATTCATCTACCATACAGCCACCATTCACCTACCATATAGCCACCATTCATCTACCATTCATCCACCACTCATCTACCATAGAGCCACCACTCATCTACCATAGAGCCACCATTCATCTACCATAGAGCCACCATTCATCTACCATAGAGCCACCATTCATTCACCACTCATCTACCATTCATCTACCATAGAGCCACCACTCATCTACCATAGAGCCACCATTCATCTACCATAGGGCCACCTTTCATCTACCATTCAGCCACCATTCATCTACCATTCATTTACCATAGAGCCACCATTCATCTACCATAAAGCCACCATTCATCTACCATAGAGCCACCATTTATCTACCATAGAGCCACCATTCATCTACCATAGAGCCACCATTCATCTACCATAGAGCCACCATTCATCTACCATAGAGCCGCCATTAATCTACCATAGGGCTACCATTCATCTACCATTCATCTACCACTCATCTACCATAGAGCCACCACTCATCTACCATAGAGCCATAATTCATCTACCATAGAGCCACCATTCATCTACCATAGAGCCACCATTCATCTACCATAGAGCCACCATTCATCTACCATAGAGCCACCATTCATCTACCATAGGGCCACCATTCATCTACCATAGAGCCACCATTAATCTACCATAGGGCTACCATTCATCTACCATTCAACCACCACTCATCTACCATAGAGCCACCATTCATCTACCATAGAGCCACCATTCATCTACCATAGAGCCACCATTTATCTACCATAGAGCCACCATTCATTTACCATATAGCCACCATTCATCTACCATAGAGCCACCATTCATCTACCATAGAGCCACCATTCATCTACCATAGAGCCACCACTCATCTACCATTCATCCACCACTCATCTACCAAAGAGCGACCACTCATCTACCATAGAGCCACCATTCATCTACCAAAGAGCCACCATTCTTCTACCATAGAGCCACCATTAATCTACCATAGAGCCACCTTTCATCTACCATTCAGCCACCATTCATCTAACATTCATCTACCATAGAGCCATCATTCATCTACCATTAAGCCACCATTCATCTACCATAGAGCCACCATTTATCTACCATAGAGCTACCATTCATCTACCATAGAGCCACCATTCATCTACCATAGAGCCACCATTCATCTACCATAGAGCCACCATTAATCTACCATAGGGCTACCATTCATCTACCATTCATCCACCACTCATCTACCATAGAGCCACCATTCATCTACCATAGAGCCACCATTCATCTACCATAGAGCCACCATTCATCTACCATAGGGCCACCTTTCATCTACCATTCAGCCACCATTCATATACCAGTCATTTACCATAGAGCCACCATTCATCTACCATAAAGCCACCATTCATCTACCATAGAGCCACCATTTATCTACCATAGAGCCACCATTCATCTACCATAGAGCCACCATTCATCTACCATAGAGCCACCATTCATCTACCATAGAGCCACCATTAATCTACCATAGGGCTACCATTCATCTACCATTCATCAACCACTCATCTACCATAGAGCCACCATTCATCTACCATAGAGCCACCATTCATCTACCATAGAGCCACCATTCATCTACCATAGAGCCACTACTCATCTACCATAGGGCTAGCATTCATCTACCGTTCATCCACCACTCATCTACCATAGGGGTACCATTCATCTACCATAGAGCCACCATTCATCTACCATAGAGCCACCATTCATCTACCATAGAGCCACCACTCATCTACCATAGGGCTAACATTCATCTACCATTCATCCACCACACATCTACCATTCATCTACCATACAGCCACCATTCACCTACCATATAGCCACCATTCATCTACCATTCATCCACCACTCATCTACCATAGAGCCACCACTCATCTACCATAGAGCCACCATTCATCTACCATAGAGCCACCATTCATCTACCATAGAGCCACCATTCATTCACCATTCATCTACCATTCATCAACCATAGAGCCACCATTCATCTACCATAGGGCCACCTTTCATCTACCATTCAGCCACCATTCATCTACCATTCATTTACCATAGAGCCATTATTCATCTACCATAAAGCCACCATTCATCTACCATAGAGCCACCATTTATCCACCATAGAGCCACCATTCATCTACCATAGAGCCACCATTCATCTACCATAGAGCCACCATTCATCTACCATAGGGCCACCTTTCATCTACCATTCTGCCACCATTCATATACCATTCATTTACCATAGAGCCACCATTCATCTACCATAAAGCCACCATTCATCTACCATAGAGCCACCATTTATCTACCATAGAGCCACCATTCATCTACCATAGAGCTACCATTCATCTACCATAGAGCCACCATTCATCTACCATAGAGCCACCATTAATCTACCATAGGGCTACCATTCATCTACCATTCATCAACCACTCATCTACCATAGAGCCACCATTCATCTACCATAGAGCCACCATTCATCTACCATAGAGCCACCATTCATCTACCATAGAGCCACTACTCATCTACCATAGGGCTAGCATTCATCTACCGTTCATCCACCACTCATCTACCATAGGGGTACCATTCATCTACCATAGAGCCACCATTCATCTACCATAGAGCCACCATTCATCTACCATAGAGCCACCACTCATCTACCATAGGGCTAACATTCATCTACCATTCATCCACCACACATCTACCATTCATCTACCATACAGCCACCATTCACCTACCATATAGCCACCATTCATCTACCATTCATCCACCACTCATCTACCATAGAGCCACCACTCATCTACCATAGAGCCACCATTCATCTACCATAGAGCCACCATTCATCTACCATAGAGCCACCATTCATTCACCATTCATCTACCATAGAGCCACCATTCATCTACCATAGGGCCACCTTTCATCTACCATTCAGCCACCATTCATCTACCATTTATTTACCATAGAGCCATTATTCATCTACCATAAAGCCACCATTCATCTACCATAGAGCCACCATTTATCCACCATAGAGCCACCATTCATCTACCATAGAGCCACCATTCATCTACCATAGAGCCGCCATTAATCTACCATAGGGCTACCATTCATCTACCATTCATCCACCATTCATCTACCATAGAACCACCATTCATCTACCATAGAGCCACCATTCATCTACCATAGAGCCACCATTCATCTACCATAGAGCCACCTTTCATCTACCATTCAGCCACCATTCATCTACAATTCATCTACCATAGAGCCACCATTCATCTACCATTAAGCCACCTTTCATCTACCATAGAGCCACCATTTGTCTACCATAGAGCCACCATTTATCTACCATAGAGCCACCATTCATCTACCATAGAGCCACCATTCATCTACCATAGAGCCACCATTAATCTACCATAGGGCTACCATTCATCTAAGATTCATCCACTATTCATCTACCATAGAGCCACCATTCATCTACCATAGAGCCACTACTCATCTACCATAGGGCTACCATTCATCTACCGTTCATCCACCACTCATCTACCATAGGGCTACCATTCATCTACCATAGAGCCACCATTCATCTACCATAGAGCCACCATTCATCTACCATAGAACCACCACTCATCTACCATAGGGCTAACATTCATCTACCATTCATCCACCACACATCTACCATTCATCTACCATAGAGCCACCATTCATCTACCATAGAGCCACCATTCATTCACCATTCATCTACCATTCATCTACCATAGAGCCACCATTCATCTACCATAGAGCCACCATTCATCTACCATAGAGCCACCATTCATCTACCATAGAGCCACCATTCATCTACCATAGAGCCGCCATTAATCTACCATAGGGCTACCATTCATCTACCATTCATCCACAACTCATCTACCATAGAACCACCATTCATCTACCATAGAGCCACCATTCATCTACCATAGAGCCACCACTCATCTACCATTCATCCACCACTCATCTACCAAAGAGCCACCACTCATCTACCATAGAGCCACCATTCATCTACCATAGAGCCACCATTCATCTACCATAGAGCCACCATTCATCTACCATAGAGCCACCTTTCATCTACCATTCAGCCACCATTCATCTACCATTCATCTACCATAGAGCCACCATTCATCTACCATTAAGCCACCTTTCATCTACCATAGAGCCACTATTTATCTACCATAGAGCCACCATTCATCTACCATAGAGCCACCATTCATCTACCATAGAGCCACCATTCATCTACCATAGAGCCACCATTAATCTACCATAGGGCTACCATTCATCTACCATTCATCCACCATTCATCTACAATAGAGCCACCATTCATCTACCATAGAGCCACTACTCATCTACCATAGGGCTACCATTCATCTACCGTTCATCCACCACTCATCTACCATAGGGCTACCATTCATCTACCATAGAGCCACCATTCATCTCCCATAGAGCCACCATTCATCTACCATAGAACCACCACTCATCTACCATAGGGCTAACATTCATCTACCATTCATCCACCACACATCTACCATTCATCTACCATACAGCCACCATTCACCTACCATATAGCCACCATTCATCTACCATTAATCCACCACTCATCTACCATAGAGCCACCACTCATCTACCATAGAGCCACCATTCATCTACCATAGAGCCACCATTCATCTACCATAGAGCCACCATTCATTCACCATTCATCTACCATAGAGCCACCATTCATCTACCATAGGGCCACCTTTCATCTACCATTCAGCCACCATTCATCTACCATTCATTTACCATAGAGCCATTATTCATCTACCATAAAGCCACCATTCATCTACCATAGAGCCACCATTTATCCACCATAGAGCCACCATTCATCTACCATAGAGCCACCATTCATCTACCATAGAGCCGCCATTAATCTACCATAGGGCTACCATTCATCTACCATTCATCCACCATTCATCTACCATAGAACCACCATTCATCTACCATAGAGCCACCATTCATCTACCATAGAGCCACCATTCATCTACCATAGAGCCACCTTTCATCTACCATTCAGCCACCATTCATCTACCATTCATCTACCATAGAGCCACCATTCATCTACCATTAAGCCACCTTTCATCTACCATAGAGCCACCTTTCATCTACCATTCAGCCACCATTCATCTAACATTCATCTACCATAGAGCCATCATTCATCTACCATTAAGCCACCATTCATCTACCATAGAGCCACCATTTATCTACCATAGAGCTACCATTCATCTACCATAGAGCCACCATTCATCTACCATAGAGCCACCATTCATCTACCATAGAGCCACCATTAATCTACCATAGGGCTACCATTCATCTACCATTCATCCACCACTCATCTACCATAGAGCCACCATTCATCTACCATAGAGCCACCATTCATCTACCATAGAGCCACCATTCATCTACCATAGGGCCACCTTTCATCTACCATTCAGCCACCATTCATATACCATTCATTTACCATAGAGCCACCATTCATCTACCATAAAGCCACCATTCATCTACCATAGAGCCACCATTTATCTACCATAGAGCCACCATTCATCTACCATAGAGCCACCATTCATCTACCATAGAGCCACCATTCATCTACCATAGAGCCACCATTAATCTACCATAGGGCTACCATTCATCTACCATTCATCAACCACTCATCTACCATAGAGCCACCATTCATCTACCATAGAGCCACCATTCATCTACCATAGAGCCACCATTCATCTACCATAGAGCCACTACTCATCTACCATAGGGCTAGCATTCATCTACCGTTCATCCACCACTCATCTACCATAGGGGTACCATTCATCTACCATAGAGCCACCATTCATCTACCATAGAGCCACCATTCATCTACCATAGAGCCACCACTCATCTACCATAGGGCTAACATTCATCTACCATTCATCCACCACACATCTACCATTCATCTACCATACAGCCACAATTCACCTACCATATAGCCACCATTCATCTACCATTCATCCACCACTCATCTACCATAGAGCCACCACTCATCTACCATAGAGCCACCATTCATCTACCATAGAGCCACCATTCATCTACCATAGAGCCACCATTCATTCACCATTCATCTACCATTCATCTACAATAGAGCCACCATTCATCTACCATAGGGCCACCTTTCATCTACCATTCAGCCACCATTCATCTACCATTCATTTACCATAGAGCCATTATTCATCTACCATAAATCCACCATTCATCTACCATAGAGCCACCATTCATCTACCATAGAGCCGCCATTAATCTACCATAGGGCTACCATTCATCTACCATTCATCCACCATTCATCTACCATAGAACCACCATTCATCTACCATAGAGCCACCATTCATCTACCATAGAGCCACCATTCATCTACCATAGAGCCACCTTTCATCTACCATTCAGCCACCATTCATCTACCATTCATCTACCATAGAGCCACCATTCATCTACCATTAAGCCACCTTTCATCTACCATAGAGCCACCATTTATCTACCATAGAGCCACCATTCATCTACCATAGAGCCACCATTCATCTACCATAGAGCCACCATTCATCTACCATAGAGCCACCATTCATCTACCATAGAGCCACCATTCATCTACCATAGAGCCACCATTAATCTACCATAGGGCTACCATTCATCTACCATAGAGCCACTACTCATCTACCATAGGGCTACCATTCATCTACCGTTCATCCACCACTCATCTACCATAGGGCTACCATTCATCTACCATAGAGCCACCATTCATCTACCATAGAGCCACCATTCATCTACCATAGAACCACCACTCATCTACCATAGGGCTAACATTCATCTACCATTCATCCACCACACATCTACCATTCATCTACCATACAGCCACCATTCACCTACCATAGAGCAACCATTCATCTACCATAGAGCCACCTTTCATCTACCATAGAGCCACCTTTCATCTACCATTCAGCCACCATTCATCTACCATTCATCTACCATAGAGCCACCATTCATCTACCATAAAGCCACCATTCATCTACCATAGAGCCATAATTCATCTACCATAGAGCCACCATTCATCTACCATAGAGCCACCATTCATCTACCATAGAGCCACCATTCATCTACCATAGAGCCACCATTCATCTACCATAGAGCCACCATTCATCTACCATAGAGCCACCATTAATCTACCATAGGGCTACCATTCATCTACCATTCAACCACCACTCATCTACCATAGAGCCACCATTCATCTACCATAGAGCCACCATTCATCTACCATAGAGCCACCATTTATCTACCATAGAGCCACCATTCATTTACCATATAGCCACCATTCATCTACCATAGAGCCACCATTCATCTACCATAGAGCCACCATTCATCTACCATAGAGCCACCACTCATCTACCATTCATCCACCACTCATCTACCAAAGAGCGACCACTCATCTACCATAGAGCCACCATTCATCTACCAAAGAGCCACCATTCTTCTACCATAGAGCCACCATTCATCTACCATAGAGCCACCTTTCATCTACCATTCAGCCACCATTCATCTACCATTCATCTACCATAGAGCCACCATTCATCTACCATTAAGCCACCATTTATCTACCGTAGAGCCACCATTTATCTACCATAGAGCTACCATTCATCTACCATAGAGCCACCATTCATCTACCATAGAGCCACCATTCATCTACCATAGAGCCACCATTAATCTACCATAGGGCTACCATTCATCTACCATTCATCCACCACTCATCTACCATAGAGCCACCATTCATCTACCATAGAGCCACCATTCATCTACCATAGAGGCACCATTCATCTACCATAGGGCCACCTTTCATCTACCATTCAGCCACCATTCATATACCATTCATTTACCATAGAGCCACCATTCATCTACCATAAAGCCACCATTCATCTACCATAGAGCCACCATTTATCTACCATAGAGCCACCATTCATCTACCATAGAGCCACCATTCATCTACCATAGAGCCACAATTCATCTACCATAGAGCCGTCATTAATCTACCATAGGGCTACCATTCATCTACCATTCATCCACCACTCATCTACCATAGAGCCACCATTCATCTACCATAGAGCCATAATTCATCTACCATAGAGCCACCATTCATCTACCATAGAGCCACCATTCATCTACCATAGAGCCACCATTCATCTACCATAGAGCAACCATTCATCTACCATAGAGCCACCATTCATCTACCATAGAGCCACCATTAGTCTACCATAGGGCTACCATTCATCTACCATTCATCCACCACTCATCTACCATAGAGCCACCATTCATCTACCATAGAGCCACCATTCATCTACTATATAGCCACCATTTATCTACCATAGAGCCACCATTCATTTACCATATAGCCACCATTCATCTACCATAGAGCCACCATTCATCTACCATAGAGCCACCATTCATCTACCATAGAGCCACCACTCATCTACCATTCATCCACCACTCATCTACCAAAGAGCCACCACCCATCTACCATAGAGCCACCATTCATCTACCATAGAGCCACCATTCATCTACCATAGAGCCACCATTCATCTACCATAGAGCCACCTATCATCTACCATTCAGCCACCATTCATCTACCATTCATCTACCATAGAGCCACCATTCATCTACCATTAAGCCACCTTTCATCTACCATAGAGCCACCATTTATCTACCATAGAGCCACCATTCATCTACCATAGAGCCACCATTCATCTACCATAGAGCCACCATTCATCTACCATAGAGCCACCATTAATCTACCATAGGGCTACCATTCATCTACCATTCATCCACCATTCATCTACCATAGAGCCACCATTCATCTACCATAGAGCCACCATTCATCTACCATAGAGCCACCACTCATCTACCATAGAGCCACTACTCATCTACCATAGGGCTAGCATTCATCTACCGTTCATCCACCACTCATCTACCATAGGGGTACCATTCATCTACCATAGAGCCACCATTCATCTACCATAGAGCCACCATTCATCTACCATAGAGCCACCACTCATCTACCATAGGGCTAACATTCATCTACCATTCATCCACCACACATCTACCATTCATCTACCATACAGCCACCATTCACCTACCATATAGCCACCATTCATCTACCATTCATCCACCACTCATCTACCATAGAGCCACCACTCATCTACCATAGAGCCACCATTCATCTACCATAGAGCCACCATTCATCTACCATAGAGCCACCATTCATTCACCATTCATCTACCATTCATCAACCATAGAGCCACCATTCATCTACCATAGGGCCACCTTTCATCTACCATTCAGCCACCATTCATCTACCATTCATTTACCATAGAGCCATTATTCATCTACCATAAAGCCACCATTCATCTACCATAGAGCCACCATTTATCCACCATAGAGCCACCATTCATCTACCATAGAGCCACCATTCATCTACCATAGAGCCACCATTCATCTACCATAGGGCCACCTTTCATCTACCATTCTGCCACCATTCATATACCATTCATTTACCATAGAGCCACCATTCATCTACCATAAAGCCACCATTCATCTACCATAGAGCCACCATTTATCTACCATAGAGCCACCATTCATCTACCATAGAGCTACCATTCATCTACCATAGAGCCACCATTCATCTACCATAGAGCCACCATTAATCTACCATAGGGCTACCATTCATCTACCATTCATCAACCACTCATCTACCATAGAGCCACCATTCATCTACCATAGAGCCACCATTCATCTACCATAGAGCCACCATTCATCTACCATAGAGCCACTACTCATCTACCATAGGGCTAGCATTCATCTACCGTTCATCCACCACTCATCTACCATAGGGGTACCATTCATCTACCATAGAGCCACCATTCATCTACCATAGAGCCACCATTCATCTACCATAGAGCCACCACTCATCTACCATAGGGCTAACATTCATCTACCATTCATCCACCACACATCTACCATTCATCTACCATACAGCCACCATTCACCTACCATATAGCCACCATTCATCTACCATTCATCCACCACTCATCTACCATAGAGCCACCACTCATCTACCATAGAGCCACCATTCATCTACCATAGAGCCACCATTCATCTACCATAGAGCCACCATTCATTCACCATTCATCTACCATAGAGCCACCATTCATCTACCATAGGGCCACCTTTCATCTACCATTCAGCCACCATTCATCTACCATTTATTTACCATAGAGCCATTATTCATCTACCATAAAGCCACCATTCATCTACCATAGAGCCACCATTTATCCACCATAGAGCCACCATTCATCTACCATAGAGCCACCATTCATCTACCATAGAGCCGCCATTAATCTACCATAGGGCTACCATTCATCTACCATTCATCCACCATTCATCTACCATAGAACCACCATTCATCTACCATAGAGCCACCATTCATCTACCATAGAGCCACCATTCATCTACCATAGAGCCACCTTTCATCTACCATTCAGCCACCATTCATCTACAATTCATCTACCATAGAGCCACCATTCATCTACCATTAAGCCACCTTTCATCTACCATAGAGCCACCATTTGTCTACCATAGAGCCACCATTTATCTACCATAGAGCCACCATTCATCTACCATAGAGCCACCATTCATCTACCATAGAGCCACCATTAATCTACCATAGGGCTACCATTCATCTAAGATTCATCCACTATTCATCTACCATAGAGCCACCATTCATCTACCATAGAGCCACTACTCATCTACCATAGGGCTACCATTCATCTACCGTTCATCCACCACTCATCTACCATAGGGCTACCATTCATCTACCTTAGAGCCACCATTCATCTACCATAGAGCCACCATTCATCTACCATAGAACCACCACTCATCTACCATAGGGCTAACATTCATCTACCATTCATCCACCACACATCTACCATTCATCTACCATAGAGCCACCATTCATCTACCATAGAGCCACCATTCATTCACCATTCATCTACCATTCATCTACCATAGAGCCACCATTCATCTACCATAGAGCCACCATTCATCTACCATAGAGCCACCATTCATCTACCATAGAGCCACCATTCATCTACCATAGAGCCGCCATTAATCTACCATAGGGCTACCATTCATCTACCATTCATCCACAACTCATCTACCATAGAACCACCATTCATCTACCATAGAGCCACCATTCATCTACCATAGAGCCACCACTCATCTACCATTCATCCACCACTCATCTACCAAAGAGCCACCACTCATCTACCATAGAGCCACCATTCATCTACCATAGAGCCACCATTCATCTACCATAGAGCCACCATTCATCTACCATAGAGCCACCTTTCATCTACCATTCAGCCACCATTCATCTACCATTCATCTACCATAGAGCCACCATTCATCTACCATTAAGCCACCTTTCATCTACCATAGAGCCACTATTTATCTACCATAGAGCCACCATTCATCTACCATAGAGCCACCATTCATCTACCATAGAGCCACCATTCATCTACCATAGAGCCACCATTAATCTACCATAGGGCTACCATTCATCTACCATTCATCCACCATTCATCTACAATAGAGCCACCATTCATCTACCATAGAGCCACTACTCATCTACCATAGGGCTACCATTCATCTACCGTTCATCCACCACTCATCTACCATAGGGCTACCATTCATCTACCATAGAGCCACCATTCATCTCCCATAGAGCCACCATTCATCTACCATAGAACCACCACTCATCTACCATAGGGCTAACATTCATCTACCATTCATCCACCACACATCTACCATTCATCTACCATACAGCCACCATTCACCTACCATATAGCCACCATTCATCTACCATTAATCCACCACTCATCTACCATAGAGCCACCACTCATCTACCATAGAGCCACCATTCATCTACCATAGAGCCACCATTCATCTACCATAGAGCCACCATTCATTCACCATTCATCTACCATAGAGCCACCATTCATCTACCATAGGGCCACCTTTCATCTACCATTCAGCCACCATTCATCTACCATTCATTTACCATAGAGCCATTATTCATCTACCATAAAGCCACCATTCATCTACCATAGAGCCACCATTTATCCACCATAGAGCCACCATTCATCTACCATAGAGCCACCATTCATCTACCATAGAGCCGCCATTAATCTACCATAGGGCTACCATTCATCTACCATTCATCCACCATTCATCTACCATAGAACCACCATTCATCTACCATAGAGCCACCATTCATCTACCATAGAGCCACCATTCATCTACCATAGAGCCACCTTTCATCTACCATTCAGCCACCATTCATCTACCATTCATCTACCATAGAGCCACCATTCATCTACCATTAAGCCACCTTTCATCTACCATAGAGCCACCTTTCATCTACCATTCAGCCACCATTCATCTAACATTCATCTACCATAGAGCCATCATTCATCTACCATTAAGCCACCATTCATCTACCATAGAGCCACCATTTATCTACCATAGAGCTACCATTCATCTACCATAGAGCCACCATTCATCTACCATAGAGCCACCATTCATCTACCATAGAGCCACCATTAATCTACCATAGGGCTACCATTCATCTACCATTCATCCACCACTCATCTACCATAGAGCCACCATTCATCTACCATAGAGCCACCATTCATCTACCATAGAGCCACCATTCATCTACCATAGGGCCACCTTTCATCTACCATTCAGCCACCATTCATATACCATTCATTTACCATAGAGCCACCATTCATCTACCATAAAGCCACCATTCATCTACCATAGAGCCACCATTTATCTACCATAGAGCCACCATTCATCTACCATAGAGCCACCATTCATCTACCATAGAGCCACCATTCATCTACCATAGAGCCACCATTAATCTACCATAGGGCTACCATTCATCTACCATTCATCAACCACTCATCTACCATAGAGCCACCATTCATCTACCATAGAGCCACCATTCATCTACCATAGAGCCACCATTCATCTACCATAGAGCCACTACTCATCTACCATAGGGCTAGCATTCATCTACCGTTCATCCACCACTCATCTACCATAGGGGTACCATTCATCTACCATAGAGCCACCATTCATCTACCATAGAGCCACCATTCATCTACCATAGAGCCACCACTCATCTACCATAGGGCTAACATTCATCTACCATTCATCCACCACACATCTACCATTCATCTACCATACAGCCACAATTCACCTACCATATAGCCACCATTCATCTACCATTCATCCACCACTCATCTACCATAGAGCCACCACTCATCTACCATAGAGCCACCATTCATCTACCATAGAGCCACCATTCATCTACCATAGAGCCACCATTCATTCACCATTCATCTACCATTCATCTACAATAGAGCCACCATTCATCTACCATAGGGCCACCTTTCATCTACCATTCAGCCACCATTCATCTACCATTCATTTACCATAGAGCCATTATTCATCTACCATAAATCCACCATTCATCTACCATAGAGCCACCATTCATCTACCATAGAGCCGCCATTAATCTACCATAGGGCTACCATTCATCTACCATTCATCCACCATTCATCTACCATAGAACCACCATTCATCTACCATAGAGCCACCATTCATCTACCATAGAGCCACCATTCATCTACCATAGAGCCACCTTTCATCTACCATTCAGCCACCATTCATCTACCATTCATCTACCATAGAGCCACCATTCATCTACCATTAAGCCACCTTTCATCTACCATAGAGCCACCATTTATCTACCATAGAGCCACCATTCATCTACCATAGAGCCACCATTCATCTACCATAGAGCCACCATTCATCTACCATAGAGCCACCATTCATCTACCATAGAGCCACCATTCATCTACCATAGAGCCACCATTAATCTACCATAGGGCTACCATTCATCTACCATAGAGCCACTACTCATCTACCATAGGGCTACCATTCATCTACCGTTCATCCACCACTCATCTACCATAGGGCTACCATTCATCTACCATAGAGCCACCATTCATCTACCATAGAGCCACCATTCATCTACCATAGAACCACCACTCATCTACCATAGGGCTAACATTCATCTACCATTCATCCACCACACATCTACCATTCATCTACCATACAGCCACCATTCACCTACCATAGAGCAACCATTCATCTACCATAGAGCCACCTTTCATCTACCATAGAGCCACCTTTCATCTACCATTCAGCCACCATTCATCTACCATTCATCTACCATAGAGCCACCATTCATCTACCATAAAGCCACCATTCATCTACCATAGAGCCATAATTCATCTACCATAGAGCCACCATTCATCTACCATAGAGCCACCATTCATCTACCATAGAGCCACCATTCATCTACCATAGAGCCACCATTCATCTACCATAGAGCCACCATTCATCTACCATAGAGCCACCATTAATCTACCATAGGGCTACCATTCATCTACCATAGAGCCACCATTCATCTACCATAGAGCCACCATTCATTCACCATTCATCTACCATAGAGCCACCATTCATCTACCATAGGGCCACCTTTCATCTACCATTCAGCCACCATTCATCTACCATTCATTTACCATAGAGCCATTATTCATCTACCATAAAGCCACCATTCATCTACCATAGAGCCACCATTTATCCACCATAGAGCCACCATTCATCTACCATAGAGCCACCATTCATCTACCATAGAGCCGCCATTAATCTACCATAGGGCTACCATTCATCTACCATTCATCCACCATTCATCTACCATAGAACCACCATTCATCTACCATAGAGCCACCATTCATCTACCATAGAGCCACCATTCATCTACCATAGAGCCACCTTTCATCTACCATTCAGCCACCATTCATCTACCATTCATCTACCATAGAGCCACCATTCATCTACCATTAAGCCACCTTTCATCTACCATAGAGCCACCTTTCATCTACCATTCAGCCACCATTCATCTAACATTCATCTACCATAGAGCCATCATTCATCTACCATTAAGCCACCATTCATCTACCATAGAGCCACCATTTATCTACCATAGAGCTACCATTCATCTACCATAGAGCCACCATTCATCTACCATAGAGCCACCATTCATCTACCATAGAGCCACCATTAATCTACCATAGGGCTACCATTCATCTACCATTCATCCACCACTCATCTACCATAGAGCCACCATTCATCTACCATAGAGCCACCATTCATCTACCATAGAGCCACCATTCATCTACCATAGGGCCACCTTTCATCTACCATTCAGCCACCATTCATGTACCATTCATTTACCATAGAGCCACCATTCATCTACCATAAAGCCACCATTCATCTACCATAGAGCCACCATTTATCTACCATAGAGCCACCATTCATCTACCATAGAGCCACCATTCATCTACCATAGAGCCACCATTCATCTACCATAGAGCCACCATTAATCTACCATAGGGCTACCATTCATCTACCATTCATCAACCACTCATCTACCATAGAGCCACCATTCATCTACCATAGAGCCACCATTCATCTACCATAGAGCCACCATTCATCTACCATAGAGCCACTACTCATCTACCATAGGGCTAGCATTCATCTACCGTTCATCCACCACTCATCTACCATAGGGGTACCATTCATCTACCATAGAGCCACCATTCATCTACCATAGAGCCACCATTCATCTACCATAGAGCCACCACTCATCTACCATAGGGCTAACATTCATCTACCATTCATCCACCACACATCTACCATTCATCTACCATACAGCCACAATTCACCTACCATATAGCCACCATTCATCTACCATTCATCCACCACTCATCTACCATAGAGCCACCACTCATCTACCATAGAGCCACCATTCATCTACCATAGAGCCACCATTCATCTACCATAGAGCCACCATTCATTCACCATTCATCTACCATTCATCTACAATAGAGCCACCATTCATCTACCATAGGGCCACCTTTCATCTACCATTCAGCCACCATTCATCTACCATTCATTTACCATAGAGCCATTATTCATCTACCATAAATCCACCATTCATCTACCATAGAGCCACCATTCATCTACCATAGAGCCGCCATTAATCTACCATAGGGCTACCATTCATCTACCATTCATCCACCATTCATCTACCATAGAACCACCATTCATCTACCATAGAGCCACCATTCATCTACCATAGAGCCACCATTCATCTACCATAGAGCCACCTTTCATCTACCATTCAGCCACCATTCATCTACCATTCATCTACCATAGAGCCACCATTCATCTACCATTAAGCCACCTTTCATCTACCATAGAGCCACCATTTATCTACCATAGAGCCACCATTCATCTACCATAGAGCCACCATTCATCTACCATAGAGCCACCATTCATCTACCATAGAGCCACCATTCATCTACCATAGAGCCACCATTCATCTACCATAGAGCCACCATTAATCTACCATAGGGCTACCATTCATCTACCATAGAGCCACTACTCATCTACCATAGGGCTACCATTCATCTACCGTTCATCCACCACTCATCTACCATAGGGCTACCATTCATCTACCATAGAGCCACCATTCATCTACCATAGAGCCACCATTCATCTACCATAGAACCACCACTCATCTACCATAGGGCTAACATTCATCTACCATTCATCCACCACACATCTACCATTCATCTACCATACAGCCACCATTCACCTACCATAGAGCAACCATTCATCTACCATAGAGCCACCTTTCATCTACCATAGAGCCACCTTTCATCTACCATTCAGCCACCATTCATCTACCATTCATCTACCATAGAGCCACCATTCATCTACCATAAAGCCACCATTCATCTACCATAGAGCCATAATTCATCTACCATAGAGCCACCATTCATCTACCATAGAGCCACCATTCATCTACCATAGAGCCACCATTCATCTACCATAGAGCCACCATTCATCTACCATAGAGCCACCATTCATCTACCATAGAGCCACCATTAATCTACCATAGGGCTACCATTCATCTACCATTCAACCACCACTCATCTACCATAGAGCCACCATTCATCTACCATAGAGCCACCATTCATCTACCATAGAGCCACCATTTATCTACCATAGAGCCACCATTCATTTACCATATAGCCACCATTCATCTACCATAGAGCCACCATTCATCTACCATAGAGCCACCATTCATCTACCATAGAGCCACCACTCATCTACCATTCATCCACCACTCATCTACCAAAGAGCGACCACTCATCTACCATAGAGCCACCATTCATCTACCAAAGAGCCACCATTCTTCTACCATAGAGCCACCATTCATCTACCATAGAGCCACCTTTCATCTACCATTCAGCCACCATTCATCTACCATTCATCTACCATAGAGCCACCATTCATCTACCATTAAGCCACCATTTATCTACCGTAGAGCCACCATTTATCTACCATAGAGCTACCATTCATCTACCATAGAGCCACCATTCATCTACCATAGAGCCACCATTCATCTACCATAGAGCCACCATTAATCTACCATAGGGCTACCATTCATCTACCATTCATCCACCACTCATCTACCATAGAGCCACCATTCATCTACCATAGAGCCACCATTCATCTACCATAGAGGCACCATTCATCTACCATAGGGCCACCTTTCATCTACCATTCAGCCACCATTCATATACCATTCATTTACCATAGAGCCACCATTCATCTACCATAAAGCCACCATTCATCTACCATAGAGCCACCATTTATCTACCATAGAGCCACCATTCATCTACCATAGAGCCACCATTCATCTACCATAGAGCCACAATTCATCTACCATAGAGCCGTCATTAATCTACCATAGGGCTACCATTCATCTACCATTCATCCACCACTCATCTACCATAGAGCCACCATTCATCTACCATAGAGCCATAATTCATCTACCATAGAGCCACCATTCATCTACCATAGAGCCACCATTCATCTACCATAGAGCCACCATTCATCTACCATAGAGCAACCATTCATCTACCATAGAGCCACCATTCATCTACCATAGAGCCACCATTAGTCTACCATAGGGCTACCATTCATCTACCATTCATCCACCACTCATCTACCATAGAGCCACCATTCATCTACCATAGAGCCACCATTCATCTACTATATAGCCACCATTTATCTACCATAGAGCCACCATTCATTTACCATATAGCCACCATTCATCTACCATAGAGCCACCATTCATCTACCATAGAGCCACCATTCATCTACCATAGAGCCACCACTCATCTACCATTCATCCACCACTCATCTACCAAAGAGCCACCACCCATCTACCATAGAGCCACCATTCATCTACCATAGAGCCACCATTCATCTACCATAGAGCCACCATTCATCTACCATAGAGCCACCTATCATCTACCATTCAGCCACCATTCATCTACCATTCATCTACCATAGAGCCACCATTCATCTACCATTAAGCCACCTTTCATCTACCATAGAGCCACCATTTATCTACCATAGAGCCACCATTCATCTACCATAGAGCCACCATTCATCTACCATAGAGCCACCATTCATCTACCATAGAGCCACCATTAATCTACCATAGGGCTACCATTCATCTACCATTCATCCACCATTCATCTACCATAGAGCCACCATTCATCTACCATAGAGCCACTACTCATCTACCATAGGGCTACCATTCATCTACCGTTCATCCACCACTCATCTACCATAGGGCTACCATTCATCTACCATAGAGCCACCATTCATCTACCATAGAGCCACCATTCATCTACCATAGAACCACCACTCATCTACCATAGGGCTAACATTCATCTACCATTCATCCACCACACATCTACCATTCATCTACCATACAGCCACCATTCACCTACCATAGAGCCACCATTCATCTACCATAGAGCCACCTTTCATCTACCATAGAGCCACCTTTCATCTACCATTCAGCCACCATTCATCTACCATTCATCTACCATAGAGCCACCATTCATCTACCATAAAGCCACCATTCATCTACCATAGAGCCAACATTTATCTACCATAGAGCCACCATTCATCTACCATAGAGCCACCATTCATCTACCATAGAGCCACCATTAATCTACCATAGGGCTACCATTCATCTACCATTCATCCACCACTCATCTACCATAGAGCCACCATTCATCTACCATAGAGCCAACATTTATCTACCATAGAGCCACCATTCATCTACCATAGAGCCACCATTCATCTACCATAGAGCCACCATTAATCTACCATAGGGCTACCATTCATCTACCATTCATCCACCACTCATCTACCATAGAGCCACCATTCATCTACCATAGGGCTACCATTCATCTACCATTCATCCACCACTCATCTACCATAGAGCCACCATTCATCTACCATAAAGCCACCATTCATCTACCATAGAGCCACCATTTATTTACCATAGAGCCACCATTCATCTACCATAGAGCCACCATTCATCTACCATAGAGCCACCATTCATCTACCATAGAGCCGCCATTAATCTACCATAGGGCTACCATTCATCTACCATTCATCCACCACTCATCTACCATAGAGCCACCATTCATCTACCATAGAGCCATAATTCATCTACCATAGAGCCACCATTCATCTACCATAGAGCCACCATTCATCTACCATAGAGCCACCATTCATCTACCATAGAGCCACCATTCATCTACCATAGAGCCACCATTCATCTACCATAGAGCCACCATTAATCTACCATAGGGCTACCATTCATCTACCATTCAACCACCACTCATCTACCATAGAGCCACCATTCATCTACCATAGAGCCACCATTCATCTACCATAGAGCCACCATTTATCTACCATAGAGCCACCATTCATTTACCATATAGCCACCATTCATCTACCATAGAGCCACCATTCATCTACCATAGAGCCACCATTCATCTACCATAGAGCCACCACTCATCTACCATTCATCCACCACTCATCTACCAAAGAGCGACCACTCATCTACCATAGAGCCACCATTCATCTACCAAAGAGCCACCATTCTTCTACCATAGAGCCACCATTCATCTACCATAGAGCCACCTTTCATCTACCATTCAGCCACCATTCATCTACCATTCATCTACCATAGAGCCACCATTCATCTACCATTAAGCCACCATTTATCTACCGTAGAGCCACCATTTATCTACCATAGAGCTACCATTCATCTACCATAGAGCCACCATTCATCTACCATAGAGCCACCATTCATCTACCATAGAGCCACCATTAATCTACCATAGGGCTACCATTCATCTACCATTCATCCACCACTCATCTACCATAGAGCCACCATTCATCTACCATAGAGCCACCATTCATCTACCATAGAGGCACCATTCATCTACCATAGGGCCACCTTTCATCTACCATTCAGCCACCATTCATATACCATTCATTTACCATAGAGCCACCATTCATCTACCATAAAGCCACCATTCATCTACCATAGAGCCACCATTTATCTACCATAGAGCCACCATTCATCTACCATAGAGCCACCATTCATCTACCATAGAGCCACAATTCATCTACCATAGAGCCGTCATTAATCTACCATAGGGCTACCATTCATCTACCATTCATCCACCACTCATCTACCATAGAGCCACCATTCATCTACCATAGAGCCATAATTCATCTACCATAGAGCCACCATTCATCTACCATAGAGCCACCATTCATCTACCATAGAGCCACCATTCATCTACCATAGAGCAACCATTCATCTACCATAGAGCCACCATTCATCTACCATAGAGCCACCATTAGTCTACCATAGGGCTACCATTCATCTACCATTCATCCACCACTCATCTACCATAGAGCCACCATTCATCTACCATAGAGCCACCATTCATCTACTATATAGCCACCATTTATCTACCATAGAGCCACCATTCATTTACCATATAGCCACCATTCATCTACCATAGAGCCACCATTCATCTACCATAGAGCCACCATTCATCTACCATAGAGCCACCACTCATCTACCATTCATCCACCACTCATCTACCAAAGAGCCACCACCCATCTACCATAGAGCCACCATTCATCTACCATAGAGCCACCATTCATCTACCATAGAGCCACCATTCATCTACCATAGAGCCACCTATCATCTACCATTCAGCCACCATTCATCTACCATTCATCTACCATAGAGCCACCATTCATCTACCATTAAGCCACCTTTCATCTACCATAGAGCCACCATTTATCTACCATAGAGCCACCATTCATCTACCATAGAGCCACCATTCATCTACCATAGAGCCACCATTCATCTACCATAGAGCCACCATTAATCTACCATAGGGCTACCATTCATCTACCATTCATCCACCATTCATCTACCATAGAGCCACCATTCATCTACCATAGAGCCACCATTAATCTACCATAGGGCTACCATTCATCTACCATTCAACCACCACTCATCTACCATAGAGCCACCATTCATCTACCATAGAGCCACCATTCATCTACCATAGAGCCACCATTTATCTACCATAGAGCCACCATTCATTTACCATATAGCCACCATTCATCTACCATAGAGCCACCATTCATCTACCATAGAGCCACCATTCATCTACCATAGAGCCACCACTCATCTACCATTCATCCACCACTCATCTACCAAAGAGCGACCACTCATCTACCATAGAGCCACCATTCATCTACCAAAGAGCCACCATTCTTCTACCATAGAGCCACCATTCATCTACCATAGAGCCACCTTTCATCTACCATTCAGCCACCATTCATCTACCATTCATCTACCATAGAGCCACCATTCATCTACCATTAAGCCACCATTTATCTACCGTAGAGCCACCATTTATCTACCATAGAGCTACCATTCATCTACCATAGAGCCACCATTCATCTACCATAGAGCCACCATTCATCTACCATAGAGCCACCATTAATCTACCATAGGGCTACCATTCATCTACCATTCATCCACCACTCATCTACCATAGAGCCACCATTCATCTACCATAGAGCCACCATTCATCTACCATAGAGGCACCATTCATCTACCATAGGGCCACCTTTCATCTACCATTCAGCCACCATTCATATACCATTCATTTACCATAGAGCCACCATTCATCTACCATAAAGCCACCATTCATCTACCATAGAGCCACCATTTATCTACCATAGAGCCACCATTCATCTACCATAGAGCCACCATTCATCTACCATAGAGCCACAATTCATCTACCATAGAGCCGTCATTAATCTACCATAGGGCTACCATTCATCTACCATTCATCCACCACTCATCTACCATAGAGCCACCATTCATCTACCATAGAGCCATAATTCATCTACCATAGAGCCACCATTCATCTACCATAGAGCCACCATTCATCTACCATAGAGCCACCATTCATCTACCATAGAGCAACCATTCATCTACCATAGAGCCACCATTCATCTACCATAGAGCCACCATTAGTCTACCATAGGGCTACCATTCATCTACCATTCATCCACCACTCATCTACCATAGAGCCACCATTCATCTACCATAGAGCCACCATTCATCTACTATATAGCCACCATTTATCTACCATAGAGCCACCATTCATTTACCATATAGCCACCATTCATCTACCATAGAGCCACCATTCATCTACCATAGAGCCACCATTCATCTACCATAGAGCCACCACTCATCTACCATTCATCCACCACTCATCTACCAAAGAGCCACCACCCATCTACCATAGAGCCACCATTCATCTACCATAGAGCCACCATTCATCTACCATAGAGCCACCATTCATCTACCATAGAGCCACCTATCATCTACCATTCAGCCACCATTCATCTACCATTCATCTACCATAGAGCCACCATTCATCTACCATTAAGCCACCTTTCATCTACCATAGAGCCACCATTTATCTACCATAGAGCCACCATTCATCTACCATAGAGCCACCATTCATCTACCATAGAGCCACCATTCATCTACCATAGAGCCACCATTAATCTACCATAGGGCTACCATTCATCTACCATTCATCCACCATTCATCTACCATAGAGCCACCATTCATCTACCATAGAGCCACTACTCATCTACCATAGGGCTACCATTCATCTACCGTTCATCCACCACTCATCTACCATAGGGCTACCATTCATCTACCATAGAGCCACCATTCATCTACCATAGAGCCACCATTCATCTACCATAGAACCACCACTCATCTACCATAGGGCTAACATTCATCTACCATTCATCCACCACACATCTACCATTCATCTACCATACAGCCACCATTCACCTACCATAGAGCCACCATTCATCTACCATAGAGCCACCTTTCATCTACCATAGAGCCACCTTTCATCTACCATTCAGCCACCATTCATCTACCATTCATCTACCATAGAGCCACCATTCATCTACCATAAAGCCACCATTCATCTACCATAGAGCCAACATTTATCTACCATAGAGCCACCATTCATCTACCATAGAGCCACCATTCATCTACCATAGAGCCACCATTAATCTACCATAGGGCTACCATTCATCTACCATTCATCCACCACTCATCTACCATAGAGCCACCATTCATCTACCATAGAGCCAACATTTATCTACCATAGAGCCACCATTCATCTACCATAGAGCCACCATTCATCTACCATAGAGCCACCATTAATCTACCATAGGGCTACCATTCATCTACCATTCATCCACCACTCATCTACCATAGAGCCACCATTCATCTACCATAGGGCTACCATTCATCTACCATTCATCCACCACTCATCTACCATAGAGCCACCATTCATCTACCATAGAGCCATAATTCATCTACCATAGAGCCACCATTCATCTACCATAGAGCCACCATTCATCTACCATAGAGCCACCATTCATCTACCATAGAGCAACCATTCATCTACCATAGAGCCACCATTCATCTACCATAGAGCCACCATTCATCTACCATAGAGCCACCATTCATCTACCATAGAGCCGCCATTAATCTACCATAGGGCTACCATTCATCTACCATTCATCCACAACTCATCTACCATAGAACCACCATTCATCTACCATAGAGCCACCATTCATCTACCATAGAGCCACCACTCATCTACCATTCATCCACCACTCATCTACCAAAGAGCCACCACTCATCTACCATAGAGCCACCATTCATCTACCATAGAGCCACCATTCATCTACCATAGAGCCACCATTCATCTACCATAGAGCCACCTTTCATCTACCATTCAGCCACCATTCATCTACCATTCATCTACCATAGAGCCACCATTCATCTACCATTAAGCCACCTTTCATCTACCATAGAGCCACTATTTATCTACCATAGAGCCACCATTCATCTACCATAGAGCCACCATTCATCTACCATAGAGCCACCATTCATCTACCATAGAGCCACCATTAATCTACCATAGGGCTACCATTCATCTACCATTCATCCACCATTCATCTACCATAGAGCCACCATTCATCTACCATAGAGCCACTACTCATCTCCCATAGAGCCACCACTCATCTACCATAGGGCTAACATTCATCTACCATTCATCCACCACACATCTACCATTCATCTACCATACAGCCACCATTCAACTACCATAGAGCCACCATTCATCTACCATAGAGCCACCTTTCATCTACCATAGAGCCACCTTTCATCTACCATTCAGCCACCATTCATCTACCATTCATCTACCATAGAGCCACCATTCATCTACCATAAAGCCACCATTCATCTACCATAGAGCCAACATTTATCTACCATAGAGCCACCATTCATCTACCATAGAGCCACCATTCATCTACCATAGAGCCACCATTCATCTACCATAGAGCCACCATTAATCTACCATAGGGCTACCATTCATCTACCATTCATCCACCACTCATCTACCATAGAGCCACCATTCATCTACCATAGAGCCACCATTCATCTACCATAGAGCCACCATTCATCTACCATAGAGCCACTACTCATCTACCATAGGGCTACCATTCATCTACCGTTCATCTTCCACTCATCTACCATAGGGCTACCATTCATCTACCATAGAGCCACGATTCATCTACCATAGAGCCACCATTCATCTACCATAGAGCCACCACTCATCTACCATAGGGCTAACATTCATCTACCATTCATCCACCACACATCTACCATTCATCTACCATACAGCCACCATTCACCTACCATAGAGCCACCATTCATCTACCATAGAGCCACCTTTCATCTACCATAGAGCCACCTTTCATCTACCATTCAGCCACCATTCATCTACCATTCATCTACCATAGAGCCACCATTCATCTACCATAAAGCCACCATTCATCTACCATAGAGCCAACATTTATCTACCATAGAGCCACCATTCATCTACCATAGAGCCACCATTCATCTACCATAGAGCCACCATTAATCTACCATAGGGCTACCATTCATCTACCATTCATCCACCACTCATCTACCATAGAGCCACCATTCATCTACCATAGAGCCAACATTTATCTACCATAGAGCCACCATTCATCTACCATAGAGCCACCATTCATCTACCATAGAGCCACCATTAATCTACCATAGGGCTACCATTCATCTACCATTCATCCACCACTCATCTACCATAGAGCCACCATTCATCTACCATAGGGCTACCATTCATCTACCATTCATCCACCACTCATCTACCATAGAGCCACCATTCATCTACCATAGAGCCATAATTCATCTACCATAGAGCCACCATTCATCTACCATAGAGCCACCATTCATCTACCATAGAGCCACCATTCATCTACCATAGAGCAACCATTCATCTACCATAGAGCCACCATTCATCTACCATAGAGCCACCATTCATCTACCATAGAGCCACCATTCATCTACCATAGAGCCGCCATTAATCTACCATAGGGCTACCATTCATCTACCATTCATCCACAACTCATCTACCATAGAACCACCATTCATCTACCATAGAGCCACCATTCATCTACCATAGAGCCACCACTCATCTACCATTCATCCACCACTCATCTACCAAAGAGCCACCACTCATCTACCATAGAGCCACCATTCATCTACCATAGAGCCACCATTCATCTACCATAGAGCCACCATTCATCTACCATAGAGCCACCTTTCATCTACCATTCAGCCACCATTCATCTACCATTCATCTACCATAGAGCCACCATTCATCTACCATTAAGCCACCTTTCATCTACCATAGAGCCACTATTTATCTACCATAGAGCCACCATTCATCTACCATAGAGCCACCATTCATCTACCATAGAGCCACCATTCATCTACCATAGAGCCACCATTAATCTACCATAGGGCTACCATTCATCTACCATTCATCCACCATTCATCTACCATAGAGCCACCATTCATCTACCATAGAGCCACTACTCATCTCCCATAGAGCCACCACTCATCTACCATAGGGCTAACATTCATCTACCATTCATCCACCACACATCTACCATTCATCTACCATACAGCCACCATTCACCTACCATAGAGCCACCATTCATCTACCATAGAGCCACCTTTCATCTACCATAGAGCCACCTTTCATCTACCATTCAGCCACCATTCATCTACCATTCATCTACCATAGAGCCACCATTCATCTACCATAAAGCCACCATTCATCTACCATAGAGCCAACATTTATCTACCATAGAGCCACCATTCATCTACCATAGAGCCACCATTCATCTACCATAGAGCCACCATTCATCTACCATAGAGCCACCATTAATCTACCATAGGGCTACCATTCATCTACCATTCATCCACCACTCATCTACCATAGAGCCACCATTCATCTACCATAGAGCCACCATTCATCTACCATAGAGCCACCATTCATCTACCATAGAGCCACTACTCATCTACCATAGGGCTACCATTCATCTACCGTTCATCTTCCACTCATCTACCATAGGGCTACCATTCATCTACCATAGAGCCACGATTCATCTACCATAGAGCCACCATTCATCTACCATAGAGCCACCACTCATCTACCATAGGGCTAACATTCATCTACCATTCATCCACCACACATCTACCATTCATCTACCATACAGCCACCATTCACCTACCATAGAGCCACCATTCATCTACCATTCATCCACCACTCATCTACCATAGAGCCACCACTCATCTACCATAGAGCCACCATTCAGCTACCATAGAGCCACCATTCATTCACCACTCATCTACCATTCATCTACCATAGAGCCACCACTCATCTACCATAGAGCCACCATTCATCTACCATAGGGCCACCTTTCATCTACCATTCAGCCACCATTCATCTACCATTCATTTACCATAGAGCCACCATTCATCTACCATAAAGCCACCATTCATCTACCATAGAGCCACCATTTATCTACCATAGAGCCACCATTCATCTACCATAGAGCCACCATTCATCTACCATAGAGCCACCATTCATCTACCATAGAGCCGCCATTAATCTACCATAGGGCTACCATTCATCTACCATTCATCCACCACTCATCTACCATAGAGCCACCATTCATCTACCATAGAGCCATAATTCATCTACCATAGAGCCACCATTCATCTACCATAGAGCCACCATTCATCTACCATAGAGCCACCATTCATCTACCATAGAGCCACCATTCATCTACCATAGGGCCACCATTCATCTACCATAGAGCCACCATTAATCTACCATAGGGCTACCATTCATCTACCATTCAACCACCACTCATCTACCATAGAGCCACCATTCATCTACCATAGAGCCACCATTTATCTACCATAGAGCCACCATTCATTTACCATATAGCCACCATTCATCTACCATAGAGCCACCATTCATCTACCATAGAGCCACCATTCATCTACCATAGAGCCACCACTCATCTACCATTCATCCACCACTCATCTACCAAAGAGCGACCACTCATCTACCATATAGCCACCATTCATCTACCAAAGAGCCACCATTCTTCTACCATAGAGCCACCATTCATCTACCATAGAGCCACCTTTCATCTACCATTCAGCCACCATTCATCTAACATTCATCTACCATAGAGCCACCATTCATCTACCATTAAGCCACCATTCATCTACCATAGAGCCACCATTTATCTACCATAGAGCTACCATTCATCTACCATAGAGCCACCATTCATCTACCATAGAGCCACCATTCATCTACCATAGAGCCACCATTAATCTACCATAGGGCTACCATTCATCTACCATTCATCCACCACTCATTTACCATAGAGCCACCATTCATCTACCATAGAGCCACCATTCATCTACCATAGAGCCACCATTCATCTACCATAGGGCCACCTTTCATCTACCATTCAGCCACCATTCATATACCATTCATTTACCATAGAGCCACCATTCATCTACCATAAAGCCACCATTCATCTACCATAGAGCCACCATTTATCTACCATAGAGCCACCATTCATCTACCATAGAGCCACCATTCATCTACCATAGAGCCACCATTCATCTACCATAGAGCCACCATTAATCTACCATAGGGCTACCATTCATCTACCATTCATCAACCACTCATCTACCATAGAGCCACCATTCATCTACCATAGAGCCACCATTCATCTACCATAGAGCCATCATTCATCTACCATAGAGCCACTACTCATCTACCATAGGGCTAGCATTCATCTACCGTTCATCCACCACTCATCTACCATAGGGGTACCATTCATCTACCATAGAGCCACCATTCATCTACCATAGAGCCACCATTCATCTACCATAGAGCCACCACTCATCTACCATAGGGCTAACATTCATCTACCATTCATCCACCACACATCTACCATTCATCTACCATACAGCCACAATTCACCTACCATATAGCCACCATTCATCTACCATTCATCCACCACTCATCTACCATAGAGCCACCACTCATCTACCATAGAGCCACCATTCATCTACCATAGAGCCACCATTCATCTACCATAGAGCCACCATTCATTCACCATTCATCTACCATTCATCTACCATAGAGCCACCATTCATCTACCATAGGGCCACCTTTCATATACCATTCAGCCACCGTTCATCTACCATTCATTTACCATAGAGCCATTATTCATCTACCATAAAGCCACCATTCATCTACCATAGAGCCACCATTTATCCACCATAGAGCCACCATTCATCTACCATAGAGCCACCATTCATCTACCATAGAGCCGCCATTAATCTACCATAGGGCTACCATTCATCTACCATTCATCCACCATTCATCTACCATAGAACCACCATTCATCTACCATAGAGCCACCATTCATCTACCATAGAGCCACCATTCATCTACCATAAAGCCACCATTCATCTACCATAGAGCCAACATTTATCTACCATAGAGCCACCATTCATCTACCATAGAGCCACCATCCATCTACCATAGAGCCACCATTCATCTACCATAGAGCCACCATTAATCTACCATAGGGCTACCATTCATCTACCATTCATCCACCACTCATCTACCATAGAGCCACCATTCATCTACCATAGAGCCACCATTCATCTACCATAGAGCCACCATTCATCTACCATAGAGCCACTACTCATCTACCATAGGGCTACCATCCATCTACCGTTCATCTTCCACTCATCTACCATAGGGCTACCATTCATCTACCATAGAGCCACGATTCATCTACCATAGAGCCACCATTCATCTACCATAGAGCCACCACTCATCAACCATAGGGCTAACATTCATCTACCATTCATCCACCACACATCTACCATTCATCTACCATACAGCCACCATTCACCTACCATAGAGCCACCATTCATCTACCATTCATCCACCACTCATCTACCATAGAGCCACCACTCATCTACCATAGTGCCACCATTCATCTACCATAGAGCCACCATTCATTCACCACTCATCTACCATTCATCTACCATAGAGCCACCACTCATCTACCATAGAGCCACCATTCATCTACCATAGAGCCACCTTTCATCTACCATTCAGCCACCATTCATCTACCATTCATTTACCATAGAGCCACCATTCATCTACCATAAAGCCACCATTCATCTACCATAGAGCCACCATTTATCTACCATAGAGCCACCATTCATCTACCATAGAGCCACCATTCATCTACCATAGAGCCACCATTCATCTACCATAGAGCCGCCATTAATCTACCATAGGGCTACCATTCATCTGCCATTCATCCACCACTCATCTACCATAGAGCCACCATTCATCTACCATAGAGCCATAATTCATCTACCATAGAGCCACCATTCATCTACCATAGAGCCACCATTCATCTACCATAGAGCCACCATTCATCTACCATAGAGCCACCTTTCATCTACCATAGGGCCACCATTCATCTACCATAGAGCCACCATTAATCTACCATAGGGCTACCATTCATCTACCATTCAACCACCACTCATCTACCATAGAGCCACCATTCATCTACCATAGAGCCACCATTCATCTACCATAGAGCCACCATTTATCTACCATAGAGCCACCATTCATTTACCATATAGCCACCATTCATCTACCATAGAGCCACCATTCATCTACCATAGGGCTACCATTCATCTACCATTCATCCACCACTCATCTACCATAGAGCCACCATTCATCTACCATAGAGCCATAATTCATCTACCATAGAGCCACCATTCATCTACCATAGAGCCACCATTCATCTACCATAGAGCCACCATTCATCTACCATAGAGCAACCATTCATCTACCATAGAGCCACCATTCATCTACCATAGAGCCACCATTCATCTACCATAGAGCCACCATTCATCTACCATAGAGCCGCCATTAATCTACCATAGGGCTACCATTCATCTACCATTCATCCACAACTCATCTACCATAGAACCACCATTCATCTACCATAGAGCCACCATTCATCTACCATAGAGCCACCACTCATCTACCATTCATCCACCACTCATCTACCAAAGAGCCACCACTCATCTACCATAGAGCCACCATTCATCTACCTTAGAGCCACCATTCATCTACCATAGAGCCACCATTCATCTACCATAGAGCCACCTTTCATCTACCATTCAGCCACCATTCATCTACCATTCATCTACCATAGAGCCACCATTCATCTACCATAAAGCCACCTTTCATCTACCATAGAGCCACTATTTATCTTCCATAGAGCCACAATTCATCTACCATAGAGCCACCATTCATCTACCATAGAGCCACCATTCATCTACCATAGAGCCACCATTAATCTACCATAGGGCTACCATTCATCTACCATTCATCCACCATTCATCTACCATAGAGCCACCATTCATCTACCATAGAGCCACTACTCATCTCCCATAGAGCCACCATTCATCTACCATAGAACCACCACTCATCTACCATAGGGCTAACATTCATCTACCATTCATCCACCACACATCTACCATTCATCTACCATACAGCCACCATTCACCTACCATAGAGCCACCATTCATCTACCATAGAGCCACCTTTCATCTACCATAGAGCCACCTTTCATCTACCATTCAGCCACCATTCATCTACCATTCATCTACCATAGAGCCACCATTCATCTACCATAAAGCCACCATTCATCTACCATAGAGCCAACATTTATCTACCATAGAGCCACCATTCATCTACCATAGAGCCACCATTCATCTACCATAGAGCCACCATTCATCTACCATAGAGCCACCATTAATCTACCATAGGGCTACCATTCATCTACCATTCATCCACCACTCATCTACCATAGAGCCACCATTCATCTACCATAGAGCCACCATTCATCTACCATAGAGCCACCATTCATCTACCATAGAGCCACTACTCATCTACCATAGGGCTACCATTCATCTACCGTTCATCTTCCACTCATCTACCATAGGGCTACCATTCATCTACCATAGAGCCACGATTCATCTACCATAGAGCCACCATTCATCTACCATAGAGCCACCACTCATCTACCATAGGGCTAACATTCATCTACCATTCATCCACCACACATCTACCATTCATCTACCATACAGCCACCATTCACCTACCATAGAGCCACCATTCATCTACCATTCATCCACCACTCATCTACCATAGAGCCACCACTCATCTACCATAGAGCCACCATTCAGCTACCATAGAGCCACCATTCATTCACCACTCATCTACCATTCATCTACCATAGAGCCACCACTCATCTACCATAGAGCCACCATTCATCTACCATAGGGCCACCTTTCATCTACCATTCAGCCACCATTCATCTACCATTCATTTACCATAGAGCCACCATTCATCTACCATAAAGCCACCATTCATCTACCATAGAGCCACCATTTATCTACCATAGAGCCATCATTCATCTACCATAGAGCCACCATTCATCTACCATAGAGCCACCATTCATCTACCATAGAGCCGCCATTAATCTACCATAGGGCTACCATTCATCTACCATTCATCCACCACTCATCTACCATAGAGCCACCATTCATCTACCATAGAGCCATAATTCATCTACCATAGAGCCACCATTCATCTACCATAGAGCCACCATTCATCTACCATAGAGCCACCATTCATCTACCATAGAGCCACCATTCATCTACCATAGGGCCACCATTCATCTACCATAGAGCCACCATTAATCTACCATAGGGCTACCATTCATCTACCATTCAACCACCACTCATCTACCATAGAGCCACCATTCATCTACCATAGAGCCACCATTTATCTACCATAGAGCCACCATTCATTTACCATATAGCCACCATTCATCTACCATAGAGCCACCATTCATCTACCATAGAGCCACCATTCATCTACCATAGAGCCACCACTCATCTACCATTCATCCACCACTCATCTACCAAAGAGCGACCACTCATCTACCATAGAGCCACCATTCATCTACCAAAGAGCCACCATTCTTCTACCATAGAGCCACCATTCATCTACCATAGAGCCACCTTTCATCTACCATTCAGCCACCATTCATCTAACATTCATCTACCATAGAGCCACCATTCATCTACCATTAAGCCACCATTCATCTACCATAGAGCAAACCATTTATCTACCATAGAGCTACCATTCATCTACCATAGAGCCACCATTCATCTACCATAGAGCCACCATTCATCTACCATAGAGCCACCATTAATCTACCATAGGGCTACCATTCATCTACCATTCATCCACCACTCATTTACCATAGAGCCACCATTCATCTACCATAGAGCCACCATTCATCTACCATAGAGCCACCATTCATCTACCATAGGGCCACCTTTCATCTACCATTCAGCCACCATTCATATACCATTCATTTACCATAGAGCCACCATTCATCTACCATAAAGCCACCATTCATCTACCATAGAGCCACCATTTATCTACCATAGAGCCACCATTCATCTACCATAGAGCCACCATTCATCTACCATAGAGCCACCATTCATCTACCATAGAGCCACCATTAATCTACCATAGGGCTACCATTCATCTACCATTCATCAACCACTCATCTACCATAGAGCCACCATTCATCTACCATAGAGCCACCATTCATCTACCATAGAGCCATCATTCATCTACCATAGAGCCACTACTCATCTACCATAGGGCTAGCATTCATCTACCGTTCATCCACCACTCATCTACCATAGGGGTACCATTCATCTACCATAGAGCCACCATTCATCTACCATAGAGCCACCATTCATCTACCATAGAGCCACCACTCATCTACCATAGGGCTAACATTCATCTACCATTCATCCACCACACATCTACCATTCATCTACCATACAGCCACAATTCACCTACCATATAGCCACCATTCATCTACCATTCATCCACCACTCATCTACCATAGAGCCACCACTCATCTACCATAGAGCCACCATTCATCTACCATAGAGCCACCATTCATCTACCATAGAGCCACCATTCATTCACCATTCATCTACCATTCATCTACCATAGAGCCACCATTCATCTACCATAGGGCCACCTTTCATATACCATTCAGCCACCATTCATCTACCATTCATTTACCATAGAGCCATTATTCATCTACCATAAAGCCACCATTCATCTACCATAGAGCCACCATTTATCCACCATAGAGCCACCATTCATCTACCATAGAGCCGCCATTAATCTACCATAGGGCTACCATTCATCTACCATTCATCCACCATTCATCTACCATAGAACCACCATTCATCTACCATAGAGCCACCATTCATCTACCATAGAGCCACCATTCATCTACCATAAAGCCACCATTCATCTACCATAGAGCCAACATTTATCTACCATAGAGCCACCATTCATCTACCATAGAGCCACCATCCATCTACCATAGAGCCACCATTCATCTACCATAGAGCCACCATTAATCTACCATAGGGCTACCATTCATCTACCATTCATCCACCACTCATCTACCATAGAGCCACCATTCATCTACCATAGAGCCACCATTCATCTACCATAGAGCCACCATTCATCTACCATAGAGCCACTACTCATCTACCATAGGGCTACCATCCATCTACCGTTCATCTTCCACTCATCTACCATAGAGCTACCATTCATCTACCATAGAGCCACGATTCATCTACCATAGAGCCACCATTCATCTACCATAGAGCCACCACTCATCAACCATAGGGCTAACATTCATCTACCATTCATCCACCACACATCTACCATTCATCTACCATACAGCCACCATTCACCTACCATAGAGCCACCATTCATCTACCATTCATCCACCACTCATCTACCATAGAGCCACCACTCATCTACCATAGTGCCACCATTCATCTACCATAGAGCCACCATTCATTCACCACTCATCTACCATTCATCTACCATAGAGCCACCACTCATCTACCATAGAGCCACAATTCATCTACCATAGGGCCACCTTTCATCTACCATTCAGCCACCATTCATCTACCATTCATTTACCATAGAGCCACCATTCATCTACCATAAAGCCACCATTCATCTACCATAGAGCCACCATTTATCTACCATAGAGCCACCATTCATCTACCATAGAGCCACCATTCATCTACCATAGAGCCACCATTCATCTACCATAGAGCCGCCATTAATCTACCATAGGGCTACCATTCATCTACCGTTCATCCACCACTCATCTACCATAGAGCCACCATTCATCTACCATAGAGCCATAATTCATCTACCATAGAGCCACCATTCATCTACCATAGAGCCACCATTCATCTACCATAGAGCCACCATTCATCTACCATAGAGCCACCTTTCATCTACCATAGGGCCACCATTCATCTACCATAGAGCCACCATTAATCTACCATAGGGCTACCATTCATCTACCATTCAACCACCACTCATCTACCATAGAGCCACCATTCATCTACCATAGAGCCACCATTCATCTACCATAGAGCCACCATTTATCTACCATAGAGCCACCATTCATTTACCATATAGCCACCATTCATCTACCATAGAGCCACCATTCATCTACCATAGAGCCACCATTCATCTACCATAGAGCCACCACTCATCTACCATTCATCCACCACTCATCTACCAAAGAGCGACCACTCATCTACCATAGAGCCACCATTCATCTACCAAAGAGCCACCATTCTTCTACCATAGAGCCACCATTCATCTACCATAGAGCCACCTTTCATCTACCATTCAGCCACCATTCATCTACCATTCATCTACCATAGAGCCACCATTCATCTACCATGAAGCCACCATTCATCTACCATAGAGCCACCATTTATCTACCATAGAGCTACCATTCATCTACCATAGAGCCACCATTCATCTACCATAGAGCCACCATTCATCTACCATAGAGCCACCATTAATCTACCATAGGGCTACCATTCATCTACCATTCATCCACCACTCATCTACCATAGAGCCACCATTCATCTACCATAGAGCCACCATTCATCTACCATAGAGCCACCATTCATCTACCATAGGGCCACCTTTCATCTACCATTCAGCCACCATTCATATACCATTCATTTACCATAGAGCCACCATTCATCTACCATAAAGCCACCATTCATCTACCATAGAGCCACCATTTATCTACCATAGAGCCACCATTCATCTACCATAGAGCCACCATTCATCTACCATAGAGCCACCATTCATCTACCATAGAGCCACCATTCATCTACCATAGAGCCACCATTCATCTACCATAGGGCCACCTTTCATCTACCATTCAGCCACCATTCATATACCATTCATTTACCATAGAGCCACCATTCATCTACCATAAAGCCACCATTCATCTACCATAGAGCCACCATTTATCTACCATAGAGCCACCATTCATCTACCATAGAGCCACCATTCATCTACCATAGAGCCACCATTCATCTACCATAGAGCCACCATTAATCTACCATAGGGCTACCATTCATCTACCATTCATCAACCACTCATCTACCATAGAGCCACCATTCATCTACCATAGAGCCACCATTCATCTACCATAGAGCCATCATTCATCTACCATAGAGCCACTACTCATCTACCATAGGGCTAGCATTCATCTACCGTTCATCCACCACTCATCTACCATAGGGGTACCATTCATCTACCATAGAGCCACCATTCATCTACCATAGAGCCACCATTCATCTACCATAGAGCCACCACTCATCTACCATAGGGCTAACATTCATCTACCATTCATCCACCACACATCTACCATTCATCTACCATACAGCCACAATTCACCTACCATATAGCCACCATTCATCTACCATTCATCCACCACTCATCTACCATAGAGCCACCACTCATCTACCATAGAGCCACCATTCATCTACCATAGAGCCACCATTCATCTACCATAGAGCCACCATTCATTCACCATTCATCTACCATTCATCTACCATAGAGCCACCATTCATCTACCATAGGGCCACCTTTCATATACCATTCAGCCACCATTCATCTACCATTCATTTACCATAGAGCCATTATTCATCTACCATAAAGCCACCATTCATCTACCATAGAGCCACCATTTATCCACCATAGAGCCACCATTCATCTACCATAGAGCCACCATTCATCTACCATAGAGCCGCCATTAATCTACCATAGGGCTACCATTCATCTACCATTCATCCACCATTCATCTACCATAGAACCACCATTCATCTACCATAGAGCCACCATTCATCTACCATAGAGCCACCATTCATCTACCATAAAGCCACCATTCATCTACCATAGAGCCAACATTTATCTACCATAGAGCCACCATTCATCTACCATAGAGCCACCATCCATCTACCATAGAGCCACCATTCATCTACCATAGAGCCACCATTAATCTACCATAGGGCTACCATTCATCTACCATTCATCCACCACTCATCTACTATAGAGCCACCATTCATCTACCATAGAGCCACCATTCATCTACCATAGAGCCACCATTCATCTACCATAGAGCCACTACTCATCTACCATAGGGCTACCATCCATCTACCGTTCATCTTCCACTCATCTACCATAGGGCTACCATTCATCTACCATAGAGCCACGATTCATCTACCATAGAGCCACCATTCATCTACCATAGAGCCACCACTCATCAACCATAGGGCTAACATTCATCTACCATTCATCCACCACACATCTACCATTCATCTACCATACAGCCACCATTCATCTACCATTCATCCACCACTCATCTACCATAGAGCCACCACTCATCTACCATAGTGCCAACATTCATCTACCATAGAGCCACCATTCATTCACCACTCATCTACCATTCATCTACCATAGAGCCACCACTCATCTACCATAGAGCCACAATTCATCTACCATAGGGCCACCTTTCATCTACCATTCAGCCACCATTCATCTACCATTCATTTACCATAGAGCCACCATTCATCTACAATAAAGCCACCATTCATCTACCATAGAGCCACCATTTATCTACCATAGAGCCACCATTCATCTACCATAGAGCCACCATTCATCTACCAAAGAGCCACCATTCATCTACCATAGAGCCGCCATTAATCTACCATAGGGCTACCATTCATCTACCGTTCATCCACCACTCATCTACCATAGAGCCACCATTCATCTACCATAGAGCCATAATTCATCTACCATAGAGCCACCATTCATCTACCATAGAGCCACCATTCATCTACCATAGAGCCACCATTCATCTACCATAGAGCCACCTTTCATCTACCATAGGGCCACCATTCATCTACCATAGAGCCACCATTAATCTACCATAGGGCTACCATTCATCTACCATTCAACCACCACTCATCTACCATAGAGCCACCATTCATCTACCATAGAGCCACCATTCATCTACCATAGAGCCACCATTTATCTACCATAGAGCCACCATTCATTTACCATATAGCCACCATTCATCTACCATAGAGCCACCATTCATCTACCATAGAGCCACCATTCATCTACCATAGAGCCACCACTCATCTACCATTCATCCACCACTCATCTACCAAAGAGCGACCACTCATCTACCATAGAGCCACCATTCATCTACCAAAGAGCCACCATTCTTCTACCATAGAGCCACCATTCATCTACCATAGAGCCACCTTTCATCTACCATTCAGCCACCATTCATCTACCATTCATCTACCATAGAGCCACCATTCATCTACCATGAAGCCACCATTCATCTACCATAGAGCCACCATTTATCTACCATAGAGCTACCATTCATCTACCATAGAGCCACCATTCATCTACCATAGAGCCACCATTCATCTACCATAGAGCCACCATTAATCTACCATAGGGCTACCATTCATCTACCATTCATCCACCACTCATCTACCATAGAGCCACCATTCATCTACCATAGAGCCACCATTCATCTACCATAGAGCCACCATTCATCTACCATAGGGCCACCTTTCATCTACCATTCAGCCACCATTCATATACCATTCATTTACCATAGAGCCACCATTCATCTACCATAAAGCCACCATTCATCTACCATAGAGCCACCATTTATCTACCATAGAGCCACCATTCATCTACCATAGAGCCACCATTCATCTACCATAGAGCCACCATTCATCTACCATAGAGCCACCATTAATCTACCATAGGGCTACCATTCATCTACCATTCATCAACCACTCATCTACCATAGGGCTAGCATTCATCTACCGTTCATCCACCACTCATCTACCATAGGGGTACCATTCATCTACCATAGAGCCACCATTCATCTACCATAGAGCCACCATTCATCTACCATAGAGCCACCACTCATCTACCATAGGGCTAACATTCATCTACCATTCATCCACCACACATCTACCATTCATCTACCATACAGCCACCATTCACCTACCATATAGCCACCATTCATCTACCATTCATCCACCACTCATCTACCATAGAGCCACCACTCATCTACCATAGAGCCACCATTCATCTACCATAGAGCCACCATTCATCTACCATAGAGCCACCATTCATTCACCATTCATCTACCATAGAGCCACCATTCATCTACCATAGGGCCACCTTTCATCTACCATTCAGCCACCATTCATCTACCATTCATTTACCATAGAGCCATTATTCATCTACCATAAAGCCACCATTCATCTACCATAGAGCCACCATTTATCCACCATAGAGCCACCATTCATCTACCATAAAGTCACCATTCATCTACCATAGAGCCGCCATTAATCTGCCATAGGGCTACCATTCATCTACCATTCATCCACCATTCATCTACCATAGAACCACCATTCATCTACCATAGAGCCACCATTCATCTACCATAGAGCCACCATTCATCTACCATAGAGCCACCTTTCATCTACCATTCAGCCACCATTCATCTACCATTCATCTACCATAGAGCCACCATTCATCTACCATTAAGCCACCTTTCATCTACCATAGAGCCACCATTTGTCTACCATAGAGCCACCATTCATCTACCATAGAGCCACCATTCATCTACCATAGAGCCACCATTCATCTACCATTGAGCCACCATTAATCTACCATAGGGCTACCATTCATCTACCATTCATCCACCATTCATCTACCATAGAGCCACCATTCATCTACCATAGAGCCACTACTCATCTACCATAGGGCTACCATTCATCTACCGTTCATCCACCACTCATCTACCATAGGGCTACCATTCATCTACCATAGAGCCACCATTCATCTACCATAGAGCCACCATTCATCTACCATAGAACCACCACTCATCTACCATAGGGCTAACATTCATCTACCATTCATCCACCACACATCTACCATTCATCTACCATAGAGCCACCATTCATCTACCATAGAGCCACCATTCATTCACCATTCATCTACCATTCATCTACCATAGAGCCACCATTCATCTACCATAGAGCCACCATTCATCTACCATAGAGCCACCATTCATCTACCATAGAGCCACCATTCATCTACCATAGAGCCGCCATTAATCTACCATTCATTTACCATAGAGCCACCATTCATCTACCATAAAGCCACCATTCATCTACCATAGAGCCACCATTTATCTACCATAGAGCCAACATTCATCTACCATAGAGCCACCATTCATCTACCATAGAGCCACCATTCATCTACCATAGAGCCACCATTCATCTACCATAGAGCCACCATTCATCTACCATAGGGCCACCTTTCATCTACCATTCAGCCACCATTCATCTACCATTCATTTACCATAGAGCCACCATTCATCTACCATAAAGCCACCATTCATCTACCATAGAGCCACCATTTATCTACCATAGAGCCAACATTCATCTACCATAGAGCCACCATTCATCTACCATAGAGCCACCATTCATCTACCATAGAGCCGCCATTAGTCTACCATAGGGCTACCATTCATCTACCATTCATCCACCAGTCATCTACCATAGAGCCACCATTTATCTACCATAGAGCCACCATTCATCTACCATAAAGCCACCATTCATCTACCATAGAGCCACCATTTATCTACCATAGAGCCACCATTCATCTACCATAAAGCCACCATTCATTTACCATAGAGCCACCATTCATCTACCATAAAGCCACCATTCATCTACCATAGAGCCACCATTTATCTACCATAGAGCCACCATTCATCTACCATAGAGCCACCATTCATCTACCATAGAGCCACCATTCATCTACCATAGAGCCACCATTAATCTACCATAGGGCTACCATTCATCTACCATTCATCAACCACTCATCTACCATAGAGCCACCATTCATCTACCATAGAGCCACCATTCATCTACCATAGAGCCACCATTCATCTACCATAGAGCCACTACTCATCTACCATAGGGCTAGCATTCATCTACCGTTCATCCACCACTCATCTACCATAGGGGTACCATTCATCTACCATAGAGCCACCATTCATCTACCATAGAGCCACCATTCATCTACCATAGAGCCACCACTCATCTACCATAGGGCTAACATTCATCTACCATTCATCCACCACACATCTACCATTCATCTACCATACAGCCACCATTCACCTACCATATAGCCACCATTCATCTACCATTCATCCACCACTCATCTACCATAGAGCCACCACTCATCTACCATAGAGCCACCATTCATCTACCATAGAGCCACCATTCATCTACCATAGAGCCACCATTCATTCACCATTCATCTACCATAGAGCCACCATTCATCTACCATAGGGCCACCTTTCATCTACCATTCAGCCACCATTCATCTACCATTCATTTACCATAGAGCCATTATTCATCTACCATAAAGCCACCATTCATCTACCATAGAGCCACCATTTATCCACCATAGAGCCACCATTCATCTACCATAGAGCCACCATTCATTCACCACTCATCTACCATTCATCTACCATAGAGCCACCACTCATCTACCATAGAGCCACCATTCATCTACCATAGGGCCACCTTTCATCTACCATTCAGCCACCATTCATCTACCATTCATTTACCATAGAGCCACCATTCATCTACCATAAAGCCACCATTCATCTACCATAGAGCCACCATTTATCTACCATAGAGCCACCATTCATCTACCATAGAGCCACCATTCATCTACCATAGAGCCACCATTCATCTACCATAGAGCCGCCATTAATCTACCATAGGGCTACCATTCATCTACCATTCATCCACCACTCATCTACCATAGAGCCACCATTCATCTACCATAGAGCCATAATTCATCTACCATAGAGCCACCATTCATCTACCATAGAGCCACCATTCATCTACCATAGAGCCACCATTCATCTACCATAGAGCCACCATTCATCTACCATAGGGCCACCATTCATCTACCATAGAGCCACCATTAATCTACCATAGGGCTACCATTCATCTACCATTCAACCACCACTCATCTACCATAGAGCCACCATTCATCTACCATAGAGCCACCATTTATCTACCATAGAGCCACCATTCATTTACCATATAGCCACCATTCATCTACCATAGAGCCACCATTCATCTACCATAGAGCCACCATTCATCTACCATAGAGCCACCACTCATCTACCATTCATCCACCACTCATCTACCAAAGAGCGACCACTCAGCTACCATAGAGCCACCATTCATCTACCAAAGAGCCACCATTCTTCTACCATAGAGCCACCATTCATCTACCATAGAGCCACCTTTCATCTACCATTCAGCCACCATTCATCTAACATTCATCTACCATAGAGCCACCATTCATCTACCATTAAGCCACCATTCATCTACCATAGAGCCACCATTTATCTACCATAGAGCTACCATTCATCTACCATAGAGCCACCATTCATCTACCATAGAGCCACCATTCATCTACCATAGAGCCACCATTAATCTACCATAGGGCTACCATTCATCTACCATTCATCCACCACTCATTTACCATAGAGCCACCATTCATCTACCATAGAGCCACCATTCATCTACCATAGAGCCACCATTCATCTACCATAGGGCCACCTTTCATCTACCATTCAGCCACCATTCATATACCATTCATTTACCATAGAGCCACCATTCATCTACCATAAAGCCACCATTCATCTACCATAGAGCCACCATTTATCTACCATAGAGCCACCATTCATCTACCATAGAGCCACCATTCATCTACCATAGAGCCACCATTCATCTACCATAGAGCCACCATTAATCTACCATAGGGCTACAATTCATCTACCATTCATCAACCACTCATCTACCATAGAGCCACCATTCATCTACCATAGAGCCACCATTCATCTACCATAGAGCCATCATTCATCTACCATAGAGCCACTACTCATCTACCATAGGGCTAGCATTCATCTACCGTTCATCCACCACTCATCTACCATAGGGGTACCATTCATCTACCATAGAGCCACCATTCATCTACCATAGAGCCACCATTCATCTACCATAGAGCCACCACTCATCTACCATAGGGCTAACATTCATCTACCATTCATCCACCACACATCTACATTCATCTACCATACAGCCACAATTCACCTACCATATAGCCACCATTCATCTACCATTCATCCACCACTCATCTACCATAGAGCCACCACTCATCTACCATAGAGCCACCATTCATCTACCATAGAGCCACCATTCATCTACCATAGAGCCACCATTCATTCACCATTCATCTACCATTCATCTACCATAGAGCCACCATTCATCTACCATAGGGCCACCTTTCATATACCATTCAGCCACCATTCATCTACCATTCATTTACCATAGAGCCATTATTCATCTACCATAAAGCCACCATTCATCTACCATAGAGCCACCATTTATCCACCATAGAGCCACCATTCATCTACCATAGAGCCACCATTCATCTACCATAGAGCCGCCATTAATCTACCATAGGGCTACCATTCATCTACCATTCATCCACCATTCATCTACCATAGAACCACCATTCATCTACCATAGAGCCACCATTCATCTACCATAGAGCCACCATTCATCTACCATAAAGCCACCATTCATCTACCATAGAGCCAACATTTATCTACCATAGAGCCACCATTCATCTACCATAGAGCCACCATCCATCTACCATAGAGCCACCATTCATCTACCATAGAGCCACCATTAATCTACCATAGGGCTACCATTCATCTACCATTCATCCACCACTCATCTACCATAGAGCCACCATTCATCTACCATAGAGCCACCATTCATCTACCATAGAGCCACCATTCATCTACCATAGAGCCACTACTCATCTACCATAGGGCTACCATCCATCTACCGTTCATCTTCCACTCATCTACCATAGGGCTACCATTCATCTACCATAGAGCCACGATTCATCTACCATAGAGCCACCATTCATTCACCACTCATCTACCATTCATCTACCATAGAGCCACCACTCATCTACCATAGAGCCACCATTCATCTACCATAGGGCCACCTTTCATCTACCATTCAGCCACCATTCATCTACCATTCATTTACCATAGAGCCACCATTCATCTACCATAAAGCCACCATTCATCTACCATAGAGCCACCATTTATCTACCATAGAGCCACCATTCATCTACCATAGAGCCACCATTCATCTACCATAGAGCCACAATTCATCTACCATAGAGCCGCCATTAATCTACCATAGGGCTACCATTCATCTACCATTCATCCACCACTCATCTACCATAGAGCCACCATTCATCTACCATAGAGCCATAATTCATCTACCATAGAGCCACCATTCATCTACCATAGAGCCACCATTCATCTACCATAGAGCCACCATTCATCTACCATAGAGCCACCTTTCATCTACCATAGGGCCACCATTCATCTACCATAGAGCCACCATTAATCTACCATAGGGCTACCATTCATCTACCATTCAACCACCACTCATCTACCATAGAGCCACCATTCATCTACCATAGAGCCACCATTCATCTACCATAGAGCCACCATTTATCTACCATAGAGCCACCATTCATTTACCATATAGCCACCATTCATCTACCATAGAGCCACCATTCATCTACCATAGAGCCACCATTCATCTACCATAGAGCCACCACTCATCTACCATTCATCCACCACTCATCTACCAAAGAGCGACCACTCATCTACCATAGAGCCACCATTCATCTACCAAAGAGCCACCATTCTTCTACCATAGAGCCACCATTCATCTACCATAGAGCCACCTTTCATCTACCATTCAGCCACCATTCATCTACCATTCATCTACCATAGAGCCACCATTCATCTACCATGAAGCCACCATTCATCTACCATAGAGCCACCATTTATCTACCATAGAGCTACCATTCATCTACCATAGAGCCACCATTCATCTACCATAGAGCCACCATTCATCTACCATAGAGCCACCATTAATCTACCATAGGGCTACCATTCATCTACCATTCATCCACCACTCATCTACCATAGAGCCACCATTCATCTACCATAGAGCCACCATTCATCTACCATAGAGCCACCATTCATCTACCATAGGGCCACCTTTCATCTACCATTCAGCCACCATTCATATACCATTCATTTACCATAGAGCCACCATTCATCTACCATAAAGCCACCATTCATCTACCATAGAGCCACCATTTATCTACCATAGAGCCACCATTCATCTACCATAGAGCCACCATTCATCTACCATAGAGCCACCATTCATCTACCATAGAGCCACCATTAATCTACCATAGGGCTACCATTCATCTACCATTCATCAACCACTCATCTACCATAGAGCCACCATTCATCTACCATAGAGCCACCTTTCATCTACCATAGAGCCATCATTCATCTACCATAGAGCCACTACTCATCTACCATAGGGCTAGCATTCATCTACCGTTCATCCACCACTCATCTACCATAGGGGTACCATTCATCTACCATAGAGCCACCATTCATCTACCATAGAGCCACCATTCATCTACCATAGAGCCACCACTCATCTACCATAGGGCTAACATTCATCTACCATTCATCCACCACACATCTACCATTCATCTACCATACAGCCACCATTCACCTACCATATAGCCACCATTCATCTACCATTCATCCACCACTCATCTACCATAGAGCCACCACTCATCTACCATAGAGCCACCATTCATCTACCATAGAGCCACCATTCATCTACCATAGAGCCACCATTCATTCACCATTCATCTACCATAGAGCCACCATTCATCTACCATAGGGCTACCATTCATCTACCATTCAACCACCACTCATCTACCATAGAGCCACCATTCATCTACCATAGAGCCACCATTCATCTACCATAGAGCCACCATTTATCTACCATAGAGCCACCATTCATTTACCATATAGCCACCATTCATCTACCATAGAGCCACCATTCATCTACCATAGAGCCACCATTCATCTACCATAGAGCCACCACTCATCTACCATTCATCCACCACTCATCTACCAAAGAGCGACCACTCATCTACCATAGAGCCACCATTCATCTACCAAAGAGCCACCATTCTTCTACCATAGAGCCACCATTCATCTACCATAGAGCCACCTTTCATCTACCATTCAGCCACCATTCATCTACCATTCATCTACCATAGAGCCACCATTCATCTACCATGAAGCCACCATTCATCTACCATAGAGCCACCATTTATCTACCATAGAGCTACCATTCATCTACCATAGAGCCACCATTCATCTACCATAGAGCCACCATTCATCTACCATAGAGCCACCATTAATCTACCATAGGGCTACCATTCATCTACCATTCATCCACCACTCATCTACCATAGAGCCACCATTCATCTACCATAGAGCCACCATTCATCTACCATAGAGCCACCATTCATCTACCATAGGGCCACCTTTCATCTACCATTCAGCCACCATTCATATACCATTCATTTACCATAGAGCCACCATTCATCTACCATAAAGCCACCATTCATCTACCATAGAGCCACCATTTATCTACCATAGAGCCACCATTCATCTACCATAGAGCCACCATTCATCTACCATAGAGCCACCATTCATCTACCATAGAGCCACCATTAATCTACCATAGGGCTACCATTCATCTACCATTCATCAACCACTCATCTACCATAGAGCCACCATTCATCTACCATAGAGCCACCTTTCATCTACCATAGAGCCATCATTCATCTACCATAGAGCCACTACTCATCTACCATAGGGCTAGCATTCATCTACCGTTCATCCACCACTCATCTACCATAGGGGTACCATTCATCTACCATAGAGCAACCATTCATCTACCATAGAGCCACCATTCATCTACCATAGAGCCACCACTCATCTACCATAGGGCTAACATTCATCTACCATTCATCCACCACACATCTACCATTCATCTACCATACAGCCACCATTCACCTACCATATAGCCACCATTCATCTACCATTCATCCACCACTCATCTACCATAGAGCCACCACTCATCTACCATAGAGCCACCATTCATCTACCATAGAGCCACCATTCATCTACCATAGAGCCACCATTCATTCACCATTCATCTACCATAGAGCCACCATTCATCTACCATAGGGCCACCTTTCATCTACCATTCAGCCACCATTCATCTACCATTCATTTACCATAGAGCCATTATTCATCTACCATAAAGCCACCATTCATCTACCATAGAGCCACCATTTATCCACCATAGAGCCACCATTCATCTACCATAGAGTCACCATTCATCTACCATAGAGCCGCCATTAATCTACCATAGGGCTACCATTCATCTACCATTCATCCACCATTCATCTACCATAGAACCACCATTCATCTACCATAGAGCCACCATTCATCTACCATAGAGCCACCATTCATCTACCATAGAGCCACCTTTCATCTACCATTCAGCCACCATTCATCTACCATTCATCTACCATAGAGCCACCATTCATCTACCATTAAGCCACCTTTCATCTACCATAGAGCCACCATTTGTCTACCATAGAGCCACCATTCATCTACCATAGAGCCACCATTCATCTACCATAGAGCCACCATTCATCTACCATTGAGCCACCATTAATCTACCATAGGGCTACCATTCATCTACCATTCCTCCACCATTCATCTACCATAGAGCCACCATTCATCTACCATAGAGCCACTACTCATCTACCATAGGGCTACCATTCATCTACCGTTCATCCACCACTCATCTACCATAGGGCTACCATTCATCTACCATAGAGCCACCATTCATCTACCATAGAGCCACCATTCATCTACCATAGAACCACCACTCATCTACCATAGGGCTAACATTCATCTACCATTCATCCACCACACATCTACCATTCATCTACCATAGAGCCACCATTCATCTACCATAGAGCCACCATTCATTCACCATTCATCTACCATTCATCTACCATAGAGCCACCATTCATCTACCATAGAGCCACCATTCATCTACCATAGAGCCACCATTCATCTACCATAGAGCCACCATTCATCTACCATAGAGCCGCCATTAATCTACCATTCATTTACCATAGAGCCACCATTCATCTACCATAAAGCCACCATTCATCTACCATAGAGCCACCATTTATCTACCATAGAGCCAACATTCATCTACCATAGAGCCACCATTCATCTACCATAGAGCCACCATTCATCTACCATAGAGCCACCATTCATCTACCATAGAGCCACCATTCATCTACCATAGGGCCACCTTTCATCTACCATTCAGCCACCATTCATCTACCATTCATTTACCATAGAGCCACCATTCATCTACCATAAAGCCACCATTCATCTACCATAGAGCCACCATTTATCTACCATAGAGCCAACATTCATCTACCATAGAGCCACCATTCATCTACCATAGAGCCACCATTCATCTACCATTCATCCACCATTCATCTACCATAGAACCACCATTCATCTACCATAGAGCCACCATTCATCTACCATAGAGCCACCATTCATCTACCATAGAGCCACCATTTATCTACCATAGAGCCAACATTCATCTACCATAGAGCCACCATTCATCTACCATAGAGCCACCATTCATCTACCATAGAGCCGCCATTAATCTACCATAGGGCTACCATTCATCTACCATTCATCCACCAGTCATCTACCATAGAGCCACCATTTATCTACCATAGAGCCACCATTCATCTACCATAAAGCCACCATTCATCTACCATAGAGCCACCATTTATCTACCATTGAGCCACCATTCATCTACCATAAAGCCACCATTCATTTACCATAGAGCCACCATTCATCTACCAAAAAGCCACCATTCATCTACCATAGAGCCACCATTTATCTACCATAGAGCCACCATTCATCTACCATAGAGCCACCATTCATCTACCATAGAGCCACCATTCATCTACCATAGAGCCACCATTAATCTACCATAGGGCTACCATTCATCTACCATTCATCAACCACTCATCTACCATAGAGCCACCATTCATCTACCATAGAGCCACCATTCATCTACCATAGAGCCACCATTCATCTACCATAGAGCCACTACTCATCTACCATAGGGCTAGCATTCATCTACCGTTCATCCACCACTCATCTACCATAGGGGTACCATTCATCTACCATAGAGCCACCATTCATCTACCATAGAGCCACCATTCATCTACCATAGAGCCACCACTCATCTACCATAGGGCTAACATTCATCTACCATTCATCCACCACACATCTACCATTCATCTACCATACAGCCACCATTCACCTACCATATAGCCACCATTCATCTACCATTCATCCACCACTCATCTACCATAGAGCCACCACTCATCTACCATAGAGCCACCATTCATCTACCATAGAGCCACCATTCATCTACCATAGAGCCACCATTCATTCACCATTCATCTACCATAGAGCCACCATTCATCTACCATAGGGCCACCTTTCATCTACCATTCAGCCACCATTCATCTACCATTCATTTACCATAGAGCCATTATTCATCTACCATAAAGCTACCATTCATCTACCATAGAGCCACCATTTATCCACCATAGAGCCACCATTCATCTACCATAGAGCCACCATTCATCTACCATAGAGCCGCCATTAATCTACCATAGGGCTACCATTCATCTACCATTCATCCACCATTCATCTACCATAGAACCACCATTCATCTACCATAGAGCCACCATTCATCTACCATAGAGCCACCATTCATCTACCATAGAGCCACCTTTCATCTACCATTCAGCCACCATTCATCTACCATTCATCTACCATAGAGCCACCATTCATCTACCATTAAGCCACCTTTCATCTACCATAGAGCCACCATTTGTCTACCATAGAGCCACCATTCATCTACCATAGAGCCACCATTCATCTACCATAGAGCCACCATTCATCTACCATAGAGCCACCATTAATCTACCATAGGGCTACCATTCATCTACCATTCATCCACCATTCATCTACCATAGAGCCACCATTCATCTACCATAGAGCCACTACTCATCTATCATAGGGCTACCATTCATCTACCGTTCATCCACCACTCATCTACCATAGGGCTACCATTCATCTACCATAGAGCCACCATTCATCTACCATAGAGCCACCATTCATCTACCATAGAACCACCACTCATCTACCATAGGGCTAACATTCATCTACCATTCATCCACCACACATCTACCATTCATCTACCATAGAGCCACCATTCATCTACCATAGAGCCACCATTCATTCACCATTCATCTACCATTCATCTACCATAGAGCCACCATTCATCTACCATAGAGCCACCATTCATCTACCATAGAGCCACCATTCATCTACCATAGAGCCACCATTCATCTACCATAGAGCCGCCATTAATCTACCATAGGGCTACCATTCATCTACCATTCATCCACAACTCATCTACCATAGAACCACCATTCATCTACCATAGAGCCACCATTCATCTACCATAGAGCCACCACTCATCTACCATTCATCCACCACTCATCTACCAAAGAGCCACCACTCATCTACCATAGAGCCACCATTCATCTACCATAGAGCCACCATTCATCTACCATAGAGCCACCATTCATCTACCATAGAGCCACCTTTCATCTACCATTCAGCCACCATTCATCTACCATTCATCTACCATAGAGCCACCATTCATCTACCATTAAGCCACCTTTCATCTACCATAGAGCCACTATTTATCTACCATAGAGCCACCATTCATCTACCATAGAGCCACCATTCATCTACCATAGAGCCACCATTCATCTACCATAGAGCCACCATTAATCTACCATAGGGCTACCATTCATCTACCATTCATCCACCATTCATCTACCATAGAGCCACCATTCATCTACCATAGAGCCACTACTCATCTACCATAGGGCTACCATTCATCTACCGTTCAGCCACCACTCATCTACCATAGGGCTACCATTCATCTACCATAGAGCCACCATTCATCTCCCATAAAGCCACCATTCATCTACCATAGAACCACCACTCATCTACCATAGGGCTAACATTCATCTACCATTCATCCACCACACATCTACCATTCATCTACCATACAGCCACCATTCACCTACCATATAGCCACCATTCATCTACCATTCATCCACCACTCATCTTCCATAGAGCCACCACTCATCTACCATAGAGCCACCATTCATCTACCATAGAGCCACCATTCATCTACCATAGAGCCACCATTCATTCACCATTCATCTACCATAGAGCCACCATTCATCTACCATAGGGCCACCTTTCATCTACCATTCAGCCACCATTCATCTACCATTCATTTACCATAGAGCCATGATTCATCTACCATAAAGCCACCATTCATCTACCATAGAGCCACCATTTATCCACCATAGAGCCACCATTCATCTACCATAGAGCCACCATTCATCTACCATAGAGCCGCCATTAATCTACCATAGGGCTACCATTCATCTACCATTCATCCACCATTCATCTACCATAGAACCACCATTCATCTACCATAGAGCCACCATTCATCTACCATAGAGCCACCATTCATCTACCATAGAGCCACCTTTCATCTACCATTCAGCCACCATTCATCTACCATTCATCTACCATAGAGCCACCATTCATCTACCATCAAGCCACCTTTCATCTACCATAGAGCCACCATTTGTCTACCATAGAGCCACCATTCATCTACCATAGAGCCACCATTCATCTACCATAGAGCCACCATTCATCTACCATAGAGCCACCATTAATCTACCATAGGGCTACCATTCATCTACCATTCATCCACCATTCATCTACCATAGAGCCACCATTCATCTACCATAGAGCCACTACTCATCTACCATAGGGCTACCATTCATCTACCGTTCATCCACCACTCATCTACCATAGGGCTACCATTCATCTACCATAGAGCCACCATTCATCTACCATAGAGCCACCATTCATCTAGCATAGAACCACCACTCATCTACCATAGGGCTAACATTCATCTACCATTCATCCACCACACATCTACCATTCATCTACCATAGAGCCACCATTCATCTACCATAGAGCCACCATTCATTCACCATTCATCTACCATTCATCTACCATAGAGCCACCATTCATCTACCATAGAGCCACCATTCATCTACCATAGAGCCACCATTCATCTACCATAGAGCCACCATTCATCTAACATAGAGCCGCCATTAATCTACCATAGGGCTACCATTCATCTACCATTCATCCACAACTCATCTACCATAGAACCACCATTCATCTACCATAGAGCCACCATTCATCTACCATAGAGCCACCACTCATCTACCATTCATCCACCACTCATCTACCAAAGAGCCACCACTCATCTACCATAGAGCCACCATTCATCTACCATAGAGCCACCATTCATCTACCATAGAGCCACCATTCATCTAACATAGAGCCACCTTTCATCTACCATTCAGCCACCATTCATCTACCATTCATCTACCATAGAGCCACCATTCATCTACCATTAAGCCACCTTTCATCTACCATAGAGCCACTATTTATCTGCCATAGAGCCACCATTCATCTACCATAGAGCCACCATTCATCTACCATAGAGCCACCATTCATCTACCATAGAGCCACCATTAATCTACCATAGGGCTACCATTCATCTACCATTCATCCACCATTCATCTACCATAGAGCCACCATTCATCTACCATAGAGCCACTACTCATCTACCATAGGGCTACCATTCATCTACCGTTCATCCACCACTCATCTACCATAGGGCTACCATTCATCTACCATAGAGCCACCATTCATCTCCCATAGAGCCACCATTCATCTACCATAGAACCACCACTCATCTACCATAGGGCTAACATTCATCTACCATTCATCCACCACACATCTACCATTCATTTACCATACAGCCACCATTCACCTACCATAGAGCCACCATTCATCTACCATAGAGCCACCTTTCATCTACCATAGAGCCACCTTTCATCTACCATTCAGCCACCATTCATCTACCATTCATCTACCATAGAGCCACCATTCATCTACCATAAAGCCACCATTCATCTACCATAGAGCCAACATTTATCTACCATAGAGCCACCATTCATCTACCATAGAGCCACCATTCATCTACCATAGAGCCACCATTCATCTACCATAGAGCCACCATTAATCTACCATAGGGCTACCATTCATCTACCATTCATCCACCACTTATCTACCATAGAGCCACCATTCATCTACCATAGAGCCACCATTCATCTACCATAGAGCCACCATTCATCTACCATAGAGCCACTACTCATCTACCATAGGGCTACCATTCATCTACCGTTCATCTTCCACTCATCTACCATAGGGCTACCATTCATCTACCATAGAGCCACGATTCATCTACCATAGAGCCACCATTCATCTACCATAGAGCCACCACTCATCTACCATAGGGCTAACATTCATCTACCATTCATCCACCACACATCTACCATTCATCTACCATACAGCCACCATTCACCTACCATAGAGCCACCATTCATCTACCATTCATCCACCACTCATCTACCATAGAGCCACCACTCATCTACCATAGAGCCACCATTCATCTACCATAGAGCCACCATTCATTCACCACTCATCTACCATTCATCTACCATAGAGCCACCACTCATCTACCTTAGAGCCACCATTCATCTACCATAGGGCCACCTTTCATCTACCATTCAGCCACCATTCATCTACCATTCATTTACCATAGAGCCACCATTCATCTACCATAAAGCCACCATTCATCTACCATAGAGCCACCATTTATCTACCATAGAGCCACCATTCATCTACCATAGAGCCACCATTCATCTACCATAGAGCCACCATTCATCTACCATAGAGCCACCACTCATCTACCATAGAGCCACCATTCATCTACCATAGAGCCACCATTCATTCACCACTCATCTACCATTCATCTACCATAGAGCCACCACTCATCTACCATAGAGCCACCATTCATCTACCATAGGGCCACCTTTCATCTACCATTCAGCCACCATTCATCTACCATTCATTTACCATAGAGCCACCATTCATCTACCATAAAGCCACCATTCATCTACCATAGAGCCACCATTTATCTACCATAGAGCCACCATTCATCTACCATAGAGCCACCATTCATCTACCATAAAGCCACCATTCATCTACCATAGAGCCACCATTCATCTACCATAGAGCCACCATTCATCTACCATAGAGCCATAATTCATCTACCATAGAGCCACCATTCATCTACCATAGAGCCACCATTCATCTACCATAGAGCCACCATTCATCTACCATAGAGCCACCATTCATCTACCATAGGGCCACCATTCATCTACCATAGAGCCACCATTAATCTACCATAGGGCTACCATTCATCTACCATTCAACCACCACTCATCTACCATAGAGCCACCATTCATCTACCATAGAGCCACCATTCATCTACCATAGAGCCACCATTCATCTACCATAGGGCCACCATTCATCTACCATAGAGCCACCATTCATCTACCATAGAGCCACCATTAATCTACCATAGGGCTACCATTCATCTACCATTCATCCACCATTCATCTACCATAGAGCCACCATTCATCTACCATAGAGCCACTACTCATCTACCATAGGGCTACCATTCATCTACCGTTCATCCACCACTCATCTACCATAGGGCTACCATTCATCTACCATAGAGCCACCATTCATCTCCCATAGAGCCACCATTCATCTACCATAGAACCACCACTCATCTACCATAGGGCTAACATTCATCTACCATTCATCCACCACACATCTACCATTCATCTACCATACAGCCACCATTCACCTACCATAGAGCCACCATTCATCTACCATAGAGCCACCTTTCATCTACCATAGAGCCACCTTTCATCTACCATTCAGCCACCATTCATCTACCATTCATCTACCATAGAGCCACCATTCATCTACCATAAAGCCACCATTCATCTACCATAGAGCCAACATTTATCTACCATAGAGCCACCATTCATCTACCATAGAGCCACCATTCATCTACCATAGAGCCACCATTCATCTACCATAGAGCCACCATTAATCTACCATAGGGCTACCATTCATCTACCATTCATCCACCACTCATCTACCATAGAGCCACCATTCATCTACCATAGAGCCACCATTCATCTACCATAGAGCCACTACTCATCTACCATAGGGCTACCATTCATCTACCGTTCATCTTCCACTCATCTACCATAGGGCTACCATTCATCTACCATAGAGCCACGATTCATCTACCATAGAGCCACCATTCATCTACCATAGAGCCACCACTCATCTACCATAGGGCTAACATTCATCTACCATTCATCCACCACACATCTACCATTCATCTACCATACAGCCACCATTCACCTACCATAGAGCCACCATTCATCTACCATTCATCCACCACTCATCTACCATAGAGCCACCACTCATCTACCATAGAGCCACCATTCATCTACCATAGAGCCACCATTCATTCACCACTCATCTACCATTCATCTACCATAGAGCCACCACTCATCTACCATAGAGCCACCATTCATCTACCATAGGGCCACCTTTCATCTACCATTCAGCCACCATTCATCTACCATTCATTAACCATAGAGCCACCATTCATCTACCATAAAGCCACCATTCATCTACCATAGAGCCACCATTTATCTACCATAGAGCCACCATTCATCTACCATAGAGCCACCATTCATCTACCATAGAGCCACCATTCATCTACCATAGAGCCGCCATTAATCTACCATAGGGCTACCATTCATCTACCATTCATCCACCACTCATCTACCATAGAGCCACCATTCATCTACCATAGAGCCATAATTCATCTACCATAGAGCCACCATTCATCTACCATAGAGCCACCATTCATCTACCATAGAGCCACCATTCATCTACCATAGAGCCACCATTCATCTACCATAGGGCCACCATTCATCTACCATAGAGCCACCATTAATCTACCATAGGGCTACCATTCATCTACCATTCAACCACCACTCATCTACCATAGAGCCACCATTCATCTACCATAGAGCCACCATTCATCTACCATAGAGCCACCATTTATCTACCATAGAGCCACCATTCATTTACCATATAGCCACCATTCATCTACCATAGAGCCACCATTCATCTACCATAGAGCCACCATTCATCTACCATAGAGCCACCACTCATCTACCATTCATCCACCACTCATCTACCAAAGAGCGACCACTCATCTACCATAGAGCCACCATTCATCTACCAAAGAGCCACCATTCTTCTACCATAGAGCCACCATTCATCTACCATAGAGCCACCTTTCATCTACCATTCAGCCACCATTCATCTAACATTCATCTACCATAGAGCCACCATTCATCTACCATTAAGCCACCATTCATCTACCATAGAGCCACCATTTATCTACCATAGAGCTACCATTCATCTACCATAGAGCCACCATTCATCTACCATAGAGCCACCATTCATCTACCATAGAGCCACCATTAATCTACCATAGGGCTACCATTCATCTACCATTCATCCACCACTCATCTACCATAGAGCCACCATTCATCTACCATAGAGCCACCATTCATCTACCATAGAGCCACCATTCATCTACCATAGGGCCACCTTTCATCTATCATTCAGCCACCATTCATATACCATTCATTTACCATAGAGCCACCATTCATCTACCATAAAGCCACCATTCATCTACCATAGAGCCACCATTTATCTACCATAGAGCCACCATTCATCTACCATAGGGCCACCTTTCATCTACCATTCAGCCACCATTCATCTACCATTCATTTACCATAGAGCCACCATTCATCTACCATAAAGCCACCATTCATCTACCATAGAGCCACCATTTATCTACCATAGAGCCACCATTCATCTACCATAGAGCCACCATTCATCTACCATAGAGCCATCATTCATCTACCATAGAGCCGCCATTAATCTACCATAGGGCTACCATTCATCTACCATTCATCCACCACTCATCTACCATAGAGCCACCATTCATCTACCATAGAGCCATAATTCATCTACCATAGAGCCACCATTCATCTACCATAGAGCCACCATTCATCTACCATAGAGCCACCATTCATCTACCATAGAGCCACCATTCATCTACCATAGGGCCACCATTCATCTACCATAGAGCCACCATTAATCTACCATAGGGCTACCATTCATCTACCATTCAACCACCACTCATCTACCATAGAGCCACCATTCATCTACCATAGAGCCACCATTTATCTACCATAGAGCCACCATTCATTTACCATATAGCCACCATTCATCTACCATAGAGCCACCATTCATCTACCATAGAGCCACCATTCATCTACCATAGAGCCACCACTCATCTACCATTCATCCACCACTCATCTACCAAAGAGCGACCACTCATCTACCATAGAGCCACCATTCATCTACCAAAGAGCCACCATTCTTCTACCATAGAGCCACCATTCATCTACCATAGAGCCACCTTTCATCTACCATTCAGCCACCATTCATCTACCATTCATCTACCATAGAGCCACCATTCATCTACCATTAAGCCACCATTCATCTACCATAGAGCCACCATTTATCTACCATAGAGCTACCATTCATCTACCATAGAGCCACCATTCATCTACCATAGAGCCACCATTCATCTACCATAGAGCCACCATTAATCTACCATAGGGCTACCATTCATCTACCATTCATCCACCACTCATCTACCATAGAGCCACCATTCATCTACCATAGAGCCACCATTCATCTACCATAGAGCCACCATTCATCTACCATAGGGCCACCTTTCATCTACCATTCAGCCACCATTCATATACCATTCATTTACCATAGAGCCACCATTCATCTACCATAAAGCAACCATTCATCTACCATAGAGCCACCATTTATCTACCATAGAGCCACCATTCATCTACCATAGAGCCACCATTCATCTACCATAGAGCCACCATTCATCTACCATAGAGCCACCATTAATCTACCATAGGGCTACCATTCATCTACCATTCATCAACCACTCATCTACCATAGAGCCACCATTCATCTACCATAGAGCCACCATTCATCTACCATAGAGCCACCATTCATCTACCATAGAGCCACTACTCATCTACCATAGGGCTAGCATTCATCTACCGTTCATCCACCACTCATCTACCATAGGGGTACCATTCATCTACCATAGAGCCACCATTCATCTACCATAGAGCCACCATTCATCTACCATAGAGCCACCACTCATCTACCATAGGGCTAACATTCATCTACCATTCATCCACCACACATCTACCATTCATCTACCATACAGCCACCATTCACCTACCATATAGCCACCATTCATCTACCATTCATCCACCACTCATCTACCATAGAGCCACCACTCATCTACCATAGAGCCACCATTCATCTACCATAGAGCCACCATTCATTCACCATTCATCTACCATAGAGCCACCATTCATCTACCATAGGGCCACCTTTCATCTACCATTCAGCCACCATTCATCTACCATTCATTTACCATAGAGCCATTATTCATCTACCATAAAGCCACCATTCATCTACCATAGAGCCACCATTTATCCACCATAGAGCCACCATTCATCTACCATAGAGCCACCATTCATCTACCATAGAGCCGCCATTAATCTACCATAGGGCTACCATTCATCTACCATTCATCCACCATTCATCTACCATAGAACCACCATTCATCTACCATAGAGCCACCATTCATCTACCATAGAGCCACCATTCATCTACCATAGAGCCACCTTTCATCTACCATTCAGCCACCATTCATCTACCATTCATCTACCATAGAGCCACCATTCATCTACCATTAAGCCACCTTTCATCTACCATAGAGCCACCATTTGTCTACCATAGAGCCACCATTCATCTACCATAGAGCCACCATTCATCTACCATAGAGCCACCGTTCATCTACCATAGAGCCAACATTAATCTACCATAGGGCTACCATTCATCTACCATTCATCCACCATTCATCTACCATAGAGCCACCATTCATCTACCATAGAGCCACTACTCATCTACCATAGGGCTACCATTCATCTACCGTTCATCCACCACTCATCTACCATAGGGCTACCATTCATCTACCATAGAGCCACCATTCATCTACCATAGAGCCACCATTCATCTACCATAGAACCACCACTCATCTACCATAGGGCTAACATTCATCTACCATTCATCCACCACACATCTACCATTCATCTACCATAGAGCCACCATTCATCTACCATAGAGCCACCATTCATTCACCATTCATCTACCATTCATCTACCATAGAGCCACCATTCATCTACCATAGAGCCACCATTCATCTACCATAGAGCCACCATTCATCTACCATAGAGCCACCATTCATCTACCATAGAGCCGCCATTAATCTACCATAGGGCTACCATTCATCTACCATTCATCCACAACTCATCTACCATAGAACCACCATTCATCTACCATAGAGCCACCATTCATCTACCATAGAGCCACCACTCATCTACCATTCATCCACCACTCATCTACCAAAGAGCCACCACTCATCTACCATAGAGCCACCATTCATCTACCATAGAGCCACCATTCATCTACCATAGAGCCACCATTCATCTACCATAGAGCCACCTTTCATCTACCATTCAGCCACCATTCATCTACCATTCATCTACCATAGAGCCACCATTCATCTACCATTAAGCCACCTTTCATCTACCATAGAGCCACTATTTATCTACCATAGAGCCACCATTCATCTACCATAGAGCCACCATTCATCTACCATAGAGCCACCATTCATCTACCATAGAGCCACCATTAATCTACCATAGGGCTACCATTCATCTACCATTCATCCACCATTCATCTACCATAGAGCCACCATTCATCTACCATAGAGCCACTACTCATCTACCATAGGGCTACCATTCATCTACCGTTCATCCACCACTCATCTACCATAGGGCTACCATTCATCTACCATAGAGCCACCATTCATCTCCCATAGAGCCACCATTCATCTACCATAGAACCACCACTCATCTACCATAGGGCTAACATTCATCTACCATTCATCCACCACACATCTACCATTCATCTACCATACAGCCACCATTCACCTACCATATAGCCACCATTCATCTACCATTCATCCACCACTCATCTACCATAGAGCCACCACTCATCTACCATAGAGCCACCATTCATCTACCATAGAGCCACCATTCATCTACCATAGAGCCACCATTCATTCACCATTCATCTACCATAGAGACACCATTCATCTACCATAGAGCCACCATTCATCTACCATTAAGCCACCTTTCATCTACCATAGAGCCACTATTTATCTACCATAGAGCCACCATTCATCTACCATAGAGCCACCATTCATCTACCATAGAGCCACCATTCATCTACCATAGAGCCACCATTAATCTACCATAGGGCTACCATTCATCTACCATTCATCCACCATTCATCTACCATAGAGCCACCATTCATCTACCATAGAGCCACTACTCATCTACCATAGGGCTACCATTCATCTACTGTTCATCCACCACTCATCTACCATAGGGCTACCATTCATCTACCATAGAGCCACCATTCATCTCCCATAGAGCCACCATTCATCTACCATAGAACCACCACTCATCTACCATAGGGCTAACATTCATCTACCATTCATCCACCACACATCTACCATTCATCTACCATACAGCCACCATTCACCTACCATATAGCCACCATTCATCTACCATTCATCCACCACTCATCTACCATAGAGCCACCACTCATCTACCATAGAGCCACCATTCATCTACCATAGAGCCACCATTCATCTACCATAGAGCCACCATTCATTCACCATTCATCTACCATAGATACACCATTCATCTACCATAGGGCCACCTTTCATCTACCATTCAGCCACCATTCATCTACCATTCATTTACCATAAAGCCACCATTCATCTACCATAGAGCCACCATTTATCCACCATAGAGCCACCATTCATCTACCATAGAGCCACCATTCATCTACCATAGAGCCGCCATTAATCTACCATAGGGTTACCATTCATCTACCATTCATCCACCATTCATCTACCATAGAACCAACATTCATCTACCATAGAGCCACCATTCATCTACCATAGAGCCACCATTCATCTACCATAGAGCCACCTTTCATCTACCATTCAGCCACCATTCATCTACCATTCATCTACCATAGAGCCACCATTCATCTACCATTAAGCCACCTTTCATCTACCATAGAGCCACCATTTGTCTACCAAAGAGCCACCATTCATCTACCATAGAGCCACCATTCATCTACCATAGAGCCACCATTCATCTACCATAGAGCCACCATTAATCTACCATAGGGCTACCATTCATCTACCATTCATCCACCATTCATCTACCATAGAGCCACCATTCATCTACCATAGAGCCACTACTCATCTACCATAGGGCTACCATTCATCTACCGTTCATCCACCACTCATCTACCATAGGGCTACCATTCATCTACCATAGAGCCACCATTCATCTACCATAGAGCCACCATTCATCTACCATAGAACCACCACTCATCTACCATAGGGCTAACATTCATCTACAATTCATCCACCACACATCTACCATTCATCTACCATAGAGCCACCATTCATCTACCATAGAGCCACCATTCATTCACCATTCATCTACCATTCATCTACCATAGAGCCACCATTCATCTACCATAGAGCCACCATTCATCTACCATAGAGCCACCATTCATCTACCATAGAGCCACCATTCATCTACCATAGAGCCGCCATTAATCTACCATAGGGCTACCATTCATCTACCATTCATCCACAACTCATCTACCATAGAACCACCATTCATCTACCATAGAGCCACCATTCATCTACCATAGAGCCACCACTCATCTACCATTCATCCACCACTCATCTACCAAAGAGCCACCACTCATCTACCATAGAGCCACCATTCATCTACCATAGAGCCACCATTCATCTACCATAGAGCCACCATTCATCTACCATAGAGCCACCTTTCATCTACCATTCAGCCACCATTCATCTACCATTCATCTACCATAGAGCCACCATTCATCTACCATAGAGCCGCCATTAATCTACCATAGGGCTACCATTCATCTACCATTCATCCACCATTCATCTACCATAGAACCACCATTCATCTACCATAGAGCCACCATTCATCTACCATAGAGCCACCATTCATCTACCATAGAGCCACCTTTCATCTACCATTCAGCCACCATTCATCTACCATTCATCTACCATAGAGCCACCATTCATCTACCATTAAGCCACCTTTCATCTACCATAGAGCCACCATTTGTCTACCATAGAGCCACCATTCATCTACCATAGAGCCACCATTCATCTACCATAGAGCCACCATTCATCTACCATAGAGCCACCATTAATCTACCATAGGGCTACCATTCATCTACCATTCATCCACCATTCATCTACCATAGAGCCACCATTCATCTACCATAGAGCCACTACTCATCTACCATAGGGCTACCATTCATCTACCGTTCATCCACCACTCATCTACCATATAGCTACCATTCATCTACCATAGAGCCACCATTCATCTACCATAGAGCCACCATTCATCTACCATAGAACCACCACTCATCTACCATAGGGCTAACATTCATCTACCATTCATCCACCACACATCTACCATTCATCTACCATAGAGCCACCATTCATCTACCATAGAGCCACCATTCATTCACCATTCATCTACCATTCATCTACCATAGAGCCACCATTCATCTACCATAGAGCCACCATTCATCTACCATAGAGCCACCATTCATCTACCATAGAGCCACCATTCATCTACCATAGAGCCGCCATTAATCTACCATAGGGCAACCATTCATCTACCATTCATCCACAACTCATCTACCATAGAACCACCATTCATCTACCATAGAGCCACCATTCATCTACCATAGAGCCACCACTCATCTACCATTCATCCACCACTCATCTACCAAAGAGCCACCACTCATCTACCATAGAGCCACCATTCATCTACCATAGAGCCACCATTCATCTACCATAGAGCCACCATTCATCTACCATAGAGCCACCTTTCATCTACCATTCAGCCACCATTCATCTACCATTCATCTACCATAGAGCCACCATTCATCTACCATTAAGCCACCTTTCATCTACCATAGAGCCACTATTTATCTACCATAGAGCCACCATTCATCTACCATAGAGCCACCATTCATCTACCATAGAGCCACCATTCATCTACCATAGAGCCACCATTAATCTACCATAGGGCTACCATTCATCTACCATTCATCCACCATTCATCTACCATAGAGCCACCATTCATCTACCATAGAGCCACTACTCATCTACCATAGGGCTACCATTCATCTACCGTTCATCCACCACTCATCTACCATAGGGCTACCATTCATCTACCATAGAGCCACCATTCATCTCCCATAGAGCCACCATTCATCTACCATAGAACCACCACTCATCTACCATAGGGCTAACATTCATCTACCATTCATCCACCACACATCTACCATTCATCTACCATACAGCCACCATTCACCTACCATAGAGCCACCATTCATCTACCATAGAGCCACCTTTCATCTACCATAGAGCCACCTTTCATCTACCATTCAGCCACCATTCATCTACCATTCATCTACCATAGAGCCACCATTCATCTACCATAAAGCCACCATTCATCTACCATAGAGCCAACATTTATCTACCATAGAGCCACCATTCATCTACCATAGAGCCACCATTCATCTACCATAGAGCCACCATTCATCTACCATAGAGCCACCATTAATCTACCATAGGGCTACCATTCATCTACCATTCATCCACCACTCATCTACCATAGAGCCACCATTCATCTACCATAGAGCCACCATTCATCTACCATAGAGCCACCATTCATCTACCATAGAGCCACTACTCATCTACCATAGGGCTACCATTCATCTACCGTTCATCTTCCACTCATCTACCATAGGGCTACCATTCATCTACCATAGAGCCACGATTCATCTACCATAGAGCCACCATTCATCTACCATAGAGCCACCACTCATCTACCATAGGGCTAACATTCATCTACCATTCATCCACCACACATCTACCATTCATCTACCATACAGCCACCATTCACCTACCATAGAGCCACCATTCATCTACCATTCATCCACCACTCATCTACCATAGAGCCACCACTCATCTACCATAGAGCCACCATTCATCTACCATAGAGCCACCATTCATTCACCACTCATCTACCATTCATCTACCATAGAGCCACCACTCATCTACCATAGAGCCACCATTCATCTACCATAGGGCCACCTTTCATCTACCATTCAGCCACCATTCATCTACCATTCATTAACCATAGAGCCACCATTCATCTACCATAAAGCCACCATTCATCTACCATAGAGCCACCATTTATCTACCATAGAGCCACCATTCATCTACCATAGAGCCACCATTCATCTACCATAGAGCCACCATTCATCTACCATAGAGCCGCCATTAATCTACCATAGGGCTACCATTCATCTACCATTCATCCACCACTCATCTACCATAGAGCCACCATTCATCTACCATAGAGCCATAATTCATCTACCATAGAGCCACCATTCATCTACCATAGAGCCACCATTCATCTACCATAGAGCCACCATTCATCTACCATAGAGCCACCATTCATCTACCATAGGGCCACCATTCATCTACCATAGAGCCACCATTAATCTACCATAGGGCTACCATTCATCTACCATTCAACCACCACTCATCTACCATAGAGCCACCATTCATCTACCATAGAGCCACCATTCATCTACCATAGAGCCACCATTTATCTACCATAGAGCCACCATTCATTTACCATATAGCCACCATTCATCTACCATAGAGCCACCATTCATCTACCAAAGAGCCACCATTCTTCTACCATAGAGCCACCATTCATCTACCATAGAGCCACCTTTCATCTACCATTCAGCCACCATTCATCTAACATTCATCTACCATAGAGCCACCATTCATCTACCATTAAGCCACCATTCATCTACCATAGAGCCACCATTTATCTACCATAGAGCTACCATTCATCTACCATAGAGCCACCATTCATCTACCATAGAGCCACCATTCATCTACCATAGAGCCACCATTAATCTACCATAGGGCTACCATTCATCTACCATTCATCCACCACTCATCTACCATAGAGCCACCATTCATCTACCATAGAGCCACCATTCATCTACCATAGAGCCACCATTCATCTACCATAGGGCCACCTTTCATCTATCATTCAGCCACCATTCATATACCATTCATTTACCATAGAGCCACCATTCATCTACCATAAAGCCACCATTCATCTACCATAGAGCCACCATTTATCTACCATAGAGCCACCATTCATCTACCATAGGGCCACCTTTCATCTACCATTCAGCCACCATTCATCTACCATTCATTTACCATAGAGCCACCATTCATCTACCATAAAGCCACCATTCATCTACCATAGAGCCACCATTTATCTACCATAGAGCCACCATTCATCTACCATAGAGCCACCATTCATCTACCATAGAGCCATCATTCATCTACCATAGAGCCGCCATTAATCTACCATAGGGCTACCATTCATCTACCATTCATCCACCACTCATCTACCATAGAGCCACCATTCATCTACCATAGAGCCATAATTCATCTACCATAGAGCCACCATTCATCTACCATAGAGCCACCATTCATCTACCATAGAGCCACCATTCATCTACCATAGAGCCACCATTCATCTACCATAGGGCCACCATTCATCTACCATAGAGCCACCATTAATCTACCATAGGGCTACCATTCATCTACCATTCAACCACCACTCATCTACCATAGAGCCACCATTCATCTACCATAGAGCCACCATTCATCTACCATAGAGCCACCATTTATCTACCATAGAGCCACCATTCATTTACCATATAGCCACCATTCATCTACCATAGAGCCACCATTCATCTACCATAGAGCCACCATTCATCCACCATAGAGCCACCACTCATCTACCATTCATCCACCACTCATCTACCAAAGAGCGACCACTCATCTACCATAGAGCCACCATTCATCTACCAAAGAGCCACCATTCTTCTACCATAGAGCCACCATTCATCTACCATAGAGCCACCTTTCATCTACCATTCAGCCACCATTCATCTACCATTCATCTACCATAGAGCCACCATTCATCTACCATTAAGCCACCATTCATCTACCATAGAGCCACCATTTATCTACCATAGAGCTACCATTCATCTACCATAGAGCCACCATTCATCTACCATAGAGCCACCATTCATCTACCATAGAGCCACCATTAATCTACCATAGGGCTACCATTCATCTACCATTCATCCACCACTCATCTACCATAGAGCCACCATTCATCTACCATAGAGCCACCATTCATCTACCATAGAGCCACCATTCATCTACCATAGGGCCACCTTTCATCTACCATTCAGCCACCATTCATATACCATTCATTTACCATAGAGCCACCATTCATCTACCATAAAGCCACCATTCATCTACCATAGAGCCACCATTTATCTACCATAGAGCCACCATTCATCTACCATAGAGCCACCATTCATCTACCATAGAGCCACCATTCATCTACCATAGAGCCACCATTAATCTACCATAGGGCTACCATTCATCTACCATTCATCAACCACTCATCTACCATAGAGCCACCATTCATCTACCATAGAGCCACCATTCATCTACCATAGAGCCACCATTCATCTACCATAGAGCCACTACTCATCTACCATAGGGCTAGCATTCATCTACCGTTCATCCACCACTCATCTACCATAGGGGTACCATTCATCTACCATAGAGCCACCATTCATCTACCATAGAGCCACCATTCATCTACCATAGAGCCACCACTCATCTACCATAGGGCTAACATTCATCTACCATTCATCCACCACACATCTACCATTCATCTACCATACAGCCACCATTCACCTACCATATAGCCACCATTCATCTACCATTCATCCACCACTCATCTACCATAGAGCCACCACTCATCTACCATAGAGCCACCATTCATCTACCATAGAGCCACCATTCATTCACCATTCATCTACCATAGAGCCACCATTCATCTACCATAGGGCCACCTTTCATCTACCATTCAGCCACCATTCATCTACCATTCATTTACCATAGAGCCATTATTCATCTACCATAAAGCCACCATTCATCTACCATAGAGCCACCATTTATCCACCATAGAGCCACCATTCATCTACCATAGAGCCACCATTCATCTACCATAGAGCCGCCATTAATCTACCATAGGGCTACCATTCATCTACCATTCATCCACCATTCATCTACCATAGAACCACCATTCATCTACCAGAGAGCCACCATTCATCTACCATAGAGCCACCATTCATCTACCATAGAGCCACCTTTCATCTACCATTCAGCCACCATTCATCTACCATTCATCTACCATAGAGCCACCATTCATCTACCATTAAGCCACCTTTCATCTACCATAGAGCCACCATTTGTCTACCATAGAGCCACCATTCATCTACCATAGAGCCACCATTCATCTACCATAGAGCCACCATTCATCTACCATAGAGCCAACATTAATCTACCATAGGGCTACCATTCATCTACCATTCATCCACCATTCATCTACCATAGAGCCACCATTCATCTACCATAGAGCCACTACTCATCTACCATAGGGCTACCATTCATCTACCGTTCATCCACCACTCATCTACCATAGGGCTACCATTCATCTACCATAGAGCCACCATTCATCTACCATAGAGCCACCATTCATCTACCATAGAACCACCACTCATCTACCATAGGGCTAACATTCATCTACCATTCATCCACCACACATCTACCATTCATCTACCATAGAGCCACCATTCATCTACCATAGAGCCACCATTCATTCACCATTCATCTACCATTCATCTACCATAGAGCCACCATTCATCTACCATAGAGCCACCATTCATCTACCATAGAGCCACCATTCATCTACCATAGAGCCACCATTCATCTACCATAGAGCCGCCATTAATCTACCATAGGGCTACCATTCATCTACCATTCATCCACAACTCATCTACCATAGAACCACCATTCATCTACCATAGAGCCACCATTCATCTACCATAGAGCCACCACTCATCTACCATTCATCCACCACTCATCTACCAAAGAGCCACCACTCATCTACCATAGAGCCACCATTCATCTACCATAGAGCCACCATTCATCTACCATAGAGCCACCATTCATCTACCATAGAGCAACCTTTCATCTACCATTCAGCCACCATTCATCTACCATTCATCTACCATAGAGCCACCATTCATCTACCATTAAGCCACCTTTCATCTACCATAGAGCCACTATTTATCTACCATAGAGCCACCATTCATCTACCATAGAGCCACCATTCATCTACCATAGAGCCACCATTCATCTACCATAGAGCCACCATTAATCTACCATAGGGCTACCATTCATCTACCATTCATCCACCATTCATCTACCATAGAGCCACCATTCATCTACCATAGAGCCACTACTCATCTACCATAGGGCTACCATTCATCTACCGTTCATCCACCACTCATCTACCATAGGGCTACCATTCATCTACCATAGAGCCACCATTCATCTCCCATAGAGCCACCATTCATCTACCATAGAACCACCACTCATCTACCATAGGGCTAACATTCATCTACCATTCATCCACCACACATCTACCATTCATCTACCATACAGCCACCATTCACCTACCATATAGCCACCATTCATCTACCATTCATCCACCACTCATCTACCATAGAGCCACCACTCATCTACCATAGAGCCACCATTCATCTACCATAGAGCCACCATTCATCTACCATAGAGCCACCATTCATTCACCATTCATCTACCATAGAGACACCATTCATCTACCATAGGGCCACCTTTCATCTACCATTTAGCCACCATTCATCTACCATTCATTTACCATAAAGCCACCATTCATCTACCATAGAGCCACCATTTATCCACCATAGAGCCACCATTAATCTACCATAGAGCCACCATTCATCTACCATAGAGCCGCCATTAATCTACCATAGGGCTACCATTCATCTACCATTCATCCACCATTCATCTACCATAGAACCAACATTCATCTACCATAGAGCCACCATTCATCTACCATAGAGCCACCATTCATCTACCATAGAGCCACCTTTCATCTACCATTCAGCCACCATTCATCTACCATTCATCTACCATAGAGCCACCATTCATCTACCATTAAGCCACCATTCATCTACCATAGGGCTACCATTCATCTACCGTTCATCTTCCACTCATCTACCATAGGGCTACCATTCATCTACCATAGAGCCACGATTCATCTACCATAGAGCCACCATTCATCTACCATAGAGCCACCACTCATCTACCATAGGGCTAACATTCATCTACCATTCATCCACCACACATCTACCATTCATCTACCATACAGCCACCATTCACCTACCATAGAGCCACCATTCATCTACCATTCATCCACCACTCATCTACCATAGAGCCACCACTCATCTACCATAGAGCCACCATTCATCTACCATAGAGCCACCATTCATTCACCACTCATCTACCATTCATCTACCATAGAGCCACCACTCATCTACCATAGAGCCACCATTCATCTACCATAGGGCCACCTTTCATCTACCATTCAGCCACCATTCATCTACCATTCATTAACCATAGAGCCACCATTCATCTACCATAAAGCCACCATTCATCTACCATAGAGCCACCATTTATCTACCATAGAGCCACCATTCATCTACCATAGAGCCACCATTCATCTACCATAGAGCCACCATTCATCTACCATAGAGCCGCCATTAATCTACCATAGGGCTACCATTCATCTACCATTCATCCACCACTCATCTACCATAGAGCCACCATTCATCTACCATAGAGCCATAATTCATCTACCATAGAGCCACCATTCATCTACCATAGAGCCACCATTCATCTACCATAGAGCCACCATTCATCTACCATAGAGCCACCATTCATCTACCATAGGGCCACCATTCATCTACCATAGAGCCACCATTAATCTACCATAGGGCTACCATTCATCTACCATTCAACCACCACTCATCTACCATAGAGCCACCATTCATCTACCATAGAGCCACCATTCATCTACCATAGAGCCACCATTTATCTACCATAGAGCCACCATTCATTTACCATATAGCCACCATTCATCTACCATAGAGCCACCATTCATCTACCATAGAGCCACCATTCATCTACCATAGAGCCACCACTCATCTACCATTCATCCACCACTCATCTACCAAAGAGCGACCACTCATCTACCATAGAGCCACCATTCATCTACCAAAGAGCCACCATTCTTCTACCATAGAGCCACCATTCATCTACCATAGAGCCACCTTTCATCTACCATTCAGCCACCATTCATCTAACATTCATCTACCATAGAGCCACCATTCATCTACCATTAAGCCACCATTCATCTACCATAGAGCCACCATTTATCTACCATAGAGCTACCATTCATCTACCATAGAGCCACCATTCATCTACCATAGAGCCACCATTCATCTACCATAGAGCCACCATTAATCTACCATAGGGCTACCATTCATCTACCATTCATCCACCACTCATCTACCATAGAGCCACCATTCATCTACCATAGAGCCACCATTCATCTACCATAGAGCCACCATTCATCTACCATAGGGCCACCTTTCATCTATCATTCAGCCACCATTCATATACCATTCATTTACCATAGAGCCACCATTCATCTACCATAAAGCCACCATTCATCTACCATAGAGCCACCATTTATCTACCATAGAGCCACCATTCATCTACCATAGGGCCACCTTTCATCTACCATTCAGCCACCATTCATCTACCATTCATTTACCATAGAGCCACCATTCATCTACCATAAAGCCACCATTCATCTACCATAGAGCCACCATTTATCTACCATAGAGCCACCATTCATCTACCATAGAGCCACCATTCATCTACCATAGAGCCATCATTCATCTACCATAGAGCCGCCATTAATCTACCATAGGGCTACCATTCATCTACCATTCATCCACCACTCATCTACCATAGAGCCACCATTCATCTACCATAGAGCCATAATTCATCTACCATAGAGCCACCATTCATCTACCATAGAGCCACCATTCATCTACCATAGAGCCACCATTCATCTACCATAGAGCCACCATTCATCTACCATAGGGCCACCATTCATCTACCATAGAGCCACCATTAATCTACCATAGGGCTACCATTCATCTACCATTCAACCACCACTCATCTACCATAGAGCCACCATTCATCTACCATAGAGCCACCATTCATCTACCATAGAGCCACCATTTATCTACCATAGAGCCACCATTCATTTACCATATAGCCACCATTCATCTACCATAGAGCCACCATTCATCTACCATAGAGCCACCATTCATCCACCATAGAGCCACCACTCATCTACCATTCATCCACCACTCATCTACCAAAGAGCGACCACTCATCTACCATAGAGCCACCATTCATCTACCAAAGAGCCACCATTCTTCTACCATGGAGCCACCATTCATCTACCATAGAGCCACCTTTCATCTACCATTCAGCCACCATTCATCTACCATTCATCTACCATAGAGCCACCATTCATCTACCATTAAGCCACCATTCATCTACCATAGAGCCACCATTTATCTACCATAGAGCTACCATTCATCTACCATAGAGCCACCATTCATCTACCATAGAGCCACCATTCATCTACCATAGAGCCACCATTAATCTACCATAGGGCTACCATTCATCTACCATTCATCCACCACTCATCTACCATAGAGCCACCATTCATCTACCATAGAGCCACCATTCATCTACCATAGAGCCACCATTCATCTACCATAGGGCCACCTTTCATCTACCATTCAGCCACCATTCATATACCATTCATTTACCATAGAGCCACCATTCATCTACCATAAAGCCACCATTCATCTACCATAGAGCCACCATTTATCTACCATAGAGCCACCATTCATCTACCATAGAGCCACCATTCATCTACCATAGAGCCACCATTCATCTACCATAGAGCCACCATTAATCTACCATAGGGCTACCATTCATCTACCATTCATCAACCACTCATCTACCATAGAGCCACCATTCATCTACCATAGAGCCACCATTCATCTACCATAGAGCCACCATTCATCTACCATAGAGCCACTACTCATCTACCATAGGGCTAGCATTCATCTACCATAGAGCCGTCATTAATCTACCATAGGGCTACCATTCATCTACCATTCATCCACCACTCATCTACCATAGAGCCACCATTCATCTACCATAGAGCCACCATTCATCTACCATAGAGCCACCATTCATCTACCATAGGGCCACCTTTCATCTACCATTCAGCCACCATTCATATACCATTCATTTACCATAGAGCCACCATTCATCTACCATAAAGCCACCATTCATCTACCATAGAGCCACCATTTATCTACCATAGAGCCACCATTCATCTACCATAGAGCCACCATTCATCTACCATAGAGCCACAATTCATCTACCATAGAGCCGTCATTAATCTACCATAGGGCTACCATTCATCTACCATTCATCCACCACTCATCTACCATAGAGCCACCATTCATCTACCATAGAGCCATAATTCATCTACCATAGAGCCACCATTCATCTACCATAGAGCCACCATTCATCTACCATAGAGCCACCATTCATCTACCATAGAGCAACCATTCATCTACCGTAGAGCCACCATTCATCTACCATAGAGCCACCATTAGTCTACCATAGGGCTACCATTCATCTACCATTCATCCACCACTCATCTACCATAGAGCCACCATTCATCTACCATAGAGCCACCATTCATCTACTATATAGCCACCATTTATCTACCATAGAGCCACTATTCATTTACCATATAGCCACCATTCATCTACCATAGAGCCACCATTCATCTACCATAGAGCCACCATTCATCTACCATAGAGCCACCACTCATCTACCATTCATCCACCACTCATCTACCAAAGAGCCACCACTCATCTACCATAGAGCCACCATTCATCTACCATAGAGCCACCATTCATCTACCATAGAGCCACCATTCATATACCATAGAGCCACCTTTCATCTACCATTCAGCCACCATTCATCTACCATTCATCTACCATAGAGCCACCATTCATCTACCATTAAGCCACCATTCATCTACCATTGAGCCACCATTTATCTACCATACAGCTACCATTCATCTACCATAGAGCCACCATTCATCTACCATAGAGCCACCATTCATCTACCATAGAGCCACCATTAATCTACCATAGGGCTACCATTCATCTACCATTCATCCACCACTCATCTACCATAGAGCCACCATTCATCTACCATAGAGCCACCATTCATCTACCATAGAGCCACCATTCATCTACCATAGAGCCACTACTCATCTACCATAGGGCTAGCATTCATCTACCGTTCATCCACCACTCATCTACCATAGGGGTACCATTCATCTACCATAGAGCCACCATTCATCTACCATAGAGCCACCATTCATCTACCATAGAGCCACCACTCATCTACCATAGGGCTAACATTCATCTACCATTCATCCACCACACATCTACCATTCATCTACCATACAGCCACCATTCACCTACCATATAGCCACCATTCATCTACCATTCATCCACCACTCATCTACCATAGAGCCACCACTCATCTACCATAGAGCCACCATTCATCTACCATAGAGCCACCATTCATTCACCATTCATCTACCATAGAGCCACCATTCATCTACCATAGGGCCACCTTTCATCTACCATTCAGCCACCATTCATCTACCATTCATTTACCATAGAGCCATTATTCATCTACCATAAAGCCACCATTCATCTACCATAGAGCCACCATTTATCCACCATAGAGCCACCATTCATCTACCATAGAGCCACCATTCATCTACCATAGAGCCGCCATTAATCTACCATAGGGCTACCATTCATCTACCATTCATCCACCATTCATCTACCATAGAACCACCATTCATCTACCATAGAGCCACCATTCATCTACCATAGAGCCACCATTCATCTACCATAGAGCCACCTTTCATCTACCATTCAGCCACCATTCATCTACCATTCATCTACCATAGAGCCACCATTCATCTACCATTAAGCCACCTTTCATCTACCATAGAGCCACCATTTGTCTACCATAGAGCCACCATTCATCTACCATAGAGCCACCATTCATCTACCATAGAGCCACCATTAATCTACCATAGAGCCAACATTAATCTACCATAGGGCTACCATTCATCTACCATTCATCCACCATTCATCTACCATAGAGCCACCATTCATCTACCATAGAGCCACTACTCATCTACCATAGGGCTACCATTCATCTACCGTTCATCCACCACTCATCTACCATAGGGCTACCATTCATCTACCATAGAGCCACCATTCATCTACCATAGAGCCACCATTCATCTACCATAGAACCACCACTCATCTACCATAGGGCTAACATTCATCTACCATTCATCCACCACACATCTACCATTCATCTACCATAGAGCCACCATTCATCTACCATAGAGCCACCATTCATTCACCATTCATCTACCATTCATCTACCATAGAGCCACCATTCATCTACCATAGAGCCACCATTCATCTACCATAGAGCCACCATTCATCTACCATAGAGCCACCATTCATCTACCATAGAGCCGCCATTAATCTACCATAGGGCTACCATTCATCTACCATTCATCCACAACTCATCTACCATAGAACCACCATTCATCTACCATAGAGCCACCATTCATCTACCATAGAGCCACCACTCATCTACCATTCATCCACCACTCATCTACCAAAGAGCCACCACTCATCTACCATAGAGCCACCATTCATCTACCATAGAGCCACCATTCATCTACCATAGAGCCACCATTCATCTACCATAGAGCAACCTTTCATCTACCATTCAGCCACCATTCATCTACCATTCATCTACCATAGAGCCACCATTCATCTACCATTAAGCCACCTTTCATCTACCATAGAGCCACTATTTATCTACCATAGAGCCACCATTCATCTACCATAGAGCCACCATTCATCTACCATAGAGCCACCATTCATCTACCATAGAGCCACCATTAATCTACCATAGGGCTACCATTCATCTACCATTCATCCACCATTCATCTACCATAGAGCCACCATTCATCTACCATAGAGCCACTACTCATCTACCATAGGGCTACCATTCATCTACCGTTCATCCACCACTCATCTACCATAGGGCTACCATTCATCTACCATAGAGCCACCATTCATCTCCCATAGAGCCACCATTCATCTACCATAGAACCACCACTCATCTACCATAGGGCTAACATTCATCTACCATTCATCCACCACACATCTACCATTCATCTACCATACAGCCACCATTCACCTACCATATAGCCACCATTCATCTACCATTCATCCACCACTCATCTACCATAGAGCCACCACTCATCTACCATAGAGCCACCATTCATCTACCATAGAGCCACCATTCATCTACCATAGAGCCACCATTCATTCACCATTCATCTACCATAGAGACACCATTCATCTACCATAGGGCCACCTTTCATCTACCATTCAGCCACCATTCATCTACCATTCATTTACCATAAAGCCACCATTCATCTACCATAGAGCCACCATTTATCCACCATAGAGCCACCATTAATCTACCATAGAGCCACCATTCATCTACCATAGAGCCGCCATTAATCTACCATAGGGCTACCATTCATCTACCATTCATCCACCATTCATCTACCATAGAACCAACATTCATCTACCATAGAGCCACCATTCATCTACCATAGAGCCACCATTCATCTACCATAGAGCCACCTTTCATCTACCATTCAGCCACCATTCATCTACCATTCATCTACCATAGAGCCACCATTCATCTACCATTAAGCCACCTTTCATCTACCATAGAGCCACCATTTGTCTACCAAAGAGCCACCATTCATCTACCATAGAGCCACCATTCATCTACCATAGAGCCACCATTCATCTACCATAGAGCCACCATTAATCTACCATAGGGCTACCATTCATCTACCATTCATCCACCATTCATCTACCATAGAGCCACCATTCATCTACCATAGAGCCACTACTCATCTACCATAGGGCTACCATTCATCTACCGTTCATCCACCACTCATCTACCATAGGGCTACCATTCATCTACCATAGAGCCACCATTCATCTACCATAGAGCCACCATTCATCTACCATAGAACCACCACTCATCTACCATAGGGCTAACATTCATCTACAATTCATCCACCACACATCTACCATTCATCTACCATAGAGCCACCATTCATCTACCATAGAGCCATCATTCATTCACCATTCATCTACCATTCATCTACCATAGAGCCACCATTCATCTACCATAGAGCCACCATTCATCTACCATAGAGCCACCATTCATCTACCATAGAGCCACCATTCATCTACCATAGAGCCGCCATTAATCTACCATAGGGCTACCATTCATCTACCATTCATCCACAACTCATCTACCATAGAACCACCATTCATCTACCATAGAGCCACCATTCATCAACCATAGAGCCACCACTCATCTACCATTCATCCACCACTCATCTACCAAAGAGCCACCACTCATCTACCATAGAGCCACCATTCATCTACCATAGAGCCACCATTCATCTACCATAGAGCCACCATTCATCTACCATAGAGCCACCTTTCATCTACCATTCAGCCACCATTCATCTACCATTCATCTACCATAGAGCCACCATTCATCTACCATTAAGCCACCTTTCATCTACCATAGAGCCACTATTTATCTACCATAGAGCCACCATTCATCTACCATAGAGCCACCATTCATCTACCATAGAGCCACCATTCATCTACCATAGAGCCATCATTAATCTACCATAGGGCTACCATTCATCTACCATTCATCCACCATTCATCTACCATAGAGCCACCATTCATCTACCATAGAGCCACTACTCATCTACCATAGGGCTACCATTCATCTACCGTTCATCCACCACTCATCTACCATAGGGCTACCATTCATCTACCATAGAGCCACCATTCATCTCCCATAGAGCCACCATTCATCTACCATAGAACCACCACTCATCTACCATAGGGCTAACATTCATCTACCATTCATCCACCACACATCTACCATTCATCTACCATACAGCCACCATTCACCTACCATAGAGCCACCATTCATCTACCATAGAGCCACCTTTCATCTACCATAGAGCCACCTTTCATCTACCATTCAGCCACCATTCATCTACCATTCATCTACCATAGAGCCACCATTCATCTACCATAAAGCCACCATTCATCTACCATAGAGCCAACATTTATCTACCATAGAGCCACCATTCATCTACCATAGAGCCACCATTCATCTACCATAGAGCCACCATTCATCTACCATAGAGCCACCATTAATCTACCATAGGGCTACCATTCATCTACCATTCATCCACCACTCATCTACCATAGAGCCACCATTCATCTACCATAGAGCCACCATTCATCTACCATAGAGCCACCATTCATCTACCATAGAGCCACTACTCATCTACCATAGGGCTACCATTCATCTACCGTTCATCTTCCACTCATCTACCATAGGGCTACCATTCATCTACCATAGAGCCACGATTCATCTACCATAGAGCCACCATTCATCTACCATAGAGCCACCACTCATCTACCATAGGGCTAACATTCATCTACAATTCATCCACCACACATCTACCATTCATCTACCATAGAGCCACCATTCATCTACCATAGAGCCATCATTCATTCACCATTCATCTACCATTCATCTACCATAGAGCCACCATTCATCTACCATAAAGCCACCATTCATCTACCATAGAGCCACCATTCATCTACCATAGAGCCACCATTCATCTACCATAGAGCCGCCATTATTCTACCATAGGGCTACCATTCATCTACCATTCATCCACAACTCATCTACCATAGAACCACCATTCATCTACCATACAGCCACCATTCACCTACCATATAGCCACCATTCATCTACCATTCATCCACCACTCATCTACCATAGAGCCACCACTCATCTACCATAGAGCCACCATTCATCTACCATAGAGCCACCATTCATTCACCATTCATCTACCATAGAGCCACCATTCATCTACCATAGGGCCACCTTTCATCTACCATTCAGCCACCATTCATCTACCATTCATTTACCATAGAGCCATTATTCATCTACCATAAAGCCACCATTCATCTACCATAGAGCCACCATTTATCCACCATAGAGCCACCATTCATCTACCATAGAGCCACCATTCATCTACCATAGAGCCGCCATTAATCTACCATAGGGCTACCATTCATCTACCATTCATCCACCATTCATCTACCATAGAACCACCATTCATCTACCATAGAGCCACCATTCATCTACCATAGAGCCACCATTCATCTACCATAGAGCCACCTTTCATCTACCATTCAGCCACCATTCATCTACCATTCATCTACCATAGAGCCACCATTCATCTACCATTAAGCCACCTTTCATCTACCATAGAGCCACCATTTGTCTACCATAGAGCCACCATTCATCTACCATAGAGCCACCATTCATCTACCATAGAGCCACCATTCATCTACCATAGAGCCAACATTAATCTACCATAGGGCTACCATTCATCTACCATTCATCCACCATTCATCTACCATAGAGCCACCATTCATCTACCATAGAGCCACTACTCATCTACCATAGGGCTACCATTCATCTACCGTTCATCCACCACTCATCTACCATAGGGCTACCATTCATCTACCATAGAGCCACCATTCATCTACCATAGAGCCACCATTCATCTACCATAGAACCACCACTCATCTACCATAGGGCTAACATTCATCTACCATTCATCCACCACACATCTACCATTCATCTACCATAGAGCCACCATTCATCTACCATAGAGCCACCATTCATTCACCATTCATCTACCATTCATCTACCATAGAGCCACCATTCATCTACCATAGAGCCACCATTCATCTACCATAGAGCCACCATTCATCTACCATAGAGCCACCATTCATCTACCATAGAGCCGCCATTAATCTACCATAGGGCTACCATTCATCTACCATTCATCCACAACTCATCTACCATAGAACCACCATTCATCTACCATAGAGCCACCATTCATCTACCATAGAGCCACCACTCATCTACCATTCATCCACCACTCATCTACCAAAGAGCCACCACTCATCTACCATAGAGCCACCATTCATCTACCATAGAGCCACCATTCATCTACCATAGAGCCACCATTCATCTACCATAGAGCAACCTTTCATCTACCATTCAGCCACCATTCATCTACCATTCATCTACCATAGAGCCACCATTCATCTACCATTAAGCCACCTTTCATCTACCATAGAGCCACTATTTATCTACCATAGAGCCACCATTCATCTACCATAGAGCCACCATTCATCTACCATAGAGCCACCATTCATCTACCATAGAGCCACCATTAATCTACCATAGGGCTACCATTCATCTACCATTCATCCACCATTCATCTACCATAGAGCCACCATTCATCTACCATAGAGCCACTACTCATCTACCATAGGGCTACCATTCATCTACCGTTCATCCACCACTCATCTACCATAGGGCTACCATTCATCTACCATAGAGCCACCATTCATCTCCCATAGAGCCACCATTCATCTACCATAGAACCACCACTCATCTACCATAGGGCTAACATTCATCTACCATTCATCCACCACACATCTACCATTCATCTACCATACAGCCACCATTCACCTACCATATAGCCACCATTCATCTACCATTCATCCACCACTCATCTACCATAGAGCCACCACTCATCTACCATAGAGCCACCATTCATCTACCATAGAGCCACCATTCATCTACCATAGAGCCACCATTCATTCACCATTCATCTACCATAGAGACACCATTCATCTACCATAGGGCCACCTTTCATCTACCATTCAGCCACCATTCATCTACCATTCATTTACCATAAAGCCACCATTCATCTACCATAGAGCCACCATTTATCCACCATAGAGCCACCATTAATCTACCATAGAGCCACCATTCATCTACCATAGAGCCGCCATTAATCTACCATAGGGCTACCATTCATCTACCATTCATCCACCATTCATCTACCATAGAACCAACATTCATCTACCATAGAGCCACCATTCATCTACCATAGAGCCACCATTCATCTACCATAGAGCCACCTTTCATCTACCATTCAGCCACCATTCATCTACCATTCATCTACCATAGAGCCACCATTCATCTACCATTAAGCCACCTTTCATCTACCATAGAGCCACCATTTGTCTACCAAAGAGCCACCATTCATCTACCATAGAGCCACCATTCATCTACCATAGAGCCACCATTCATCTACCATAGAGCCACCATTAATCTACCATAGGGCTACCATTCATCTACCATTCATCCACCATTCATCTACCATAGAGCCACCATTCATCTACCATAGAGCCACTACTCATCTACCATAGGGCTACCATTCATCTACCGTTCATCCACCACTCATCTACCATAGGGCTACCATTCATCTACCATAGAGCCACCATTCATCTACCATAGAGCCACCATTCATCTACCATAGAACCACCACTCATCTACCATAGGGCTAACATTCATCTACAATTCATCCACCACACATCTACCATTCATCTACCATAGAGCCACCATTCATCTACCATAGAGCCATCATTCATTCACCATTCATCTACCATTCATCTACCATAGAGCCACCATTCATCTACCATAGAGCCACCATTCATCTACCATAGAGCCACCATTCATCTACCATAGAGCCACCATTCATCTACCATAGAGCCGCCATTAATCTACCATAGGGCTACCATTCATCTACCATTCATCCACAACTCATCTACCATAGAACCACCATTCATCTACCATAGAGCCACCATTCATCAACCATAGAGCCACCACTCATCTACCATTCATCCACCACTCATCTACCAAAGAGCCACCACTCATCTACCATAGAGCCACCATTCATCTACCATAGAGCCACCATTCATCTACCATAGAGCCACCATTCATCTACCATAGAGCCACCTTTCATCTACCATTCAGCCACCATTCATCTACCATTCATCTACCATAGAGCCACCATTCATCTACCATTAAGCCACCTTTCATCTACCATAGAGCCACTATTTATCTACCATAGAGCCACCATTCATCTACCATAGAGCCACCATTCATCTACCATAGAGCCACCATTCATCTACCATAGAGCCATCATTAATCTACCATAGGGCTACCATTCATCTACCATTCATCCACCATTCATCTACCATAGAGCCACCATTCATCTACCATAGAGCCACTACTCATCTACCATAGGGCTACCATTCATCTACCGTTCATCCACCACTCATCTACCATAGGGCTACCATTCATCTACCATAGAGCCACCATTCATCTCCCATAGAGCCACCATTCATCTACCATAGAACCACCACTCATCTACCATAGGGCTAACATTCATCTACCATTCATCCACCACACATCTACCATTCATCTACCATACAGCCACCATTCACCTACCATAGAGCCACCATTCATCTACCATAGAGCCACCTTTCATCTACCATAGAGCCACCTTTCATCTACCATTCAGCCACCATTCATCTACCATTCATCTACCATAGAGCCACCATTCATCTACCATAAAGCCACCATTCATCTACCATAGAGCCAACATTTATCTACCATAGAGCCACCATTCATCTACCATAGAGCCACCATTCATCTACCATAGAGCCACCATTCATCTACCATAGAGCCACCATTAATCTACCATAGGGCTACCATTCATCTACCATTCATCCACCACTCATCTACCATAGAGCCACCATTCATCTACCATAGAGCCACCATTCATCTACCATAGAGCCACCATTCATCTACCATAGAGCCACTACTCATCTACCATAGGGCTACCATTCATCTACCGTTCATCTTCCACTCATCTACCATAGGGCTACCATTCATCTACCATAGAGCCACGATTCATCTACCATAGAGCCACCATTCATCTACCATAGAGCCACCACTCATCTACCATAGGGCTAACATTCATCTACAATTCATCCACCACACATCTACCATTCATCTACCATAGAGCCACCATTCATCTACCATAGAGCCATCATTCATTCACCATTCATCTACCATTCATCTACCATAGAGCCACCATTCATCTACCATAAAGCCACCATTCATCTACCATAGAGCCACCATTCATCTACCATAGAGCCACCATTCATCTACCATAGAGCCGCCATTATTCTACCATAGGGCTACCATTCATCTACCATTCATCCACAACTCATCTACCATAGAACCACCATTCATCTACCATAGAGCCACCATTCATCAACCATAGAGCCACCACTCATCTACCATTCATCCACCACTCATCTACCAAAGAGCCACCACTCATCTACCATAGAGCCACCATTCATCTACCATAGAGCCACCATTCATCTACCATAGAGCCACCATTCATCTACCATAGAGCCACCTTTCATCTACCATTCAGCCACCATTCATCTACCATTCATCTACTATAGAGCCACCATTCATCTACCATTAAGCCACCTTTCATCTACCATAGAGCCACTATTTATCTACCATAGAGCCACCATTCATCTACCATAGAGCCACCATTCATCTACCATAGAGCCACCATTCATCTACCATAGAGCCATCATTAATCTACCATAGGGCTACCATTCATCTACCATTCATCCACCATTCATCTACCATAGAGCCACCATTCATCTACCATAGAGCCACTACTCATCTACCATAGGGCTACCATTCATCTACCGTTCATCCACCACTCATCTACCATAGGGCTACCATTCATCTACCATAGAGCCACCATTCATCTCCCATAGAGCCACCATTCATCTACCATAGAACCACCACTCATCTACCATAGGGCTAACATTCATCTACCATTCATCCACCACACATCTACCATTCATCTACCATACAGCCACCATTCACCTACCATAGAGCCACCATTCATCTACCATAGAGCCACCTTTCATCTACCATAGAGCCACCTTTCATCTACCATTCAGCCACCATTCATCTACCATTCATCTACCATAGAGCCACCATTCATCTACCATAAAGCCACCATTCATCTACCATAGAGCCAACATTTATCTACCATAGAGCCACCATTCATCTACCATAGAGCCACCATTCATCTACCATAGAGCCACCATTCATCTACCATAGAGCCACCATTAATCTGCCATAGGGCTACCATTCATCTACCATTCATCCACCACTCATCTACCATAGAGCCACCATTCATCTACCATAGAGCCACCATTCATCTACCATAGAGCCACCATTCATCTACCATAGAGCCACTACTCATCTACCATAGGGCTACCATTCATCTACCGTTCATCTTCCACTCATCTACCATAGGGCTACCATTCATCTACCATAGAGCCACGATTCATCTACCATAGAGCCACCATTCATCTACCATAGAGCCACCACTCATCTACCATAGGGCTAACATTCATCTACCATTCATCCACCACACATCTACCATTCATCTACCATACAGCCACCATTCACCTACCATAGAGCCACCATTCATCTACCATTCATCCACCACTCATCTACCATAGAGCCACCACTCATCTACCATAGAGCCACCATTCATCTACCATAGAGCAACCATTCATTCACCACTCATCTACCATTCATCTACCATAGAGCCACCACTCATCTACCATAGAGCCACCATTCATCTACCATAGGGCCACCTTTCATCTACCATTCAGCCACCATTCATCTACCATTCATTTACCATAGAGCCACCATTCATCTACCATAAAGCCACCATTCATCTACCATAGCGCCACCATTTATCTACCACAGAGCCACCATTCATCTACCGTTCATCCACCACTCATCTACCATAGGGCTACCATTCATCTACCATAGAGCCACCATTCATCTACCATAGAGCCACCATTCATCTACCATAGAACCACCACTCATCTACCATAGGGCTAACATTCATCTACCATTCATCCACCACACATCTACCATTCATCTACCATAGAGCCACCATTCATCTACCATAGAGCCACCATTCATTCACCATTCATCTACCATTCATCTACCATAGAGCCACCATTCATCTACCATAGAGCCACCATTCATCTACCATAGAGCCACCATTCATCTACCATAGAGCCACCATTCATCTACCATAGAGCCGCCATTAATCTACCATAGGGCTACCATTCATCTACCATTCATCCACAACTCATCTACCATAGAACCACCATTCATCTACCATAGAGCCACCATTCATCTACCATAGAGCCACCACTCATCTACCATTCATCCACCACTCATCTACCAAAGAGCCACCACTCATCTACCATAGAGCCACCATTCATCTACCATAGAGCCACCATTCATCTACCATAGAGCCACCATTCATCTACCATAGAGCCACCTTTCATCTACCATTCAGCCACCATTCATCTACCATTCATCTACCATAGAGCCACCATTCATCTACCATTAAGCCAACTTTCATCTACCATAGAGCCACTATTTATCTACCATAGAGCCACCATTCATCTACCATAGAGCCACCATTCATCTACCATAGAGCCACCATTCATCTACCATAGAGCCACCATTAATCTACCATAGGGCTACCATTCATCTACCATTCATCCACCATTCATCTACCATAGAGCCACCATTCATCTACCATAGAGCCACTACTCATCTACCATAGGGCTACCATTCATCTACCGTTCATCCACCACTCATCTACCATAGGGCTACCATTCATCTACCATAGAGCCACCATTCATCTCCCATAGAGCCACCATTCATCTACCATAGAACCACCACTCATCTACCATAGGGCTAACATTCATCTACCATTCATCCACCACACATCTACCATTCATCTACCATACAGCCACCATTCACCTACCATATAGCCACCATTCATCTACCATTCATCCACCACTCAACTACCATAGAGCCACCACTCATCTACCATAGAGCCACCATTCAACTACCATAGAGCCACCATTCATCTACCATAGAGCCACCATTCATTCACCATTCATCTACCATAGAGACACCATTCATCTACCATAGGGCCACCTTTCATCTACCATTCAGCCACCATTCATCTACCATTCATTTACCATAGAGCCATGATTCATCTACCATAAAGCCACCATTCATCTACCATAGAGCCACCATTTATCCACCATAGAGCCACCATTCATCTACCATAGAGCCACCATTCATCTACCATAGAGCCGCCATTAATCTACCATAGGGCTACCATTCATCTACCATTCATCCACCATTCATCTACCATAGAACCACCATTCATCTACCATAGAGCCACCATTCATCTACCATAGAGCCACCATTCATCTACCATAGAGCCACCTTTCATCTACCATTCAGCCACCATTCATCTACCATTCATCTACCATAGAGCCACCATTCATCTACCATTAAGCCACCTTTCATCTACCATAGAGCCACCATTTGTCTACCAAAGAGCCACCATTCATCTACCATAGAGCCACCATTCATCTACCATAGAGCCACCATTCATCTACCATAGAGCCACCATTAATCTACCATAGGGCTACCATTCATCTACCATTCATCCACCATTCATCTACCATAGAGCCACCATTCATCTACCATAGAGCCACTACTCATCTACCATAGGGCTACCATTCATCTACCGTTCATCCACCACTCATCTACCATAGGGCTACCATTCATCTACCATAGAGCCACCATTCATCTACCATAGAGCCACCATTCATCTACCATAGAACCACCACTCATCTACCATAGGGCTAACATTCATCTACCATTCATCCACCACACATCTACCATTCATCTACCATAGAGCCACCATTCATCTACCATAGAGCCACCATTCATTCACCATTCATCTACCATTCATCTACCATAGAGCCACCATTCATCTACCATAGAGCCACCATTCATCTACCATAGAGCCACCATTCATCTACCATAGAGCCACAATTCATCTACCATAGAGCCGCCATTAATCTACCATAGGGCTACCATTCATCTACCATTCATCCACAACTCATCTACCATAGAACCACCATTCATCTACCATAGAGCCACCATTCATCTACCATAGAGCCACCACTCATCTACCATTCATCCACCACTCATCTACCAAAGAGCCACCACTCATCTACCATAGAGCCACCATTCATCTACCATAGAGCCACCATTCATCTACCATAGAGCCACCATTCATCTACCATAGAGCCACCTTTCATCTACCATTCAGCCACCATTCATCTACCATTCATCTACCATAGAGCCACCATTCATCTACCATTAAGCCACCTTTCATCTACCATAGAGCCACTATTTATCTACCATAGAGCCACCATTCATCTACCATAGAGCCACCATTCATCTACCATAGAGCCACCATTCATCTACCATAGAGCCACCATTAATCTACCATAGGGCTACCATTCATCTACCATTCATCCACAATTCATCTACCATAGAGCCACCATTCATCTACCATAGAGCCACTACTCATCTACCATAGGGCTACCATTCATCTACCGTTCATCCACCACTCATCTACCATAGGGCTACCATTCATCTACCATAGAGCCACCATTCATCTCCCATAGAGCCACCATTCATCTACCATAGAACCACCACTCATCTACCATAGGGCTAACATTCATCTACCATTCATCCACCACACATCTACCATTCATCTACCATACAGCCACCATTCACCTACCATATAGCCACCATTCATCTACCATTCATCCACCACTCATCTACCATAGAGCCACCACTCATCTACCATAGAGCCACCATTCATCTACCATAGAGCCACCATTCATCTACCATAGAGCCACCATTCATTCACCATTCATCTACCATAGAGACACCATTCATCTACCATAGAGCCACCATTCATCTACCATTAAGCCACCTTTCATCTACCATAGAGCCACTATTTATCTACCATAGAGCCACCATTCATCTACCATAGAGCCACCATTCATCTACCATAGAGCCACCATTCATCTACCATAGAGCCACCATTAATCTACCATAGGGCTACCATTCATCTACCATTCATCCACCATTCATCTACCATAGAGCCACCATTCATCTACCATAGAGCCACTACTCATCTACCATAGGGCTACCATTCATCTACTGTTCATCCACCACTCATCTACCATAGGGCTACCATTCATCTACCATAGAGCCACCATTCATCTCCCATAGAGCCACCATTCATCTACCATAGAACCACCACTCATCTACCATAGGGCTAACATTCATCTACCATTCATCCACCACACATCTACCATTCATCTACCATACAGCCACCATTCACCTACCATATAGCCACCATTCATCTACCATTCATCCACCACTCATCTACCATAGAGCCACCACTCATCTACCATAGAGCCACCATTCATCTACCATAGAGCCACCATTCATCTACCATAGAGCCACCATTCATTCACCATTCATCTACCATAGATACACCATTCATCTACCATAGGGCCACCTTTCATCTACCATTCAGCCACCATTCATCTACCATTCATTTACCATAAAGCCACCATTCATCTACCATAGAGCCACCATTTATCCACCATAGAGCCACCATTCATCTACCATAGAGCCACCATTCATCTACCATAGAGCCGCCATTAATCTACCATAGGGTTACCATTCATCTACCATTCATCCACCATTCATCTACCATAGAACCAACATTCATCTACCATAGAGCCACCATTCATCTACCATAGAGCCACCATTCATCTACCATAGAGCCACCTTTCATCTACCATTCAGCCACCATTCATCTACCATTCATCTACCATAGAGCCACCATTCATCTACCATTAAGCCACCTTTCATCTACCATAGAGCCACCATTTGTCTACCAAAGAGCCACCATTCATCTACCATAGAGCCACCATTCATCTACCATAGAGCCACCATTCATCTACCATAGAGCCACCATTAATCTACCATAGGGCTACCATTCATCTACCATTCATCCACCATTCATCTACCATAGAGCCACCATTCATCTACCATAGAGCCACTACTCATCTACCATAGGGCTACCATTCATCTACCGTTCATCCACCACTCATCTACCATAGGGCTACCATTCATCTACCATAGAGCCACCATTCATCTACCATAGAGCCACCATTCATCTACCATAGAACCACCACTCATCTACCATAGGGCTAACATTCATCTACAATTCATCCACCACACATCTACCATTCATCTACCATAGAGCCACCATTCATCTACCATAGAGCCACCATTCATTCACCATTCATCTACCATTCATCTACCATAGAGCCACCATTCATCTACCATAGAGCCACCATTCATCTACCATAGAGCCACCATTCATCTACCATAGAGCCACCATTCATCTACCATAGAGCCGCCATTAATCTACCATAGGGCTACCATTCATCTACCATTCATCCACAACTCATCTACCATAGAACCACCATTCATCTACCATAGAGCCACCATTCATCTACCATAGAGCCACCACTCATCTACCATTCATCCACCACTCATCTACCAAAGAGCCACCACTCATCTACCATAGAGCCACCATTCATCTACCATAGAGCCACCATTCATCTACCATAGAGCCACCATTCATCTACCATAGAGCCACCTTTCATCTACCATTCAGCCACCATTCATCTACCATTCATCTACCATAGAGCCACCATTCATCTACCATAGAGCCGCCATTAATCTACCATAGGGCTACCATTCATCTACCATTCATCCACCATTCATCTACCATAGAACCACCATTCATCTACCATAGAGCCACCATTCATCTACCATAGAGCCACCATTCATCTACCATAGAGCCACCTTTCATCTACCATTCAGCCACCATTCATCTACCATTCATCTACCATAGAGCCACCATTCATCTACCATTAAGCCACCTTTCATCTACCATAGAGCCACCATTTGTCTACCATAGAGCCACCATTCATCTACCATAGAGCCACCATTCATCTACCATAGAGCCACCATTCATCTACCATAGAGCCACCATTAATCTACCATAGGGCTACCATTCATCTACCATTCATCCACCATTCATCTACCATAGAGCCACCATTCATCTACCATAGAGCCACTACTCATCTACCATAGGGCTACCATTCATCTACCGTTCATCCACCACTCATCTACCATAGGGCTACCATTCATCTACCATAGAGCCACCATTCATCTACCATAGAGCCACCATTCATCTACCATAGAACCACCACTCATCTACCATAGGGCTAACATTCATCTACCATTCATCCACCACACATCTACCATTCATCTACCATAGAGCCACCATTCATCTACCATAGAGCCACCATTCATTCACCATTCATCTACCATTCATCTACCATAGAGCCACCATTCATCTACCATAGAGCCACCATTCATCTACCATAGAGCCACCATTCATCTACCATAGAGCCACCATTCATCTACCATAGAGCCGCCATTAATCTACCATAGGGCAACCATTCATCTACCATTCATCCACAACTCATCTACCATAGAACCACCATTCATCTACCATAGAGCCACCATTCATCTACCATAGAGCCACCACTCATCTACCATTCATCCACCACTCATCTACCAAAGAGCCACCACTTATCTACCATAGAGCCACCATTCATCTACCATAGAGCCACCATTCATCTACCATAGAGCCACCATTCATCTACCATAGAGCCACCTTTCATCTACCATTCAGCCACCATTCATCTACCATTCATCTACCATAGAGCCACCATTCATCTACCATAGAGCCACCATTCATCTACCATAGAGCCGCCATTAATCTACCATAGGGCTACCATTCATCTACCATTCATCCACAACTCATCTACCATAGAACCACCATTCATCTACCATAGAGCCACCATTCATCTACCATAGAGCCACCACTCATCTACCATTCATCCACCACTCATCTACCAAAGAGCCACCACTCATCTACCATAGAGCCACCATTCATCTACCATAGAGCCACCATTCATCTACCATAGAGCCACCATTCATCTACCATAGAGCCACCTTTCATCTACCATTCAGCCACCATTCATCTACCATTCATCTACCATAGAGCCACCATTCATCTACCATAGAGCCGCCATTAATCTACCATAGGGCTACCATTCATCTACCATTCATCCACCATTCATCTACCATAGAACCACCATTCATCTACCATAGAGCCACCATTCATCTACCATAGAGCCACCATTCATCTACCATAGAGCCACCTTTCATCTACCATTCAGCCACCATTCATCTACCATTCATCTACCATAGAGCCACCATTCATCTACCATTAAGCCACCTTTCATCTACCATAGAGCCACCATTTGTCTACCATAGAGCCACCATTCATCTACCATAGAGCCACCATTCATCTACCATAGAGCCACCATTCATCTACCATAGAGCCACCATTAATCTACCATAGGGCTACCATTCATCTACCATTCATCCACCATTCATCTACCATAGAGCCACCATTCATCTACCATAGAGCCACTACTCATCTACCATAGGGCTACCATTCATCTACCGTTCATCCACCACTCATCTACCATAGGGCTACCATTCATCTACCATAGAGCCACCATTCATCTACCATAGAGCCACCATTCATCTACCATAGAACCACCACTCATCTACCATAGGGCTAACATTCATCTACCATTCATCCACCACACATCTACCATTCATCTACCATAGAGCCACCATTCATCTACCATAGAGCCACCATTCATTCACCATTCATCTACCATTCATCTACCATAGAGCCACCATTCATCTACCATAGAGCCACCATTCATCTACCATAGAGCCACCATTCATCTACCATAGAGCCACCATTCATCTACCATAGAGCCGCCATTAATCTACCATAGGGCAACCATTCATCTACCATTCATCCACAACTCATCTACCATAGAACCACCATTCATCTACCATAGAGCCACCATTCATCTACCATAGAGCCACCACTCATCTACCATTCATCCACCACTCATCTACCAAAGAGCCACCACTCATCTACCATAGAGCCACCATTCATCTACCATAGAGCCACCATTCATCTACCATAGAGCCACCATTCATCTACCATAGAGCCACCTTTCATCTACCATTCAGCCACCATTCATCTACCATTCATCTACCATAGAGCCACCATTCATCTACCATTAAGCCACCTTTCATCTACCATAGAGCCACTATTTATCTACCATAGAGCCACCATTCATCTACCATAGAGCCACCATTCATCTACCATAGAGCCACCATTCATCTACCATAGAGCCACCATTAATCTACCATAGGGCTACCATTCATCTACCATTCATCCACCATTCATCTACCATAGAGCCACCATTCATCTACCATAGAGCCACTACTCATCTACCATAGGGCTACCATTCATCTACCGTTCATCCACCACTCATCTACCATAGGGCTACCATTCATCTACCATAGAGCCACCATTCATCTCCCATAGAGCCACCATTCATCTACCATAGAACCACCACTCATCTACCATAGGGCTAACATTCATCTACCATTCATCCACCACACATCTACCATTCATCTACCATACAGCCACCATTCACCTACCATAGAGCCACCATTCATCTACCATAGAGCCACCTTTCATCTACCATAGAGCCACCTTTCATCTACCATTCAGCCACCATTCATCTACCATTCATCTACCATAGAGCCACCATTCATCTACCATAAAGCCACCATTCATCTACCATAGAGCCAACATTTATCTACCATAGAGCCACCATTCATCTACCATAGAGCCACCATTCATCTACCATAGAGCCACCATTCATCTACCATAGAGCCACCATTAATCTACCATAGGGCTACCATTCATCTACCATTCATCCACCACTCATCTACCATAGAGCCACCATTCATCTACCATAGAGCCACCATTCATCTACCATAGAGCCACCATTCATCTACCATAGAGCCACTACTCATCTACCATAGGGCTACCATTCATCTACCGTTCATCTTCCACTCATCTACCATAGGGCTACCATTCATCTACCATAGAGCCACGATTCATCTACCATAGAGCCACCATTCATCTACCATAGAGCCACCACTCATCTACCATAGGGCTAACATTCATCTACCATTCATCCACCACACATCTACCATTCATCTACCATACAGCCACCATTCACCTACCATAGAGCCACCATTCATCTACCATTCATCCACCACTCATCTACCATAGAGCCACCACTCATCTACCATAGAGCCACCATTCATCTACCATAGAGCCACCATTCATTCACCACTCATCTACCATTCATCTACCATAGAGCCACCACTCATCTACCATAGAGCCACCATTCATCTACCATAGGGCCACCTTTCATCTACCATTCAGCCACCATTCATCTACCATTCATTAACCATAGAGCCACCATTCATCTACCATAAAGCCACCATTCATCTACCATAGAGCCACCATTTATCTACCATAGAGCCACCATTCATCTACCATAGAGCCACCATTCATCTACCATAGAGCCACCATTCATCTACCATAGAGCCGCCATTAATCTACCATAGGGCTACCATTCATCTACCATTCATCCACCACTCATCTACCATAGAGCCACCATTCATCTACCATAGAGCCATAATTCATCTACCATAGAGCCACCATTCATCTACCATAGAGCCACCATTCATCTACCATAGAGCCACCATTCATCTACCATAGAGCCACCATTCATCTACCATAGGGCCACCATTCATCTACCATAGAGCCACCATTAATCTACCATAGGGCTACCATTCATCTACCATTCAACCACCACTCATCTACCATAGAGCCACCATTCATCTACCATAGAGCCACCATTCATCTACCATAGAGCCACCATTTATCTACCATAGAGCCACCATTCATTTACCATATAGCCACCATTCATCTACCATAGAGCCACCATTCATCTACCATAGAGCCACCATTCATCTACCATAGAGCCACCACTCATCTACCATTCATCCACCACTCATCTACCAAAGAGCGACCACTCATCTACCATAGAGCCACCATTCATCTACCAAAGAGCCACCATTCTTCTACCATAGAGCCACCATTCATCTACCATAGAGCCACCTTTCATCTACCATTCAGCCACCATTCATCTAACATTCATCTACCATAGAGCCACCATTCATCTACCATTAAGCCACCATTCATCTACCATAGAGCCACCATTTATCTACCATAGAGCTACCATTCATCTACCATAGAGCCACCATTCATCTACCATAGAGCCACCATTCATCTACCATAGAGCCACCATTAATCTACCATAGGGCTACCATTCATCTACCATTCATCCACCACTCATCTACCATAGAGCCACCATTCATCTACCATAGAGCCACCATTCATCTACCATAGAGCCACCATTCATCTACCATAGGGCCACCTTTCATCTATCATTCAGCCACCATTCATATACCATTCATTTACCATAGAGCCACCATTCATCTACCATAAAGCCACCATTCATCTACCATAGAGCCACCATTTATCTACCATAGAGCCACCATTCATCTACCATAGGGCCACCTTTCATCTACCATTCAGCCACCATTCATCTACCATTCATTTACCATAGAGCCACCATTCATCTACCATAAAGCCACCATTCATCTACCATAGAGCCACCATTTATCTACCATAGAGCCACCATTCATCTACCATAGAGCCACCATTCATCTACCATAGAGCCATCATTCATCTACCATAGAGCCGCCATTAATCTACCATAGGGCTACCATTCATCTACCATTCATCCACCACTCATCTACCATAGAGCCACCATTCATCTACCATAGAGCCATAATTCATCTACAATAGAGCCACCATTCATCTACCATAGAGCCACCATTCATCTACCATAGAGCCACCATTCATCTACCATAGAGCCACCATTCATCTACCATAGGGCCACCATTCATCTACCATAGAGCCACCATTAATCTACCATAGGGCTACCATTCATCTACCATTCAACCACCACTCATCTACCATAGAGCCACCATTCATCTACCATAGAGCCACCATTCATCTACCATAGAGCCACCATTTATCTACCATAGAGCCACCATTCATTTACCATATAGCCACCATTCATCTACCATAGAGCCACCATTCATCTACCATAGAGCCACCATTCATCCACCATAGAGCCACCACTCATCTACCATTCATCCACCACTCATCTACCAAAGAGCGACCACTCATCTACCATAGAGCCACCATTCATCTACCAAAGAGCCACCATTCTTCTACCATAGAGCCACCATTCATCTACCATAGAGCCACCTTTCATCTACCATTCAGCCACCATTCATCTACCATTCATCTACCATAGAGCCACCATTCATCTACCATTAAGCCACCATTCATCTACCATAGAGCCACCATTTATCTACCATAGAGCTACCATTCATCTACCATAGAGCCACCATTCATCTACCATAGAGCCACCATTCATCTACCATAGAGCCACCATTAATCTACCATAGGGCTACCATTCATCTACCATTCATCCACCACTCATCTACCATAGAGCCACCATTCATCTACCATAGAGCCACCATTCATCTACCATAGAGCCACCATTCATCTACCATAGGGCCACCTTTCATCTACCATTCAGCCACCATTCATATACCATTCATTTACCATAGAGCCACCATTCATCTACCATAAAGCCACCATTCATCTACCATAGAGCCACCATTTATCTACCATAGAGCCACCATTCATCTACCATAGAGCCACCATTCATCTACCATAGAGCCACCATTCATCTACCATAGAGCCACCATTAATCTACCATAGGGCTACCATTCATCTACCATTCATCAACCACTCATCTACCATAGAGCCACCATTCATCTACCATAGAGCCACCATTCATCTACCATAGAGCCACCATTCATCTACCATAGAGCCACTACTCATCTACCATAGGGCTAGCATTCATCTACCGTTCATCCACCACTCATCTACCATAGGGGTACCATTCATCTACCATAGAGCCACCATTCATCTACCATAGAGCCACCATTCATCTACCATAGAGCCACCACTCATCTACCATAGGGCTAACATTCATCTACCATTCATCCACCACACATCTACCATTCATCTACCATACAGCCACCATTCACCTACCATATAGCCACCATTCATCTACCATTCATCCACCACTCATCTACCATAGAGCCACCACTCATCTACCATAGAGCCACCATTCATCTACCATAGAGCCACCATTCATTCACCATTCATCTACCATAGAGCCACCATTCATCTACCATAGGGCCACATTTCATCTACCATTCAGCCACCATTCATCTACCATTCATTTACCATAGAGCCATTATTCATCTACCATAAAGCCACCATTCATCTACCATAGAGCCACCATTTATCCACCATAGAGCCACCATTCATCTACCATAGAGCCACCATTCATCTACCATAGAGCCGCCATTAATCTACCATAGGGCTACCATTCATCTACCATTCATCCACCATTCATCTACCATAGAACCACCATTCATCTACCATAGAGCCACCATTCATCTACCATAGAGCCACCATTCATCTACCATAGAGCCACCTTTCATCTACCATTCAGCCACCATTCATCTACCATTCATCTACCATAGAGCCACCATTCATCTACCATTAAGCCACCTTTCATCTACCATAGAGCCACCATTTGTCTACCATAGAGCCACCATTCATCTACCATAGAGCCACCATTCATCTACCATAGAGCCACCATTCATCTACCATAGAGCCAACATTAATCTACCATAGGGCTACCATTCATCTACCATTCATCCACCATTCATCTACCATAGAGCCACCATTCATCTACCATAGAGCCACTACTCATCTACCATAGGGCTACCATTCATCTACCGTTCATCCACCACTCATCTACCATAGGGCTACCATTCATCTACCATAGAGCCACCATTCATCTACCATAGAGCCACCATTCATCTACCATAGAACCACCACTCATCTACCATAGGGCTAACATTCATCTACCATTCATCCACCACACATCTACCATTCATCTACCATAGAGCCACCATTCATCTACCATAGAGCCACCATTCATTCACCATTCATCTACCATTCATCTACCATAGAGCCACCATTCATCTACCATAGAGCCACCATTCATCTACCATAGAGCCACCATTCATCTACCATAGAGCCACCATTCATCTACCATAGAGCCGCCATTAATCTACCATAGGGCTACCATTCATCTACCATTCATCCACAACTCATCTACCATAGAACCACCATTCATCTACCATAGAGCCACCATTCATCTACCATAGAGCCACCACTCATCTACCATTCATCCACCACTCATCTACCAAAGAGCCACCACTCATCTACCATAGAGCCACCATTCATCTACCATAGAGCCACCATTCATCTACCATAGAGCCACCATTCATCTACCATAGAGCAACCTTTCATCTACCATTCAGCCACCATTCATCTACCATTCATCTACCATAGAGCCACCATTCATCTACCATTAAGCCACCTTTCATCTACCATAGAGCCACTATTTATCTACCATAGAGCCACCATTCATCTACCATAGAGCCACCATTCATCTACCATAGAGCCACCATTCATCTACCATAGAGCCACCATTAATCTACCATAGGGCTACCATTCATCTACCATTCATCCACCATTCATCTACCATAGAGCCACCATTCATCTACCATAGAGCCACTACTCATCTACCATAGGGCTACCATTCATCTACCGTTCATCCACCACTCATCTACCATAGGGCTACCATTCATCTACCATAGAGCCACCATTCATCTCCCATAGAGCCACCATTCATCTACCATAGAACCACCACTCATCTACCATAGGGCTAACATTCATCTACCATTCATCCACCACACATCTACCATTCATCTACCATACAGCCACCATTCACCTACCATATAGCCACCATTCATCTACCATTCATCCACCACTCATCTACCATAGAGCCACCACTCATCTACCATAGAGCCACCATTCATCTACCATAGAGCCACCATTCATTCACCATTCATCTACCATAGAGACACCATTCATCTACCATAGGGCCACCTTTCATCTACCATTCAGCCACCATTCATCTACCATTCATTTACCATAAAGCCACCATTCATCTACCATAGAGCCACCATTTATCCACCATAGAGCCACCATTCATCTACCATAGAGCCACCATTCATCTACCATAGAGCCGCCATTAATCTACCATAGGGCTACCATTCATCTACCATTCATCCACCATTCATCTACCATAGAACCAACATTCATCTACCATAGAGCCACCATTCATCTACCATAGAGCCACCATTCATCTACCATAGAGCCACCTTTCATCTACCATTCAGCCACCATTCATCTACCATTCATCTACCATAGAGCCACCATTCATCTACCATTAAGCCACCTTTCATCTACCATAGAGCCACCATTTGTCTACCAAAGAGCCACCATTCATCTACCATAGAGCCACCATTCATCTACCATAGAGCCACCATTCATCTACCATAGAGCCACCATTAATCTACCATAGGGCTACCATTCATCTACCATTCATCCACCATTCATCTACCATAGAGCCACCATTCATCTACCATAGAGCCACTACTCATCTACCATAGGGCTACCATTCATCTACCGTTCATCCACCACTCATCTACCATAGGGCTACCATTCATCTACCATAGAGCCACCATTCATCTACCATAGAGCCATCATTCATCTACCATAGAACCACCACTCATCTACCATAGGGCTAACATTCATCTACAATTCATCCACCACACATCTACCATTCATCTACCATAGAGCCACCATTCATCTACCATAGAGCCATCATTCATTCACCATTCATCTACCATTCATCTACCATAGAGCCACCATTCATCTACCATAGAGCCACCATTCATCTACCATAGAGCCACCATTCATCTACCATAGAGCCACCATTCATCTACCATAGAGCCGCCATTAATCTACCATAGGGCTACCATTCATCTACCATTCATCCACAACTCATCTACCATAGAACCACCATTCATCTACCATAGAGCCACCATTCATCAACCATAGAGCCACCACTCATCTACCATTCATCCACCACTCATCTACCAAAGAGCCACCACTCATCTACCATAGAGCCACCATTCATCTACCATAGAGCCACCATTCATCTACCATAGAGCCACCATTCATCTACCATAGAGCCACCTTTCATCTACCATTCAGCCACCATTCATCTACCATTCATCTACCATAGAGCCACCATTCATCTACCATTAAGCCACCTTTCATCTACCATAGAGCCACTATTTATCTACCATAGAGCCACCATTCATCTACCATAGAGCCACCATTCATCTACCATAGAGCCACCATTCATCTACCATAGAGCCATCATTAATCTACCATAGGGCTACCATTCATCTACCATTCATCCACCATTCATCTACCATAGAGCCACCATTCATCTACTATAGAGCCACTACTCATCTACCATAGGGCTACCATTCATCTACCGTTCATCCACCACTCATCTACCATAGGGCTACCATTCATCTACCATAGAGCCACCATTCATCTCCCATAGAGCCACCATTCATCTACCATAGAACCACCACTCATCTACCATAGGGCTAACATTCATCTACCATTCATCCACCACACATCTACCATTCATCTACCATACAGCCACCATTCACCTACCATAGAGCCACCATTCATCTACCATAGAGCCACCTTTCATCTACCATAGAGCCACCTTTCATCTACCATTCAGCCACCATTCATCTACCATTCATCTACCATAGAGCCACCATTCATCTACCATAAAGCCACCATTCATCTACCATAGAGCCAACATTTATCTACCATAGAGCCACCATTCATCTACCATAGAGCCACCATTCATCTACCATAGAGCCACCATTCATCTACCATAGAGCCACCATTAATCTACCATAGGGCTACCATTCATCTACCATTCATCCACCACTCATCTACCATAGAGCCACCATTCATCTACCATAGAGCCACCATTCATCTACCATAGAGCCACCATTCATCTACCATAGAGCCACTACTCATCTACCATAGGGCTACCATTCATCTACCGTTCATCTTCCACTCATCTACCATAGGGCTACCATTCATCTACCATAGAGCCACGATTCATCTACCATAGAGCCACCATTCATCTACCATAGAGCCACCACTCATCTACCATAGGGCTAACATTCATCTACCATTCATCCACCACACATCTACCATTCATCTACCATACAGCCACCATTCACCTACCATAGAGCCACCATTCATCTACCATTCATCCACCACTCATCTACCATAGAGCCACCACTCATCTACCATAGAGCCACCATTCATCTACCATAGAGCAACCATTCATTCACCACTCATCTACCATTCATCTACCATAGAGCCACCACTCATCTACCATAGAGCCACCATTCATCTACCATAGGGCCACCTTTCATCTACCATTCAGCCACCATTCATCTACCATTCATTTACCATAGAGCCACCATTCATCTACCATAAAGCCACCATTCATCTACCATAGAGCCACCATTTATCTACCACAGAGCCACCATTCATCTACCGTTCATCCACCACTCATCTACCATAGGGCTACCATTCATCTACCATAGAGCCACCATTCATCTACCATAGAGCCACCATTCATCTACCATAGAACCACCACTCATCTACCATAGGGCTAACATTCATCTACCATTCATCCACCACACATCTACCATTCATCTACCATAGAGCCACCATTCATCTACCATAGAGCCACCATTCATTCACCATTCATCTACCATTCATCTACCATAGAGCCACCATTCATCTACCATAGAGCCACCATTCATCTACCATAGAGCCACCATTCATCTACCATAGAGCCACCATTCATCTACCATAGAGCCGCCATTAATCTACCATAGGGCTACCATTCATCTACCATTCATCCACAACTCATCTACCATAGAACCACCATTCATCTACCATAGAGCCACCATTCATCTACCATAGAGCCACCACTCATCTACCATTCATCCACCACTCATCTACCAAAGAGCCACCACTCATCTACCATAGAGCCACCATTCATCTACCATAGAGCCACCATTTATCTACCATAGAGCCACCATTCATCTACCATAGAGCCACCTTTCATCTACCATTCAGCCACCATTCATCTACCATTCATCTACCATAGAGCCACCATTCATCTACCATTAAGCCAACTTTCATCTACCATAGAGCCACTATTTATCTACCATAGAGCCACCATTCATCTACCATAGAGCCACCATTCATCTACCATAGAGCCACCATTCATCTACCATAGAGCCACCATTAATCTACCATAGGGCTACCATTCATCTACCATTCATCCACCATTCATCTACCATAGAGCCACCATTCATCTCCCATAGAGCCACCATTCATCTACCATAGAACCACCACTCATCTACCATAGGGCTAACATTCATCTACCATTCATCCACCACACATCTACCATTCATCTACCATACAGCCACCATTCACCTACCATATAGCCACCATTCATCTACCATTCATCCACCACTCATCTACCATAGAGCCACCACTCATCTACCATAGAGCCACCATTCAACTACCATAGAGCCACCATTCATCTACCATAGAGCCACCATTCATTCACCATTCATCTACCATAGAGACACCATTCATCTACCATAGGGCCACCTTTCATCTACCATTCAGCCACCATTCATCTACCATTCATTTACCATAGAGCCATGATTCATCTACCATAAAGCCACCATTCATCTACCATAGAGCCACCATTTATCCACCATAGAGCCACCATTCATCTACCATAGAGCCACCATTCATCTACCATAGAGCCGCCATTAATCTACCATAGGGCTACCATTCATCTACCATTCATCCACCATTCATCTACCATAGAACCACCATTCATCTACCATAGAGCCACCATTCATCTACCATAGAGCCACCATTCATCTACCATAGAGCCACCTTTCATCTACCATTCAGCCACCATTCATCTACCATTCATCTACCATAGAGCCACCATTCATCTACCATTAAGCCACCTTTCATCTACCATAGAGCCACCATTTGTCTACCAAAGAGCCACCATTCATCTACCATAGAGCCACCATTCATCTACCATAGAGCCACCATTCATCTACCATAGAGCCACCATTAATCTACCATAGGGCTACCATTCATCTACCATTCATCCACCATTCATCTACCATAGAGCCACCATTCATCTACCATAGAGCCACTACTCATCTACCATAGGGCTACCATTCATCTACCGTTCATCCACCACTCATCTACCATAGGGCTACCATTCATCTACCATAGAGCCACCATTCATCTACCATAGAGCCACCATTCATCTACCATAGAACCACCACTCATCTACCATAGGGCTAACATTCATCTACAATTCATCCACCACACATCTACCATTCATCTACCATAGAGCCACCATTCATCTACCATAGAGCCACCATTCATTCACCATTCATCTACCATTCATCTACCATAGAGCCACCATTCATCTACCATAGAGCCACCATTCATCTACCATAGAGCCACCATTCATCTACCATAGAGCCACCATTCATCTACCATAGAGCCGCCATTAATCTACCATAGGGCTACCATTCATCTACCATTCATCCACAACTCATCTACCATAGAACCACCATTCATCTACCATAGAGCCACCATTCATCTACCATAGAGCCACCACTCATCTACCATTCATCCACCACTCATCTACCAAAGAGCCACCACTCATCTACCATAGAGCCACCATTCATCTACCATAGAGCCACCATTCATCTACCATAGAGCCACCATTCATCTACCATAGAGCCACCTTTCATCTACCATTCAGCCACCATTCATCTACCATTCATCTACCATAGAGCCACCATTCATCTACCATTAAGCCACCTTTCATCTACCATAGAGCCACTATTTATCTACCATAGAGCCACCATTCATCTACCATAGAGCCACCATTCATCTACCATAGAGCCACCATTCATCTACCATAGAGCCACCATTAATCTACCATAGGGCTACCATTCATCTACCATTCATCCACCATTCATCTACCATAGAGCCACCATTCATCTACCATAGAGCCACTACTCATCTACCATAGGGCTACCATTCATCTACCGTTCATCCACCACTCATCTACCATAGGGCTACCATTCATCTACCATAGAGCCACCATTCATCTCCCATAGAGCCACCATTCATCTACCATAGAACCACCACTCATCTACCATAGGGCTAACATTCATCTACCATTCATCCACCACACATCTACCATTCATCTACCATACAGCCACCATTCACCTACCATAGAGCCACCATTCATCTACCATAGAGCCACCTTTCATGTACCATAGAGCCACCTTTCATCTACCATTCAGCCACCATTCATCTACCATTCATCTACCATAGAGCCACCATTCATCTACCATAAAGCCACCATTCATCTACCATAGAGCCAACATTTATCTACCATAGAGCCACCATTCATCTACCATAGAGCCACCATTCATCTACCATAGAGCCACCATTCATCTACCATAGAGCCACCATTAATCTACCATAGGGCTACCATTCATCTACCATTCATCCACCACTCATCTACCATAGAGCCACCATTCATCTACCATAGAGCCACCATTCATCTACCATAGAGCCACCATTCATCTACCATAGAGCCACTACTCATCTACCATAGGGCTACCATTCATCTACCGTTCATCTTCCACTCATCTACCATAGGGCTACCATTCATCTACCATAGAGCCACGATTCATCTACCATAGAGCCACCATTCATCTACCATAGAGCCACCACTCATCTACCATAGGGCTAACATTCATCTACCATTCATCCACCACACATCTACCATTCATCTACCATACAGCCACCATTCACCTACCATAGAGCCACCATTCATCTACCATTCATCCACCACTCATCTACCATAGAGCCACCACTCATCTACCATAGAGCCACCATTCATCTACCATAGAGCCACCATTCATTCACCACTCATCTACCATTCATCTACCATAGAGCCACCACTCATCTACCATAGAGCCACCATTCATCTACCATAGGGCCACCTTTCATCTACCATTCAGCCACCATTCATCTACCATTCATTTACCATAGAGCCACCATTCATCTACCATAAAGCCACCATTCATCTACCATAGAGCCACCATTTATCTACCACAGAGCCACCATTCATCTACCATAGAGCCACCATTCATCTACCATAGAGCCACCATTCATCTACCATAGAGCCGCCATTAATCTACCATAGGGCTACCATTCATCTACCATTCATCCACCACTCATCTACCATAGAGCCACCATTCATCTACCATAGAGCCATTATTCATCTACCATAGAGCCACCATTCATCTACCATAGAGCCACCATTCATCTACCATAGAGCCACCATTCATCTACCATAGAGCCACCATTCATCTACCATAGGGCCACCATTCATCTACCATAGAGCCACCATTAATCTACCATAGGGCTACCATTCATCTACCATTCAACCACCACTCATCTACCATAGAGCCACCATTCATCTACCATAGAGCCACCATTCATCTACCATAGAGCCACCATTTATCTACCATAGAGCCACCATTCATTTACCATATAGCCACCATTCATCTACCATAGAGCCACCATTCATCTACCATAGAGCCACCATTCATCTACCATAGAGCCACCACTCATCTACCATTCATCCACCACTCATCTACCAAAGAGCGACCACTCATCTACCATAGAGCCACCATTCATCTACCAAAGAGCCACCATTCTTCTACCATAGAGCCACCATTCATCTACCATAGAGCCACCTTTCATCTACCATTCAGCCACCATTCATCTAACATTCATCTACCATAGAGCCACCATTCATCTACCATTAAGCCACCATTCATCTACCATAGAGCCACCATTTATCTACCATAGAGCTACCATTCATCTACCATAGAGCCACCATTCATCTACCATAGAGCCACCATTCATCTACCATAGAGCCACCATTAATCTACCATAGGGCTACCATTCATCTACCATTCATCCACCACTCATCTACCATAGAGCCACCATTCATCTACCATAGAGCCACCATTCATCTACCATAGAGCCACCATTCATCTACCATAGAGCCACCATTAATCTACCATAGGGCTACCATTCATCTACCATTCATCAACCACTCATCTACCATAGAGCCACCATTCATCTACCATAGAGCCACCATTCATCTACCATAGAGCCACTACTCATCTACCATAGGGCTAGCATTCATCTACCGTTCATCCACCACTCATCTACCATAGGGGTACCATTCATCTACCATAGAGCCACCATTCATCTACCATAGAGCCACCATTCATCTACCATAGAGCCACCACTCATCTACCATAGGGCTAACATTCATCTACCATTTATCCACCACACATCTACCATTCATCTACCATGCAGCCACAATTCACCTACCATATAGCCACCATTCATCTACCATTCATCCACCACTCATCTACCATAGAGCCACCACTCATCTACCATAGAGCCACCATTCATCTACCATAGAGCCACCATTCATCTACCATAGAGCCACCATTCATTCACCATTCATCTACCATTCATCTACCATAGAGCCACCATTCATCTACCATAGGGCCACCTTTCATCTACCATTCAGCCACCATTCATCTACCATTCATTTACCATAGAGCCATTATTCATCTACCATAAAGCCACCATTCATCTACCATAGAGCCACCATTTATCCACCATAGAGCCACCATTCATCTACCATAGAGCCACCATTCATCTACCATAGAGCCGCCATTAATCTACCATAGGGCTACCATTCAACTACCATTCATCCACCATTCATCTACCATAGAACCACCATTCATCTACCATAGAGCCACCATTCATCTACCATAGAGCCACCATTCATCTACCATAGAGCCACCTTTCATCTACCATTCAGCCACCATTCATCTACCATTCATCTACCATAGAGCCACCTTTCATCTACCATAGAGCCACCATTTATCTACCATAGAGCCACCATTCATCTACCATAGAGCCACCATTCATCTACCATAGAGCCACCATTCATCTACCATAGAGCCACCATTAATCTACCATAGGGCTACCATTCATCTACCATTCATCCACCATTCATCTACCATAGAGCCACCATTCATCTACCATAGAGCCACTACTCATCTACCATAGGGCTACCATTCATCTACCGTTCATCCACCACTCATCTACCATAGGGCTACCATTCATCTACCATAGAGCCACCATTCATCTACCATAGAGCCACCATTCATCTACCATAGAACCACCACTCATCTACCATAGGGCTAACATTCATCTACCATTCATCCACCACACATCTACCATTCATCTACCATACAGCCACCATTCACCTACCATAGAGCCACCATTCATCTACCATAGAGCCACCTTTCATCTACCATAGAGCCACCTTTCATCTACCATTCAGCCACCATTCATCTACCATTCATCTACCATAGAGCCACCATTCATCTACCATAAAGCCACCATTCATCTACCATAGAGCCAACATTTATCTACCATAGAGCCACCATTCATCTACCATAGAGCCACCATTCATCTACCATAGAGCCACCATTCATCTACCATAGAGCCACCATTAATCTACCATAGGGCTACCATTCATCTACCATTCATCCACCACTCATCTACCATAGAGCCACCATTCATCTACCATAGAGCCACCATTCATCTACCATAGAGCCACCATTCATCTACCATAGAGCCACTACTCATCTACCATAGGGCTACCATTCATCTACCGTTCATCCACGACTCATCTACCATAGGGCTACCATTCATCTACCATAGAGCCACCATTCATGTACCATAGAGCCACCATTCATCTACCATAGAGCCACCACTCATCTACCATAGGGCTAACATTCATCTACCATTCATCCACCACACATCTACCATTCATCTACCATACAGCCACCATTCACCTACCATAGAGCCACCATTCATCTACCATTCATCCACCACTCATCTACCATAGAGCCACCACTCATCTACCATAGAGCCACAATTCATCTACAATAGAGCCACCATTCATTCACCACTCATCTACCATTCATCTACCATAGAGCCACCACTCATCTACCATAGAGCCACCATTCATCTACCATAGGGCCACCTTTCATCTACCATTCAGCCACCATTCATCTACCATTCATTTACCATAGAGCCACCATTCATCTACCATAAAGCCACCATTCATCTATCATAGAGCCACCATTTATTTACCATAGAGCCACCATTCATCTACCATAGAGCCACCATTCATCTACCATAGAGCCACCATTCATCTACCATAGAGCCGCCATTAATCTACCATAGGGCTACCATTCATCTACCATTCATCCACCACTCATCTACCATAGAGCCACCATTCATCTACCATAGAGCCATAATTCATCTACCATAGAGCCACCATTCATCTACCATAGAGCCACCATTCATCTACCATAGAGCCACCATTCATCTACCATAGAGCCACCATTCATCTACCATAGAGCCACCATTCATCTACCATAGAGCCACCATTAATCTACCATAGGGCTACCATTCATCTACCATTCAATCACCACTCATCTACCATAGAGCCACCATTCATCTACCATAGAGCCACCATTCATCTACCATAGAGCCACCATTTATCTACCATAGAGCCACCATTCATTTACCATATAGCCACCATTCATCTACCATAGAGCCACCATTCATCTACCATAGAGCCACCATTCATCTACCATAGAGCCACCACTCATCTACCATTCATCCACCACTCATCTACCAAAGAGCGACCACTCATCTACCATAGAGCCACCATTCATCTACCAAAGAGCCACCATTCTTCTACCATAGAGCCACCATTCATCTACCATAGAGCCACCTTTCATCTACCATTCAGCCACCATTCATCTACCATTCATCTACCATAGAGCCACCATTCATCTACCATTAAGCCACCATTCATCTACCGTAGAGCCACCATTTATCTACCATAGAGCTACCATTCATCTACCATAGAGCCACCATTCATCTACCATAGAGCCACCATTCATCTACCATAGAGCCACCATTAATCTACCATAGGGCTACCATTCATCTACCATTCATCCACCACTCATCTACCATAGAGCCACCATTCATCTACCATAGAGCCACCATTCATCTACCATAGAGCCACCATTCATCTACCATAGGGCCACCTTTCATCTACCATTCAGCCACCATTCATATACCATTCATTTACCATAGAGCCACCATTCATCTACCATAAAGCCACCATTCATCTACCATAGAGCCACCATTTATCTACCATAGAGCCACCATTCATCTACCATAGAGCCACCATTCATCTACCATAGAGCCACAATTCATCTACCATAGAGCCGTCATTAATCTACCATAGGGCTACCATTCATCTACCATTCATCCACCACTCATCTACCATAGAGCCACCATTCATCTACCATAGAGCCATAATTCATCTACCATAGAGCCACCATTCATCTACCATAGAGCCACCATTCATCTACCATAGAGCCACCATTCATCTACCATAGAGCAACCATTCATCTACCATAGAGCCACCATTCATCTACCATAGAGCCACCATTAGTCTACCATAGGGCTACCATTCATCTACCATTCATCCACCACTCATCTACCATAGAGCCACCATTCATCTACCATAGAGCCACCATTCATCTACTATATAGCCACCATTTATCTACCATAGAGCCACCATTCATTTACCATAGAGCCACCATTCATCTACCATAGAGCCACCATTCATCTACCATAGAGCCACCATTCATCTACCATAGAGCCACCACTCATCTACCATTCATCCACCACTCATCTACCAAAGAGCCACCACTCATCTACCATAGAGCCACCATTCATCTACCATAGAGCCACCATTCATCTACCATAGAGCCACCATTCATCTACCATAGAGCCACCTTTCATCTACCATTCAGCCATTATTCATCTACCATTCATCTACCATAGAGCCACCATTCATCTACCATTAAGCCACCTTTCATCTACCATAGAGCCACCATTTATCTACCATAGAGCCACCATTCATCTACCATAGAGCCACCATTCATCTACCATAGAGCCACCATTCATCTACCATAGAGCCACCATTAATCTACCATAGGGCTACCATTCATCTACCATTCATCCACCATTCATCTACCATAGAGCCACCATTCATCTACCACTGAGCCACTACTCATCTACCATAGGGCTACCATTCATCTACCGTTCATCCACCACTCATCTACCATAGGGCTACCATTCATCTACCATAGAGCCACCATTCATCTACCATAGAGCCACCATTCATCTACCATAGAACCACCACTCATCTACCATAGGGCTAACATTCATCTACCATTCATCCACCACACATCTACCATTCATCTACCATACAGCCACCATTCACCTACCATAGAGCCACCATTCATCTACCATAGAGCCACCTTTCATCTACCATAGAGCCACCTTTCATCTACCATTCAGCCACCATTCATCTACCATTCATCTACCATAGAGCCACCATTCATCTACCATAAAGCCACCATTCATCTACCATAGAGCCAACATTTATCTACCATAGAGCCACCATTCATCTACCATAGAGCCACCATTCATCTACCATAGAGCCACCATTAATCTACCATAGGGCTACCATTCATCTACCATTCATCCACCACTCATCTACCATAGAGCCACCATTCATCTACCATAGAGCCACCATTCATCTACCATAGAGCCACCATTCATCTACCATAGAGCCACTACTCATCTACCATAGGGCTACCATTCATCTACCGTTCATCCACCACTCATCTACCATAGGGCTACCATTCATCTACCATAGAGCCACCATTCATCTACCATAGAGCCACCATTCATCTACCATAGAGCCACCACTCATCTACCATAGGGCTAACATTCATCTACCATTCATCCACCACACATCTACCATTCATCTACCATACAGCCACCATTCACCTACCATAGAGCCACCATTCATCTACCATTCATCCACCACTCATTTACCATAGAGCCACCACTCATCTACCATAGAGCCACCATTCATCTACAATAGAGCCACCATTCATTCACCACTCATCTACCATTCATCTACCATAGAGCCACCACTCATCTACCATAGAGCCACCATTCATCTACCATAGGGCCACCTTTCATCTACCATTCAGCCACCATTCATCTACCATTCATTTACCATAGAGCCACCATTCATCTACCATAAAGCCACCATTCATCTACCATAGAGCCACCATTTATTTACCATAGAGCCACCATTCATCTACCATAGAGCCACCATTCATCTACCATAGAGCCACCATTCATCTACCATAGAGCCGCCATTAATCTACCATAGGGCTACCATTCATCTACCATTCATCCACCACTCATCTACCATAGAGCCACCATTCATCTACCATAGAGCCATAATTCATCTACCATAGAGCCACCATTCATCTACCATAGAGCCACCATTCATCTACCATAGAGCCACCATTCATCTACCATAGAGCCACCATTCATCTACCATAGAGCCACCATTCATCTACCATAGAGCCACCATTAATCTACCATAGGGCTACCATTCATCTACCATTCAACCACCACTCATCTACCATAGAGCCACCATTCATCTACCATAGAGCCACCATTCATCTACCATAGAGCCACCATTTATCTACCATAGAGCCACCATTCATTTACCATATAGCCACCATTCATCTACCATAGAGCCACCATTCATCTACCATAGAGCCACCATTCATCTACCATAGAGCCACCACTCATCTACCATTCATCCACCACTCATCTACCAAAGAGCGACCACTCATCTACCATAGAGCCACCATTCATCTACCAAAGAGCCACCATTCTTCTACCATAGAGCCACCATTCATCTACCATAGAGCCACCTTTCATCTACCATTCAGCCACCATTCATCTACCATTCATCTACCATAGAGCCACCATTCATCTACCATTAAGCCACCATTCATCTACCGTAGAGCCACCATTTATCTACCATAGAGCTACCATTCATCTACCATAGAGCCACCATTCATCTACCATAGAGCCACCATTCATCTACCATAGAGCCACCATTAATCTACCATAGGGCTACCATTCATCTACCATTCATCCACCACTCATCTACCATAGAGCCACCATTCATCTACCATAGAGCCACCATTCATCTACCATAGAGCCACCATTCATCTACCATAGGGCCACCTTTCATCTACCATTCAGCCACCATTCATATACCATTCATTTACCATAGAGCCACCATTCATCTACCATAAAGCCACCATTCATCTACCATAGAGCCACCATTTATCTACCATAGAGCCACCATTCATCTACCATAGAGCCACCATTCATCTACCATAGAGCCACAATTCATCTACCATAGAGCCGTCATTAATCTACCATAGGGCTACCATTCATCTACCATTCATCCACCACTCATCTACCATAGAGCCACCATTCATCTACCATAGAGCCATAATTCATCTACCATAGAGCCACCATTCATCTACCATAGAGCCACCATTCATCTACCATAGAGCCACCATTCATCTACCATAGAGCAACCATTCATCTACCGTAGAGCCACCATTCATCTACCATAGAGCCACCATTAGTCTACCATAGGGCTACCATTCATCTACCATTCATCCACCACTCATCTACCATAGAGCCACCATTCATCTACCATAGAGCCACCATTCATCTACTATATAGCCACCATTTATCTACCATAGAGCCACTATTCATTTACCATATAGCCACCATTCATCTACCATAGAGCCACCATTCATCTACCATAGAGCCACCATTCATCTACCATAGAGCCACCACTCATCTACCATTCATCCACCACTCATCTACCAAAGAGCCACCACTCATCTACCATAGAGCCACCATTCATCTACCATAGAGCCACCATTCATCTACCATAGAGCCACCATTCATATACCATAGAGCCACCTTTCATCTACCATTCAGCCACCATTCATCTACCATTCATCTACCATAGAGCCACCATTCATCTACCATTAAGCCACCATTCATCTACCATTGAGCCACCATTTATCTACCATACAGCTACCATTCATCTACCATAGAGCCACCATTCATCTACCATAGAGCCACCATTCATCTACCATAGAGCCACCATTAATCTACCATAGGGCTACCATTCATCTACCATTCATCCACCACTCATCTACCATAGAGCCACCATTCATCTACCATAGAGCCACCATTCATCTACCATAGAGCCACCATTCATCTACCATAGAGCCACTACTCATCTACCATAGGGCTAGCATTCATCTACCGTTCATCCACCACTCATCTACCATAGGGGTACCATTCATCTACCATAGAGCCACCATTCATCTACCATAGAGCCACCATTCATCTACCATAGAGCCACCACTCATCTACCATAGGGCTAACATTCATCTACCATTCATCCACCACACATCTACCATTCATCTACCATACAGCCACCATTCACCTACCATATAGCCACCATTCATCTACCATTCATCCACCACTCATCTACCATAGAGCCACCACTCATCTACCATAGAGCCACCATTCATCTACCATAGAGCCACCATTCATCTACCATAGAGCCACCATTCATTCACCACTCATCTACCATTCATCTACCATAGAGCCACCATTCATCTACCATAGGGCCACCTTTCATCTACCATTCAGCCACCATTCATCTACCATTCATTTACCATAGAGCCATTATTCATCTACCATAAAGCCACCATTCATCTACCATAGAGCCACCATTTATCCACCATAGAGCCACCATTCATCTACCATAGAGCCACCATTCATCTACCATAGAGCCACCATTCATCTACCATAGAGCCGCGATTAATCTACCATAGGGCTACCATTCATCAACCATTCATCCACCACTCATCTACCATAGAACCACCATTTATCTACCATAGAGCCACCATTCATCTACCATAGAGCCACCACTCATCTACCATTCATCCACCACTCATCTACCAAAGAGCCACCACTCATCTACCATAGAGCCACCATTCATCTACCATAGAGCCACCATTCATCTACCATAGAGCCACCATTCATCTACCATAGAGCCACCTTTCATCTACCATTCAGCCACCATTCATCTACCATTCATCTACCATAGAGCCACCATTCATCTACCATTAAGCCACCTTTCATCTACCATAGAGCCACCATTTATCTACCATAGAGCCACCATTCATCTACCATAGAGCCACCATTCATCTACCATAGAGCCACCATTCATCTACCATAGAGCCACCATTCATCTACCATAGAGCCACCTTTCATCTACCATTCAGCCACGATTCATCTACCATTCATCTACCATAGAGCCACCATTCATCTACCATTAAGCCACCTTTCATCTACCACAGAGCCACCATTTATCTACCATAGAGCCACCATTCATCTACCATAGAGCCACCATTCATCTACCATAGAGCCACCATTCATCTACCATAGAGCCACTACTCATCTACCATAGGGCTACCATTCATCTACCGTTCATCCACCACTCATCTACCATAGGGCTACCTTTCATCTACCATAGAGCCACCATTCATCTACCATAGAGCCACCATTCATCTACCATAGAACCACCACTCATCTACCATAGGGCTAACATTCATCTACCATTCATCCACCACACATCTACCATTCATCCACCACTCATCTACCAAAGAGCCACCACTCATCTACCATAGAGCCACCATTCATCTACCATAGAGCCACCATTCATCTACCATAGAGCCACCATTCATATACCATAGAGCCACCTTTCATCTACCATTCAGCCACCATTCATCTACCATTCATCTACCATAGAGCCACCATTCATCTACCATTAAGCCACCATTCATCTACCATTGAGCCACCATTTATCTACCATACAGCTACCATTCATCTACCATAGAGCCACCATTCATCAACCATAGAGCCACCATTCATCTACCATAGAGCCACCATTAATCTACCATAGGGCTACCATTCATCTACCATTCATCCACCACTCATCTACCATAGAGCCACCATTCATCTACCATAGAGCCACCATTCATCTACCATAGGGCCACCTTTCATCTACCATTCAGCCACCATTCATCTACCATTCATTTACCATAGAGCCACCATTCAACTACCATAAAGCCACCATTCATCTATCATAGAGCCACCATTTATTTACCATAGAGCCACCATTCATCTACCATAGAGCCACCATTCATCTACCATAGAGCCACCATTCATCTACCATAGAGCCGCCATTAATCTACCATAGGGCTACCATTCATCTACCATTCATCCACCACTCATCTACCATAGAGCCACCATTCATCTACCATAGAGCCATAATTCATCTACCATAGAGCCACCATTCATCTACCATAGAGCCACCATTCATCTACCATAGAGCCACCATTCATCTACCATAGAGCCACCATTCATCTACCATAGAGCCACCATTCATCTACCATAGAGCCACCATTAATCTACCATAGGGCTACCATTCATCTACCATTCAATCACCACTCATCTACCATAGAGCCACCATTCATCTACCATAGAGCCACCATTCATCTACCATAGAGCCACCATTTATCTACCATAGAGCCACCATTCATTTACCATATAGCCACCATTCATCTACCATAGAGCCACCATTCATCTACCATAGAGCCACCATTCATCTACCATAGAGCCACCACTCATCTACCATTCATCCACCACTCATCTACCAAAGAGCGACCACTCATCTACCATAGAGCCACCATTCATCTACCAAAGAGCCACCATTCTTCTACCATAGAGCCACCATTCATCTACCATAGAGCCACCTTTCATCTACCATTCAGCCACCATTCATCTACCATTCATCTACCATAGAGCCACCATTCATCTACCATTAAACCACCATTCATCTACCGTAGAGCCACCATTTATCTACCATAGAGCTACCATTCATCTACCAAAGAGCCACCATTCATCTACCATAGAGCCACCATTCATCTACCATAGAGCCACCATTAATCTACCATAGGGCTACCATTCATCTACCATTCATCCACCACTCATCTACCATAGAGCCACCATTCATCTACCATAGAGCCACCATTCATCTACCATAGAGCCACCATTCATCTACCATAGGGCCACCTTTCATCTACCATTCAGCCACCATTCATATACCATTCATTTACCATAGAGCCACCATTCATCTACCATAAAGCCACCATTCATCTACCATAGAGCCACCATTTATCTACCATAGAGCCACCATTCATCTACCATAGAGCCACCATTCATCTACCATAGAGCCACAATTCATCTACCATAGAGCCGTCATTAATCTACCATAGGGCTACCATTCATCTACCATTCATCCACCACTCATCTACCATAGAGCCACCATTCATCTACCATAGAGCCATAATTCATCTACCATAGAGCCACCATTCATCTACCATAGAGCCACCATTCATCTACCATAGAGCCACCATTCATCTACCATAGAGCAACCATTCATCTACCATAGAGCCACCATTCATCTACCATAGAGCCACCATTAGTCTACCATAGGGCTACCATTCATCTACCATTCATCCACCACTCATCTACCATAGAGCCACCATTCATCTACCATAGAGCCACCATTCATCTACTATATAGCCACCATTTATCTACCATAGAGCCACCATTCATTTACCATAGAGCCACCATTCATCTACCATAGAGCCACCATTCATCTACCATAGAGCCACCATTCATCTACCATAGAGCCACCACTCATCTACCATTCATCCACCACTCATCTACCAAAGAGCCACCACTCATCTACCATAGAGCCACCATTCATCTACCATAGAGCCACCATTCATCTACCATAGAGCCACCATTCATCTACCATAGAGCCACCTTTCATCTACCATTCAGCCATTATTCATCTACCATTCATCTACCATAGAGCCACCATTCATCTACCATTAAGCCACCTTTCATCTACCATAGAGCCACCATTTATCTACCATAGAGCCACCATTCATCTACCATAGAGCCACCATTCATCTACCATAGAGCCACCATTCATCTACCATAGAGCCACCATTAATCTACCATAGGGCTACCATTCATCTACCATTCATCCACCATTCATCTACCATAGAGCCACCATTCATCTACCACTGAGCCACTACTCATCTACCATAGGGCTACCATTCATCTACCGTTCATCCACCACTCATCTACCATAGGGCTACCATTCATCTACCATAGAGCCACCATTCATCTACCATAGAGCCACCATTCATCTACCATAGAACCACCACTCATCTACCATAGGGCTAACATTCATCTACCATTCATCCACCACACATCTACCATTCATCTACCATACAGCCACCATTCACCTACCATAGAGCCACCATTCATCTACCATAGAGCCACCTTTCATCTACCATAGAGCCACCTTTCATCTACCATTCAGCCACCATTCATCTACCATTCATCTACCATAGAGCCACCATTCATCTACCATAAAGCCACCATTCATCTACCATAGAGCCAACATTTATCTACCATAGAGCCACCATTCATCTACCATAGAGCCACCATTCATCTACCATAGAGCCACCATTAATCTACCATAGGGCTACCATTCATCTACCATTCATCCACCACTCATCTACCATAGAGCCACCATTCATCTACCATAGAGCCACCATTCATCTACCATAGAGCCACCATTCATCTACCATAGAGCCACTACTCATCTACCATAGGGCTACCATTCATCTACCGTTCATCCACCACTCATCTACCATAGGGCTACCATTCATCTACCATAGAGCCACCATTCATCTACCATAGAGCCACCATTCATCTACCATAGAGCCACCACTCATCTACCATAGGGCTAACATTCATCTACCATTCATCCACCACACATCTACCATTCATCTACCATACAGCCACCATTCACCTACCATAGAGCCACCATTCATCTACCATTCATCCACCACTCATTTACCATAGAGCCACCACTCATCTACCATAGAGCCACCATTCATCTACAATAGAGCCACCATTCATTCACCACTCATCTACCATTCATCTACCATAGAGCCACCACTCATCTACCATAGAGCCACCATTCATCTACCATAGGGCCACCTTTCATCTACCATTCAGCCACCATTCATCTACCATTCATTTACCATAGAGCCACCATTCATCTACCATAAAGCCACCATTCATCTACCATAGAGCCACCATTTATTTACCATAGAGCCACCATTCATCTACCATAGAGCCACCATTCATCTACCATAGAGCCACCATTCATCTACCATAGAGCCGCCATTAATCTACCATAGGGCTACCATTCATCTACCATTCATCCACCACTCATCTACCATAGAGCCACCATTCATCTACCATAGAGCCATAATTCATCTACCATAGAGCCACCATTCATCTACCATAGAGCCACCATTCATCTACCATAGAGCCACCATTCATCTACCATAGAGCCACCATTCATCTACCATAGAGCCACCATTCATCTACCATAGAGCCACCATTAATCTACCATAGGGCTACCATTCATCTACCATTCAACCACCACTCATCTACCATAGAGCCACCATTCATCTACCATAGAGCCACCATTCATCTACCATAGAGCCACCATTTATCTACCATAGAGCCACCATTCATTTACCATATAGCCACCATTCATCTACCATAGAGCCACCATTCATCTACCATAGAGCCACCATTCATCTACCATAGAGCCACCACTCATCTACCATTCATCCACCACTCATCTACCAAAGAGCGACCACTCATCTACCATAGAGCCACCATTCATCTACCAAAGAGCCACCATTCTTCTACCATAGAGCAACCATTCATCTACCATAGAGCCACCTTTCATCTACCATTCAGCCACCATTCATCTACCATTCATCTACCATAGAGCCACCATTCATCTACCATTAAGCCACCATTCATCTACCGTAGAGCCACCATTTATCTACCATAGAGCTACCATTCATCTACCATAGAGCCACCATTCATCTACCATAGAGCCACCATTCATCTACCATAGAGCCACCATTAATCTACCATAGGGCTACCATTCATCTACCATTCATCCACCACTCATCTACCATAGAGCCACCATTCATCTACCATAGAGCCACCATTCATCTACCATAGAGCCTCCATTCATCTACCATAGGGCCACCTTTCATCTACCATTCAGCCACCATTCATATACCATTCATTTACCATAGAGCCACCATTCATCTACCATAAAGCCACCATTCATCTACCATAGAGCCACCATTTATCTACCATAGAGCCACCATTCATCTACCATAGAGCCACCATTCATCTACCATAGAGCCACAATTCATCTACCATAGAGCCGTCATTAATCTACCATAGGGCTACCATTCATCTACCATTCATCCACCACTCATCTACCATAGAGCCACCATTCATCTACCATAGAGCCATAATTCATCTACCATAGAGCCACCATTCATCTACCATAGAGCCACCATTCATCTACCATAGAGCCACCATTCATCTACCATAGAGCAACCATTCATCTACCGTAGAGCCACCATTCATCTACCATAGAGCCACCATTAGTCTACCATAGGGCTACCATTCATCTACCATTCATCCACCACTCATCTACCATAGAGCCACCATTCATCTACCATAGAGCCACCATTCATCTACTATATAGCCACCATTTATCTACCATAGAGCCACTATTCATTTACCATATAGCCACCATTCATCTACCATAGAGCCACCATTCATCTACCATAGAGCCACCATTCATCTACCATAGAGCCACCACTCATCTACCATTCATCCACCACTCATCTACCAAAGAGCCACCACTCATCTACCATAGAGCCACCATTCATCTACCATAGAGCCACCATTCATCTACCATAGAGCCACCATTCATATACCATAGAGCCACCTTTCATCTACCATTCAGCCACCATTCATCTACCATTCATCTACCATAGAGCCACCATTCATCTACCATTAAGCCACCATTCATCTACCATTGAGCCACCATTTATCTACCATACAGCTACCATTCATCTACCATAGAGCCACCATTCATCTACCATAGAGCCACCATTCATCTACCATAGAGCCGCCATTAATCTACCATAGGGCTACCATTCATCTACCATTCATCCACCACTCATCTACCATAGAGCCACCATTCATCTACCATAGAGCCATAATTCATCTACCATAGAGCCACCATTCATCTACCATAGAGCCACCATTCATCTACCATAGAGCCACCATTCATCTACCATAGAGCCACCATTCATCTACCATAGAGCCACCATTCATCTACCATAGAGCCACCATTAATCTACCATAGGGCTACCATTCATCTACCATTCAACCACCACTCATCTACCATAGAGCCACCATTCATCTACCATAGAGCCACCATTCATCTACCATAGAGCCACCATTTATCTACCATAGAGCCACCATTCATTTACCATATAGCCACCATTCATCTACCATAGAGCCACCATTCATCTACCATAGAGCCACCATTCATCTACCATAGAGCCACCACTCATCTACCATTCATCCACCACTCATCTACCAAAGAGCGACCACTCATCTACCATAGAGCCACCATTCATCTACCAAAGAGCCACCATTCTTCTACCATAGAGCAACCATTCATCTACCATAGAGCCACCTTTCATCTACCATTCAGCCACCATTCATCTACCATTCATCTACCATAGAGCCACCATTCATCTACCATTAAGCCACCATTCATCTACCGTAGAGCCACCATTTATCTACCATAGAGCTACCATTCATCTACCATAGAGCCACCATTCATCTACCATAGAGCCACCATTCATCTACCATAGAGCCACCATTAATCTACCATAGGGCTACCATTCATCTACCATTCATCCACCACTCATCTACCATAGAGCCACCATTCATCTACCATAGAGCCACCATTCATCTACCATAGAGCCTCCATTCATCTACCATAGGGCCACCTTTCATCTACCATTCAGCCACCATTCATATACCATTCATTTACCATAGAGCCACCATTCATCTACCATAAAGCCACCATTCATCTACCATAGAGCCACCATTTATCTACCATAGAGCCACCATTCATCTACCATAGAGCCACCATTCATCTACCATAGAGCCACAATTCATCTACCATAGAGCCGTCATTAATCTACCATAGGGCTACCATTCATCTACCATTCATCCACCACTCATCTACCATAGAGCCACCATTCATCTACCATAGAGCCATAATTCATCTACCATAGAGCCACCATTCATCTACCATAGAGCCACCATTCATCTACCATAGAGCCACCATTCATCTACCATAGAGCAACCATTCATCTACCGTAGAGCCACCATTCATCTACCATAGAGCCACCATTAGTCTACCATAGGGCTACCATTCATCTACCATTCATCCACCACTCATCTACCATAGAGCCACCATTCATCTACCATAGAGCCACCATTCATCTACTATATAGCCACCATTTATCTACCATAGAGCCACTATTCATTTACCATATAGCCACCATTCATCTACCATAGAGCCACCATTCATCTACCATAGAGCCACCATTCATCTACCATAGAGCCACCACTCATCTACCATTCATCCACCACTCATCTACCAAAGAGCCACCACTCATCTACCATAGAGCCACCATTCATCTACCATAGAGCCACCATTCATCTACCATAGAGCCACCATTCATATACCATAGAGCCACCTTTCATCTACCATTCAGCCACCATTCATCTACCATTCATCTACCATAGAGCCACCATTCATCTACCATTAAGCCACCATTCATCTACCATTGAGCCACCATTTATCTACCATACAGCTACCATTCATCTACCATAGAGCCACCATTCATCTACCATAGAGCCACCATTCATCTACCATAGAGCCACCATTAATCTACCATAGGGCTACCATTCATCTACCATTCATCCACCACTCATCTACCATAGAGCCACCATTCATCTACCATAGAGCCACCATTCATCTACCATAGAGCCACCATTCATCTACCATAGAGCCACTACTCATCTACCATAGGGCTAGCATTCATCTACCGTTCATCCACCACTCATCTACCATAGGGGTACCATTCATCTACCATAGAGCCACCATTCATCTACCATAGAGCCACCATTCATCTACCATAGAGCCACCACTCATCTACCATAGGGCTAACATTCATCTACCATTCATCCACCACACATCTACCATTCATCTACCATACAGCCACCATTCACCTACCATATAGCCACCATTCATCTACCATTCATCCACCACTCATCTACCATAGAGCCACCACTCATCTACCATAGAGCCACCATTCATCTACCATAGAGCCACCATTCATCTACCATAGAGCCACCATTCATTCACCACTCATCTACCATTCATCTACCATAGAGCCACCATTCATCTACCATAGGGCCACCTTTCATCTACCATTCAGCCACCATTCATCTACCATTCATTTACCATAGAGCCATTATTCATCTACCATAAAGCCACCATTCATCTACCATAGAGCCACCATTTATCCACCATAGAGCCACCATTCATCTACCAAAGAGCCACCATTCATCTACCATAGAGCCACCATTCATCTACCATAGAGCCGCGATTAATCTACCATAGGGCTACCATTCATCTACCATTCATCCACCACTCATCTACCATAGAACCACCATTCATCTACCATAGAGCCACCATTCATCTACCATAGAGCCACCACTCATCTACCATTCATCCACCACTCATCTACCAAAGAGCCACCACTCATCTACCATAGAGCCACCATTCATCTACCATAGAGCCACCATTCATCTACCATTCATCTACCATAGAGCCACCATTCATCTACCATTAAGCCACCTTTCATCTACCATAGAGCCACCATTTATCTACCATAGAGCCACCATTCATCTACCATAGAGCCACCATTCATCTACCATTAAGCCACCTTTCATCTACCATAGAGCCACCATTTATCTACCATAGAGCCACCATTCATCTACCATAGAGCCACCATTCATCTACCATAGAGCCACCATTCATCTACCATAGAGCCACCATTCATCTACCATAGAGCCACCTTTCATCTACCATTCAGCCACGATTCATCTACCATTCATCTACCATAGAGCCACCATTCATCTACCATTAAGCCACCTTTCATCTACCACAGAGCCACCATTTATCTACCATAGAGCCACCATTCATCTACCATAGAACCACCATTCATCTACCATAGAGCCACCATTCATCTACCATAGAGCCACTACTCATCTACCATAGGGCTACCATTCATCTACCGTTCATCCACCACTCATCTACCATAGGGCTACCTTTCATCTACCATAGAGCCACCATTCATCTACCATAGAGCCACCATTCATCTACCATAGAACCACCACTCATCTACCATAGGGCTAACATTCATCTACCATTCATCCACCACACATCTACCATTCATCCACCACTCATCTACCAAAGAGCCATCACTCATCTACCATAGAGCCACCATTCATCTACCATAGAGCCACCATTCATCTACCATAGAGCCACCATTCATATACCATAGAGCCACCTTTCATCTACCATTCAGCCACCATTCATCTACCATTCATCTACCATAGAGCCACCATTCATCTACCATTAAGCCACCATTCATCTACCATTGAGCCACCATTTATCTACCATACAGCTACCATTCATCTACCATAGAGCCACCATTCATCTACCATAGAGCCACCATTCATCTACCATAGAGCCACCATTAATCTACCATAGGGCTACCATTCATCTACCATTCATCCACCACTCATCTACCATAGAGCCACCATTCATCTACCATAGAGCCACCATTCATCTACCATAGAGCCACCATTCATCTACCATAGAGCCACTACTCATCTACCATAGGGCTAGCATTCATCTACCGTTCATCCACCACTCATCTACCATAGGGGTACCATTCATCTACCATAGAGCCACCATTCACATACCATAAAGCCACCATTCATCTACCATAGAGCCACCACTCATCTACCATAGGGCTAACATTCATCTAGCATTCATCCACCACACATCTACCATTCATCTACCATACAGCCACCATTCACCTACCATATAGCCACCATTCATCTACCATTCATCCACCACTCATCTACCATAGAGCCACCACTCATCTACCATAGAGCCACCATTCATCTACCATAGAGCCACCATTCATCTACCATAGAGCCACCATTCATTCACCACTCATCTACCATTCATCTACCATAGAGCCACCATTCATCTACCATAGGGCCACCTTTCATCTACCATTCAGCCACCATTCATCTACCATTCATTTACCATAGAGCCATTATTCATCTACCATAAAGCCACCATTCATCTACCATAGAGCCACCATTTATCCACCATAGAGCCACCATTCATCTACCATAGAGCCACCATTCATCTACCATAGAGCCACCATTCATCTACCATAGAGCCGCGATTAATCTACCATAGGGCTACCATTCATCTACCATTCATCCACCACTCATCTACCATAGAACCACCATTCATCTACCATAGAGCCACCATTCATCTACCATAGAGCCACCACTCATCTACCATTCATCCACCACTCATCTACCAAAGAGCCACCACTCATCTACCATAGAGCCACCATTCATCTACCATAGAGCCACCATTCATCTACCATAGAGCCACCATTCATCTACCATAGAGCCACCTTTCATCTACCATTCAGCCACCATTCATCTACCATTCATCTACCATAGAGCCACCATTCATTTACCATTAAGCCACCTTTCATCTACCATAGAGCCACCATTTATCTACCATAGAGCCACCATTCATCTACCATAGAGCCACCATTCATCCACCACACATCTACCATTCATCTACCATACAGCCACCATTCACCTACCATAGAGCCACCATTCATCTACCATTCATCCACCACTCATTTACCATAGAGCCACCACTCATCTACCATAGAGCCACCATTCATCTACAATAGAGCCACCATTCATTCACCACTCATCTACCATTCATCTACCATAGAGCCACCACTCATCTACCATAGAGCCACCATTCATCTACCATAGGGCCACCTTTCATCTACCATTCAGCCACCATTCATCTACCATTCATTTACCATAGAGCCACCATTCATCTACCATAAAGCCACCATTCATCTACCATAGAGCCACCATTTATTTACCATAGAGCCACCATTCATCTACCATAGAGCCACCATTCATCTACCATAGAGCCACCATTCATCTACCATAGAGCCGCCATTAATCTACCATAGGGCTACCATTCATCTACCATTCATCCACCACTCATCTACCATAGAGCCACCATTCATCTACCATAGAGCCATAATTCATCTACCATAGAGCCACCATTCATCTACCATAGAGCCACCATTCATCTACCATAGAGCCACCATTCATCTACCATAGAGCCACCATTCATCTACCATAGAGCCACCATTCATCTACCATAGAGCCACCATTAATCTACCATAGGGCTACCATTCATCTACCATTCAACCACCACTCATCTACCATAGAGCCACCATTCATCTACCATAGAGCCACCATTCATCTACCATAGAGCCACCATTTATCTACCATAGAGCCACCATTCATTTACCATATAGCCACCATTCATCTACCATAGAGCCACCATTCATCTACCATAGAGCCACCATTCATCTACCATAGAGCCACCACTCATCTACCATTCATCCACCACTCATCTACCAAAGAGCGACCACTCATCTACCATAGAGCCACCATTCATCTACCAAAGAGCCACCATTCTTCTACCATAGAGCAACCATTCATCTACCATAGAGCCACCTTTCATCTACCATTCAGCCACCATTCATCTACCATTCATCTACCATAGAGCCACCATTCATCTACCATTAAGCCACCATTCATCTACCGTAGAGCCACCATTTATCTACCATAGAGCTACCATTCATCTACCATAGAGCCACCATTCATCTACCATAGAGCCACCATTCATCTACCATAGAGCCACCATTAATCTACCATAGGGCTACCATTCATCTACCATTCATCCACCACTCATCTACCATAGAGCCACCATTCATCTACCATAGAGCCACCATTCATCTACCATAGAGCCTCCATTCATCTACCATAGGGCCACCTTTCATCTACCATTCAGCCACCATTCATATACCATTCATTTACCATAGAGCCACCATTCATCTACCATAAAGCCACCATTCATCTACCATAGAGCCACCATTTATCTACCATAGAGCCACCATTCATCTACCATAGAGCCACCATTCATCTACCATAGAGCCACAATTCATCTACCATAGAGCCGTCATTAATCTACCATAGGGCTACCATTCATCTACCATTCATCCACCACTCATCTACCATAGAGCCACCATTCATCTACCATAGAGCCATAATTCATCTACCATAGAGCCACCATTCATCTACCATAGAGCCACCATTCATCTACCATAGAGCCACCATTCATCTACCATAGAGCAACCATTCATCTACCGTAGAGCCACCATTCATCTACCATAGAGCCACCATTAGTCTACCATAGGGCTACCATTCATCTACCATTCATCCACCACTCATCTACCATAGAGCCACCATTCATCTACCATAGAGCCACCATTCATCTACTATACAGCCACCATTTATCTACCATAGAGCCACTATTCATTTACCATATAGCCACCATTCATCTACCATAGAGCCACCATTCATCTACCATAGAGCCACCATTCATCTACCATAGAGCCACCACTCATCTACCATTCATCCACCACTCATCTACCAAAGAGCCACCACTCATCTACCATAGAGCCACCATTCATCTACCATAGAGCCACCATTCATCTACCATAGAGCCACCATTCATATACCATAGAGCCACCTTTCATCTACCATTCAGCCACCATTCATCTACCATTCATCTACCATAGAGCCACCATTCATCTACCATTAAGCCACCATTCATCTACCATTGAGCCACCATTTATCTACCATACAGCTACCATTCATCTACCATAGAGCCACCATTCATCTACCATAGAGCCACCATTCATCTACCATAGAGCCACCATTAATCTACCATAGGGCTACCATTCATCTACCATTCATCCACCACTCATCTACCATAGAGCCACCATTCATCTACCATAGAGCCACCATTCATCTACCATAGAGCCACCATTCATCTACCATAGAGCCACTACTCATCTACCATAGGGCTAGCATTCATCTACCGTTCATCCACCACTCATCTACCATAGGGGTACCATTCATCTACCATAGAGCCACCATTCATCTACCATAGAGCCACCATTCATCTACCATAGAGCCACCACTCATCTACCATAGGGCTAACATTCATCTACCATTCATCCACCACACATCTACCATTCATCTACCATACAGCCACCATTCACCTACCATATAGCCACCATTCATCTACCATTCATCCACCACTCATCTACCATAGAGCCACCACTCATCTACCATAGAGCCACCATTCATCTACCATAGAGCCACCATTCATCTACCATAGAGCCACCATTCATTCACCACTCATCTACCATTCATCTACCATAGAGCCACCATTCATCTACCATAGGGCCACCTTTCATCTACCATTCAGCCACCATTCATCTACCATTCATTTACCATAGAGCCATTATTCATCTACCATAAAGCCACCATTCATCTACCATAGAGCCACCATTTATCCACCATAGAGCCACCATTCATCTACCATAGAGCCACCATTCATCTACCATAGAGCCACCATTCATCTACCATAGAGCCGCGATTAATCTACCATAGGGCTACCATTCATCTACCATTCATCCACCACTCATCTACCATAGAACCACCATTCATCTACCATAGAGCCACCATTCATCTACCATAGAGCCACCACTCATCTACCATTCATCCACCACTCATCTACCAAAGAGCCACCACTCATCTACCATAGAGCCACCATTCATCTACCATAGAGCCACCATTCATCTACCATTCATCTACCATAGAGCCACCATTCATCTACCATTAAGCCACCTTTCATCTACCATAGAGCCACCATTTATCTACCATAGAGCCACCATTCATCTACCATAGAGCCACCATTCATCTACCATTAAGCCACCTTTCATCTACCATAGAGCCACCATTTATCTACCATAGAGCCACCATTCATCTACCATAGAGCCACCATTCATCTACCATAGAGCCACCATTCATCTACCATAGAGCCACCATTCATCTACCATAGAGCCACCTTTCATCTACCATTCAGCCACGATTCATCTACCATTCATCTACCATAGAGCCACCATTCATCTACCATTAAGCCACCTTTCATCTACCACAGAGCCACCATTTATCTACCATAGAGCCACCATTCATCTACCATAGAACCACCATTCATCTACCATAGAGCCACCATTCATCTACCATAGAGCCACTACTCATCTACCATAGGGCTACCATTCATCTACCGTTCATCCACCACTCATCTACCATAGGGCTACCTTTCATCTACCATAGAGCCACCATTCATCTACCATAGAGCCACCATTCATCTACCATAGAACCACCACTCATCTACCATAGGGCTAACATTCATCTACCATTCATCCACCACACATCTACCATTCATCCACCACTCATCTACCAAAGAGCCATCACTCATCTACCATAGAGCCACCATTCATCTACCATAGAGCCACCATTCATCTACCATAGAGCCACCATTCATATACCATAGAGCCACCTTTCATCTACCATTCAGCCACCATTCATCTACCATTCATCTACCATAGAGCCACCATTCATCTACCATTAAGCCACCATTCATCTACCATTGAGCCACCATTTATCTACCATACAGCTACCATTCATCTACCATAGAGCCACCATTCATCTACCATAGAGCCACCATTCATCTACCATAGAGCCACCATTAATCTACCATAGGGCTACCATTCATCTACCATTCATCCACCACTCATCTACCATAGAGCCACCATTCATCTACCATAGAGCCACCATTCATCTACCATAGAGCCACCATTCATCTACCATAGAGCCACTCCTCATCTACCATAGGGCTAGCATTCATCTACCGTTCATCCACCACTCATCTACCATAGGGGTACCATTCATCTACCATAGAGCCACCATTCACATACCATAGAGCCACCATTCATCTACCATAGAGCCACCACTCATCTACCATAGGGCTAACATTCATCTAGCATTCATCCACCACACATCTACCATTCATCTACCATACAGCCACCATTCACCTACCATATAGCCACCATTCATCTACCATTCATCCACCACTCATCTACCATAGAGCCACCACTCATCTACCATAGAGCCACCATTCATCTACCATAGAGCCACCATTCATCTACCATAGAGCCACCATTCATTCACCACTCATCTACCATTCATCTACCATAGAGCCACCATTCATCTACCATAGGGCCACCTTTCATCTACCATTCAGCCACCATTCATCTACCATTCATTTACCATAGAGCCATTATTCATCTACCATAAAGCCACCATTCATCTACCATAGAGCCACCATTTATCCACCATAGAGCCACCATTCATCTACCATAGAGCCACCATTCATCTACCATAGAGCCACCATTCATCTACCATAGAGCCGCGATTAATCTACCATAGGGCTACCATTCATCTACCATTCATCCACCACTCATCTACCATAGAACCACCATTCATCTACCATAGAGCCACCATTCATCTACCATAGAGCCACCACTCATCCTCCATTCATCCACCACTCATCTACCAAAGAGCCACCACTCATCTACCATAGAGCCACCATTCATCTACCATAGAGCCACCATTCATCTACCATAGAGCCACCATTCATCTACCATAGAGCCACCTTTCATCTACCATTCAGCCACCATTCATCTACCATTCATCTACCATAGAGCCACCATTCATCTACCATTAAGCCACCTTTCATCTACCATAGAGCCACCATTTATCTACCATAGAGCCACCATTCATCTACCATAGAGCCACCATTCATCTACCATAGAGCCACCATTCATCTACCATAGAGCCACCTTTCATCTACCATAGAGCCACCTTTCATCTACCATTCAGCCACGATTCATCTACCATTCATCTACCATAGAGCCACCATTCATCTACCATTAAGCCACCTTTCATCTACCACAGAGCCACCATTTATCTACCATAGAGCCACCATTCATCTACCATAGAGCCACCATTCATCTACCATAGAGCCACCATTCATCTACCATAGAGCCACTACTCATCTACCATAGGGCTACCATTCATCTACCGTTCATCCACCACTCATCTACCATAGGGCTACCTTTCATCTACCATAGAGCCACCATTCATCTACCATAGAGCCACCATTCATCTACCATAGAACCACCACTCATCTACCATAGGGCTAACATTCATCTACCATTCATCCACCACACATCTACCATTCATCTACCATACAGCCACCATTCACCTACCATAGAGCCACCATTCATCTACCATAGAGCCACCTTTCATCTACCATAGAGCCACCTTTCATCTACCATTCAGCCACCATTCATCTACCATTCATCTACCATAGAGCCACCATTCATCTACCATAAAGCCACCATTCATCTACCATAGAGCCAACATTTATCTACCATAGAGCCACCATTCATCTACCATAGAGCCACCATTCATCTACCATAGAGCCACAATTCATCTACCATAGAGCCACCATTAATCTACCATAGGGCTATCATTCATCTACCATTCATCCACCACTCATCTACCATAGAGCCACCATTCATCTACCATAGAGCCACCATTCATCTACCATAGAGCCACCATTCATCTACCATAGAGCCACTACTCATCTACCATAGGGCTACCATTCATCTACCGTTCATCCACCACTCATCTACCATAGGGCTACCATTAATCTACCATAGGGCTACCATTCATCTACCATTCATCCACCACTCATCTACCATAGAGCCACCATTCATCTACCATAGAGCCATAATTCATCTACCATAGAGCCACCATTCATCTACCATAGAGCCACCATTCATCTACCATAGAGCCACCATTCATCTACCATAGAGCCACTACTCATCTACCATAGAGCCACCATTCATCTACCATAGAGCCACCATTCATCTACCATAGAGCCGCCATTAATCTACCATAGGGCTACCATTCATCTACCATTCATCCACCACTCATCTACCATAGAGCCACCATTCATCTACCATAGAGCCATAATTCATCTACCATAGAGCCACCATTCATCTACCATAGAGCCACCATTCATCTACCATAGAGCCACCATTCATCTACCATAGAGCCACCATTCATCTACCATAGAGCCACCATTCATCTACCATAGAGCCACCATTAATCTACCATAGGGCTACCATTCATCTACCATTCAACCACCACTCATCTACCATAGAGCCACCATTCATCTACCATAGAGCCACCATTCATCTACCATAGAGCCACCATTTATCTACCATAGAGCCACCATTCATTTACCATATAGCCACCATTCATCTACCATAGAGCCACCATTCATCTACCATAGAGCCACCATTCATCTACCATAGAGCCACCACTCATCTACCATTCATCCACCACTCATCTACCAAAGAGCGACCACTCATCTACCATAGAGCCACCATTCATCTACCAAAGAGCCACCATTCTTCTACCATAGAGCAACCATTCATCTACCATAGAGCCACCTTTCATCTACCATTCAGCCACCATTCATCTACCATTCATCTACCATAGAGCCACCATTCATCTACCATTAAGCCACCATTCATCTACCGTAGAGCCACCATTTATCTACCATAGAGCTACCATTCATCTACCATAGAGCCACCATTCATCTACCATAGAGCCACCATTCATCTACCATAGAGCCACCATTAATCTACCATAGGGCTACCATTCATCTACCATTCATCCACCACTCATCTACCATAGAGCCACCATTCATCTACCATAGAGCCACCATTCATCTACCATAGAGCCTCCATTCATCTACCATAGGGCCACCTTTCATCTACCATTCAGCCACCATTCATATACCATTCATTTACCATAGAGCCACCATTCATCTACCATAAAGCCACCATTCATCTACCATAGAGCCACCATTTATCTACCATAGAGCCACCATTCATCTACCATAGAGCCACCATTCATCTACCATAGAGCCACAATTCATCTACCATAGAGCCGTCATTAATCTACCATAGGGCTACCATTCATCTACCATTCATCCACCACTCATCTACCATAGAGCCACCATTCATCTACCATAGAGCCATAATTCATCTACCATAGAGCCACCATTCATCTACCATAGAGCCACCATTCATCTACCATAGAGCCACCATTCATCTACCATAGAGCAACCATTCATCTACCGTAGAGCCACCATTCATCTACCATAGAGCCACCATTAGTCTACCATAGGGCTACCATTCATCTACCATTCATCCACCACTCATCTACCATAGAGCCACCATTCATCTACCATAGAGCCACCATTCATCTACTATACAGCCACCATTTATCTACCATAGAGCCACTATTCATTTACCATATAGCCACCATTCATCTACCATAGAGCCACCATTCATCTACCATAGAGCCACCATTCATCTACCATAGAGCCACCACTCATCTACCATTCATCCACCACTCATCTACCAAAGAGCCACCACTCATCTACCATAGAGCCACCATTCATCTACCATAGAGCCACCATTCATCTACCATAGAGCCACCATTCATATACCATAGAGCCACCTTTCATCTACCATTCAGCCACCATTCATCTACCATTCATCTACCATAGAGCCACCATTCATCTACCATTAAGCCACCATTCATCTACCATTGAGCCACCATTTATCTACCATACAGCTACCATTCATCTACCATAGAGCCACCATTCATCTACCATAGAGCCACCATTCATCTACCATAGAGCCACCATTAATCTACCATAGGGCTACCATTCATCTACCATTCATCCACCACTCATCTACCATAGAGCCACCATTCATCTACCATAGAGCCACCATTCATCTACCATAGAGCCACCATTCATCTACCATAGAGCCACTACTCATCTACCATAGGGCTAGCATTCATCTACCGTTCATCCACCACTCATCTACCATAGGGGTACCATTCATCTACCATAGAGCCACCATTCATCTACCATAGAGCCACCATTCATCTACCATAGAGCCACCACTCATCTACCATAGGGCTAACATTCATCTACCATTCATCCACCACACATCTACCATTCATCTACCATACAGCCACCATTCACCTACCATATAGCCACCATTCATCTACCATTCATCCACCACTCATCTACCATAGAGCCACCACTCATCTACCATAGAGCCACCATTCATCTACCATAGAGCCACCATTCATCTACCATAGAGCCACCATTCATTCACCACTCATCTACCATTCATCTACCATAGAGCCACCATTCATCTACCATAGGGCCACCTTTCATCTACCATTCAGCCACCATTCATCTACCATTCATTTACCATAGAGCCATTATTCATCTACCATAAAGCCACCATTCATCTACCATAGAGCCACCATTTATCCACCATAGAGCCACCATTCATCTACCATAGAGCCACCATTCATCTACCATAGAGCCACCATTCATCTACCATAGAGCCGCGATTAATCTACCATAGGGCTACCATTCATCTACCATTCATCCACCACTCATCTACCATAGAACCACCATTCATCTACCATAGAGCCACCATTCATCTACCATAGAGCCACCACTCATCTACCATTCATCCACCACTCATCTACCAAAGAGCCACCACTCATCTACCATAGAGCCACCATTCATCTACCATAGAGCCACCATTCATCTACCATTCATCTACCATAGAGCCACCATTCATCTACCATTAAGCCACCTTTCATCTACCATAGAGCCACCATTTATCTACCATAGAGCCACCATTCATCTACCATAGAGCCACCATTCATCTACCATTAAGCCACCTTTCATCTACCATAGAGCCACCATTTATCTACCATAGAGCCACCATTCATCTACCATAGAGCCACCATTCATCTACCATAGAGCCACCATTCATCTACCATAGAGCCACCATTCATCTACCATAGAGCCACCTTTCATCTACCATTCAGCCACGATTCATCTACCATTCATCTACCATAGAGCCACCATTCATCTACCATTAAGCCACCTTTCATCTACCACAGAGCCACCATTTATCTACCATAGAGCCACCATTCATCTACCATAGAACCACCATTCATCTACCATAGAGCCACCATTCATCTACCATAGAGCCACTACTCATCTACCATAGGGCTACCATTCATCTACCGTTCATCCACCACTCATCTACCATAGGGCTACCTTTCATCTACCATAGAGCCACCATTCATCTACCATAGAGCCACCATTCATCTACCATAGAACCACCACTCATCTACCATAGGGCTAACATTCATCTACCATTCATCCACCACACATCTACCATTCATCCACCACTCATCTACCAAAGAGCCATCACTCATCTACCATAGAGCCACCATTCATCTACCATAGAGCCACCATTCATCTACCATAGAGCCACCATTCATATACCATAGAGCCACCTTTCATCTACCATTCAGCCACCATTCATCTACCATTCATCTACCATAGAGCCACCATTCATCTACCATTAAGCCACCATTCATCTACCATTGAGCCACCATTTATCTACCATACAGCTACCATTCATCTACCATAGAGCCACCATTCATCTACCATAGAGCCACCATTCATCTACCATAGAGCCACCATTAATCTACCATAGGGCTACCATTCATCTACCATTCATCCACCACTCATCTACCATAGAGCCACCATTCATCTACCATAGAGCCACCATTCATCTACCATAGAGCCACCATTCATCTACCATAGAGCCACTACTCATCTACCATAGGGCTAGCATTCATCTACCGTTCATCCACCACTCATCTACCATAGGGGTACCATTCATCTACCATAGAGCCACCATTCACATACCATAGAGCCACCATTCATCTACCATAGAGCCACCACTCATCTACCATAGGGCTAACATTCATCTAGCATTCATCCACCACACATCTACCATTCATCTACCATACAGCCACCATTCACCTACCATATAGCCACCATTCATCTACCATTCATCCACCACTCATCTACCATAGAGCCACCACTCATCTACCATAGAGCCACCATTCATCTACCATAGAGCCACCATTCATCTACCATAGAGCCACCATTCATTCACCACTCATCTACCATTCATCTACCATAGAGCCACCATTCATCTACCATAGGGCCACCTTTCATCTACCATTCAGCCACCATTCATCTACCATTCATTTACCATAGAGCCATTATTCATCTACCATAAAGCCACCATTCATCTACCATAGAGCCACCATTTATCCACCATAGAGCCACCATTCATCTACCATAGAGCCACCATTCATCTACCATAGAGCCACCATTCATCTACCATAGAGCCGCGATTAATCTACCATAGGGCTACCATTCATCTACCATTCATCCACCACTCATCTACCATAGAACCACCATTCATCTACCATAGAGCCACCATTCATCTACCATAGAGCCACCACTCATCCTCCATTCATCCACCACTCATCTACCAAAGAGCCACCACTCATCTACCATAGAGCCACCATTCATCTACCATAGAGCCACCATTCATCTACCATAGAGCCACCATTCATCTACCATAGAGCCACCTTTCATCTACCATTCAGCCACCATTCATCTACCATTCATCTACCATAGAGCCACCATTCATCTACCATTAAGCCACCTTTCATCTACCATAGAGCCACCATTTATCTACCATAGAGCCACCATTCATCTACCATAGAGCCACCATTCATCTACCATAGAGCCACCATTCATCTACCATAGAGCCACCTTTCATCTACCATAGAGCCACCTTTCATCTACCATTCAGCCACGATTCATCTACCATTCATCTACCATAGAGCCACCATTCATCTACCATTAAGCCACCTTTCATCTACCACAGAGCCACCATTTATCTACCATAGAGCCACCATTCATCTACCATAGAGCCACCATTCATCTACCATAGAGCCACCATTCATCTACCATAGAGCCACTACTCATCTACCATAGGGCTACCATTCATCTACCGTTCATCCACCACTCATCTACCATAGGGCTACCTTTCATCTACCATAGAGCCACCATTCATCTACCATAGAGCCACCATTCATCTACCATAGAACCACCACTCATCTACCATAGGGCTAACATTCATCTACCATTCATCCACCACACATCTACCATTCATCTACCATACAGCCACCATTCACCTACCATAGAGCCACCATTCATCTACCATAGAGCCACCTTTCATCTACCATAGAGCCACCTTTCATCTACCATTCAGCCACCATTCATCTACCATTCATCTACCATAGAGCCACCATTCATCTACCATAAAGCCACCATTCATCTACCATAGAGCCAACATTTATCTACCATAGAGCCACCATTCATCTACCATAGAGCCACCATTCATCTACCATAGAGCCACAATTCATCTACCATAGAGCCACCATTAATCTACCATAGGGCTATCATTCATCTACCATTCATCCACCACTCATCTACCATAGAGCCACCATTCATCTACCATAGAGCCACCATTCATCTACCATAGAGCCACCATTCATCTACCATAGAGCCACTACTCATCTACCATAGGGCTACCATTCATCTACCGTTCATCCACCACTCATCTACCATAGGGCTACCATTCATCTACCATAGAGCCACCATTCATCTACCATAGAGCCACCATTCATCTACCATAGAGCCACCACTCATCTACCATAGGGCTAACATTCATCTACCATTCATCCACCACACATCTACCATTCATCTACCATACAGCCACCATTAACCTACCATAGAGCCACCATTCATCTACCATTCATCCACCACTCATCTACGATAGAGCCACCACTCATCTACCATAGAGCCACCATTCATCTACAGTAGAGCCACCATTCATTCACCACTCATCTACCATTCATCTACCATAGAGCCACCACTCATCTACCATAGAGCCACCATTCATCTACCATAGGGCCACCTTTCATCTACCATTCAGCCACCATTCATCTACCATTCATTTACCATAGAGCCACCATTCATCTACAATAAAGCCACCATTCATCTACCATAGAGCCACCATTTATCTACCATAGAGCCACCATTCATCTACCATAGAGCCACCATTCATCTACCATAGAGCCACCATTCATCTACCATAGAGCCGCCATTAATCTACCATAGGGCTACCATTCATCTACCATTCATCCACCACTCATCTACCATAGAGCCACCATTCATCTACCATAGAGCCATAATTCATCTACCATAGAGCCACCATTCATCTACCATAGAGCCACCATTCATCTACCATAGAGCCACCATTCATCTACCATAGAGCCACCATTCATCTACCATAGAGCCACCATTCATCTACCATAGAGCCACCATTAATCTACCATAGGGCTACCATTCATCTACCATTCATCCACCACTCATCTACCATAGAGCCACCATTCATCTACCATTCAGCCACCATTCATCTACCATTCATCTACCATAGAGCCACCATTCATCTACCATTAAGCCACCATTCATCTACCATAGAGCCACCATTTATCTACCATAGAGCTACCATTCATCTACCATAGAGCCACCATTCATCTACCATTCATACACCACTCATCTACCATAGAGCCACCATTCATTTACCATATAGCCACCATTCATCTACCATAGAGCCACCATTCATCTACCATAGAGCCACCATTCATCTACCATAGAGCCACCATTCATCTACCATAGAGCCACCATTCATCTACCATAGAGCCACCATTCATCTACCATAGAGCCACCATTCATCTACCATAGAGCCACCATTAATCTACCATAGGGCTACCATTCATCTACCATTCAACCACCACTCATCTACCATAGAGCCACCATTCATCTACCATAGAGCCACCATTCATCTACCATAGAGCCACCATTTATCTACCATAGAGCCACCATTCATTTACCATATAGCCACCATTCATCTACCATAGAGCCACCATTCATCTACCATAGAGCCACCATTCATCTACCATAGAGCCACCACTCATCTACCATTCATCCACCACTCATCTACCAAAGAGCGACCACTCATCTACCATAGAGCCACCATTAATCTACCAAAGAGCCACCATTCTTCTACCATAGAGCCACCATTCATCTACCATAGAGCCACCTTTCATCTACCATTCAGCCACCATTCATCTACCATTCATCTACCATAGAGCCACCATTCATCTACCATTAAGCCACCATTCATCTACCGTAGAGCCACCATTTATCTACCATAGAGCTACCATTCATCTACCATAGAGCCACCATTCATCTACCATAGAGCCACCATTCATCTACCATAGAGCCACCATTAATCTACCATAGGGCTACCATTCATCTACCATTCATCCACCACTCATCTACCATAGAGCCACCATTCATCTACCATAGAGCCACCATTCATCTACCATAGAGCCACCATTCATCTACCATAGGGCCACCTTTCATCTACCATTCAGCCACCATTCATATACCATTCATTTACCATAGAGCCACCATTCATCTACCATAAAGCCACCATTCATCTACCATAGAGCCACCATTTATCTACCATAGAGCCACCATTCATCTACCATAGAGCCACCATTCATCTACCATAGAGCCACAATTCATCTACCATAGAGCCGTCATTAATCTACCATAGGGCTACCATTCATCTACCATTCATCCACCACTCATCTACCATAGAGCCACCATTCATCTACCATAGAGCCATAATTCATCTACCATAGAGCCACCATTCATCTACCATAGAGCCACCATTCATCTACCATAGAGCCACCATTCATCTACCATAGAGCAACCATTCATCTACCGTAGAGCCACCATTCATCTACCATAGAGCCACCATTAGTCTACCATAGGGCTACCATTCATCTACCATTCATCCACCACTCATCTACCATAGAGCCACCATTCATCTACCATAGAGCCACCATTCATCTACTATATAGCCACCATTTATCTACCATAGAGCCACTATTCATTTACCATATAAGCACCATTCATCTACCATAGAGCCACCATTCATCTACCATAGAGCCACCATTCATCTACCATAGAGCCACCACTCATCTACCATTCATCCACCACTCATCTACCAAAGAGCCACCACTCATCTACCATAGAGCCACCATTCATCTACCATAGAGCCACCATTCATCTACCATAGAGCCACCATTCATATACCATAGAGCCACCTTTCATCTACCATTCAGCCACCATTCATCTACCATTCATCTACCATAGAGCCACCATTCATCTACCATTAAGCCACCATTCATCTACCATTGAGCCACCATTTATCTACCATACAGCTACCATTCATCTACCATAGAGCCACCATTCATCTACCATAGAGCCACCATTCATCTACCATAGAGCCACCATTAATCTACCATAGGGCTACCATTCATCTACCATTCATCCACCACTCATCTACCATAGAGCCACCATTCATCTACCATAGAGCCACCATTCATCTACCATAGAGCCACCATTCATCTACCATAGAGCCACTACTCATCTACCATAGGGCTAGCATTCATCTACCGTTCATCCACCACTCATCTACCATAGGGGTACCATTCATCTACCATAGAGCCACCATTCATCTACCATAGAGCCACCATTCATCTACCATAGAGCCACCACTCATCTACCATAGGGCTAACATTCATCTACCATTCATCCACCACACATCTACCATTCATCTACCATACAGCCACCATTCACCTACCATATAGCCACCATTCATCTACCATTCATCCACCACTCATCTACCATAGAGCCACCACTCATCTACCATAGAGCCACCATTCATCTACCATAGAGCAACCATTCATCTACCATAGAGCCACCATTCATTCACCACTCATCTACCATTCATCTACCATAGAGCCACCATTCATCTACCATAGGGCCACCTTTCATCTACCATTCAGCCACCATTCATCTACCATTCATTTACCATAGAGCCATTATTCATCTACCATAAAGCCACCATTCATCTACCATAGAGCCACCATTTATCCACCATAGAGCCACCATTCATCTACCATAGAGCCACCATTCATCTACCATAGAGCCACCATTCATCTACCATAGAGCCGCGATTAATCTACCATAGGGCTACCATTCATCTACCATTCATCCACCACTCATCTACCATAGAACCACCATTTATCTACCATAGAGCCACCATTCATCTACCATAGAGCCACCACTCATCTACCATTCATCCACCACTCATCTACCAAAGAGCCACCACTCATCTACCATAGAGCCACCATTCATCTACCATAGAGCCACCATTCATCTACCATAGAGCCACCATTCATCTACCATAGAGCCACCTTTCATCTACCATTCAGCCACCATTCATCTACCATTCATCTACCATAGAGCCACCATTCATCTACCATTAAGCCACCTTTCATCTACCATAGAGCCACCATTTATCTACCATAGAGCCACCATTCATCTACCATAGAGCCACCATTCATCTACCATAGAGCCACCATTCATCTACCATAGAGCCACCATTCATCTACCATAGAGCCACCTTTCATCTACCATTCAGCCACGATTCATCTACCATTCATCTACCATAGAGCCACCATTCATCTACCATTAAGCCACCTTTCATCTACCACAGAGCCACCATTTATCTACCATAGAGCCACCATTCATCTACCATAGAGCCACCATTCATCTACCATAGAGCCACCATTCATCTACCATAGAGCCACTACTCATCTACCATAGGGCTACCATTCATCTACCGTTCATCCACCACTCATCTACCATAGGGCTACCTTTCATCTACCATAGAGCCACCATTCATCTACCATAGAGCCACCATTCATCTACCATAGAACCACCACTCATCTACCATAGGGCTAACATTCATCTACCATTCATCCACCACACATCTACCATTCATCCACCACTCATCTACCAAAGAGCCACCACTCATCTACCATAGAGCCACCATTCATCTACCATAGAGCCACCATTCATCTACCATAGAGCCACCATTCATATACCATAGAGCCACCTTTCATCTACCATTCAGCCACCATTCATCTACCATTCATCTACCATAGAGCCACCATTCATCTACCATTAAGCCACCATTCATCTACCATTGAGCCACCATTTATCTACCATACAGCTACCATTCATCTACCATAGAGCCACCATTCATCTACCATAGAGCCACCATTAATCTACCATAGGGCTACCATTCATCTACCATTCATCCACCACTCATCTACCATAGAGCCACCATTCATCTACCATAGAGCCACCATTCATCTACCATAGGGCCACCTTTCATCTACCATTCAGCCACCATTCATCTACCATTCATTTACCATAGAGCCACCATTCAACTACCATAAAGCCACCATTCATCTATCATAGAGCCACCATTTATTTACCATAGAGCCACCATTCATCTACCATAGAGCCACCATTCATCTACCATAGAGCCACCATTCATCTACCATAGAGCCGCCATTAATCTACCATAGGGCTACCATTCATCTACCATTCATCCACCACTCATCTACCATAGAGCCACCATTCATCTACCATAGAGCCATAATTCATCTACCATAGAGCCACCATTCATCTACCATAGAGCCACCATTCATCTACCATAGAGCCACCATTCATCTACCATAGAGCCACCATTCATCTACCATAGAGCCACCATTCATCTACCATAGAGCCACCATTAATCTACCATAGGGCTACCATTCATCTACCATTCAATCACCACTCATCTACCATAGAGCCACCATTCATCTACCATAGAGCCACCATTCATCTACCATAGAGCCACCATTTATCTACCATAGAGCCACCATTCATTTACCATATAGCCACCATTCATCTACCATAGAGCCACCATTCATCGACCATAGAGCCACCATTCATCTACCATAGAGCCACCACTCATCTACCATTCATCCACCACTCATCTACCAAAGAGCGACCACTCATCTACCATAGAGCCACCATTCATCTACCAAAGAGCCACCATTCTTCTACCATAGAGCCACCATTCATCTACCATAGAGCCACCTTTCATCTACCATTCAGCCACCATTCATCTACCATTCATCTACCATAGAGCCACCATTCATCTACCATTAAGCCACCATTCATCTACCGTAGAGCCACCATTTATCTACCATAGAGCTACCATTCATCTACCATAGAGCCACCATTCATCTACCATAGAGCCACCATTCATCTACCATAGAGCCACCATTAATCTACCATAGGGCTACCATTCATCTACCATTCATCCACCACTCATCTACCATAGAGCCACCATTCATCTACCATAGAGCCACCATTCATCTACCATAGAGCCACCATTCATCTACCATAGGGCCACCTTTCATCTACCATTCAGCCACCATTCATATACCATTCATTTACCATAGAGCCACCATTCATCTACCATAAAGCCACCATTCATCTACCATAGAGCCACCATTTATCTACCATAGAGCCACCATTCATCTACCATAGAGCCACCATTCATCTACCATAGAGCCACAATTCATCTACCATAGAGCCGTCATTAATCTACCATAGGGCTACCATTCATCTACCATTCATCCACCACTCATCTACCATAGAGCCACCATTCATCTACCATAGAGCCATAATTCATCTACCATAGAGCCACCATTCATCTACCATAGAGCCACCATTCATCTACCATAGAGCCACCATTCATCTACCATAGAGCAACCATTCATCTACCATAGAGCCACCATTCATCTACCATAGAGCCACCATTAGTCTACCATAGGGCTACCATTCATCTACCATTCATCCACCACTCATCTACCATAGAGCCACCATTCATCTACCATAGAGCCACCATTCATCTACTATATAGCCACCATTTATCTACCATAGAGCCACCATTCATTTACCATAGAGCCACCATTCATCTACCATAGAGCCACCATTCATCTACCATAGAGCCACCATTCATCTACCATAGAGCCACCACTCATCTACCATTCATCCACCACTCATCTACCAAAGAGCCACCACTCATCTACCATAGAGCCACCATTCATCTACCATAGAGCCACCATTCATCTACCATAGAGCCACCATTCATCTACCATAGAGCCACCTTTCATCTACCATTCAGCCATTATTCATCTACCATTCATCTACCATAGAGCCACCATTCATCTACCATTAAGCCACCTTTCATCTACCATAGAGCCACCATTTATCTACCATAGAGCCACCATTCATCTACCATAGAGCCACCATTCATCTACCATAGAGCCACCATTCATCTACCATAGAGCCACCATTAATCTACCATAGGGCTACCATTCATCTACCATTCATCCACCATTCATCTACCATAGAGCCACCATTCATCTACCACTGAGCCACTACTCATCTACCATAGGGCTACCATTCATCTACCGTTCATCCACCACTCATCTACCATAGGGCTACCATTCATCTACCATAGAGCCACCATTCATCTACCATAGAGCCACCATTCATCTACCATAGAACCACCACTCATCTACCATAGGGCTAACATTCATCTACCATTCATCCACCACACATCTACCATTCATCTACCATACAGCCACCATTCACCTACCATAGAGCCACCATTCATCTACCATAGAGCCACCTTTCATCTACCATAGAGCCACCTTTCATCTACCATTCAGCCACCATTCATCTACCATTCATCTACCATAGAGCCACCATTCATCTACCATAAAGCCACCATTCATCTACCATAGAGCCAACATTTATCTACCATAGAGCCACCATTCATCTACCATAGAGCCACCATTCATCTACCATAGAGCCACCATTAATCTACCATAGGGCTACCATTCATCTACCATTCATCCACCACTCATCTACCATAGAGCCACCATTCATCTACCATAGAGCCACCATTCATCTACCATAGAGCCACCATTCATCTACCATAAAGCCACTACTCATCTACCATAGGGCTACCATTCATCTACCGTTCATCCACCACTCATCTACCATAGGGCTACCATTCATCTACCATAGAGCCACCATTCATCTACCATAGAGCCACCATTCATCTACCATAGAGCCACCACTCATCTACCATAGGGCTAACATTCATCTACCATTCATCCACCACACATCTACCATTCATCTACCATACAGCCACCATTCACCTACCATAGAGCCACCATTCATCTACCATTCATCCACCACTCATTTACCATAGAGCCACCACTCATCTACCATAGAGCCACCATTCATCTACAATAGAGCCACCATTCATTCACCACTCATCTACCATTCATCTACCATAGAGCCACCAATCATCTACCATAGAGCCACCATTCATCTACCATAGGGCCACCTTTCATCTACCATTCAGCCACCATTCATCTACCATTCATTTACCATAGAGCCACCATTCATCTACCATAAAGCCACCATTCATCTACCATAGAGCCACCATTTATTTACCATAGAGCCACCATTCATCTACCATAGAGCCACCATTCATCTACCATAGAGCCACCATTCATCTACCATAGAGCCGCCATTAATCTACCATAGGGCTACCATTCATCTACCATTCATCCACCACTCATCTACCATAGAGCCACCATTCATCTACCATAGAGCCATAATTCATCTACCATAGAGCCACCATTCATCTACCATAGAGCCACCATTCATCTACCATAGAGCCACCATTCATCTACCATAGAGCCACCATTCATCTACCATAGAGCCACCATTCATCTACCATAGAGCCACCATTAATCTACCATAGGGCTACCATTCATCTACCATTCAACCACCACTCATCTACCATAGAGCCACCATTCATCTACCATAGAGCCACCATTCATCTACCATAGAGCCACCATTTATCTACCATAGAGCCACCATTCATTTACCATATAGCCACCATTCATCTACCATAGAGCCACCATTCATCTACCATAGAGCCACCATTCATCTACCATAGAGCCACCACTCATCTACCATTCATCCACCACTCATCTACCAAAGAGCGACCACTCATCTACCATAGAGCCACCATTCATCTACCAAAGAGCCACCATTCTTCTACCATAGAGCAACCATTCATCTACCATAGAGCCACCTTTCATCTACCATTCAGCCACCATTCATCTACCATTCATCTACCATAGAGCCACCATTCATCTACCATTAAGCCACCATTCATCTACCGTAGAGCCACCATTTATCTACCATAGAGCTACCATTCATCTACCATAGAGCCACCATTCATCTACCATAGAGCCACCATTCATCTACCATAGAGCCACCATTAATCTACCATAGGGCTACCATTCATCTACCATTCATCCACCACTCATCTACCATAGAGCCACCATTCATCTACCATAGAGCCACCATTCATCTACCATAGAGCCTCCATTCATCTACCATAGGGCCACCTTTCATCTACCATTCAGCCACCATTCATATACCATTCATTTACCATAGAGCCACCATTCATCTACCATAAAGCCACCATTCATCTACCATAGAGCCACCATTTATCTACCATAGAGCCACCATTCATCTACCATAGAGCCACCATTCATCTACCATAGAGCCACAATTCATCTACCATAGAGCCGTCATTAATCTACCATAGGGCTACCATTCATCTACCATTCATCCACCACTCATCTACCATAGAGCCACCATTCATCTACCATAGAGCCATAATTCATCTACCATAGAGCCACCATTCATCTACCATAGAGCCACCATTCATCTACCATAGAGCCACCATTCATTTACCATAGAGCAACCATTCATCTACCGTAGAGCCACCATTCATCTACCATAGAGCCACCATTAGTCTACCATAGGGCTACCATTCATCTACCATTCATCCACCACTCATCTACCATAGAGCCACCATTCATCTACCATAGAGCCACCATTCATCTACTATATAGCCACCATTTATCTACCATAGAGCCACTATTCATTTACCATATAGCCACCATTCATCTACCATAGAGCCACCATTCATCTACCATAGAGCCACCATTCATCTACCATAGAGCCACCATTCATCTACCATAGAGCCACCATTCATCTACCATAGAGCCACCATTCATCTACCATAGAGCCACCACTCATCTACCATTCATCCACCACTCATCTACCAAAGAGCCACCACTCATCTACCATAGAGCCACCATTCATCTACCATAGAGCCACCATTCATCTACCATAGAGCCACCATTCATATACCATAGAGCCACCTTTCATCTACCATTCAGCCACCATTCATCTACCATTCATCTACCATAGAGCCACCATTCATCTACCATTAAGCCACCATTCATCTACCATTGAGCCACCATTTATCTACCATACAGCTACCATTCATCTACCATAGAGCCACCATTCATCTACCATAGAGCCACCATTCATCTACCATAGAGCCACCATTAATCTACCATAGGGCTACCATTCATCTACCATTCATCCACCACTCATCTACCATAGAGCCACCATTCATCTACCATAGAGCCACCATTCATCTACCATAGAGCCACCATTCATCTACCATAGAGCCACTACTCATCTACCATAGGGCTAGCATTCATCTACCGTTCATCCACCACTCATCTACCATAGGGGTACCATTCATCTACCATAGAGCCACCATTCATCTACCATAGAGCCACCATTCATCTACCATAGAGCCACCACTCATCTACCATAGGGCTAACATTCATCTACCATTCATCCACCACACATCTACCATTCATCTACCATACAGCCACCATTCACCTACCATATAGCCACCATTCATCTACCATTCATCCACCACTCATCTACCATAGAGCCACCACTCATCTACCATACAGCCACCATTCATCTACCATAGAGCCACCATTCATCTACCATAGAGCCACCATTCATTCACCACTCATCTACCACTCATCTACCATAGAGCCACCATTCATCTACCATAGGGCCACCTTTCATCTACCATTCAGCCACCATTCATCTACCATTCATTTACCATAGAGCCATTATTCATCTACCATAAAGCCACCATTCATCTACCATAGAGCCACCATTTATCCACCATAGAGCCACCATTCATCTACCATAGAGCCACCATTCATCTACCATAGAGCCACCATTCATCTACCATAGAGCCGCGATTAATCTACCATAGGGCTACCATTCATCTACCATTCATCCACCACTCATCTACCATAGAACCACCATTCATCTACCATAGAGCCACCATTCATCTACCATAGAGCCACCACTCATCTACCATTCATCCACCACTCATCTACCAAAGAGCCACCACTCATCTACCATAGAGCCACCATTCATCTACCATAGAGCCACCATTCATCTACCATTCATCTACCATAGAGCCACCATTCATCTACCATTAAGCCACCTTTCATCTACCATAGAGCCACCATTTATCTACCATAGAGCCACCATTCATCTACCATAGAGCCACCATTCATCTACCATTAAGCCACCTTTCATCTACCATAGAGCCACCATTTATCTACCATAGAGCCACCATTCATCTACCATAGAGCCACCATTCATCTACCATAGAGCCACCATTCATCTACCATAGAGCCACCATTCATCTACCATAGAGCCACCTTTCATCTACCATTCAGCCACGATTCATCTACCATTCATCTACCATAGAGCCACCATTCATCTACCATTAAGCCACCTTTCATCTACCACAGAGCCACCATTTATCTACCATAGAGCCACCATTCATCTACCATAGAACCACCATTCATCTACCATAGAGCCACCATTCATCTACCATAGAGCCACTACTCATCTACCATAGGGCTACCATTCATCTACCGTTCATCCACCACTCATCTACCATAGGGCTACCTTTCATCTACCATAGAGCCACCATTCATCTACCATAGAGCCACCATTCATCTACCATAGAACCACCACTCATCTACCATAGAGCCACCATTCATCTACCATAGAGCCACCACTCATCTACCATAGGGCTAACATTCATCTACCATTCATCCACCACACATCTACCATTCATCTACCATAGAGCCACCATTCATCTACCATAGAGCCACCATTCATCTACCATAGAGCCACTACTCATCTACCATAGGGCTACCATTCATCTACCGTTCATCCACCACTCATCTACCATAGGGCTACCATTCATCTACCATAGAGCCACCATTCATCTACCATAGAGCCACCATTCATCTACCATAGAGCCACCACTCATCTACCATAGGGCTAACATTCATCTACCATTCATCCACCACACATCTACCATTCATCTACCATACAGCCACCATTCACCTACCATAGAGCCACCATTCATCTACCATTCATCCACCACTCATTTACCATAGAGCCACCACTCATCTACCATAGAGCCACCATTCATCTACAATAGAGCCACCATTCATTCACCACTCATCTACCATTCATCTACCATAGAGCCACCACTCATCTACCATAGAGCCACCATTCATCTACCATAGGGCCACCTTTCATCTACCATTCAGCCACCATTCATCTACCATTCATTTACCATAGAGCCACCATTCATCTACCATAAAGCCACCATTCATCTACCATAGAGCCACCATTTATTTACCATAGAGCCACCATTCATCTACCATAGAGCCACCATTCATCTACCATAGAGCCACCATTCATCTACCATAGAGCCGCCATTAATCTACCATAGGGCTACCATTCATCTACCATTCATCCACCACTCATCTACCATAGAGCCACCATTCATCTACCATAGAGCCATAATTCATCTACCATAGAGCCACCATTCATCTACCATAGAGCCACCATTCATCTACCATAGAGCCACCATTCATCTACCATAGAGCCACCATTCATCTACCATAGAGCCACCATTCATCTACCATAGAGCCACCATTAATCTACCATAGGGCTACCATTCATCTACCATTCAACCACCACTCATCTACCATAGAGCCACCATTCATCTACCATAGAGCCACCATTCATCTACCATAGAGCCACCATTTATCTACCATAGAGCCACCATTCATTTACCATATAGCCACCATTCATCTACCATAGAGCCACCATTCATCTACCATAGAGCCACCATTCATCTACCATAGAGCCACCACTCATCTACCATTCATCCACCACTCATCTACCAAAGAGCGACCACTCATCTACCATAGAGCCACCATTCATCTACCAAAGAGCCACCATTCTTCTACCATAGAGCAACCATTCATCTACCATAGAGCCACCTTTCATCTACCATTCAGCCACCATTCATCTACCATTCATCTACCATAGAGCCACCATTCATCTACCATTAAGCCACCATTCATCTACCGTAGAGCCACCATTTATCTACCATAGAGCTACCATTCATCTACCATAGAGCCACCATTCATCTACCATAGAGCCACCATTCATCTACCATAGAGCCACCATTAATCTACCATAGGGCTACCATTCATCTACCATTCATCCACCACTCATCTACCATAGAGCCACCATTCATCTACCATAGAGCCACCATTCATCTACCATAGAGCCTCCATTCATCTACCATAGGGCCACCTTTCATCTACCATTCAGCCACCATTCATATACCATTCATTTACCATAGAGCCACCATTCATCTACCATAAAGCCACCATTCATCTACCATAGAGCCACCATTTATCTACCATAGAGCCACCATTCATCTACCATAGAGCCACCATTCATCTACCATAGAGCCACAATTCATCTACCATAGAGCCGTCATTAATCTACCATAGGGCTACCATTCATCTACCATTCATCCACCACTCATCTACCATAGAGCCACCATTCATCTACCATAGAGCCATAATTCATCTACCATAGAGCCACCATTCATCTACCATAGAGCCACCATTCATCTACCATAGAGCCACCATTCATCTACCATAGAGCAACCATTCATCTACCGTAGAGCCACCATTCATCTACCATAGAGCCACCATTAGTCTACCATAGGGCTACCATTCATCTACCATTCATCCACCACTCATCTACCATAGAGCCACCATTCATCTACCATAGAGCCACCATTCATCTACTATATAGCCACCATTTATCTACCATAGAGCCACTATTCATTTACCATATAGCCACCATTCATCTACCATAGAGCCACCATTCATCTACCATAGAGCCACCATTCATCTACCATAGAGCCACCATTCATCTACCATAGAGCCACCATTCATCTACCATAGAGCCACAATTCATCTACCATAGAGCCACCACTCATCTACCATTCATCCACCACTCATCTACCAAAGAGCCACCACTCATCTACCATAGAGCCACCATTCATCTACCATAGAGCCACCATTCATCTACCATAGAGCCACCATTCATATACCATAGAGCCACCTTTCATCTACCATTCAGCCACCATTCATCTACCATTCATCTACCATAGAGCCACCATTCATCTACCATTAAGCCACCATTCATCTACCATTGAGCCACCATTTATCTACCATACAGCTACCATTCATCTACCATAGAGCCACCATTCATCTACCATAGAGCCACCATTCATCTACCATAGAGCCACCATTAATCTACCATAGGGCTACCATTCATCTACCATTCATCCACCACTCATCTACCATAGAGCCACCATTCATCTACCATAGAGCCACCATTCATCTACCATAGAGCCACCATTCATCTACCATAGAGCCACTACTCATCTACCATAGGGCTAGCATTCATCTACCGTTCATCCACCACTCATCTACCATAGGGGTACCATTCATCTACCATAGAGCCACCATTCATCTACCATAGAGCCACCATTCATCTACCATAGAGCCACCACTCATCTACCATAGGGCTAACATTCATCTACCATTCATCCACCACACATCTACCATTCATCTACCATACAGCCACCATTCACCTACCATATAGCCACCATTCATCTACCATTCATCCACCACTCATCTACCATAGAGCCACCACTCATCTACCATAGAGCCACCATTCATCTACCATAGAGCCACCATTCATCTACCATAGAGCCACCATTCATTCACCACTCATCTACCATTCATCTACCATAGAGCCACCATTCATCTACCATAGGGCCACCTTTCATCTACCATTCAGCCACCATTCATCTACCATTCATTTACCATAGAGCCATTATTCATCTACCATAAAGCCACCATTCATCTACCATAGAGCCACCATTTATCCACCATAGAGCCACCATTCATCTACCATAGAGCCACCATTCATCTACCATAGAGCCACCATTCATCTACCATAGAGCCGCGATTAATCTACCATAGGGCTACCATTCATCTACCATTCATCCACCACTCATCTACCATAGAACCACCATTCATCTACCATAGAGCCACCATTCATCTACCATAGAGCCACCACTCATCTACCATTCATCCACCACTCATCTACCAAAGAGCCACCACTCATCTACCATAGAGCCACCATTCATCTACCATAGAGCCACCATTCATCTACCATTCATGTACCATAGAGCCACCATTCATCTACCATTAAGCCACCTTTCATCTACCATAGAGCCACCATTTATCTACCATAGAGCCACCATTCATCTACCATAGAGCCACCATTCATCTACCATTAAGCCACCTTTCATCTACCATAGAGCCACCATTTATCTACCATAGAGCCACCATTCATCTACCATAGAGCCACCATTCATCTACCATAGAGCCACCATTCATCTACCATAGAGCCACCATTCATCTACCATAGAGCCACCTTTCATCTACCATTCAGCCACGATTCATCTACCATTTATCTACCATAGAGCCACCATTCATCTACCATTAAGCCACCTTTCATCTACCACAGAGCCACCATTTATCTACCATAGAGCCACCATTCATCTACCATAGAACCACCATTCATCTACCATAGAGCCACCATTCATCTACCATAGAGCCACTACTCATCTACCATAGGGCTACCATTCATCTACCGTTCATCCACCACTCATCTACCATAGGGCTACCTTTCATCTACCATAGAGCCACCATTCATCTACCATAGAGCCACCATTCATCTACCATAGAACCACCACTCATCTACCATAGGGCTAACATTCATCTACCATTCATCCACCACACATCTACCATTCATCCACCACTCATCTACCAAAGAGCCATCACTCATCTACCATAGAGCCACCATTCATCTACCATAGAGCCACCATTCATCTACCATAGAGCCACCATTTATATACCATAGAGCCACCTTTCATCTACCATTCAGCCACCATTCATCTACCATTCATCTACCATAGAGCCACCATTCATCTACCATTAAGCCACCATTCATCTACCATTGAGCCACCATTTATCTACCATACAGCTACCATTCATCTACCATAGAGCCACCATTCATCTACCATAGAGCCACCATTCATCTACCATAGAGCCACCATTAATCTACCATAGGGCTACCATTCATCTACCATTCATCCACCACTCATCTACCATAGAGCCACCATTCATCTACCATAGAGCCACCATTCATCTACCATAGAGCCACCATTCATCTACCATAGAGCCACTACTCATCTACCATAGGGCTAGCATTCATCTACCGTTCATCCACCACTCATCTACCATAGGGGTACCATTCATCTACCATAGAGCCACCATTCACATACCATAGAGCCACCATTCATCTACCATAGAGCCACCACTCATCTACCATAGGGCTAACATTCATCTAGCATTCATCCACCACACATCTACCATTCATCTACCATACAGCCACCATTCACCTACCATATAGCCACCATTCATCTACCATTCATCCACCACTCATCTACCATAGAGCCACCACTCATCTACCATAGAGCCACCATTCATCTACCATAGAGCCACCATTCATCTACCATAGAGCCACCATTCATTCACCACTCATCTACCATTCATCTACCATAGAGCCACCATTCATCTACCATAGGGCCACCTTTCATCTACCATTCAGCCACCATTCATCTACCATTCATTTACCATAGAGCCATTATTCATCTACCATAAAGCCACCATTCATCTTCCATAGAGCCACCATTTATCCACCATAGAGCCACCATTCATCTACCATAGAGCCACCATTCATCTACCATAGAGCCACCATTCATCTACCATAGAGCCGCGATTAATCTACCATAGGGCTACCATTCATCTACCATTCATCCACCACTCATCTACCATAGAACCACCATTCATCTACCATAGAGCCACCATTCATCTACCATAGAGCCACCACTCATCTACCATTCATCCACCACTCATCTACCAAAGAGCCACCACTCATCTACCATAGAGCCACCATTCATCTACCATAGAGCCACCATTCATCTACCATAGAGCCACCATTCATCTACCATAGAGCCACCTTTCATCTACCATTCAGCCACCATTCATCTACCATTCATCTACCATAGAGCCACCATTCATCTACCATTAAGCCACCTTTCATCTACCATAGAGCCACCATTTATCTACCATAGAGCCACCATTCATCTACCATAGAGCCACCATTCATCTACCATAGAGCCACCATTCATCTACCATAGAGCCACCTTTCATCTACCATAGAGCCACCTTTCATCTACCATTCAGCCACGATTCATCTACCATTCATCTACCATAGAGCCACCATTCATCTACCATTAAGCCACCTTTCATCTACCACAGAGCCACCATTTATCTACCATAGAGCCACCATTCATCTACCATAGAGCCACCATTCATCTACCATAGAGCCACCATTCATCTACCATAGAGCCACTACTCATCTACCATAGGGCTACCATTCATCTACCGTTCATCCACCACTCATCTACCATAGGGCTACCTTTCATCTACCATAGAGCCACCATTCATCTACCATAGAGCCACCATTCATCTACCATAGAACCACCACTCATCTACCATAGGGCTAACATTCATCTACCATTCATCCACCACACATCTACCATTCATCTACCATACAGCCACCATTCACCTACCATAGAGCCACCATTCATCTACCATAGAGCCACCTTTCATCTACCATAGAGCCACCTTTCATCTACCATTCAGCCACCATTCATCTACCATTCATCTACCATAGAGCCACCATTCATCTACCATAAAGCCACCATTCATCTACCATAGAGCCAACATTTATCTACCATAGAGCCACCATTCATCTACCATAGAGCCACCATTCATCTACCATAGAGCCACAATTCATCTACCATAGAGCCACCATTAATCTACCATAGGGCTATCATTCATCTACCATTCATCCACCACTCATCTACCATAGAGCCACCATTCATCTACCATAGAGCCACCATTCATCTACCATAGAGCCACCATTCATCTACCATAGAGCCACTACTCATCTACCATAGGGGTACCATTCATCTACCGTTCATCCACCACTCATCTACCATAGGGCTACCATTCATCTACCATAGAGCCACCATTCATCTACCATAGAGCCACCATTCATCTACCATAGAGCCACCACTCATCTACCATAGGGCTAACATTCATCTACCATTCATCCACCACACATCTACCATTCATCTACCATACAGCCACCATTAACCTACCATAGAGCCACCATTCATCTACCATTCATCCACCACTCATCTACGATAGAGCCACCACTCATCTACCATAGAGCCACCATTCATCTACAGTAGAGCCACCATTCATTCACCACTCATCTACCATTCATCTACCATAGAGCCACCACTCATCTACCATAGAGCCACCATTCATCTACCATAGGGCCACCTTTCATCTACCATTCAGCCACCATTCATCTACCATTCATTTACCATAGAGCCACCATTCATCTACAATAAAGCCACCATTCATCTACCATAGAGCCACCATTTATCTACCATAGAGCCACCATTCATCTACCATAGAGCCACCATTCATCTACCATAGAGCCACCATTCATCTACCATAGAGCCGCCATTAATCTACCATAGGGCTACCATTCATCTACCATTCATCCACCACTCATCTACCATAGAGCCACCATTCATCTACCATAGAGCCATAATTCATCTACCATAGAGCCACCATTCATCTACCATAGAGCCACCATTCATCTACCATAGAGCCACCATTCATCTACCATAGAGCCACCATTCATCTACCATAGAGCCACCATTCATCTACCATAGAGCCACCATTAATCTACCATAGGGCTACCATTCATCTACCATTCATCCACCACTCATCTACCATAGAGCCACCATTCATCTACCATTCAGCCACCATTCATCTACCATTCATCTACCATAGAGCCACCATTCATCTACCATTAAGCCACCATTCATCTACCATAGAGCCACCATTTATCTACCATAGAGCTACCATTCATCTACCATAGAGCCACCATTCATCTACCATTCATACACCACTCATCTACCATAGAGCCACCATTCATTTACCATATAGCCACCATTCATCTACCATAGAGCCACCATTCATCTACCATAGAGCCACCATTCATCTACCATAGAGCCACCACTCATCTACCATTCATCCACCACTCATCTACCAAAGAGCGACCACTCATCTACCATAGAGCCACCATTCATCTACCAAAGAGCCACCATTCTTCTACCATAGAGCCACCATTCATTTACCATAGAGCCACCTTTCATCTACCATTCAGCCACCATTCATCTACCATTCATCTACCATAGAGCCACCATTCATCTACCATTAAGCCACCATTCATCTACCGTAGAGCCACCATTTATCTACCATAGAGCTACCATTCATCTACCATAGAGCCACCATTCATCTACCATAGAGCCACCATTCATCTACCATAGAGCCACCATTAATCTACCATAGGGCTACCATTCATCTACCATTCATCCACCACTCATCTACCATAGAGCCACCATTCATCTACCATAGAGCCACCATTCATCTACCATAGAGCCACCATTCATCTACCATAGGGCCACCTTTCATCTACCATTCAGCCACCATTCATATACCATTCATTTACCATAGAGCCACCATTCATCTACCATAAAGCCACCATTCATCTACCATAGAGCCACCATTTATCTACCATAGAGCCACCATTCATCTACCATAGAGCCACCATTCATCTACCATAGAGCCACAATTCATCTACCATAGAGCCGTCATTAATCTACCATAGGGCTACCATTCATCTACCATTCATCCACCACTCATCTACCATAGAGCCACCATTCATCTACCATAGAGCCATAATTCATCTACCATAGAGCCACCATTCATCTACCATAGAGCCACCATTCATCTACCATAGAGCCACCATTCGTCTACCATAGAGCAACCATTCATCTACCATAGAGCCACCATTCATCTACCATAGAGCCACCATTAGTCTACCATAGGGCTACCATTCATCTACCATTCATCCACCACTCATCTACCATAGAGCCACCATTCATCTACCATAGAGCCACCATTCATCTACTATATAGCCACAATTTATCTACCATAGAGCCACTATTCATTTACCATATAGCCACCATTCATCTACCATAGAGCCACCATTCATCTACCATAGAGCCACCATTCATCTACCATAGAGCCACCACTCATCTACCATTCATCCACCACTCATCTACCAAAGAGCCACCACTCATCTACCATAGAGCCACCATTCATCTACCATAGAGCCACCATTCATCTACCATAGAGCCACCATTCATATACCATAGAGCCACCTTTCATCTACCATTCAGCCACCATTCATCTACCATTCATCTACCATAGAGCCACCATTCATCTACCATTAAGCCACCATTCATCTACCATAGAGCCACCATTTATCTACCATAGAGCTACCATTCATCTACCATAGAGCCACCATTCATCTACCATAGAGCCACCATTCATCTACCATAGAGCCACCATTAATCTACCATAGGGCTACCATTCATCTACCATTCATCCACCACTCATCTACCATAGAGCCACCATTCATCTACCATAGGGCTACCATTCATCTACCGTTCATCCACGACTCATCTACCATAGGGCTACCATTCATCTACCATAGAGCCACCATTCATGTACCATAGAGCCACCATTCATCTACCATAGAGCCACCACTCATCTACCATAGGGCTAACATTCATCTACCATTCATCCACCACACATCTACCATTCATCTACCATACAGCCACCATTCACCTACCATAGAGCCACCATTCATCTACCATTCATCCACCACTCATCTACCATAGAGCCACCACTCATCTACCATAGAGCCACCATTCATCTACAATAGAGCCACCATTCATTCACCACTCATCTACCATTCATCTACCATAGAGCCACCACTCATCTACCATAGAGCCACCATTCATCTACCATAGGGCCACCTTTCATCTACCATTCAGCCACCATTCATCTACCATTCATTTACCATAGAGCCACCATTCATCTACCATAAAGCCACCATTCATCTATCATAGAGCCACCATTTATTTACCATAGAGCCACCATTCATCTACCATAGAGCCACCATTCATCTACCATAGAGCCACCATTCATCTACCATAGAGCCGCCATTAATCTACCATAGGGCTACCATTCATCTACCATTCATCCACCACTCATCTACCATAGAGCCACCATTCATCTACCATAGAGCCATAATTCATCTACCATAGAGCCACCATTCATCTACCATAGAGCCACCATTCATCTACCATAGAGCCACCATTCATCTACCATAGAGCCACCATTCATCTACCATAGAGCCACCATTCATCTACCATAGAGCCACCATTAATCTACCATAGGGCTACCATTCATCTACCATTCAATCACCACTCATCTACCATAGAGCCACCATTCATCTACCATAGAGCCACCATTCATCTACCATAGAGCCACCATTTATCTACCATAGAGCCACCATTCATTTACCATATAGCCACCATTCATCTACCATAGAGCCACCATTCATCTACCATAGAGCCACCATTCATCTACCATAGAGCCACCACTCATCTACCATTCATCCACCACTCATCTACCAAAGAGCGACCACTCATCTACCATAGAGCCACCATTCATCTACCAAAGAGCCACCATTCTTCTACCATAGAGCCACCATTCATCTACCATAGAGCCACCTTTCATCTACCATTCAGCCACCATTCATCTACCATTCATCTACCATAGAGCCACCATTCATCTACCATTAAGCCACCATTCATCTACCGTAGAGCCACCATTTATCTACCATAGAGCTACCATTCATCTACCATAGAGCCACCATTCATCTACCATAGAGCCACCATTCATCTACCATAGAGCCACCATTAATCTACCATAGGGCTACCATTCATCTACCATTCATCCACCACTCATCTACCATAGAGCCACCATTCATCTACCATAGAGCCACCATTCATCTACCATAGAGCCACCATTCATCTACCATAGGGCCACCTTTCATCTACCATTCAGCCACCATTCATATACCATTCATTTACCATAGAGCCACCATTCATCTACCATAAAGCCACCATTCATCTACCATAGAGCCACCATTTATCTACCATAGAGCCACCATTCATCTACCATAGAGCCACCATTCATCTACCATAGAGCCACAATTCATCTACCATAGAGCCGTCATTAATCTACCATAGGGCTACCATTCATCTACCATTCATCCACCACTCATCTACCATAGAGCCACCATTCATCTACCATAGAGCCATAATTCATCTACCATAGAGCCACCATTCATCTACCATAGAGCCACCATTCATCTACCATAGAGCCACCATTCATCTACCATAGAGCAACCATTCATCTACCATAGAGCCACCATTCATCTACCATAGAGCCACCATTAGTCTACCATAGGGCTACCATTCATCAACCATTCATCCACCACTCATCTACCATAGAGCCACCATTCATCTACCATAGAGCCACCATTCATCTACTATATAGCCACCATTTATCTACCATAGAGCCACCATTCATTTACCATAGAGCCACCATTCATCTACCATAGAGCCACCATTCATCTACCATAGAGCCACCATTCATCTACCATAGAGCCACCACTCATCTACCATTCATCCACCACTCATCTACCAAAGAGCCACCACTCATCTACCATAGAGCCACCATTCATCTACCATAGAGCCACCATTCATCTACCATAGAGCCACCATTCATCTACCATAGAGCCACCTTTCATCTACCATTCAGCCATTATTCATCTACCATTCATCTACCATAGAGCCACCATTCATCTACCATTAAGCCACCTTTCATCTACCATAGAGCCACCATTTATCTACCATAGAGCCACCATTCATCTACCATAGAGCCACCATTCATCTACCATAGAGCCACCATTCATCTACCATAGAGCCACCATTAATCTACCATAGGGCTACCATTCATCTACCATTCATCCACCATTCATCTACCATAGAGCCACCATTCATCTACCACTGAGCCACTACTCATCTACCATAGGGCTACCATTCATCTACCGTTCATCCACCACTCATCTACCATAGGGCTACCATTCATCTACCATAGAGCCACCATTCATCTACCATAGAGCCACCATTCATCTACCATAGAACCACCACTCATCTACCATAGGGCTAACATTCATCTACCATTCATCCACCACACATCTACCATTCATCTACCATACAGCCACCATTCACCTACCATAGAGCCACCATTCATCTACCATAGAGCCACCTTTCATCTACCATAGAGCCACCTTTCATCTACCATTCAGCCACCATTCATCTACCATTCATCTACCATAGAGCCACCATTCATCTACCATAAAGCCACCATTCATCTACCATAGAGCCAACATTTATCTACCATAGAGCCACCATTCATCTACCATAGAGCCACCATTCATCTACCATAGAGCCACCATTAATCTACCATAGGGCTACCATTCATCTACCATTCATCCACCACTCATCTACCATAGAGCCACCATTCATCTACCATAGAGCCACCATTCATCTACCATAGAGCCACCATTCATCTACCATAGAGCCACTACTCATCTACCATAGGGCTACCATTCATCTACCGTTCATCCACCACTCATCTACCATAGGGCTACCATTCATCTACCATAGAGCCACCATTCATCTACCATAGAGCCACCATTCATCTACCATAGAGCCACCACTCATCTACCATAGGGCTAACATTCATCTACCATTCATCCACCACACATCTACCATTCATCTACCATACAGCCACCATTCACCTACCATAGAGCCACCATTCATCTACCATTCATCCACCACTCATTTACCATAGAGCCACCACTCATCTACCATAGAGCCACCATTCATCTACAATAGAGCCACCATTCATTCACCACTCATCTACCATTCATCTACCATAGAGCCACCACTCATCTACCATAGAGCCACCATTCATCTACCATAGGGCCACCTTTCATCTACCATTCAGCCACCATTCATCTACCATTCATTTACCATAGAGCCACCATTCATCTACCATAAAGCCACCATTCATCTACCATAGAGCCACCATTTATTTACCATAGAGCCACCATTCATCTACCATAGAGCCACCATTCATCTACCATAGAGCCACCATTCATCTACCATAGAGCCGCCATTAATCTACCATAGGGCTACCATTCATCTACCATTCATCCACCACTCATCTACCATAGAGCCACCATTCATCTACCATAGAGCCATAATTCATCTACCATAGAGCCACCATTCATCTACCATAGAGCCACCATTCATCTACCATAGAGCCACCATTCATCTACCATAGAGCCACCATTCATCTACCATAGAGCCACCATTCATCTACCATAGAGCCACCATTAATCTACCATAGGGCTACCATTCATCTACCATTCAACCACCACTCATCTACCATAGAGCCACCATTCATCTACCATAGAGCCACCATTCATCTACCATAGAGCCACCATTTATCTACCATAGAGCCACCATTCATTTACCATATAGCCACCATTCATCTACCATAGAGCCACCATTCATCTACCATAGAGCCACCAGTCATCTACCATAGAGCCACCACTCATCTACCATTCATCCACCACTCATCTACCAAAGAGCGACCACTCATCTACCATAGAGCCACCATTCATCTACCAAAGAGCCACCATTCTTCCACCATAGAGCAACCATTCATCTACCATAGAGCCACCTTTCATCTACCATTCAGCCACCATTCATCTACCATTCATCTACCATAGAGCCACCATTCATCTACCATTAAGCCACCATTCATCTACCGTAGAGCCACCATTTATCTACCATAGAGCTACCATTCATCTACCATAGAGCCACCATTCATCTACCATAGAGCCACCATTCATCTACCATAGAGCCACCATTAATCTACCATAGGGCTACCATTCATCTACCATTCATCCACCACTCATCTACCATAGAGCCACCATTCATCTACCATAGAGCCACCATTCATCTACCATAGAGCCTCCATTCATCTACCATAGGGCCACCTTTCATCTACCATTCAGCCACCATTCATATACCATTCATTTACCATAGAGCCACCATTCATCTACCATAAAGCCACCATTCATCTACCATAGAGCCACCATTTATCTACCATAGAGCCACCATTCATCTACCATAGAGCCACCATTCATCTACCATAGAGCCACAATTCATCTACCATAGAGCCGTCATTAATCTACCATAGGGCTACCATTCATCTACCATTCATCCACCACTCATCTACCATAGAGCCACCATTCATCTACCATAGAGCCATAATTCATCTACCATAGAGCCACCATTCATCTACCATAGAGCCACCATTCATCTACCATAGAGCCACCATTCATCTACCATAGAGCAACCATTCATCTACCGTAGAGCCACCATTCATCTACCATAGAGCCACCATTAGTCTACCATAGGGCTACCATTCATCTACCATTCATCCACCACTCATCTACCATAGAGCCACCATTCATCTACCATAGAGCCACCATTCATCTACTATATAGCCACCATTTATCTACCATAGAGCCACTATTCATTTACCATATAGCCACCATTCATCTACCATAGAGCCACCATTCATCTACCATAGAGCCACCATTCATCTACCATAGAGCCACCACTCATCTACCATTCATCCACCACTCATCTACCAAAGAGCCACCACTCATCTACCATAGAGCCACCATTCATCTACCATAGAGCCACCATTCATCTACCATAGAGCCACCATTCATATACCATAGAGCCACCTTTCATCTACCATTCAGCCACCATTCATCTACCATTCATCTACCATAGAGCCACCATTCATCTACCATTAAGCCACCATTCATCTACCATTGAGCCACCATTTATCTACCATACAGCTACCATTCATCTACCATAGAGCCACCATTCATCTACCATAGAGCCACCATTCATCTACCATAGAGCCACCATTAATCTACCATAGGGCTACCATTCATCTACCATTCATCCACCACTCATCTACCATAGAGCCACCATTCATCTACCATAGAGCCACCATTCATCTACCATAGAGCCACCATTCATCTACCATAGAGCCACTACTCATCTACCATAGGGCTAGCATTCATCTACCGTTCATCCACCACTCATCTACCATAGGGGTACCATTCATCTACCATAGAGCCACCATTCATCTACCATAGAGCCACCATTCATCTACCATAGAGCCACCACTCATCTACCATAGGGCTAACATTCATCTACCATTCATCCACCACACATCTACCATTCATCTACCATACAGCCACCATTCACCTACCATATAGCCACCATTCATCTACCATTCATCCACCACTCATCTACCATAGAGCCACCACTCATCTACCATAGAGCCACCATTCATCTACCATAGAGCCACCATTCATCTACCATAGAGCCACCATTCATTCACCACTCATCTACCATTCATCTACCATAGAGCCACCATTCATCTACCATAGGGCCACCTTTCATCTACCATTCAGCCACCATTCATCTACCATTCATTTACCATAGAGCCATTATTCATCTACCATAAAGCCACCATTCATCTACCATAGAGCCACCATTTATCCACCATAGAGCCACCATTCATCTACCATAGAGCCACCATTCATCTACCATAGAGCCACCATTCATCTACCATAGAGCCGCGATTAATCTACCATAGGGCTACCATTCATCTACCATTCATCCACCACTCATCTACCATAGAACCACCATTTATCTACCATAGAGCCACCATTCATCTACCATAGAGCCACCACTCATCTACCATTCATCCACCACTCATCTACCAAAGAGCCACCACTCATCTACCATAGAGCCACCATTCATCTACCATAGAGCCACCATTCATCTACCATAGAGCCACCATTCATCTACCATAGAGCCACCTTTCATCTACCATTCAGCCACCATTCATCTACCATTCATCTACCATAGAGCCACCATTCATCTACCATTAAGCCACCTTTCATCTACCATAGAGCCACCATTTATCTACCATAGAGCCACCATTCATCTACCATAGAGCCACCATTCATCTACCATAGAGCCACCATTCATCTACCATAGAGCCACCATTCATCTACCATAGAGCCACCTTTCATCTACCATTCAGCCACGATTCATCTACCATTCATCTACCATAGAGCCACCATTCATCTACCATTAAGCCACCTTTCATCTACCACAGAGCCACCATTTATCTACCATAGAGCCACCATTCATCTACCATAGAGCCACCATTCATCTACCATAGAGCCACCATTCATCTACCATAGAGCCACTACTCATCTACCATAGGGCTACCATTCATCTACCGTTCATCCACCACTCATCTACCATAGGGCTACCTTTCATCTACCATAGAGCCACCATTCATCTACCATAGAGCCACCATTCATCTACCATAGAACCACCACTCATCTACCATAGGGCTAACATTCATCTACCATTCATCCACCACACATCTACCATTCATCCACCACTCATCTACCAAAGAGCCACCACTCATCTACCATAGAGCCACCATTCATCTACCATAGAGCCACCATTCATCTACCATAGAGCCACCATTCATATACCATAGAGCCACCTTTCATCTACCATTCAGCCACCATTCATCTACCATTCATCTACCATAGAGCCACCATTCATCTACCATTAAGCCACCATTCATCTACCATTGAGCCACCATTTATCTACCATACAGCTACCATTCATCTACCATAGAGCCACCATTCATCAACCATAGAGCCACCATTCATCTACCATAGAGCCACCATTAATCTACCATAGGGCTACCATTCATCTACCATTCATCCACCACTCATCTACCATAGAGCCACCATTCATCTACCATAGAGCCACCATTCATCTACCATAGGGCCACCTTTCATCTACCATTCAGCCACCATTCATCTACCATTCATTTACCATAGAGCCACCATTCAACTACCATAAAGCCACCATTCATCTATCATAGAGCCACCATTTATTTACCATAGAGCCACCATTCATCTACCATAGAGCCACCATTCATCTACCATAGAGCCACCATTCATCTACCATAGAGCCGCCATTAATCTACCATAGGGCTACCATTCATCTACCATTCATCCACCACTCATCTACCATAGAGCCACCATTCATCTACCATAGAGCCATAATTCATCTACCATAGAGCCACCATTCATCTACCATAGAGCCACCATTCATCTACCATAGAGCCACCATTCATCTACCATAGAGCCACCATTCATCTACCATAGAGCCACCATTCATCTACCATAGAGCCACCATTAATCTACCATAGGGCTACCATTCATCTACCATTCAATCACCACTCATCTACCATAGAGCCACCATTCATCTACCATAGAGCCACCATTCATCTACCATAGAGCCACCATTTATCTACCATAGAGCCACCATTCATTTACCATATAGCCACCATTCATCTACCATAGAGCCACCGTTCATCTACCATAGAGCCACCATTCATCTACCATAGAGCCACCACTCATCTACCATTCATCCACCACTCATCTACCAAAGAGCGACCACTCATCTACCATAGAGCCACCATTCATCTACCAAAGAGCCACCATTCTTCTACCATAGAGCCACCATTCATCTACCATAGAGCCACCTTTCATCTACCATTCAGCCACCATTCATCTACCATTCATCTACCATAGAGCCACCATTCATCTACCATTAAGCCACCATTCATCTACCGTAGAGCCACCATTTATCTACCATAGAGCTACCATTCATCTACCATAGAGCCACCATTCATCTACCATAGAGCCACCATTCATCTACCATAGAGCCACCATTAATCTACCATAGGGCTACCATTCATCTACCATTCATCCACCACTCATCTACCATAGAGCCACCATTCATCTACCATAGAGCCACCATTCATCTACCATAGAGCCACCATTCATCTACCATAGGGCCACCTTTCATCTACCATTCAGCCACCATTCATATACCATTCATTTACCATAGAGCCACCATTCATCTACCATAAAGCCACCATTCATCTACCATAGAGCCACCATTTATCTACCATAGAGCCACCATTCATCTACCATAGAGCCACCATTCATCTACCATAGAGCCACAATTCATCTACCATAGAGCCGTCATTAATCTACCATAGGGCTACCATTCATCTACCATTCATCCACCACTCATCTACCATAGAGCCACCATTCATCTACCATAGAGCCATAATTCATCTACCATAGAGCCACCATTCATCTACCATAGAGCCACCATTCATCTACCATAGAGCCACCATTCATCTACCATAGAGCAACCATTCATCTACCATAGAGCCACCATTCATCTACCATAGAGCCACCATTAGTCTACCATAGGGCTACCATTCATCTACCATTCATCCACCACTCATCTACCATAGAGCCACCATTCATCTACCATAGAGCCACCATTCATCTACTATATAGCCACCATTTATCTACCATAGAGCCACCATTCATTTACCATAGAGCCACCATTCATCTACCATAGAGCCACCATTCATCTACCATAGAGCCACCATTCATCTACCATAGAGCCACCACTCATCTACCATTCATCCACCACTCATCTACCAAAGAGCCACCACTCATCTACCATAGAGCCACCATTCATCTACCATAGAGCCACCATTCATCTACCATAGAGCCACCATTCATCTACCATAGAGCCACCTTTCATCTACCATTCAGCCATTATTCATCTACCATTCATCTACCATAGAGCCACCATTCATCTACCATTAAGCCACCTTTCATCTACCATAGAGCCACCATTTATCTACCATAGAGCCACCATTCATCTACCATAGAGCCACCATTCATCTACCATAGAGCCACCATTCATCTACCATAGAGCCACCATTAATCTACCATAGGGCTACCATTCATCTACCATTCATCCACCATTCATCTACCATAGAGCCACCATTCATCTACCACTGAGCCACTACTCATCTACCATAGGGCTACCATTCATCTACCGTTCATCCACCACTCATCTACCATAGGGCTACCATTCATCTACCATAGAGCCACCATTCATCTACCATAGAGCCACCATTCATCTACCATAGAACCACCACTCATCTACCATAGGGCTAACATTCATCTACCATTCATCCACCACACATCTACCATTCATCTACCATACAGCCACCATTCACCTACCATAGAGCCACCATTCATCTACCATAGAGCCACCTTTCATCTACCATAGAGCCACCTTTCATCTACCATTCAGCCACCATTCATCTACCATTCATCTACCATAGAGCCACCATTCATCTACCATAAAGCCACCATTCATCTACCATAGAGCCAACATTTATCTACCATAGAGCCACCATTCATCTACCATAGAGCCACCATTCATCTACCATAGAGCCACCATTAATCTACCATAGGGCTACCATTCATCTACCATTCATCCACCACTCATCTACCATAGAGCCACCATTCATCTACCATAGAGCCACCATTCATCTACCATAGAGCCACCATTCATCTACCATAGAGCCACTACTCATCTACCATAGGGCTACCATTCATCTACCGTTCATCCACCACTCATCTACCATAGGGCTACCATTCATCTACCATAGAGCCACCATTCATCTACCATAGAGCCACCATTCATCTACCATAGAGCCACCACTCATCTACCATAGGGCTAACATTCATCTACCATTCATCCACCACACATCTACCATTCATCTACCATACAGCCACCATTCACCTACCATAGAGCCACCATTCATCTACCATTCATCCACCACTCATTTACCATAGAGCCACCACTCATCTACCATAGAGCCACCATTCATCTACAATAGAGCCACCATTCATTCACCACTCATCTACCATTCATCTACCATAGAGCCACCACTCATCTACCATAGAGCCACCATTCATCTACCATAGGGCCACCTTTCATCTACCATTCAGCCACCATTCATCTACCATTCATTTACCATAGAGCCACCATTCATCTACCATAAAGCCACCATTCATCTACCATAGAGCCACCATTTATTTACCATAGAGCCACCATTCATCTACCATAGAGCCACCATTCATCTACCATAGAGCCACCATTCATCTACCATAGAGCCGCCATTAATCTACCATAGGGCTACCATTCATCTACCATTCATCCACCACTCATCTACCATAGAGCCACCATTCATCTACCATAGAGCCATAATTCATCTACCATAGAGCCACCATTCATCTACCATAGAGCCACCATTCATCTACCATAGAGCCACCATTCATCTACCATAGAGCCACCATTCATCTACCATAGAGCCACCATTCATCTACCATAGAGCCACCATTAATCTACCATAGGGCTACCATTCATCTACCATTCAACCACCACTCATCTACCATAGAGCCACCATTCATCTACCATAGAGCCACCATTCATCTACCATAGAGCCACCATTTATCTACCATAGAGCCACCATTCATTTACCATATAGCCACCATTCATCTACCAAAGAGCCACCATTCATCTACCATAGAGCCACCATTCATCTACCATAGAGCCACCACTCATCTACCATTCATCCACCACTCATCTACCATAGGGCTAACATTCATCTACCATTCATCCACCACACATCTACCATTCATCCACCACTCATCTACCAAAGAGCCACCACTCATCTACCATAGAGCCACCATTCATCTACCATAGAGCCACCATTCATCTACCATAGAGCCACCATTCATATACCATAGAGCCACCTTTCATCTACCATTCAGCCACCATTCATCTACCATTCATCTACCATAGAGCCACCATTCATCTACCATTAAGCCACCATTCATCTACCATTGAGCCACCATTTATCTACCATACAGCTACCATTCATCTACCATAGAGCCACCATTCATCTACCATAGAGCCACCATTAATCTACCATAGGGCTACCATTCATCTACCATTCATCCACCACTCATCTACCATAGAGCCACCATTCATCTACCATAGAGCCACCATTCATCTACCATAGGGCCACCTTTCATCTACCATTCAGCCACCATTCATCTACCATTCATTTACCATAGAGCCACCATTCAACTACCATAAAGCCACCATTCATCTATCATAGAGCCACCATTTATTTACCATAGAGCCACCATTCATCTACCATAGAGCCACCATTCATCTACCATAGAGCCACCATTCATCTACCATAGAGCCGCCATTAATCTACCATAGGGCTACCATTCATCTACCATTCATCCACCACTCATCTACCATAGAGCCACCATTCATCTACCATAGAGCCATAATTCATCTACCATAGAGCCACCATTCATCTACCATAGAGCCACCATTCATCTACCATAGAGCCACCATTCATCTACCATAGAGCCACCATTCATCTACCATAGAGCCACCATTCATCTACCATAGAGCCACCATTAATCTACCATAGGGCTACCATTCATCTACCATTCAATCACCACTCATCTACCATAGAGCCACCATTCATCTACCATAGAGCCACCATTCATCTACCATAGAGCCACCATTTATCTACCATAGAGCCACCATTCATTTACCATATAGCCACCATTCATCTACCATAGAGCCACCATTCATCGACCATAGAGCCACCATTCATCTACCATAGAGCCACCACTCATCTACCATTCATCCACCACTCATCTACCAAAGAGCGACCACTCATCTACCATAGAGCCACCATTCATCTACCAAAGAGCCACCATTCTTCTACCATAGAGCCACCATTCATCTACCATAGAGCCACCTTTCATCTACCATTCAGCCACCATTCATCTACCATTCATCTACCATAGAGCCACCATTCATCTACCATTAAGCCACCATTCATCTACCGTAGAGCCACCATTTATCTACCATAGAGCTACCATTCATCTACCATAGAGCCACCATTCATCTACCATAGAGCCACCATTCATCTACCATAGAGCCACCATTAATCTACCATAGGGCTACCATTCATCTACCATTCATCCACCACTCATCTACCATAGAGCCACCATTCATCTACCATAGAGCCACCATTCATCTACCATAGAGCCACCATTCATCTACCATAGGGCCACCTTTCATCTACCATTCAGCCACCATTCATATACCATTCATTTACCATAGAGCCACCATTCATCTACCATAAAGCCACCATTCATCTACCATAGAGCCACCATTTATCTACCATAGAGCCACCATTCATCTACCATAGAGCCACCATTCATCTACCATAGAGCCACAATTCATCTACCATAGAGCCGTCATTAATCTACCATAGGGCTACCATTCATCTACCATTCATCCACCACTCATCTACCATAGAGCCACCATTCATCTACCATAGAGCCATAATTCATCTACCATAGAGCCACCATTCATCTACCATAGAGCCACCATTCATCTACCATAGAGCCACCATTCATCTACCATAGAGCAACCATTCATCTACCATAGAGCCACCATTCATCTACCATAGAGCCACCATTAGTCTACCATAGGGCTACCATTCATCTACCATTCATCCACCACTCATCTACCATAGAGCCACCATTCATCTACCATAGAGCCACCATTCATCTACTATATAGCCACCATTTATCTACCATAGAGCCACCATTCATTTACCATAGAGCCACCATTCATCTACCATAGAGCCACCATTCATCTACCATAGAGCCACCATTCATCTACCATAGAGCCACCACTCATCTACCATTCATCCACCACTCATCTACCAAAGAGCCACCACTCATCTACCATAGAGCCACCATTCATCTACCATAGAGCCACCATTCATCTACCATAGAGCCACCATTCATCTACCATAGAGCCACCTTTCATCTACCATTCAGCCATTATTCATCTACCATTCATCTACCATAGAGCCACCATTCATCTACCATTAAGCCACCTTTCATCTACCATAGAGCCACCATTTATCTACCATAGAGCCACCATTCATCTACCATAGAGCCACCATTCATCTACCATAGAGCCACCATTCATCTACCATAGAGCCACCATTAATCTACCATAGGGCTACCATTCATCTACCATTCATCCACCATTCATCTACCATAGAGCCACCATTCATCTACCACTGAGCCACTACTCATCTACCATAGGGCTACCATTCATCTACCGTTCATCCACCACTCATCTACCATAGGGCTACCATTCATCTACCATAGAGCCACCATTCATCTACCATAGAGCCACCATTCATCTACCATAGAACCACCACTCATCTACCATAGGGCTAACATTCATCTACCATTCATCCACCACACATCTACCATTCATCTACCATACAGCCACCATTCACCTACCATAGAGCCACCATTCATCTACCATAGAGCCACCTTTCATCTACCATAGAGCCACCTTTCATCTACCATTCAGCCACCATTCATCTACCATTCATCTACCATAGAGCCACCATTCATCTACCATAAAGCCACCATTCATCTACCATAGAGCCAACATTTATCTACCATAGAGCCACCATTCATCTACCATAGAGCCACCATTCATCTACCATAGAGCCACCATTAATCTACCATAGGGCTACCATTCATCTACCATTCATCCACCACTCATCTACCATAGAGCCACCATTCATCTACCATAGAGCCACCATTCATCTACCATAGAGCCACCATTCATCTACCATAAAGCCACTACTCATCTACCATAGGGCTACCATTCATCTACCGTTCATCCACCACTCATCTACCATAGGGCTACCATTCATCTACCATAGAGCCACCATTCATCTACCATAGAGCCACCATTCATCTACCATAGAGCCACCACTCATCTACCATAGGGCTAACATTCATCTACCATTCATCCACCACACATCTACCATTCATCTACCATACAGCCACCATTCACCTACCATAGAGCCACCATTCATCTACCATTCATCCACCACTCATTTACCATAGAGCCACCACTCATCTACCATAGAGCCACCATTCATCTACAATAGAGCCACCATTCATTCACCACTCATCTACCATTCATCTACCATAGAGCCACCAATCATCTACCATAGAGCCACCATTCATCTACCATAGGGCCACCTTTCATCTACCATTCAGCCACCATTCATCTACCATTCATTTACCATAGAGCCACCATTCATCTACCATAAAGCCACCATTCATCTACCATAGAGCCACCATTTATTTACCATAGAGCCACCATTCATCTACCATAGAGCCACCATTCATCTACCATAGAGCCACCATTCATCTACCATAGAGCCGCCATTAATCTACCATAGGGCTACCATTCATCTACCATTCATCCACCACTCATCTACCATAGAGCCACCATTCATCTACCATAGAGCCATAATTCATCTACCATAGAGCCACCATTCATCTACCATAGAGCCACCATTCATCTACCATAGAGCCACCATTCATCTACCATAGAGCCACCATTCATCTACCATAGAGCCACCATTCATCTACCATAGAGCCACCATTAATCTACCATAGGGCTACCATTCATCTACCATTCAACCACCACTCATCTACCATAGAGCCACCATTCATCTACCATAGAGCCACCATTCATCTACCATAGAGCCACCATTTATCTACCATAGAGCCACCATTCATTTACCATATAGCCACCATTCATCTACCATAGAGCCACCATTCATCTACCATAGAGCCACCATTCATCTACCATAGAGCCACCACTCATCTACCATTCATCCACCACTCATCTACCAAAGAGCGACCACTCATCTACCATAGAGCCACCATTCATCTACCAAAGAGCCACCATTCTTCTACCATAGAGCAACCATTCATCTACCATAGAGCCACCTTTCATCTACCATTCAGCCACCATTCATCTACCATTCATCTACCATAGAGCCACCATTCATCTACCATTAAGCCACCATTCATCTACCGTAGAGCCACCATTTATCTACCATAGAGCTACCATTCATCTACCATAGAGCCACCATTCATCTACCATAGAGCCACCATTCATCTACCATAGAGCCACCATTAATCTACCATAGGGCTACCATTCATCTACCATTCATCCACCACTCATCTACCATAGAGCCACCATTCATCTACCATAGAGCCACCATTCATCTACCATAGAGCCTCCATTCATCTACCATAGGGCCACCTTTCATCTACCATTCAGCCACCATTCATATACCATTCATTTACCATAGAGCCACCATTCATCTACCATAAAGCCACCATTCATCTACCATAGAGCCACCATTTATCTACCATAGAGCCACCATTCATCTACCATAGAGCCACCATTCATCTACCATAGAGCCACAATTCATCTACCATAGAGCCGTCATTAATCTACCATAGGGCTACCATTCATCTACCATTCATCCACCACTCATCTACCATAGAGCCACCATTCATCTACCATAGAGCCATAATTCATCTACCATAGAGCCACCATTCATCTACCATAGAGCCACCATTCATCTACCATAGAGCCACCATTCATTTACCATAGAGCAACCATTCATCTACCGTAGAGCCACCATTCATCTACCATAGAGCCACCATTAGTCTACCATAGGGCTACCATTCATCTACCATTCATCCACCACTCATCTACCATAGAGCCACCATTCATCTACCATAGAGCCACCATTCATCTACTATATAGCCACCATTTATCTACCATAGAGCCACTATTCATTTACCATATAGCCACCATTCATCTACCATAGAGCCACCATTCATCTACCATAGAGCCACCATTCATCTACCATAGAGCCACCATTCATCTACCATAGAGCCACCATTCATCTACCATAGAGCCACCATTCATCTACCATAGAGCCACCACTCATCTACCATTCATCCACCACTCATCTACCAAAGAGCCACCACTCATCTACCATAGAGCCACCATTCATCTACCATAGAGCCACCATTCATCTACCATAGAGCCACCATTCATATACCATAGAGCCACCTTTCATCTACCATTCAGCCACCATTCATCTACCATTCATCTACCATAGAGCCACCATTCATCTACCATTAAGCCACCATTCATCTACCATTGAGCCACCATTTATCTACCATACAGCTACCATTCATCTACCATAGAGCCACCATTCATCTACCATAGAGCCACCATTCATCTACCATAGAGCCACCATTAATCTACCATAGGGCTACCATTCATCTACCATTCATCCACCACTCATCTACCATAGAGCCACCATTCATCTACCATAGAGCCACCATTCATCTACCATAGAGCCACCATTCATCTACCATAGAGCCACTACTCATCTACCATAGGGCTAGCATTCATCTACCGTTCATCCACCACTCATCTACCATAGGGGTACCATTCATCTACCATAGAGCCACCATTCATCTACCATAGAGCCACCATTCATCTACCATAGAGCCACCACTCATCTACCATAGGGCTAACATTCATCTACCATTCATCCACCACACATCTACCATTCATCTACCATACAGCCACCATTCACCTACCATATAGCCACCATTCATCTACCATTCATCCACCACTCATCTACCATAGAGCCACCACTCATCTACCATACAGCCACCATTCATCTACCATAGAGCCACCATTCATCTACCATAGAGCAACCATTCATTCACCACTCATCTACCACTCATCTACCATAGAGCCACCATTCATCTACCATAGGGCCACCTTTCATCTACCATTCAGCCACCATTCATCTACCATTCATTTACCATAGAGCCATTATTCATCTACCATAAAGCCACCATTCATCTACCATAGAGCCACCATTTATCCACCATAGAGCCACCATTCATCTACCATAGAGCCACCATTCATCTACCATAGAGCCACCATTCATCTACCATAGAGCCGCGATTAATCTACCATAGGGCTACCATTCATCTACCATTCATCCACCACTCATCTACCATAGAACCACCATTCATCTACCATAGAGCCACCATTCATCTACCATAGAGCCACCACTCATCTACCATTCATCCACCACTCATCTACCAAAGAGCCACCACTCATCTACCATAGAGCCACCATTCATCTACCATAGAGCCACCATTCATCTACCATTCATCTACCATAGAGCCACCATTCATCTACCATTAAGCCACCTTTCATCTACCATAGAGCCACCATTTATCTACCATAGAGCCACCATTCATCTACCATAGAGCCACCATTCATCTACCATTAAGCCACCTTTCATCTACCATAGAGCCACCATTTATCTACCATAGAGCCACCATTCATCTACCATAGAGCCACCATTCATCTACCATAGAGCCACCATTCATCTACCATAGAGCCACCATTCATCTACCATAGAGCCACCTTTCATCTACCATTCAGCCACGATTCATCTACCATTCATCTACCATAGAGCCACCATTCATCTACCATTAAGCCACCTTTCATCTACCACAGAGCCACCATTTATCTACCATAGAGCCACCATTCATCTACCATAGAACCACCATTCATCTACCATAGAGCCACCATTCATCTACCATAGAGCCACTACTCATCTACCATAGGGCTACCATTCATCTACCGTTCATCCACCACTCATCTACCATAGGGCTACCTTTCATCTACCATAGAGCCACCATTCATCTACCATAGAGCCACCATTCATCTACCATAGAACCACCACTCATCTACCATAGAGCCACCATTCATCTACCATAGAGCCACCACTCATCTACCATAGGGCTAACATTCATCTACCATTCATCCACCACACATCTACCATTCATCTACCATAGAGCCACCATTCATCTACCATAGAGCCACCATTCATCTACCATAGAGCCACTACTCATCTACCATAGGGCTACCATTCATCTACCGTTCATCCACCACTCATCTACCATAGGGCTACCATTCATCTACCATAGAGCCACCATTCATCTACCATAGAGCCACCATTCATCTACCATAGAGCCACCACTCATCTACCATAGGGCTAACATTCATCTACCATTCATCCACCACACATCTACCATTCATCTACCATACAGCCACCATTCACCTACCATAGAGCCACCATTCATCTACCATTCATCCACCACTCATTTACCATAGAGCCACCACTCATCTACCATAGAGCCACCATTCATCTACAATAGAGCCACCATTCATTCACCACTCATCTACCATTCATCTACCATAGAGCCACCACTCATCTACCATAGAGCCACCATTCATCTACCATAGGGCCACCTTTCATCTACCATTCAGCCACCATTCATCTACCATTCATTTACCATAGAGCCACCATTCATCTACCATAAAGCCACCATTCATCTACCATAGAGCCACCATTTATTTACCATAGAGCCACCATTCATCTACCATAGAGCCACCATTCATCTACCATAGAGCCACCATTCATCTACCATAGAGCCGCCATTAATCTACCATAGGGCTACCATTCATCTACCATTCATCCACCACTCATCTACCATAGAGCCACCATTCATCTACCATAGAGCCATAATTCATCTACCATAGAGCCACCATTCATCTACCATAGAGCCACCATTCATCTACCATAGAGCCACCATTCATCTACCATAGAGCCACCATTCATCTACCATAGAGCCACCATTCATCTACCATAGAGCCACCATTAATCTACCATAGGGCTACCATTCATCTACCATTCAACCACCACTCATCTACCATAGAGCCACCATTCATCTACCATAGAGCCACCATTCATCTACCATAGAGCCACCATTTATCTACCATAGAGCCACCATTCATTTACCATATAGCCACCATTCATCTACCATAGAGCCACCATTCATCTACCATAGAGCCACCATTCATCTACCATAGAGCCACCACTCATCTACCATTCATCCACCACTCATCTACCAAAGAGCGACCACTCATCTACCATAGAGCCACCATTCATCTACCAAAGAGCCACCATTCTTCTACCATAGAGCAACCATTCATCTACCATAGAGCCACCTTTCATCTACCATTCAGCCACCATTCATCTACCATTCATCTACCATAGAGCCACCATTCATCTACCATTAAGCCACCATTCATCTACCGTAGAGCCACCATTTATCTACCATAGAGCTACCATTCATCTACCATAGAGCCACCATTCATCTACCATAGAGCCACCATTCATCTACCATAGAGCCACCATTAATCTACCATAGGGCTACCATTCATCTACCATTCATCCACCACTCATCTACCATAGAGCCACCATTCATCTACCATAGAGCCACCATTCATCTACCATAGAGCCTCCATTCATCTACCATAGGGCCACCTTTCATCTACCATTCAGCCACCATTCATATACCATTCATTTACCATAGAGCCACCATTCATCTACCATAAAGCCACCATTCATCTACCATAGAGCCACCATTTATCTACCATAGAGCCACCATTCATCTACCATAGAGCCACCATTCATCTACCATAGAGCCACAATTCATCTACCATAGAGCCGTCATTAATCTACCATAGGGCTACCATTCATCTACCATTCATCCACCACTCATCTACCATAGAGCCACCATTCATCTACCATAGAGCCATAATTCATCTACCATAGAGCCACCATTCATCTACCATAGAGCCACCATTCATCTACCATAGAGCCACCATTCATCTACCATAGAGCAACCATTCATCTACCGTAGAGCCACCATTCATCTACCATAGAGCCACCATTAGTCTACCATAGGGCTACCATTCATCTACCATTCATCCACCACTCATCTACCATAGAGCCACCATTCATCTACCATAGAGCCACCATTCATCTACTATATAGCCACCATTTATCTACCATAGAGCCACTATTCATTTACCATATAGCCACCATTCATCTACCATAGAGCCACCATTCATCTACCATAGAGCCACCATTCATCTACCATAGAGCCACCATTCATCTACCATAGAGCCACCATTCATCTACCATAGAGCCACCATTCATCTACCATAGAGCCACCACTCATCTACCATTCATCCACCACTCATCTACCAAAGAGCCACCACTCATCTACCATAGAGCCACCATTCATCTACCATAGAGCCACCATTCATCTACCATAGAGCCACCATTCATATACCATAGAGCCACCTTTCATCTACCATTCAGCCACCATTCATCTACCATTCATCTACCATAGAGCCACCATTCATCTACCATTAAGCCACCATTCATCTACCATTGAGCCACCATTTATCTACCATACAGCTACCATTCATCTACCATAGAGCCACCATTCATCTACCATAGAGCCACCATTCATCTACCATAGAGCCACCATTAATCTACCATAGGGCTACCATTCATCTACCATTCATCCACCACTCATCTACCATAGAGCCACCATTCATCTACCATAGAGCCACCATTCATCTACCATAGAGCCACCATTCATCTACCATAGAGCCACTACTCATCTACCATAGGGCTAGCATTCATCTACCGTTCATCCACCACTCATCTACCATAGGGGTACCATTCATCTACCATAGAGCCACCATTCATCTACCATAGAGCCACCATTCATCTACCATAGAGCCACCACTCATCTACCATAGGGCTAACATTCATCTACCATTCATCCACCACACATCTACCATTCATCTACCATACAGCCACCATTCACCTACCATATAGCCACCATTCATCTACCATTCATCCACCACTCATCTACCATAGAGCCACCACTCATCTACCATAGAGCCACCATTCATCTACCATAGAGCCACCATTCATCTACCATAGAGCCACCATTCATTCACCACTCATCTACCATTCATCTACCATAGAGCCACCATTCATCTACCATAGGGCCACCTTTCATCTACCATTCAGCCACCATTCATCTACCATTCATTTACCATAGAGCCATTATTCATCTACCATAAAGCCACCATTCATCTACCATAGAGCCACCATTTATCCACCATAGAGCCACCATTCATCTACCATAGAGCCACCATTCATCTACCATAGAGCCACCATTCATCTACCATAGAGCCGCGATTAATCTACCATAGGGCTACCATTCATCTACCATTCATCCACCACTCATCTACCATAGAACCACCATTCATCTACCATAGAGCCACCATTCATCTACCATAGAGCCACCACTCATCTACCATTCATCCACCACTCATCTACCAAAGAGCCACCACTCATCTACCATAGAGCCACCATTCATCTACCATAGAGCCACCATTCATCTACCATTCATGTACCATAGAGCCACCATTCATCTACCATTAAGCCACCTTTCATCTACCATAGAGCCACCATTTATCTACCATAGAGCCACCATTCATCTACCATAGAGCCACCATTCATCTACCATTAAGCCACCTTTCATCTACCATAGAGCCACCATTTATCTACCATAGAGCCACCATTCATCTACCATAGAGCCACCATTCATCTACCATAGAGCCACCATTCATCTACCATAGAGCCACCATTCATCTACCATAGAGCCACCTTTCATCTACCATTCAGCCACGATTCATCTACCATTTATCTACCATAGAGCCACCATTCATCTACCATTAAGCCACCTTTCATCTACCACAGAGCCACCATTTATCTACCATAGAGCCACCATTCATCTACCATAGAACCACCATTCATCTACCATAGAGCCACCATTCATCTACCATAGAGCCACTACTCATCTACCATAGGGCTACCATTCATCTACCGTTCATCCACCACTCATCTACCATAGGGCTACCTTTCATCTACCATAGAGCCACCATTCATCTACCATAGAGCCACCATTCATCTACCATAGAACCACCACTCATCTACCATAGGGCTAACATTCATCTACCATTCATCCACCACACATCTACCATTCATCCACCACTCATCTACCAAAGAGCCATCACTCATCTACCATAGAGCCACCATTCATCTACCATAGAGCCACCATTCATCTACCATAGAGCCACCATTTATATACCATAGAGCCACCTTTCATCTACCATTCAGCCACCATTCATCTACCATTCATCTACCATAGAGCCACCATTCATCTACCATTAAGCCACCATTCATCTACCATTGAGCCACCATTTATCTACCATACAGCTACCATTCATCTACCATAGAGCCACCATTCATCTACCATAGAGCCACCATTCATCTACCATAGAGCCACCATTAATCTACCATAGGGCTACCATTCATCTACCATTCATCCACCACTCATCTACCATAGAGCCACCATTCATCTACCATAGAGCCACCATTCATCTACCATAGAGCCACCATTCATCTACCATAGAGCCACTACTCATCTACCATAGGGCTAGCATTCATCTACCGTTCATCCACCACTCATCTACCATAGGGGTACCATTCATCTACCATAGAGCCACCATTCACATACCATAGAGCCACCATTCATCTACCATAGAGCCACCACTCATCTACCATAGGGCTAACATTCATCTAGCATTCATCCACCACACATCTACCATTCATCTACCATACAGCCACCATTCACCTACCATATAGCCACCATTCATCTACCATTCATCCACCACTCATCTACCATAGAGCCACCACTCATCTACCATAGAGCCACCATTCATCTACCATAGAGCCACCATTCATCTACCATAGAGCCACCATTCATTCACCACTCATCTACCATTCATCTACCATAGAGCCACCATTCATCTACCATAGGGCCACCTTTCATCTACCATTCAGCCACCATTCATCTACCATTCATTTACCATAGAGCCATTATTCATCTACCATAAAGCCACCATTCATCTACCATAGAGCCACCATTTATCCACCATAGAGCCACCATTCATCTACCATAGAGCCACCATTCATCTACCATAGAGCCACCATTCATCTACCATAGAGCCGCGATTAATCTACCATAGGGCTACCATTCATCTACCATTCATCCACCACTCATCTACCATAGAACCACCATTCATCTACCATAGAGCCACCATTCATCTACCATAGAGCCACCACTCATCTACCATTCATCCACCACTCATCTACCAAAGAGCCACCACTCATCTACCATAGAGCCACCATTCATCTACCATAGAGCCACCATTCATCTACCATAGAGCCACCATTCATCTACCATAGAGCCACCTTTCATCTACCATTCAGCCACCATTCATCTACCATTCATCTACCATAGAGCCACCATTCATCTACCATTAAGCCACCTTTCATCTACCATAGAGCCACCATTTATCTACCATAGAGCCACCATTCATCTACCATAGAGCCACCATTCATCTACCATAGAGCCACCATTCATCTACCATAGAGCCACCTTTCATCTACCATAGAGCCACCTTTCATCTACCATTCAGCCACGATTCATCTACCATTCATCTACCATAGAGCCACCATTCATCTACCATTAAGCCACCTTTCATCTACCACAGAGCCACCATTTATCTACCATAGAGCCACCATTCATCTACCATAGAGCCACCATTCATCTACCATAGAGCCACCATTCATCTACCATAGAGCCACTACTCATCTACCATAGGGCTACCATTCATCTACCGTTCATCCACCACTCATCTACCATAGGGCTACCTTTCATCTACCATAGAGCCACCATTCATCTACCATAGAGCCACCATTCATCTACCATAGAACCACCACTCATCTACCATAGGGCTAACATTCATCTACCATTCATCCACCACACATCTACCATTCATCTACCATACAGCCACCATTCACCTACCATAGAGCCACCATTCATCTACCATAGAGCCACCTTTCATCTACCATAGAGCCACCTTTCATCTACCATTCAGCCACCATTCATCTACCATTCATCTACCATAGAGCCACCATTCATCTACCATAAAGCCACCATTCATCTACCATAGAGCCAACATTTATCTACCATAGAGCCACCATTCATCTACCATAGAGCCACCATTCATCTACCATAGAGCCACAATTCATCTACCATAGAGCCACCATTAATCTACCATAGGGCTATCATTCATCTACCATTCATCCACCACTCATCTACCATAGAGCCACCATTCATCTACCATAGAGCCACCATTCATCTACCATAGAGCCACCATTCATCTACCATAGAGCCACTACTCATCTACCATAGGGCTACCATTCATCTACCGTTCATCCACCACTCATCTACCATAGGGCTACCATTCATCTACCATAGAGCCACCATTCATCTACCATAGAGCCACCATTCATCTACCATAGAGCCACCACTCATCTACCATAGGGCTAACATTCATCTACCATTCATCCACCACACATCTACCATTCATCTACCATACAGCCACCATTAACCTACCATAGAGCCACCATTCATCTACCATTCATCCACCACTCATCTACGATAGAGCCACCACTCATCTACCATAGAGCCACCATTCATCTACAGTAGAGCCACCATTCATTCACCACTCATCTACCATTCATCTACCATAGAGCCACCACTCATCTACCATAGAGCCACCATTCATCTACCATAGGGCCACCTTTCATCTACCATTCAGCCACCATTCATCTACCATTCATTTACCATAGAGCCACCATTCATCTACAATAAAGCCACCATTCATCTACCATAGAGCCACCATTTATCTACCATAGAGCCACCATTCATCTACCATAGAGCCACCATTCATCTACCATAGAGCCACCATTCATCTACCATAGAGCCGCCATTAATCTACCATAGGGCTACCATTCATCTACCATTCATCCACCACTCATCTACCATAGAGCCACCATTCATCTACCATAGAGCCATAATTCATCTACCATAGAGCCACCATTCATCTACCATAGAGCCACCATTCATCTACCATAGAGCCACCATTCATCTACCATAGAGCCACCATTCATCTACCATAGAGCCACCATTCATCTACCATAGAGCCACCATTAATCTACCATAGGGCTACCATTCATCTACCATTCATCCACCACTCATCTACCATAGAGCCACCATTCATCTACCATTCAGCCACCATTCATCTACCATTCATCTACCATAGAGCCACCATTCATCTACCATTAAGCCACCATTCATCTACCATAGAGCCACCATTTATCTACCATAGAGCTACCATTCATCTACCATAGAGCCACCATTCATCTACCATTCATACACCACTCATCTACCATAGAGCCACCATTCATTTACCATATAGCCACCATTCATCTACCATAGAGCCACCATTCATCTACCATAGAGCCACCATTCATCTACCATAGAGCCACCACTCATCTACCATTCATCCACCACTCATCTACCAAAGAGCGACCACTCATCTACCATAGAGCCACCATTCATCTACCAAAGAGCCACCATTCTTCTACCATAGAGCCACCATTCATTTACCATAGAGCCACCTTTCATCTACCATTCAGCCACCATTCATCTACCATTCATCTACCATAGAGCCACCATTCATCTACCATTAAGCCACCATTCATCTACCGTAGAGCCACCATTTATCTACCATAGAGCTACCATTCATCTACCATAGAGCCACCATTCATCTACCATAGAGCCACCATTCATCTACCATAGAGCCACCATTAATCTACCATAGGGCTACCATTCATCTACCATTCATCCACCACTCATCTACCATAGAGCCACCATTCATCTACCATAGAGCCACCATTCATCTACCATAGAGCCACCATTCATCTACCATAGGGCCACCTTTCATCTACCATTCAGCCACCATTCATATACCATTCATTTACCATAGAGCCACCATTCATCTACCATAAAGCCACCATTCATCTACCATAGAGCCACCATTTATCTACCATAGAGCCACCATTCATCTACCATAGAGCCACCATTCATCTACCATAGAGCCACAATTCATCTACCATAGAGCCGTCATTAATCTACCATAGGGCTACCATTCATCTACCATTCATCCACCACTCATCTACCATAGAGCCACCATTCATCTACCATAGAGCCATAATTCATCTACCATAGAGCCACCATTCATCTACCATAGAGCCACCATTCATCTACCATAGAGCCACCATTCATCTACCATAGAGCAACCATTCATCTACCATAGAGCCACCATTCATCTACCATAGAGCCACCATTAGTCTACCATAGGGCTACCATTCATCTACCATTCATCCACCACTCATCTACCATAGAGCCACCATTCATCTACCATAGAGCCACCATTCATCTACTATATAGCCACAATTTATCTACCATAGAGCCACTATTCATTTACCATATAGCCACCATTCATCTACCATAGAGCCACCATTCATCTACCATAGAGCCACCATTCATCTACCATAGAGCCACCACTCATCTACCATTCATCCACCACTCATCTACCAAAGAGCCACCACTCATCTACCATAGAGCCACCATTCATCTACCATAGAGCCACCATTCATCTACCATAGAGCCACCATTCATATACCATAGAGCCACCTTTCATCTACCATTCAGCCACCATTCATCTACCATTCATCTACCATAGAGCCACCATTCATCTACCATTAAGCCACCATTCATCTACCATAGAGCCACCATTTATCTACCATAGAGCTACCATTCATCTACCATAGAGCCACCATTCATCTACCATAGAGCCACCATTCATCTACCATAGAGCCACCATTAATCTACCATAGGGCTACCATTCATCTACCATTCATCCACCACTCATCTACCATAGAGCCACCATTCATCTACCATAGGGCTACCATTCATCTACCGTTCATCCACGACTCATCTACCATAGGGCTACCATTCATCTACCATAGAGCCACCATTCATGTACCATAGAGCCACCATTCATCTACCATAGAGCCACCACTCATCTACCATAGGGCTAACATTCATCTACCATTCATCCACCACACATCTACCATTCATCTACCATACAGCCACCATTCACCTACCATAGAGCCACCATTCATCTACCATTCATCCACCACTCATCTACCATAGAGCCACCACTCATCTACCATAGAGCCACCATTCATCTACAATAGAGCCACCATTCATTCACCACTCATCTACCATTCATCTACCATAGAGCCACCACTCATCTACCATAGAGCCACCATTCATCTACCATAGGGCCACCTTTCATCTACCATTCAGCCACCATTCATCTACCATTCATTTACCATAGAGCCACCATTCATCTACCATAAAGCCACCATTCATCTATCATAGAGCCACCATTTATTTACCATAGAGCCACCATTCATCTACCATAGAGCCACCATTCATCTACCATAGAGCCACCATTCATCTACCATAGAGCCGCCATTAATCTACCATAGGGCTACCATTCATCTACCATTCATCCACCACTCATCTACCATAGAGCCACCATTCATCTACCATAGAGCCATAATTCATCTACCATAGAGCCACCATTCATCTACCATAGAGCCACCATTCATCTACCATAGAGCCACCATTCATCTACCATAGAGCCACCATTCATCTACCATAGAGCCACCATTCATCTACCATAGAGCCACCATTAATCTACCATAGGGCTACCATTCATCTACCATTCAATCACCACTCATCTACCATAGAGCCACCATTCATCTACCATAGAGCCACCATTCATCTACCATAGAGCCACCATTTATCTACCATAGAGCCACCATTCATTTACCATATAGCCACCATTCATCTACCATAGAGCCACCATTCATCTACCATAGAGCCACCATTCATCTACCATAGAGCCACCACTCATCTACCATTCATCCACCACTCATCTACCAAAGAGCGACCACTCATCTACCATAGAGCCACCATTCATCTACCAAAGAGCCACCATTCTTCTACCATAGAGCCACCATTCATCTACCATAGAGCCACCTTTCATCTACCATTCAGCCACCATTCATCTACCATTCATCTACCATAGAGCCACCATTCATCTACCATTAAGCCACCATTCATCTACCGTAGAGCCACCATTTATCTACCATAGAGCTACCATTCATCTACCATAGAGCCACCATTCATCTACCATAGAGCCACCATTCATCTACCATAGAGCCACCATTAATCTACCATAGGGCTACCATTCATCTACCATTCATCCACCACTCATCTACCATAGAGCCACCATTCATCTACCATAGAGCCACCATTCATCTACCATAGAGCCACCATTCATCTACCATAGGGCCACCTTTCATCTACCATTCAGCCACCATTCATATACCATTCATTTACCATAGAGCCACCATTCATCTACCATAAAGCCACCATTCATCTACCATAGAGCCACCATTTATCTACCATAGAGCCACCATTCATCTACCATAGAGCCACCATTCATCTACCATAGAGCCACAATTCATCTACCATAGAGCCGTCATTAATCTACCATAGGGCTACCATTCATCTACCATTCATCCACCACTCATCTACCATAGAGCCACCATTCATCTACCATAGAGCCATAATTCATCTACCATAGAGCCACCATTCATCTACCATAGAGCCACCATTCATCTACCATAGAGCCACCATTCATCTACCATAGAGCAACCATTCATCTACCATAGAGCCACCATTCATCTACCATAGAGCCACCATTAGTCTACCATAGGGCTACCATTCATCTACCATTCATCCACCACTCATCTACCATAGAGCCACCATTCATCTACCATAGAGCCACCATTCATCTACTATATAGCCACCATTTATCTACCATAGAGCCACCATTCATTTACCATAGAGCCACCATTCATCTACCATAGAGCCACCATTCATCTACCATAGAGCCACCATTCATCTACCATAGAGCCACCACTCATCTACCATTCATCCACCACTCATCTACCAAAGAGCCACCACTCATCTACCATAGAGCCACCATTCATCTACCATAGAGCCACCATTCATCTACCATAGAGCCACCATTCATCTACCATAGAGCCACCTTTCATCTACCATTCAGCCATTATTCATCTACCATTCATCTACCATAGAGCCACCATTCATCTACCATTAAGCCACCTTTCATCTACCATAGAGCCACCATTTATCTACCATAGAGCCACCATTCATCTACCATAGAGCCACCATTCATCTACCATAGAGCCACCATTCATCTACCATAGAGCCACCATTAATCTACCATAGGGCTACCATTCATCTACCATTCATCCACCATTCATCTACCATAGAGCCACCATTCATCTACCACTGAGCCACTACTCATCTACCATAGGGCTACCATTCATCTACCGTTCATCCACCACTCATCTACCATAGGGCTACCATTCATCTACCATAGAGCCACCATTCATCTACCATAGAGCCACCATTCATCTACCATAGAACCACCACTCATCTACCATAGGGCTAACATTCATCTACCATTCATCCACCACACATCTACCATTCATCTACCATACAGCCACCATTCACCTACCATAGAGCCACCATTCATCTACCATAGAGCCACCTTTCATCTACCATAGAGCCACCTTTCATCTACCATTCAGCCACCATTCATCTACCATTCATCTACCATAGAGCCACCATTCATCTACCATAAAGCCACCATTCATCTACCATAGAGCCAACATTTATCTACCATAGAGCCACCATTCATCTACCATAGAGCCACCATTCATCTACCATAGAGCCACCATTAATCTACCATAGGGCTACCATTCATCTACCATTCATCCACCACTCATCTACCATAGAGCCACCATTCATCTACCATAGAGCCACCATTCATCTACCATAGAGCCACCATTCATCTACCATAGAGCCACTACTCATCTACCATAGGGCTACCATTCATCTACCGTTCATCCACCACTCATCTACCATAGGGCTACCATTCATCTACCATAGAGCCACCATTCATCTACCATAGAGCCACCATTCATCTACCATAGAGCCACCACTCATCTACCATAGGGCTAACATTCATCTACCATTCATCCACCACACATCTACCATTCATCTACCATACAGCCACCATTCACCTACCATAGAGCCACCATTCATCTACCATTCATCCACCACTCATTTACCATAGAGCCACCACTCATCTACCATAGAGCCACCATTCATCTACAATAGAGCCACCATTCATTCACCACTCATCTACCATTCATCTACCATAGAGCCACCACTCATCTACCATAGAGCCACCATTCATCTACCATAGGGCCACCTTTCATCTACCATTCAGCCACCATTCATCTACCATTCATTTACCATAGAGCCACCATTCATCTACCATAAAGCCACCATTCATCTACCATAGAGCCACCATTTATTTACCATAGAGCCACCATTCATCTACCATAGAGCCACCATTCATCTACCATAGAGCCACCATTCATCTACCATAGAGCCGCCATTAATCTACCATAGGGCTACCATTCATCTACCATTCATCCACCACTCATCTACCATAGAGCCACCATTCATCTACCATAGAGCCATAATTCATCTACCATAGAGCCACCATTCATCTACCATAGAGCCACCATTCATCTACCATAGAGCCACCATTCATCTACCATAGAGCCACCATTCATCTACCATAGAGCCACCATTCATCTACCATAGAGCCACCATTAATCTACCATAGGGCTACCATTCATCTACCATTCAACCACCACTCATCTACCATAGAGCCACCATTCATCTACCATAGAGCCACCATTCATCTACCATAGAGCCACCATTTATCTACCATAGAGCCACCATTCATTTACCATATAGCCACCATTCATCTACCATAGAGCCACCATTCATCTACCATAGAGCCACCAGTCATCTACCATAGAGCCACCACTCATCTACCATTCATCCACCACTCATCTACCAAAGAGCGACCACTCATCTACCATAGAGCCACCATTCATCTACCAAAGAGCCACCATTCTTCTACCATAGAGCAACCATTCATCTACCATAGAGCCACCTTTCATCTACCATTCAGCCACCATTCATCTACCATTCATCTACCATAGAGCCACCATTCATCTACCATTAAGCCACCATTCATCTACCGTAGAGCCACCATTTATCTACCATAGAGCTACCATTCATCTACCATAGAGCCACCATTCATCTACCATAGAGCCACCATTCATCTACCATAGAGCCACCATTAATCTACCATAGGGCTACCATTCATCTACCATTCATCCACCACTCATCTACCATAGAGCCACCATTCATCTACCATAGAGCCACCATTCATCTACCATAGAGCCTCCATTCATCTACCATAGGGCCACCTTTCATCTACCATTCAGCCACCATTCATATACCATTCATTTACCATAGAGCCACCATTCATCTACCATAAAGCCACCATTCATCTACCATAGAGCCACCATTTATCTACCATAGAGCCACCATTCATCTACCATAGAGCCACCATTCATCTACCATAGAGCCACAATTCATCTACCATAGAGCCGTCATTAATCTACCATAGGGCTACCATTCATCTACCATTCATCCACCACTCATCTACCATAGAGCCACCATTCATCTACCATAGAGCCATAATTCATCTACCATAGAGCCACCATTCATCTACCATAGAGCCACCATTCATCTACCATAGAGCCACCATTCATCTACCATAGAGCAACCATTCATCTACCGTAGAGCCACCATTCATCTACCATAGAGCCACCATTAGTCTACCATAGGGCTACCATTCATCTACCATTCATCCACCACTCATCTACCATAGAGCCACCATTCATCTACCATAGAGCCACCATTCATCTACTATATAGCCACCATTTATCTACCATAGAGCCACTATTCATTTACCATATAGCCACCATTCATCTACCATAGAGCCACCATTCATCTACCATAGAGCCACCATTCATCTACCATAGAGCCACCACTCATCTACCATTCATCCACCACTCATCTACCAAAGAGCCACCACTCATCTACCATAGAGCCACCATTCATCTACCATAGAGCCACCATTCATCTACCATAGAGCCACCATTCATATACCATAGAGCCACCTTTCATCTACCATTCAGCCACCATTCATCTACCATTCATCTACCATAGAGCCACCATTCATCTACCATTAAGCCACCATTCATCTACCATTGAGCCACCATTTATCTACCATACAGCTACCATTCATCTACCATAGAGCCACCATTCATCTACCATAGAGCCACCGTTCATCTACCATAGAGCCACCATTAATCTACCATAGGGCTACCATTCATCTACCATTCATCCACCACTCATCTACCATAGAGCCACCATTCATCTACCATAGAGCCACCATTCATCTACCATAGAGCCACCATTCATCTACCATAGAGCCACTACTCATCTACCATAGGGCTAGCATTCATCTACCGTTCATCCACCACTCATCTACCATAGGGGTACCATTCATCTACCATAGAGCCACCATTCATCTACCATAGAGCCACCATTCATCTACCATAGAGCCACCACTCATCTACCATAGGGCTAACATTCATCTACCATTCATCCACCACACATCTACCATTCATCTACCATACAGCCACCATTCACCTACCATATAGCCACCATTCATCTACCATTCATCCACCACTCATCTACCATAGAGCCACCACTCATCTACCATAGAGCCACCATTCATCTACCATAGAGCCACCATTCATCTACCATAGAGCCACCATTCATTCACCACTCATCTACCATTCATCTACCATAGAGCCACCATTCATCTACCATAGGGCCACCTTTCATCTACCATTCAGCCACCATTCATCTACCATTCATTTACCATAGAGCCATTATTCATCTACCATAAAGCCACCATTCATCTACCATAGAGCCACCATTTATCCACCATAGAGCCACCATTCATCTACCATAGAGCCACCATTCATCTACCATAGAGCCACCATTCATCTACCATAGAGCCGCGATTAATCTACCATAGGGCTACCATTCATCTACCATTCATCCACCACTCATCTACCATAGAACCACCATTTATCTACCATAGAGCCACCATTCATCTACCATAGAGCCACCACTCATCTACCATTCATCCACCACTCATCTACCAAAGAGCCACCACTCATCTACCATAGAGCCACCATTCATCTACCATAGAGCCACCATTCATCTACCATAGAGCCACCATTCATCTACCATAGAGCCACCTTTCATCTACCATTCAGCCACCATTCATCTACCATTCATCTACCATAGAGCCACCATTCATCTACCATTAAGCCACCTTTCATCTACCATAGAGCCACCATTTATCTACCATAGAGCCACCATTCATCTACCATAGAGCCACCATTCATCTACCATAGAGCCACCATTCATCTACCATAGAGCCACCATTCATCTACCATAGAGCCACCTTTCATCTACCATTCAGCCACGATTCATCTACCATTCATCTACCATAGAGCCACCATTCATCTACCATTAAGCCACCTTTCATCTACCACAGAGCCACCATTTATCTACCATAGAGCCACCATTCATCTACCATAGAGCCACCATTCATCTACCATAGAGCCACCATTCATCTACCATAGAGCCACTACTCATCTACCATAGGGCTACCATTCATCTACCGTTCATCCACCACTCATCTACCATAGGGCTACCTTTCATCTACCATAGAGCCACCATTCATCTACCATAGAGCCACCATTCATCTACCATAGAACCACCACTCATCTACCATAGGGCTAACATTCATCTACCATTCATCCACCACACATCTACCATTCATCCACCACTCATCTACCAAAGAGCCACCACTCATCTACCATAGAGCCACCATTCATCTACCATAGAGCCACCATTCATCTACCATAGAGCCACCATTCATATACCATAGAGCCACCTTTCATCTACCATTCAGCCACCATTCATCTACCATTCATCTACCATAGAGCCACCATTCATCTACCATTAAGCCACCATTCATCTACCATTGAGCCACCATTTATCTACCATACAGCTACCATTCATCTACCATAGAGCCACCATTCATCAACCATAGAGCCACCATTCATCTACCATAGAGCCACCATTAATCTACCATAGGGCTACCATTCATCTACCATTCATCCACCACTCATCTACCATAGAGCCACCATTCATCTACCATAGAGCCACCATTCATCTACCATAGGGCCACCTTTCATCTACCATTCAGCCACCATTCATCTACCATTCATTTACCATAGAGCCACCATTCAACTACCATAAAGCCACCATTCATCTATCATAGAGCCACCATTTATTTACCATAGAGCCACCATTCATCTACCATAGAGCCACCATTCATCTACCATAGAGCCACCATTCATCTACCATAGAGCCGCCATTAATCTACCATAGGGCTACCATTCATCTACCATTCATCCACCACTCATCTACCATAGAGCCACCATTCATCTACCATAGAGCCATAATTCATCTACCATAGAGCCACCATTCATCTACCATAGAGCCACCATTCATCTACCATAGAGCCACCATTCATCTACCATAGAGCCACCATTCATCTACCATAGAGCCACCATTCATCTACCATAGAGCCACCATTAATCTACCATAGGGCTACCATTCATCTACCATTCAATCACCACTCATCTACCATAGAGCCACCATTCATCTACCATAGAGCCACCATTCATCTACCATAGAGCCACCATTTATCTACCATAGAGCCACCATTCATTTACCATATAGCCACCATTCATCTACCATAGAGCCACCGTTCATCTACCATAGAGCCACCATTCATCTACCATAGAGCCACCACTCATCTACCATTCATCCACCACTCATCTACCAAAGAGCGACCACTCATCTACCATAGAGCCACCATTCATCTACCAAAGAGCCACCATTCTTCTACCATAGAGCCACCATTCATCTACCATAGAGCCACCTTTCATCTACCATTCAGCCACCATTCATCTACCATTCATCTACCATAGAGCCACCATTCATCTACCATTAAGCCACCATTCATCTACCGTAGAGCCACCATTTATCTACCATAGAGCTACCATTCATCTACCATAGAGCCACCATTCATCTACCATAGAGCCACCATTCATCTACCATAGAGCCACCATTAATCTACCATAGGGCTACCATTCATCTACCATTCATCCACCACTCATCTACCATAGAGCCACCATTCATCTACCATAGAGCCACCATTCATCTACCATAGAGCCACCATTCATCTACCATAGGGCCACCTTTCATCTACCATTCAGCCACCATTCATATACCATTCATTTACCATAGAGCCACCATTCATCTACCATAAAGCCACCATTCATCTACCATAGAGCCACCATTTATCTACCATAGAGCCACCATTCATCTACCATAGAGCCACCATTCATCTACCATAGAGCCACAATTCATCTACCATAGAGCCGTCATTAATCTACCATAGGGCTACCATTCATCTACCATTCATCCACCACTCATCTACCATAGAGCCACCATTCATCTACCATAGAGCCATAATTCATCTACCATAGAGCCACCATTCATCTACCATAGAGCCACCATTCATCTACCATAGAGCCACCATTCATCTACCATAGAGCAACCATTCATCTACCATAGAGCCACCATTCATCTACCATAGAGCCACCATTAGTCTACCATAGGGCTACCATTCATCTACCATTCATCCACCACTCATCTACCATAGAGCCACCATTCATCTACCATAGAGCCACCATTCATCTACTATATAGCCACCATTTATCTACCATAGAGCCACCATTCATTTACCATAGAGCCACCATTCATCTACCATAGAGCCACCATTCATCTACCATAGAGCCACCATTCATCTACCATAGAGCCACCACTCATCTACCATTCATCCACCACTCATCTACCAAAGAGCCACCACTCATCTACCATAGAGCCACCATTCATCTACCATAGAGCCACCATTCATCTACCATAGAGCCACCATTCATCTACCATAGAGCCACCTTTCATCTACCATTCAGCCATTATTCATCTACCATTCATCTACCATAGAGCCACCATTCATCTACCATTAAGCCACCTTTCATCTACCATAGAGCCACCATTTATCTACCATAGAGCCACCATTCATCTACCATAGAGCCACCATTCATCTACCATAGAGCCACCATTCATCTACCATAGAGCCACCATTAATCTACCATAGGGCTACCATTCATCTACCATTCATCCACCATTCATCTACCATAGAGCCACCATTCATCTACCACTGAGCCACTACTCATCTACCATAGGGCTACCATTCATCTACCGTTCATCCACCACTCATCTACCATAGGGCTACCATTCATCTACCATAGAGCCACCATTCATCTACCATAGAGCCACCATTCATCTACCATAGAACCACCACTCATCTACCATAGGGCTAACATTCATCTACCATTCATCCACCACACATCTACCATTCATCTACCATACAGCCACCATTCACCTACCATAGAGCCACCATTCATCTACCATAGAGCCACCTTTCATCTACCATAGAGCCACCTTTCATCTACCATTCAGCCACCATTCATCTACCATTCATCTACCATAGAGCCACCATTCATCTACCATAAAGCCACCATTCATCTACCATAGAGCCAACATTTATCTACCATAGAGCCACCATTCATCTACCATAGAGCCACCATTCATCTACCATAGAGCCACCATTAATCTACCATAGGGCTACCATTCATCTACCATTCATCCACCACTCATCTACCATAGAGCCACCATTCATCTACCATAGAGCCACCATTCATCTACCATAGAGCCACCATTCATCTACCATAGAGCCACTACTCATCTACCATAGGGCTACCATTCATCTACCGTTCATCCACCACTCATCTACCATAGGGCTACCATTCATCTACCATAGAGCCACCATTCATCTACCATAGAGCCACCATTCATCTACCATAGAGCCACCACTCATCTACCATAGGGCTAACATTCATCTACCATTCATCCACCACACATCTACCATTCATCTACCATACAGCCACCATTCACCTACCATAGAGCCACCATTCATCTACCATTCATCCACCACTCATTTACCATAGAGCCACCACTCATCTACCATAGAGCCACCATTCATCTACAATAGAGCCACCATTCATTCACCACTCATCTACCATTCATCTACCATAGAGCCACCACTCATCTACCATAGAGCCACCATTCATCTACCATAGGGCCACCTTTCATCTACCATTCAGCCACCATTCATCTACCATTCATTTACCATAGAGCCACCATTCATCTACCATAAAGCCACCATTCATCTACCATAGAGCCACCATTTATTTACCATAGAGCCACCATTCATCTACCATAGAGCCACCATTCATCTACCATAGAGCCACCATTCATCTACCATAGAGCCGCCATTAATCTACCATAGGGCTACCATTCATCTACCATTCATCCACCACTCATCTACCATAGAGCCACCATTCATCTACCATAGAGCCATAATTCATCTACCATAGAGCCACCATTCATCTACCATAGAGCCACCATTCATCTACCATAGAGCCACCATTCATCTACCATAGAGCCACCATTCATCTACCATAGAGCCACCATTCATCTACCATAGAGCCACCATTAATCTACCATAGGGCTACCATTCATCTACCATTCAACCACCACTCATCTACCATAGAGCCACCATTCATCTACCATAGAGCCACCATTCATCTACCATAGAGCCACCATTTATCTACCATAGAGCCACCATTCATTTACCATATAGCCACCATTCATCTACCATAGAGCCACCATTCATCTACCATAGAGCCACCATTCATCTACCATAGAGCCACCACTCATCTACCATTCATCCACCACTCATCTACCAAAGAGCGACCACTCATCTACCATAGAGCCACCATTCATCTACCAAAGAGCCACCATTCTTCTACCATAGAGCAACCATTCATCTACCATAGAGCCACCTTTCATCTACCATTCAGCCACCATTCATCTACCATTCATCTACCATAGAGCCACCATTCATCTACCATTAAGCCACCATTCATCTACCGTAGAGCCACCATTTATCTACCATAGAGCTACCATTCATCTACCATAGAGCCACCATTCATCTACCATAGAGCCACCATTCATCTACCATAGAGCCACCATTAATCTACCATAGGGCTACCATTCATCTACCATTCATCCACCACTCATCTACCATAGAGCCACCATTCATCTACCATAGAGCCACCATTCATCTACCATAGAGCCTCCATTCATCTACCATAGGGCCACCTTTCATCTACCATTCAGCCACCATTCATATACCATTCATTTACCATAGAGCCACCATTCATCTACCATAAAGCCACCATTCACCTACCATAGAGCCACCATTTATCTACCATAGAGCCACCATTCATCTACCATAGAGCCACCATTCATCTACCATAGAGCCACAATTCATCTACCATAGAGCCGTCATTAATCTACCATAGGGCTACCATTCATCTACCATTCATCCACCACTCATCTACCATAGAGCCACCATTCATCTACCATAGAGCCATAATTCATCTACCATAGAGCCACCATTCATCTACCATAGAGCCACCATTCATCTACCATAGAGCCACCATTCATCTACCATAGAGCAACCATTCATCTACCGTAGAGCCACCATTCATCTACCATAGAGCCACCATTAGTCTACCATAGGGCTACCATTCATCTACCATTCATCCACCACTCATCTACCATAGAGCCACCATTCATCTACCATAGAGCCACCATTCATCTACTATATAGCCACCATTTATCTACCATAGAGCCACTATTCATTTACCATATAGCCACCATTCATCTACCATAGAGCCACCATTCATCTACCATAGAGCCACCATTCATCTACCATAGAGCCACCACTCATCTACCATTCATCCACCACTCATCTACCAAAGAGCCACCACTCATCTACCATAGAGCCACCATTCATCTACCATAGAGCCACCATTCATCTACCATAGAGCCACCATTCATATACCATAGAGCCACCTTTCATCTACCATTCAGCCACCATTCATCTACCATTCATCTACCATAGAGCCACCATTCATCTACCATTAAGCCACCATTCATCTACCATTGAGCCACCATTTATCTACCATACAGCTACCATTCATCTACCATAGAGCCACCATTCATCTACCATAGAGCCACCATTCATGTACCATAGAGCCACCATTAATCTACCATAGGGCTACCATTCATCTACCATTCATCCACCACTCATCTACCATAGAGCCACCATTCATCTACCATAGAGCCACCATTCATCTACCATAGAGCCACCATTCATCTACCATAGAGCCACTACTCATCTACCATAGGGCTAGCATTCATCTACCGTTCATCCACCACTCATCTACCATAGGGGTACCATTCATCTACCATAGAGCCACCATTCATCTACCATAGAGCCACCATTCATCTACCATAGAGCCACCACTCATCTACCATAGGGCTAACATTCATCTACCATTCATCCACCACACATCTACCATTCATCTACCATACAGCCACCATTCACCTACCATATAGCCACCATTCATCTACCATTCATCCACCACTCATCTACCATAGAGCCACCACTCATCTACCATAGAGCCACCATTCATCTACCATAGAGCCACCATTCATCTACCATAGAGCCACCATTCATTCACCACTCATCTACCATTCATCTACCATAGAGCCACCATTCATCTACCATAGGGCCACCTTTCATCTACCATTCAGCCACCATTCATCTACCATTCATTTACCATAGAGCCATTATTCATCTACCATAAAGCCACCATTCATCTACCATAGAGCCACCATTTATCCACCATAGAGCCACCATTCATCTACCATAGAGCCACCATTCATCTACCATAGAGCCACCATTCATCTACCATAGAGCCGCGATTAATCTACCATAGGGCTACCATTCATCTACCATTCATCCACCACTCATCTACCATAGAACCACCATTCATCTACCATAGAGCCACCATTCATCTACCATAGAGCCAAAACTCATCTACCATTCATCCACCACTCATCTACCAAAGAGCCACCACTCATCTACCATAGAGCCACCATTCATCTACCATAGAGCCACCATTCATCTACCATAGAGCCACCATTCATCTACCATAGAGCCACCTTTCATCTACCATTCAGCCACCATTCATCTACCATTCATCTACCATAGAGCCACCATTCATCTACCATTAAGCCACCTTTCATCTACCATAGAGCCACCATTTATCTACCATAGAGCCACCATTCATCTACCATAGAGCCACCATTCATCTACCATAGAGCCACCATTCATCTACCATAGAGCCACCATTCATCTACCATAGAGCCACCTTTCATCTACCATTCAGCCACGATTCATCTACCATTCATCTACCATAGAGCCACCATTCATCTACCATTAAGCCACCTTTCATCTACCACAGAGCCACCATTTATCTACCATAGAGCCACCATTCATCTACCATAGAACCACCATTCATCTACCATAGAGCCACCATTCATCTACCATAGAGCCACTACTCATCTACCATAGGGCTACCATTCATCTACCGTTCATCCACCACTCATCTACCATAGGGCTACCTTTCATCTACCATAGAGCCACCATTCATCTACCATAGAGCCACCATTCATCTACCATAGAACCACCACTCATCTACCATAGGGCTAACATTCATCTACCATTCATTCACCACACATCTACCATTCATCCACCACTCATCTACCAAAGAGCCATCACTCATCTACCATAGAGCCACCATTCATCTACCATAGAGCCACCATTCATCTACCATAGAGCCACCATTCATATACCATAGAGCCACCTTTCATCTACCATTCAGCCACCATTCATCTACCATTCATCTACCATAGAGCCACCATTCATCTACCATTAAGCCACCATTCATCTACCATTGAGCCACCATTTATCTACCATACAGCTACCATTCATCTACCATAGAGCCACCATTCATCTACCATAGAGCCACCATTCATCTACCATAGAGCCACCATTAATCTACCATAGGGCTACCATTCATCTACCATTCATCCACCACTCATCTACCATAGAGCCACCATTCATCTACCATAGAGCCACCATTCATCTACCATAGAGCCACCATTCATCTACCATAGAGCCACTACTCATCTACCATAGGGCTAGCATTCATCTACCGTTCATCCACCACTCATCTACCATAGGGGTACCATTCATCTACCACAGAGCCACCATTCATCTACCATAGAGCCACCATTCATCTACCATAGAGCCACCACTCATCTACCATAGGGCTAACATTCATCTAGCATTCATCCACCACACATCTACCATTCATCTACCATACAGCCACCATTCACCTACCATATAGCCACCATTCATCTACCATTCATCCACCACTCATCTACCATAGAGCCACCACTCATCTACCATAGAGCCACCATTCATCTACCATAGAGCCACCATTCATCTACCATAGAGCCACCATTCATTCACCACTCATCTACCATTCATCTACCATAGAGCCACCATTCATCTACCATAGGGCCACCTTTCATCTACCATTCAGCCACCATTCATCTACCATTCATTTACCATAGAGCCATTATTCATCTACCATAAAGCCACCATTCATCTACCATAGAGCCACCATTTATCCACCATAGAGCCACCATTCATCTACCATAGAGCCACCATTCATCTACCATAGAGCCACCATTCATCTACCATAGAGCCGCGATTAATCTACCATAGGGCTACCATTCATCTACCATTCATCCACCACTCATCTACCATAGAACCACCATTCATCTACCATAGAGCCACCATTCATCTACCATAGAGCCACCACTCATCTACCATTCATCCACCACTCATCTACCAAAGAGCCACCACTCATCTACCATAGAGCCACCATTCATCTACCATAGAGCCACCATTCATCTACCATAGAGCCACCATTCATCTACCATAGAGCCACCTTTCATCTACCATTCAGCCACCATTCATCTACCATTCATCTACCATAGAGCCACCATTCATCTACCATTAAGCCACCTTTCATCTACCATAGAGCCACCATTTATCTACCATAGAGCCACCATTCATCTACCATAGAGCCACCATTCATCTACCATAGAGCCACCATTCATCTACCATAGAGCCACCTTTCATCTACCATAGAGCCACCTTTCATCTACCATTCAGCCACGATTCATCTACCATTCATCTACCATAGAGCCACCATTCATCTACCATTAAGCCACCTTTCATCTACCACAGAGCCACCATTTATCTACCATAGAGCCACCATTCATCTACCATAGAGCCACCATTCATCTACCATAGAGCCACCATTCATCTACCATAGAGCCACTACTCATCTACCATAGGGCTACCATTCATCTACCGTTCATCCACCACTCATCTACCATAGGGCTACCTTTCATCTACCATAGAGCCACCATTCATCTACCATAGAGCCACCATTCATCTACCATAGAACCACCACTCATCTACCATAGGGCTAACATTCATCTACCATTCATCCACCACACATCTACCATTCATCTACCATACAGCCACCATTCACCTACCATAGAGCCACCATTCATCTACCATAGAGCCACCTTTCATCTACCATAGAGCCACCTTTCATCTACCATTCAGCCACCATTCATCTACCATTCATCTACCATAGAGCCACCATTCATCTACCATAAAGCCACCATTCATCTACCATAGAGCCAACATTTATCTACCATAGAGCCACCATTCATCTACCATAGAGCCACCATTCATCTACCATAGAGCCACAATTCATCTACCATAGAGCCACCATTAATCTACCATAGGGCTATCATTCATCTACCATTCATCCACCACTCATCTACCATAGAGCCACCATTCATCTACCATAGAGCCACCATTCATCTACCATAGAGCCACCATTCATCTACCATAGAGCCACTACTCATCTACCATAGGGCTACCATTCATCTACCGTTCATCCACCACTCATCTACCATAGGGCTACCATTCATCTACCATAGAGCCACCATTCATCTACCATAGAGCCACCATTCATCTACCATAGAGCCACCACTCATCTACCATAGGGCTAACATTCATCTACCATTCATCCACCACACATCTACAATTCATCTACCATACAGCCACCATTAACCTACCATAGAGCCACCATTCATCTACCATTCATCCACCACTCATCTACGATAGAGCCACCACTCATCTACCATAGAGCCACCATTCATCTACAGTAGAGCCACCATTCATTCACCACTCATCTACCATTCATCTACCATAGAGCCACCACTCATCTACCATAGAGCCACCATTCATCTACCATAGGGCCACCTTTCATCTACCATTCAGCCACCATTCATCTACCATTCATTTACCATAGAGCCACCATTCATCTACAATAAAGCCACCATTCATCTACCATAGAGCCACCATTTATCTACCATAGAGCCACCATTCATCTACCATAGAGCCACCATTCATCTACCATAGAGCCACCATTCATCTACCATAGATCCGCCATTAATCTACCATAGGGCTACCATTCATCTACCATTCATCCACCACTCATCTACCATAGAGCCACCATTCATCTACCATAGAGCCATAATTCATCTACCATAGAGCCACCATTCATCTACCATAGAGCCACCATTCATCTACCATAGAGCCACCATTCATCTACCATAGAGCCACCATTCATCTACCATAGAGCCACCATTCATCTACCATAGAGCCACCATTAATCTACCATAGGGCTACCATTCATCTACCATTCATCCACCACTCATCTACCATAGAGCCACCATTCATCTACCATTCAGCCACCATTCATCTACCATTCATCTACCATAGAGCCACCATTCATCTACCATTAAGCCACCATTCATCTACCATAGAGCCACCATTTATCTACCATAGAGCTACCATTCATCTACCATAGAGCCACCATTCATCTACCATTCATACACCACTCATCTACCATAGAGCCACCATTCATTCACCACTCATCTACCATTCATCTACCATAGAGCCACCATTCATCTACCATAGGGCCACCTTTCATCTACCATTCAGCCACCATTCATCTACCATTCATTTACCATAGAGCCATTATTCATCTACCATAAAGCCACCATTCATCTACCATAGAGCCACCATTTATCCACCATAGAGCCACCATTCATCTACCATAGAGCCACCATTCATCTACCATAGAGCCACCATTCATCTACCATAGAGCCGCGATTAATCTACCATAGGGCTACCATTCATCTACCATTCATCCACCACTCATCTACCATAGAACCACCATTCATCTACCATAGAGCCACCATTCATCTACCATAGAGCCACCACTCATCTACCATTCATCCACCACTCATCTACCAAAGAGCCACCACTCATCTACCATAGAGCCACCATTCATCTACCATAGAGCCACCATTCATCTACCATAGAGCCACCATTCATCTACCATAGAGCCACCTTTCATCTACCATTCAGCCACCATTCATCTACCATTCATCTACCATAGAGCCACCATTCATCTACCATTAAGCCACCTTTCATCTACCATAGAGCCACCATTTATCTACCATAGAGCCACCATTCATCTACCATAGAGCCACCATTCATCTACCATAGAGCCACCATTCATCTACCATAGAGCCACCTTTCATCTACCATAGAGCCACCTTTCATCTACCATTCAGCCACGATTCATCTACCATTCATCTACCATAGAGCCACCATTCATCTACCATTAAGCCACCTTTCATCTACCACAGAGCCACCATTTATCTACCATAGAGCCACCATTCATCTACCATAGAGCCACCATTCATCTACCATAGAGCCACCATTCATCTACCATAGAGCCACTACTCATCTACCATAGGGCTACCATTCATCTACCGTTCATCCACCACTCATCTACCATAGGGCTACCTTTCATCTACCATAGAGCCACCATTCATCTACCATAGAGCCACCATTCATCTACCATAGAACCACCACTCATCTCCCATAGGGCTAACATTCATCTACCATTCATCCACCACACATCTACCATTCATCTACCATACAGCCACCATTCACCTACCATAGAGCCACCATTCATCTACCATAGAGCCACCTTTCATCTACCATAGAGCCACCTTTCATCTACCATTCAGCCACCATTCATCTACCATTCATCTACCATAGAGCCACCATTCATCTACCATAAAGCCACCATTCATCTACCATAGAGCCAACATTTATCTACCATAGAGCCACCATTCATCTACCATAGAGCCACCATTCATCTACCATAGAGCCACAATTCATCTACCATAGAGCCACCATTAATCTACCATAGGGCTATCATTCATCTACCATTCATCCACCACTCATCTACCATAGAGCCACCATTCATCTACCATAGAGCCACCATTCATCTACCATAGAGCCACCATTCATCTACCATAGAGCCACTACTCATCTACCATAGGGCTACCATTCATCTACCGTTCATCCACCACTCATCTACCATAGGGCTACCATTCATCTACCATAGAGCCACCATTCATCTACCATAGAGCCACCATTCATCTACCATAGAGCCACCACTCATCTACCATAGGGCTAACATTCATCTACCATTCATCCACCACACATCTACAATTCATCTACCATACAGCCACCATTAACCTACCATAGAGCCACCATTCATCTACCATTCATCCACCACTCATCTACGATAGAGCCACCACTCATCTACCATAGAGCCACCATTCATCTACAGTAGAGCCACCATTCATTCACCACTCATCTACCATTCATCTACCATAGAGCCACCACTCATCTACCATAGAGCCACCATTCATCTACCATAGGGCCACCTTTCATCTACCATTCAGCCACCATTCATCTACCATTCATTTACCATAGAGCCACCATTCATCTACAATAAAGCCACCATTCATCTACCATAGAGCCACCATTTATCTACCATAGAGCCACCATTCATCTACCATAGAGCCACCATTCATCTACCATAGAGCCACCATTCATCTACCATAGATCCGCCATTAATCTACCATAGGGCTACCATTCATCTACCATTCATCCACCACTCATCTACCATAGAGCCACCATTCATCTACCATAGAGCCATAATTCATCTACCATAGAGCCACCATTCATCTACCATAGAGCCACCATTCATCTACCATAGAGCCACCATTCATCTACCATAGAGCCACCATTCATCTACCATAGAGCCACCATTCATCTACCATAGAGCCACCATTAATCTACCATAGGGCTACCATTCATCTACCATTCATCCACCACTCATCTACCATAGAGCCACCATTCATCTACCATTCAGCCACCATTCATCTACCATTCATCTACCATAGAGCCACCATTCATCTACCATTAAGCCACCATTCATCTACCATAGAGCCACCATTTATCTACCATAGAGCTACCATTCATCTACCATAGAGCCACCATTCATCTACCATTCATACACCACTCATCTACCATAGAGCCACCATTCATTTACCATATAGCCACCATTCATCTACCATAGAGCCACCATTCATCTACCATAGAGCCACCATTCATCTACCATAGAGCCACCACTCATCTACCATTCATCCACCACTCATCTACCAAAGAGCGACCACTCATCTACCATAGAGCCACCATTCATCTACCAAAGAGCCACCATTCTTCTACCATAGAGCCACCATTCATCTACCATAGAGCCACCTTTCATCTACCATTCAGCCACCATTCATCTACCATTCATCTACCATAGAGACACCATTCATCTACCATTAAGCCACCATTCATCTACCGTAGAGCCACCATTTATCTACCATAGAGCTACCATTCATCTACCATAGAGCCACCATTCATCTACCATAGAGCCACCATTCATCTACCATAGAGCCACCATTAATCTACCATAGGGCTACCATTCATCTACCATTCATCCACCACTCATCTACCATAGAGCCACCATTCATCTACCATAGAGCCACCATTCATCTACCATAGAGCCACCATTCATCTACCATAGGGCCACCTTTCATCTACCATTCAGCCACCATTCATATACCATTCATTTACCATAGAGCCACCATTCATCTACCATAAAGCCACCATTCATCTACCATAGAGCCACCATTTATCTACCATAGAGCCACCATTCATCTACCATAGAGCCACCATTCATCTACCATAGAGCCACAATTCATCTACCATAGAGCCGTCATTAATCTACCATAGGGCTACCATTCATCTACCATTCATCCACCACTCATCTACCATAGAGCCACCATTCATCTACCATAGAGCCATAATTCATCTACCATAGAGCCACCATTCATCTACCATAGAGCCACCATTCATCTACCATAGAGCCACCATTCATCTACCATAGAGCAACCATTCATCTACCATAGAGCCACCATTCATCTACCATAGAGCCACCATTAGTCTACCATAGGGCTACCATTCATCTACCATTCATCCACCACTCATCTACCATAGAGCCACCATTCATCTACCATAGAGCCACCATTCATCTACTATATAGCCACAATTTATCTACCATAGAGCCACTATTCATTTACCATATAGCCACCATTCATCTACCATAGAGCCACCATTCATCTACCATAGAGCCACCATTCATCTACCATAGAGCCACCACTCATCTACCATTCATCCACCACTCATCTACCAAAGAGCCACCACTCATCTACCATAGAGCCACCATTCATCTACCATAGAGCCACCATTCATCTACCATAGAGCCACCATTCATATACCATAGAGCCACCTTTCATCTACCATTCAGCCACCATTCATCTACCATTCATCTACCATAGAGCCACCATTCATCTACCATTAAGCCACCATTCATCTACCATAGAGCCACCATTTATCTACCATAGAGCTACCATTCATCTACCATAGAGCCACCATTCATCTACCATAGAGCCACCATTCATCTACCATAGAGCCACCATTAATCTACCATAGGGCTACCATTCATCTACCATTCATCCACCACTCATCTACCATAGAGCCACCATTCATCTACCATAGAGCCACCATTCATCTACCATAGAGCCACCATTCATCTACCATAGAGCCACTACTCATCTACCATAGGGCTAGCATTCATCTACCGTTCATCCACCACTCATCTACCATAGGTGTACCATTCATCTACCATAGAGCCACCATTCATCTACCATAGAGCCACCATTCATCTACCATAGAGCCACCACTCATCTACCATAGGGCTAACATTCATCTACCATTCATCCACCACACATCTACCATTCATCTACCATACAGCCACCATTCACCTACCATATAGCCACCATTCATCTACCATTCATCCACCACTCATCTACCATAGAGCCACCACTCATCTACCATAGAGCCACCATTCATCTACCATAGAGCCACCATTCATCTACCATAGAGCCACCATTCATTCACCACTCATCTACCATTCATCTACCATAGAGCCACCATTCATCTACCATAGGGCCACCTTTCATCTACCATTCAGCCACCATTCATCTACCATTCATTTACCATAGAGCCATTATTCATCTACCATAAAGCCACCATTCATCTACCATAGAGCCACCATTTATCCACCATAGAGCCACCATTCATCTACCATAGAGCCACCATTCATCTACCATAGAGCCACCATTCATCTACCATAGAGCCGCGATTAATCTACCATAGGGCTACCATTCATCTACCATTCATCCACCACTCATCTACCATAGAACCACCATTCATCTACCATAGAGCCACCATTCATCTACCATAGAGCCACCACTTATCTACCATTCATCCACCACTCATCTACCAAAGAGCCACCACTCATCTACCATAGAGCCACCATTCATCTACCATAGAGCCACCATTCATCTACCATAGAGCCACTACTCATCTACCATAGGGCTACCATTCATCTACCGTTCATCCACCATTCATCTACCATAGAGCCACCATTCATCTACCATAGAGCCACCTTTCATCTACCATTCAGCCACCATTCATCTACCATTCATCTACCATAGAGCCACCATTCATCTACCATTAAGCCACCTTTCATCTACCATAGAGCCACCATTTATCTACCATAGAGCCACCATTCATCTACCATAGAGCCACCATTCATCTACCATAGAGCCACAATTCATCTACCATAGAGCCACCATTAATCTACCATAGGGCTATCATTCATCTACCATTCATCCACCACTCATCTACCATAGAGCCACCATTCATCTACCATAGAGCCACCATTCATCTACCATAGAGCCACAATTCATCTACCATAGAGCCACTACTCATCTACCATAGGGCTACCATTCATCTACCGTTCATCCACCACTCATCTACCATAGGGCTACCATTCATCTACCATAGAGCCACCATTCATCTACCATAGAGCCACCATTCATCTACCATAGAGCCACCACTCATCTACCATAGGGCTAACATTCATCTACCATTCATCCACCACACATCTACCATTCATCTACCATACAGCCACCATTCACCTACCATAGAGCCACCATTCATCTACCATTCATCCACCACTCATCTACGATAGAGCCACAAATCATCTACCATAGAGCCACCATTCATCTACCATAGAGCCACCATTCATTCACCACTCATCTACCATTCATCTACCATAGAGCCACCACTCATCTACCATAGAGCCACCATTCATCTACCATAGGGCCACCTTTCATCTACCATTCAGCCACCATTCATCTACCATTCATTTACCATAGAGCCACCATTCATCTACAATAAAGCCACCATTCATCTACCATAGAGCCACCATTTATCTACCATAGAGCCACCATTCATCTACCATAGAGCCACCATTCATCTACCATAGAGCCACCATTCATCTACCATAGAGCCGCCATTAATCTACCATAGGGCTACCATTCATCTACCATTCATCCACCACTCATCTACCATAGAGCCACCATTCGTCTACCATAGAGCCATAATTCATCTACCATAGAGCCACCATTCATCTACCATAGAGCCACCATTCATCTACCATAGAGCCACCATTCATCTACCATAGAGCCACCATTCATCTACCATAGAGCCACCATTCATCTACCATAGAGCCACCATTAATCTACCATAGGGCTACCATTCATCTACCATTCATCCACCACTCATCTACCATAGAGCCACCATTCATCTACCATTCAGCCACCATTCATCTACCATTCATCTACCATAGAGCCACCATTCATCTACCATTAAGCCACCATTCATCTACCATAGAGCCACCATTTATCTACCATAGAGCTACCATTCATCTACCATAGAGCCACCATTTATCTACCATAGAGCTACCATTCATCTACCATAGAGCCACCATTCATCTACCATAGAGCCACCATTCATCTACCATAGAGCCACCATTAATCTACCATAGGGCTACCATTCATCTACCATTCATCCACCACTCATCTACCATAGAGCCACCATTCATCTACCATAGAGCCACCATTCATCTACCATAGAGCCACCATTCATCTACCATAGAGCCACTACTCATCTACCATAGGGCTAGCATTCATCTACCGTTCATCCACCACTCATCTACCATAGGGGTACCATTCATCTACCATAGAGCCACCATTCATCTACCATAGAGCCACCATTCATCTACCATAGAGCCACCACTCATCTACCATAGGGCTAACATTCATCTACCATTCATCCACCACACATCTACCATTTATCTACCATACAGCCACCATTCACCTACCATATAGCCACCATTCATCTACCATTCATCCACCACTCATCTACCATAGAGCCACCACTCATCTACCATAGAGCCACCATTCATCTACCATAGTCCCACCATTCATCTACCATAGAGCCACCATTCATTCACAACTCATCTACCATTCATCTACCATAGAGCCACCATTCATCTACCATAGGGCCACCTTTCATCTACCATTCAGCCACCATTCATCTACCATTCATTTACCATAGAGCCATTATTCATCTACCATAAAGCCACCATTCATCTACCATAGAGCCACCATTTATCCACCATAGAGCCACCATTCATCTACCATAGAGCCACCATTCATCTACCATAGAGCCACCATTCATCTACCATAGAGCCGCGATTAATCTACCATAGGGCTACCATTCATCTACCATTCATCCACCACTCATCTACCATAGAACCACCATTCATCTACCATAGAGCCACCATTCATCTACCATAGAGCCACCACTCATCTACCATTCATCCACCACTCATCTACCAAAGAGCCACCACTCATCTACCATAGAGCCACCATTCATCTACCATAGAGCCACCATTCATCTACCATAGAGCCACCATTCATCTACCATAGAGCCACCTTTCATCTACCATTCAGCCACCATTCATCTACCATTCATCTACCATAGAGCCACCATTCATCTACCATTAAGCCACCTTTCATCTACCATAGAGCCACCATTTATCTACCATAGAGCCACCATTCATCTACCATAGAGCCACCATTCATCTACCATAGAGCCACCATTCATCTACCATAGAGCCACCATTCATCTACCATAGAGCCACCTTTCATCTGCCATTCAGCCACCATTCATCTACCATTCATCTACCATAGAGCCACCATTCATCTACCATTAAGCCACCTTTCATCTACCACAGAGCCACCATTTATCTACCATAGAGCCACCATTCATCTACCATAGAGCCACCATTCATCTACCATAGAGCCACCATTCATCTACCATAGAGCCACTACTCATCTACCATAGGGCTACCAATCATCTACCGTTCATCCACCACTCATCTACCATAGGGCTACCATTCATCTACCATAGAGCCACCATTCATCTACCATAGAGCCACCATTCATCTACCATAGAACCACCACTCATCTACCATAGGGCTAACATTCATCTACCATTCATCCACCACACATCTACCATTCATCTACCATACAGCCACCATTCACCTACCATAGAGCCACCATTCATCTACCATAGAGCCACCTTTCATCTACCATAGAGCCACCTTTCATCTACCATTCAGCCACCATTCATCTACCATTCATCTACCATAGAGCCACCATTCATCTACCAAAAAGCCACCATTCATCTACCATAGAGCCAACATTTATCTACCATAGAGCCACCATTCATCTACCATAGAGCCACCATTCATCTACCATAGAGCCACAATTCATCTACCATAGAGCCACCATTAATCTACCATAGGGCTATCATTCATCTACCATTCATCCACCACTCATCTACCATAGAGCCACCATTCATCTACCATAGAGCCACCATTCATCTACCATAGAGCCACAATTCATCTACCATAGAGCCACTACTCATCTACCATAGGGCTACCATTCATCTACCGTTCATCCACCACTCATCTACCATAGGGCTACCATTCATCTACCATAGAGCCACCATTCATCTACCATAGAGCCACCATTCATCTACCATAGAGCCACCACTCATCTACCATAGGGCTAACATTCATCTACCATTCATCCACCACACATCTACCATTCATCTACCATACAGCCACCATTCACTTACCATAGAGCCACCATTCATCTACCATTCATCCACCACTCATCTACGATAGAGCCACAAATCATCTACCATAGAGCCACCATTCATCTACCATAGAGCCACCATTCATTCACCACTCATCTACCATTCATCTACCATAGAGCCACCACTCATCTACCATAGAGCCACCATTCATCTACCATAGGGCCACCTTTCATCTACCATTCAGCCACCATTCATCTACCATTCATTTACCATAGAGCCACCATTCATCTACAATAAAGCCACCATTCATCTACCATAGAGCCACCATTTATCTACCATAGAGCCACCATTCATCTACCATAGAGCCACCATTCATCTACCATAGAGCCACCATTCATCTACCATAGAGCCGCCATTAATCTACCATAGGGCTACCATTCATCTACCATTCATCCACCACTCATCTACCATAGAGCCACCATTCGTCTACCATAGAGCCATAATTCATCTACCATAGAGCCACCATTCATCTACCATAGAGCCACCATTCATCTACCATAGAGCCACCATTCATCTACCATAGAGCCACCATTCATCTACCATAGAGCCACCATTCATCTACCATAGAGCCACCATTAATCTACCATAGGGCTACCATTCATCTACCATTCATCCACCACTCATCTACCATAGAGCCACCATTCATCTACCATTCAGCCACCATTCATCTACCATTCATCTACCATAGAGCCACCATTCATCTACCATTAAGCCACCATTCATCTACCATAGAGCCACCATTTATCTACCATAGAGCTACCATTCATCTACCATAGAGCCACCATTCATCTACCATTCATCCACCACTCATCTACCATAGAGCCACCATTCATTTACCATATAGCCACCATTCATCTACCATAGAGCCACCATTCATCTACCATAGAGCCACCATTCATCTACCATAGAGCCACCACTCATCTACCATTCATCCACCACTCATCTACCAAAGAGCGACCACTCATCTACCATAGAGCCACCATTCATCTACCAAAGAGCCACCATTCTTCTACCATAGAGCCACCATTCATCTACCATAGAGCCACCTTTCATCTACCATTCAGCCACCATTCATCTACCATTCATCTACCATAGAGCCACCATTCATCTACCATTAAGCCACCATTCATCTACCATAGAGCCACCATTCATCTACCATAGAGCCACCATTCATCTACCATAGAGCCACCATTAATCTACCATAGGGCTACCATTCATCTACCATTCATCCACCACTCATCTACCATAGAGCCACCATTCATCTACCATAGAGCCACCATTCATCTACCATAGAGCCACCATTCATCTACCATAGAGCCACTACTCATCTACCATAGGTCTAGCATTCATCTACCGTTCATCCACCACTCATCTACCATAGGGCTACCATTCATCTACCATAGAGCCACCATTCATCTACCATAGAGCCACCATTCATCTACCATAGAGCCACCACTCATCTACCATAGGGCTAACATTCATCTACCATTCATCCACCACACATCTACCATTCATCTACCATACAGCCACCATTCACCTACCATATAGCCACCATTCATCTACCATTCATCCACCACTCATCTACCATTCATTTACCATAGAGCCATTATTCATCTACCATAAAGCCACCATTCATCTACCATAGAGCCACCATTTATCCACCATAGAGCCACCATTCATTTACCATAGAGCCACCATTCATCTACCATAGATCCACCATTCATCTACCATAGAGCCGCGATTAATCTACCATAGGGCTACCATTCATCTACCATTCATCCACCACTCATCTACCATAGAACCACCATTCATCTACCATAGAGCCACCATTCATCTACCATAGAGCCACCACTCATCTACCATTCATCCACCACTCATCTACCAAAGAGCCACCACTCATCTACCATAGAGCCACCATTCATCTACCATAGAGCCACCATTCATCTACCATAGAGCCACCATTCATCTACCATAGAGCCACCTTTCATCTACCATTCAGCCACCATTCATCTACCATTCATCTACCATAGAGTCACCATTCATCTACCATTAAGCCACCTTTCATCTACCATAGAGCTACCATTTATCTACCATAGAGCCACCATTCATCTACCATAGAGCCACCATTCATCTACCATAGAGCCACCATTCATCTACCATAGAGCCACCATTCATCTACCATAGAGCCACCTTTCATCTACCATTCAGCCACGATTCATCTACCATTCATCTACCATAGAGCCACCATTCATCTACCATTAAGCCACCTTTCATCTACCACAGAGCCACCATTTATCTACCATAGAGCCACCATTCATCTACCATAGAGCCACCATTCATCTACCATAGAGCCACCATTCATCTACCATAGAGCCACTACTCATCTACCATAGGGCTACCATTCATCTACCGTTCATCCACCACTCATCTACCATAGGGCTACCTTTCATCTACCATAGAGCCACCATTCATCTACCATAGAGCCACCATAGGGCTACCTTTCATCTACCATAGAGCCACCATTCATCTACCATAGAGCCACCATTCATCTACCATAGAACCACCACTCATCTACCATAGGGCTAACATTCATCTACCATTCATCCACCACACATCTACCATTCATCTACCATACAGCCACCATTCACCTACCATAGAGCCACCATTCATCTACCATAGAGCCACCTTTCATCTACCATAGAGCCACCTTTCATCTACCATTCAGCCACCATTCATCTACCATTCATCTACCATAGAGCCACCATTCATCTACCATAAAGCCACCATTCATCTAACATAGAGCCAACATTTATCTACCATAGAGCCACCATTCATCTACCATAGAGCCACCATTCATCTACCATAGAGCCACAATTCATCTACCATAGAGCCACCATTAATCTACCATAGGGCTATCATTCATCTACCATTCATCCACCACTCATCTACCATAGAGCCACCATTCATCTACCATAGAGCCACCATTCATCTACCATAGAGCCACCATTCATCTACCATAGAGCCACTACTCATCTACCATAGGGCTACCATTCATCTACCGTTCATCCACCACTCATCTACCATAGGGCTACCATTCATCTACCATAGAGCCACCATTCATCTACCATAGAGCCACCATTCATCTACCATAGAGCCACCACTCATCTACCATAGGGCTAACATTCATCTACCATTCATCCACCACACATCTACCATTCATCTACCATACAGCCACCATTCACCTACCATAGAGCCACCATTCATCTACCATTCATCCACCACTCATCTACGATAGAGCCACCACTCATCTACCATAGAGCCACCATTCATCTACAGTAGAGCCACCATTCATTCACCACTCATCTACCATTCATCTACCATAGAGCCACCACTCATCTACCATAGAGCCACCATTCATCTACCATAGGGCCACCTTTCATCTACCATTCAGCCACCATTCATCTACCATTCATTTACAATAGAGCCACCATTCATCTACAATAAAGCCACCATTCATCTACCATAGAGCCACCATTTATCTACCATAGAGCCACCATTCATCTACCATAGAGCCACCATTCATCTACCATAGAGCCACCATTCATCTACCATAGAGCCGCCATTAATCTACCATAGGGCTACCATTCATCTACCATTCATCCACCACTCATCTACCATAGAGCCACCATTCATCTACCATAGAGCCATAATTCATCTACCATAGAGCCACCATTCATCTACCATAGAGCCACCATTCATCTACCATAGAGCCACCATTCATCTACCATAGAGCCACCATTCATCTACCATAGAGCCACCATTCATCTACCATAGAGCCACCATTAATCTACCATAGGGCTACCATTCATCTACCATTCATCCACCACTCATCTACCATAGAGCCACCATTCATCTACCATTCAGCCACCATTCATCTACCATTCATCTACCATAGAGCCACCATTCATCTACCATTAAGCCACCATTCATCTACCATAGAGCCACCATTTATCTACCATAGAGCTACCATTCATCTACCATAGAGCCACCATTCATCTACCATTCATCCACCACTCATCTACCATAGAGCCACCATCCCAGCAAACACAGAACGTTTTCAGAACGTTTTCAAAACGTTTTTTTTAGGTCCTGTACGTCTTCGTCCTAAATGAACGTTTTAAAAACGTTTATATAACCTTAAAGGTAAAGACCAGTATTGGCAACGCCCCAATTTCAAAAAATGAAATGGAAGCTCTCATTACCAATCATGTGAAAGAATATGTTTTGACTAATACATGATGATAACAAATTTGCCGGGAAACCGCCTACTAATCATATATTTGGTAAATTTATTTCTCTCATGGTCTGGTGAGAGAGATAGGGTAGTCCCATATACATCTTTCTGTGTATAGTGCTTGTAACTTTACAAAGAATGGGCCAAATTTCTTATCATTTTGATGATTCCAGAACCTTGCAGATGCTAGATGCTAGATGATCAACCTTTTCTGATCGATTCCACAACGTTTCTTTCACAATGCAATCGCATGACCATTACTGGTCTTTACCTTTAAAGTTTGGACTTCTCATTTACGTCAAAGTTTAGGTTTTTGAGAACGTTTAAAAAACGTTTTTTGGACGTTACAAAATTAAACGTTTGGTATAGGACGTCTACAGAACGTTTGATATAGGACGTTTACAGAACGTTTGATATAGGACGTTTACAAAACGTTTGTGGACGTTACAAAATAAACGTTTTGTACATAACGTTTACAGAACGTTTTATATACGTCCAATTCAATAAATCAACTAAGATTTTTTTTTAAACAAATACCAGAATTAAGCATCATATTTTTTCTACGTCCAACTACTAGATCTAAGGATAAATAAAAAAAAATGAAAACAGATCACTAAAATACTGTAGGCGATTTCTTGGTTTGAAATGAAAACGAGATTTGTTTGTTTTATCATATAAATGTATACACAATTCATAAACAAAAATACACAAGCAAAACATATTTTTATACATTTTACATACTCAATTTTATTACCGGTAATTTCAAATCCTTTGCCGCGCCGCCGAGGATTGATCGATGACGTCAGCGCTAGCCATGCTTGCCGCGCCCGGCTAGCTGCGCTAGCTAGCCATGTTGTGCGTGCGTGAAAATTACATTGAGAATTTTCCCATTGAATACCGTGTGTGCCTTTGCAAGAGCTATCAAGAAATCCTGAACTATCTACCTAATTTGTGAGACTGCAACACCAATGTAAGTGATATTTTACCATTTTGATATCTGTTAGGTGTTTAAATGTTGTTTGAGTGAATTCGAGACGTGTAAAATGTGGGAAAACATTTTAATGAGTATCGGCTTGTGTCGTGACATGTCTGCATGTAACTCCGGGAAGCTCCAACACCGGCGCGCGCCGGTGTTGGAGCTTCCCGGAGTTGGTCTGCATGCTGCATTCATGCATTAGCGATAATAACGTGCATGAAAATTTACTTTTAACCAACCTGTGAGTGTGAATGCAATGTGATACATGCCAAACAAAAAGGCGTATGTTAACCAGACGCGTTACTGTTATTGTTGATTGTTGTATGATTGAATCCAGAATGATGTGAATTAACCCAACTTTCACCTAATGTCATGAATGTAGCAGAAAGAGTTACTTAAAATCACTGAAAGAACTTGAATTTATTTCTGATATGGTAAAGGTCTACATGTACATTGTAACTGTAAGTTAGTCTAGTAGATCTATGACCGAGTGACTTAAAGTCTTCAGTAAAGATGGCCATGTGTTTCGGACTCCCCACACGTATCCGCACCGCTGGTATAAGATTGCGCGTGGCCATTTTGCCCACTAAATTTCACATTTCCAAACGTGAATACAGCTACACATTTGCACGGGAGTCAAAATCAGGGGGGTCTGCCTATCATTTGATAGGCAGACCCCCTTTTTTGTTTGTTCATTTGAAAAAATAGGACAACATATTTTTGGTCAGCTTCCTTCATTTAGCGCGAGAAAGGCTAATCGCTGTGACTCTACGTAATATCAATGTCCAATGGTTGAAAAAATTATCATAGAGTTATCCTATGACTAGCTTTAGCTAGTCAAGCTCGTTTAAAAAATATCAGGGTTGCCTAGCTAGGCCGGGTAATGTCAATAAGTGCCTTAAGCACTCTGGAGAGTGGATATGTGCGTTATATAAATTGCATTATTATTATTATTATTTGACAGACATGCGTCTGAACATTCAGCTGAAATTAATCAACATGGTCATGGATCTAAATTACAATATTGGTGATATTTTCTGTGTATTGAGATATTATTAACGCTTTAATAATATGTAGATTTTAACTTGTTGCGATGGATTTTGAAGAGTTTGCAATCATGATAAAAGCAGCAGTTTCCAATTTTAAACTCGAATCCCCTGTGCCATATGGCACAGGGGAAAATCACATTTCTAAAAAGCTCATTTTCTGCCATTTCATATGATAATATTATCAATGTTTTATTATATCTCAATCACAGTTATTAATAACTGACACGTGTCTGGAAAGCTTAGATCCTCCTCTTTCATTTGAGCCATCTCGGAACCTGCATTATATGTTACACATGAGTAAGTAAAACACTTTGAAGGAGGAATATTAAAAAGTCATTTGGCGGGTGGTATCTGCATTTCAAAGAGAAAATCACATTTCTAAAAAGCTCATTTTCTGCCATTTCATATGATGCCTCACTGAGGAAAAATGAGCAAGGAATAAAGTAAAGTTTTGTTTGCATAGCCATTATTTCACTAAACAAATTGGTTTTCACTGGCTCCCTGCCATAGCAACCAAATGATCCGTTCCAATTGTTAATACCGTAGCTTAATATGATTGAATTGCCTGTTTCGCATGCATGTTTGGTCCTCCTCCCCCCCCCTTTTTTTTTAAAATTTAGTGCAGAAGATGATGCGAGCCTGGTTTAACAAAATGTATTTTATGTTTACATACAGGCAACTACGAGACAGCCCGAGCAATTGCCAGGAAGGCAGAAGACACTTCAAATCTGGACACAGATGAGGATAACAGCAATAGGAAGAGGCATGCGCCATTGAGATTGCTTAGTGAATCGGACAGTGATGCCGGTAAGTTATTTTAACACAAAAAAGCCCTTTTCAGCTATTTATGGTCATATCCCTGCTGAAGGTCTGGGGAGGTATTCTGAAAGCACAATTAGGGGTTAATTAGCAAATCGGTGTTCTGAAAATCACTTGGCACTTAATTGAGTTACAAAAGATAAAACTGCTTGAGGGATCTCATAATTTACCAATTTTGTATTGACACTGCTCACTTTATTTTGGTTATTAACATCTTTATTCTGTCTTGTAATTAAAATGGGTATGCATATTCTAAATTAGACAAATGTTCCTTCAATTTCAACCAGTTATGCTGCATTTTAGGGTGAAAGCAATGAAGAAAGTCAAATTATCGCAGCACATGAGCCTGATCGCGTCGGTGAAATTTCGTTACAGCTGGAGCGCGTATTAAAGTGTCTTTTTCTTTGTAACATCAATTTTGATTGGATAACATTAACGAAAAGGAGGAGGAGTTTTAAGAGGATGCGCAGGACTTAATGTACCTCTAAGTGAGTTTTGAGAGGTTAATTAGAGGTACATTAAATAGAGGACTTAAAGTAGTACTCCAGGCTGCAATTAAATTTATTTGAATAAACAGGGTAATTATAAACAAGCAAAACACTGAAAATTCCATCAAAATCAAATGAAAAGTAAGAAAGTTACGACATTTCAAAGTTTTACATTATTTTGGTAAAACAGTTCTATGCATATTCTCATGAATATTCAATGAGCAAGCTGATGATGTCATGTCTCCCCTAATTCTATTTCCAAGAACATAAAAACAGGAATTACTCTTTGTGGAATGTTTAGGATCATAATTGCTTTGTACTTATTCAATATAAGGGATAGATATTATATACACAATTTGTGAAAAAATGAAATGAATAGGAATTCATATAATAAAATACAAAAGAAATAGGGGAGACGTGACATCATCAGCTTGCTTATTGTTGTCGAGTGCTGCGCTGCAATTGAATTTATATGCTAGAAGGATGCTTAATGCTAGATGATGTTTTAACCCTAATAGCACCTGGGGGAGGGGGGGGGGGGGGCATAATGTACCAATTCATCAAAATTGAAAATTAACATGTTGAACTCAAAATGAATTCATAAAGCTTGAACATTTTTCAAAAATTCTTTTCTTGCTTGATATTTTTCTAACGTCTGTGATGTTTTTCCAGATATGGAGTGTGACCCTGAGCCTCTTCGCAGAAGCCCGAGAAAGGCAGATAAGTCGAAGACTAAGGAACTTCCTCTCCCCAAATTGTCAACAACATCCATGATGGCCAGATTTGTCCCCTTAAGCCCGAGGGGCCCAATCCAGAGGGGATCATCTCCATCTACAACCACATTCCCCTCTCCTTCGACTTCTCGCCAAAGCCAGCCGCCGACACCAAAAGCTAGAACCTTGGACAGTAAGTATTTACGTAGAGAATTTCACAAACAAAATATCTCTTCTCAAGAACTTAATAGTATGTTTCATAGGAGGTCAATTGATTAGATTTTGGAGTACAGCATATTTAAACTACAAACAAAATTTACTATTTTTTACCAAGATGCTACACTGATATAAGAGAGAGAGGTTGTCAATATAAATACAACATCAAAAGTAAGTTCCCCCCTAAAGAGCCCCATCAAATCTTCCAGTGGAAAAATCAAGAAAAAAAGCGTAATTTTTTGTTCATGTTGTGCTCATTCAGCCGTTAAGTCACGGATGTCACTAATTTTCGAGAATCTGCTTCCTAACAACCCTAGCTATATCCAATGCTTGGTTTCAACTTGAATAATTTGTTATACTGGAAGATTTGATGGGGTTCTTTAGGGGGAAACTTTCTTTTGATGTGTTTAATTTTGATTTATTTTTATCAAAAAAGCAGGGGTATATTTTTCTGCAAAATTGCTTTCAGATTCTTTCTGTATGTGTTGCATTGTCTGATGCTTTGTACAAGTATTGTCATTGCAGCTTGGTGATGTATTCCTGAAATGCGATAGTTGAAAAGCTGTCGTACATATCAGTCACACTAAAATTACATACTCTTCTTAGCTACCAAAATGACCTAATTTGTTAATGTATTTTTTTTACTCCTTTTGTTTTCCTAGACAATTTTCAACAGCAGGTACTTCAAAAACTTCAGAAGCTGGAAGATGTCCAGGCCCAGATAGTGGAGAGGCTGGCAAACCTGGTTGCCAAATCATCAGTGAGTTTACGGGCAGGTCCTGCCGACCTGCAGGAGCCCTTTGCGGAACCGCTCAAGACAGGGAGTGAATTCGACTTGCTCGAAATGAGACTCGTAGAGTCTGATTTTAAGAGACAATGGTAAGTTTAAAAATACTTGCATACTAATTTGGCATTATTTGATCATCCATTCAAATGACTTTGTTTTTCCTTTTTGTACAGGTTTAATTATCTAAACCTGAAATATCCTGAGTTTCTGATTTATACATGCCTTGATTACTTTATAGCCATGTTTAAAAAAAAAAGTGAAAGCCTGTGAATTTTGCAAATGATAAATTAATATTTACCGCATCAGGGTGAAGGTTTTAGCGGAGAAACATTCATAATAATGTATGGAAATGAGACGGTTGGCTCCTATTTATGTGAGAATCTACGGCATTGTAATTGATAATGGTACTTTTAATTTCAGATCAACTACCTGAGTCTAGTCGGCGGGGGCAATATTGCCCAAACAAGTCGGCGTATCATGAAAAAGCTGGGGTCAAATAATCTTTGGTCAGATTTCAACGTGAATGGGAGGAAGGGGAAGCGTGGTCTGAAGTCAACAAGATTTTTTCCCGTCATTGTCAGTAAGTAATCAATTAGTATATGATTAGCCAATTTCAATTTTATTTTATATGTTTCTGGATTCACCCGATGAGTTACAATGATTGGTGATCAATTGGACATTGATGGTCTCTAGCAACCTTGCTGCCTTACACATTTATTCAACCTGTACTCTGTTATTTTTAACATTCTGCATTATCAAAAACTAGAATTCAAGCATATTCTTTTTGTACGATTTGTCAATTCCTAATCCCCTTCTTTGATCGATTCTCTTTGAAAAATACCATACACAACTATTTATTTTAGACTGCAGTGCTAGACACCATATACTATGTCAATTTGATCCTCTATAACTATCACCATCAATCAGTCGCCATATTGTTAATATTATGTTGTGCTTCTTGTAGAATTCCTCAAACTGAAAAGAACAAAAGTCTAGAAGAATAATTTATGCTACTAAGTGTTGAATAATGTATGAAATATGAGACTTGTCAATACCTATATATACTGTGATATGTATACATGCACAAAAAAAAATATAGATTCCAGCGCAATGTGCGGATGAAAGTTGGGGACAATGGGTTGTATTGCATCAAAAAAGCAGCCCCTGGGTAGCTACTACTGGCCATTAATTGCATGAATTGGTAATATCCAAGTTAACAAACAATGGTTTATTTATCCGAATGGTCGTTGAAGCATGTCAACTACTGTTCATAAGAACTTGGCCTTTGAAGTCGCATAATAGCATTGTTTTCTGCTTGTAAGGTAGCTGTTGAATTTGGCCTCTAAGGAGTAGTTATGTTTTATGCCCATCTGAACAAGGAATTACTTATGTGAGAAGGTGCAGATGTGTATCCATGTATTTCTTCATACAAAAATGCCCATTTTTGCAGAACAAAAAAAAGGGGTGGGCCATAACATGGGAACCGACATACCATTTTCCCCTAATACATTTGAGAAGAGTGTAATGATATTGATTGTCCGAATTGCCATGGAATGACCCATTTGTCATTTAAGGTGTGTAATCTGTATCGTCTTATTTTAATGTGTCATCAAAAATAATTTTAATATAATGATCCATGGCGTCTGCACTTACGTCTTTCAGGAGCCTGCATGAAGACCGACCAGGGCACCAAAGAGACGGAGATTGAAGAAGTCGTAGGGGACTTTCTCAAGCGAACCCCATTTCTTCCAGGAGGAAAGAAATGGAAGGTAAATTCCTTTTACTTTTGTTTGTGTTTTTTTTTTTTTTTTTTTTTTTTTTTTTTCTCTTTATATTATGTGGATTTCTATCAAAATACAAAAATATGTTGCAAGAGAATATCAGATCAATTTACTATTTCAAAGGGCATTCAGCCTTTTTTGACCAATTTTTGTTTGGACATTAAAAAAATGTGTATTTCAAAGTTATCTTTTGATTGAATGAGTGAAAATTCTGGTGTTACGTGTATGTTCCCTTTTAAAGGGATAGACCCAATATCTGTAAAACAATATTGTACATGAAGCACATCATTAGTCCAGTTTTGCCCTTGTTGATAGGGGTGGCCGGATTCACCTCACTGCCACCCTAGCTTATCCAGACGTCAGTTTTTAGGCATTGGTCTCGAGACTTAATATTTTGTGGACAGGCAATAATATTTACTTATGTGCAGCCTCTTCAGATATAATTTTGGTTCATAATTTACATTATGCCAGTTTGTCACCAAATGAGCTTGTATAGGCGCTGTTTTTAGGGAGGGGGAACATCATGCCCCCTAGTTTTTTTTATGGTTTAGTTGAAATGAACATTTAATTTATAAATAAAGGTTGTTTGCTCTGATTTGCAGAAACCTGATACCGATGGGGCTAGAGTTCCAGCTGTCGCTGCCGAAGATGTTGCCAAAGATGTTGCTGCTGTTGCAGATGCCACTGAAGACGAGGAGGGTGTCGTGGAGAATTAAAAAGGATAAACGCTGATGACATCTGTTCTCGATTCGCTATGTAGTTACATACTGGTTTCTGATAAAACTCATTTATAGAACAAATCTGGACCTAACTACAAAATCTTTGGTGGATCAAAAGGACAATATATTAAATGGTATTTGAGACATATACAGTTCTCATAAAGGTTTTACCGGAGGTCAATCACACCAATTATGCCAAGTTTTCTTTGTCATTTAGTTGGTACATGTTTTCAGTATGAATTAACAACATCTTTCAGGAATCAAAGAGGAAATTACAGGTTCTATAAATCACTCAAGTTACTTTTGTTGAGTGTGCTGTAACCAAAAATGCTACATATGTGCTGCCAAATTCTCAACACTAGATATATTTATAGTCTTGCCTTTTCTCTAAATAGCTCGGTAAATTTGAGTTTTCATACTTGCCAGTTATATGACATATTTTCAACTTGTATCTCATTAATGTAAATAACTATGTGTTGATTATGATGGATTTTGTTTTTCATGGAAGATGAAAGTTCTAATGCTGGCTTCTGATAAAACTCATTTATAGCACAAATTTGGACCCGACTACAAAATCTGTTGGGGATCAAAAGGACAATATAGTAAATGGTAATACTATACAGTTCTCGTTAAGGTTTTACCAGAGGTCAATCACACCAATTATGCCAAGTTTTCTTTGTCATTTAGTTGGTACATGTTTTCAGTACATATTAACAACATATTTCAGGAATCAAAGAGGAAATTACGGGTTCCGTAAATCACTCTAGTTACTTTTGTAGAGAATGCTGTAACCAAAAATGCTATGCGTGTGCTGCCAAATTCATGACACTAGATAGATATATTTATAGTCTTGCCTTTCGTATTTATAGCCTGGTAAATTTAAGTTTTCATACTTGCCAGTTATATGACATATTTTCAACTTGTATCTCATTAATGTAAATAACTATGTGTTGATTATGATGGATTTTGTTTTTCATGGAAGATGAAAGTTCTAATGCTGGCTTCTGATAAAACTCTATGGCACAAATCTGGACCTGACTACAAAATCTGTGTGGGTCAAGAGGACAATATAGTAAATGGTAAAACTATACAGTTCTCGTTAAGGTTTTACCAGAGGTCAATCACACCAATTATGCCAAGTTTTTTTTGGTCATTTAGTTGGTACATGTTTTCGGTACGAATTAACAACATCTTTTCAGGAATCAAAGAAATTACGGGTTCTATAAATCACTCAAGTTACTTTTGTTGAGTATGCTGTAACCAAAAATGCAATATGTGTGCTGCCAATTTTTTTACACTAGATATATTCATAGACTTGCCTTTTTTATTAATAGATTGGTAATATTGAGTATTCATACTTGCCACTTACTTTAATGACATATCGTCATCTTGTACATTTTTTTCTTGTAAATAACCATTGTATCTGTGGTTTCAAATGGGCCATCCCAAACAAATTTCTGTTGGCTGTTTATAATCTTATTTCAGTCTATTTTACGCCAATTTTTCAACCGTATTTCTCTAGATTTTCTTCTTGTGATATCACTTGTCTATCACCAGCCTGAAATAGACGTCTATTGGATGTTCGTATACCACATGGTGTTATGAAAACTTTCAGTTGTGAATACTTTATCACCACGGAAACCTACAGAGAACATTGTATCTTTTTATAAGTAACCTTGAAATACATGTACTATTATTACCAAGTCTTTGAACATTTATTTATGTTTGATAATAAAATCCTGAAATCGATCAAATGTGTGACCCAGTATTTATTTCATATACCATTTGTATTTGTTGAACATTCTTAACACTTTTGCAGGACGTTCTTAAATGTTTGTTGCGCATTCTTTCAACGCCCGAGACATTTTCAGACATTCTATAAAGGTTTTCTGAACAATCTCTAAAACGTTTTCTGAACGTCCTAAACATATTTTATAAGGTTTTCTAAACGTCTCAAAGAAGATTTTAACTTTTGGAAAACGTTTTATGAACGTTTTAGACGTGTTTTAAAAGGTTTTTTAAACGTTCTTAAAACGTTTGTAGACCATTTGGACGTTTAGAAAACGTTTTATAAACGTTCCAGACGTGTTTTAAAAGGTTTTCTAGACGTTCGTAAAACGTTTGTAGTGCATTTTAACGTTTTAAAAACGTTTTAAGAACGTTCCAAACGTTTTTAACAACGTCCCCAATATATTTAGAACGTTTTCAAAAGCTTTTTGGACTTTTCGAATGTCTGAAAGGTTTTTAAAGGTTTTTTTTTTGTTCTTTTAACGTTTAAAAAACGTTTTTAAAACGTCCAATAAAACGTTTTAAATACGTCGAAAACCTACCACATTTTGACGTCCAAAAAACGTTTTCACAAAACGTCCAAAAACCAACTTGGAACGTTTTTAGAACGTTCAGAAAACGTCCAATTGTTAGTTGGGATTCATTTACCATATAGCCACCATTCATCTACCATAGAGCCACCATTCATCTACCATAGAGCCACCATTCATCTACCATAGAGCCACCACTCATCTACCATTCATCCACCACTCATCTACCAAAGAGCGACCACTCATCTACCATAGAGCCACCATTCATCTACCAAAGAGCCACCATTCTTCTACCATAGAGCCACCATTCATCTACCATAGAGCCACCTTTCATCTACCATTCAGCCACCATTCATCTACCATTCATCTACCATAGAGCCACCATTCATCTACCATTAAGCCACCATTCATCTACCGTAGAGCCACCATTTATCTACCATAGAGCTACCATTCATCTACCATAGAGCCACCATTCATCTACCATAGAGCCACCATTCATCTACCATAGAGCCACCATTAATCTACCATAGGGCTACCATTCATCTACCATTCATCCACCACTCATCTACCATAGAGCCACCATTCATCTACCATAGAGCCACCATTCATCTACCATAGAGCCACCATTCATCTACCATAGGGCCACCTTTCATCTACCATTCAGCCACCATTCATATACCATTCATTTACCATAGAGCCACCATTCATCTACCATAAAGCCACCATTCATCTACCATAGAGCCACCATTTATCTACCATAGAGCCACCATTCATCTACCATAGAGCCACCATTCATCTACCATAGAGCCACAATTCATCTACCATAGAGCCGTCATTAATCTACCATAGGGCTACCATTCATCTACCATTCATCCACCACTCATCTACCATAGAGCCACCATTCATCTACCATAGAGCCATAATTCATCTACCATAGAGCCACCATTCATCTACCATAGAGCCACCATTCATCTACCATAGAGCCACCATTCATCTACCATAGAGCAACCATTCATCTACCATAGAGCCACCATTCATCTACCATAGAGCCACCATTAGTCTACCATAGGGCTACCATTCATCTACCATTCATCCACCACTCATCTACCATAGAGCCACCATTCATCTACCATAGAGCCACCATTCATCTACTATATAGCCACAATTTATCTACCATAGAGCCACTATTCATTTACCATATAGCCACCATTCATCTACCATAGAGCCACCATTCATCTACCATAGAGCCACCATTCATCTACCATAGAGCCACCACTCATCTACCATTCATCCACCACTCATCTACCAAAGAGCCACCACTCATCTACCATAGAGCCACCATTCATCTACCATAGAGCCACCATTCATCTACCATAGAGCCACCATTCATATACCATAGAGCCATCTTTCATCTACCATTCAGCCACCATTCATCTACCATTCATCTACCATAGAGCCACCATTCATCTACCATTAAGCCACCATTCATCTACCATAGAGCCACCATTTATCTACCATAGAGCTACCATTCATCTACCATAGAGCCACCATTCATCTACCATAGAGCCACCATTCATCTACCATAGAGCCACCATTAATCTACCATAGGGCTACCATTCATCTACCATTCATCCACCACTCATCTACCATAGAGCCACCATTCATCTACCATAGAGCCACCATTCATCTACCATTCATCCACCACTCATCTACCATTCATTTACCATAGAGCCATTATTCATCTACCATAAAGCCACCATTCATCTACCATAGAGCCACCATTTATCCACCATAGAGCCACCATTCATTTACCATAGAGCCACCATTCATCTACCATAGAGCCACCATTCATCTACCATAGAGCCGCGATTAATCTACCATAGGGCTACCATTCATCTACCATTCATCCACCACTCATCTACCATAGAACCACCATTCATCTACCATAGAGCCACCATTCATCTACCATAGAGCCACCACTCATCTACCATTCATCCACCACTCATCTACCAAAGAGCCACCACTCATCTACCATAGAGCCACCATTCATCTACCATAGAGCCACCATTCATCTACCATAGAGCCACCATTCATCTACCATAGAGCCACCTTTCATCTACCATTCAGCCACCATTCATCTACCATTCATCTACCATAGAGCCACCATTCATCTACCATTAAGCCACCTTTCATCTACCATAGAGCTACCATTTATCTACCATAGAGCCACCATTCATCTACCATAGAGCCACCATTCATCTACCATAGAGCCACCATTCATCTACCATAGAGCCACCATTCATCTACCATAGAGCCACCTTTCATCTACCATTCAGCCACGATTCATCTACCATTCATCTACCATAGAGCCACCATTCATCTACCATTAAGCCACCTTTCATCTACCACAGAGCCACCATTTATCTACCATAGAGCCACCATTCATCTACCATAGAGCCACCATTCATCTACCATAGAGCCACCATTCATCTACCATAGAGCCACTACTCATCTACCATAGGGCTACCATTCATCTACCGTTCATCCACCACTCATCTACCATAGGGCTACCTTTCATCTACCATAGAGCCACCATTCATCTACCATAGAGCCACCATAGGGCTACCTTTCATCTACCATAGAGCCACCATTCATCTACCATAGAGCCACCATTCATCTACCATAGAACCACCACTCATCTACCATAGGGCTAACATTCATCTACCATTCATCCACCACACATCTACCATTCATCTACCATACAGCCACCATTCACCTACCATAGAGCCACCATTCATCTACCATAGAGCCACCTTTCATCTACCATAGAGCCACCTTTCATCTACCATTTAGCCACCATTCATCTACCATTCATCTACCATAGAGCCACCATTCATCTACCATAAAGCCACCATTCATCTAACATAGAGCCAACATTTATCTACCATAGAGCCACCATTCATCTACCATAGAGCCACCATTCATCTACCATAGAGCCACAATTCATCTACCATAGAGCCACCATTAATCTACCATAGGGCTATCATTCATCTACCATTCATCCACCACTCATCTACCATAGAGCCACCATTCATCTACCATAGAGCCACCATTCATCTACCATAGAGCCACTACTCATCTACCATAGGGCTACCATTCATCTACCGTTCATCCACCACTCATCTACCATAGGGCTACCATTCATCTACCATAGAGCCACCATTCATCTACCATAGAGCCACCATTCATCTACCATAGAGCCACCACTCATCTACCATAGGGCTAACATTCATCTACCATTCATCCACCACACATCTACCATTCATCTACCATACAGCCACCATTCACCTACCATAGAGCCACCATTCATCTACCATTCATCCACCACTCATCTACGATAGAGCCACCACTCATCTACCATAGAGCCACCATTCATCTACAGTAGAGCCACCATTCATTCACCACTCATCTACCATTCATCTACCATAGAGCCACCACTCATCTACCATAGAGCCACCATTCATCTACCATAGGGCCACCTTTCATCTACCATTCAGCCACCATTCATCTACCATTCATTTACAATAGAGCCACCATTCATCTACAATAAAGCCACCATTCATCTACCATAGAGCCACCATTTATCTACCATAGAGCCACCATTCATCTACCATAGAGCCACCATTCATCTACCATAGAGCCACCATTCATCTACCATAGAGCCGCCATTAATCTACCATAGGGCTACCATTCATCTACCATTCATCCACCACTCATCTACCATAGAGCCACCATTCATCTACCATAGAGCCATAATTCATCTACCATAGAGCCACCATTCATCTACCATAGAGCCACCATTCATCTACCATAGAGCCACCATTCATCTACCATAGAGCCACCATTCATCTACCATAGAGCCACCATTCATCTACCATAGAGCCACCATTAATCTACCATAGGGCTACCATTCATCTACCATTCATCCACCACTCATCTACCATAGAGCCACCATTCATCTACCATTCAGCCACCATTCATCTACCATTCATCTACCATAGAGCCACCATTCATCTACCATTAAGCCACCATTCATCTACCATAGAGCCACCATTTATCTACCATAGAGCTACCATTCATCTACCATAGAGCCACCATTCATCTACCATTCATCCACCACTCATCTACCATAGAGCCACCATTCATTTACCATATAGCCACCATTCATCTACCATAGAGCCACCATTCATCTACCATAGAGCCACCATTCATCTACCATAGAGCCACCACTCATCTACCATTCATCCACCACTCATCTACCAAAGAGCGACCACTCATCTACCATAGAGCCACCATTCATCTACCAAAGAGCCACCATTCTTCTACCATAGAGCCACCATTCATCTACCATAGAGCCACCTTTCATCTACCATTCAGCCACCATTCATCTACCATTCATCTACCATAGAGCCACCATTCATCTACCATTAAGCCACCATTCATCTACCGTAGAGCCACCATTTATCTACCATAGAGCTACCATTCATCTACCATAGAGCCACCATTCATCTACCATAGAGCCACCATTCATCTACCATAGAGCCACCATTAATCTACCATAGGGCTACCATTCATCTACCATTCATCCACCACTCATCTACCATAGAGCCACCATTCATCTACCATAGAGCCACCATTCATCTACCATAGAGCCACCATTCATCTACCATAGGGCCACCTTTCATCTACCATTCAGCCACCATTCATATACCATTCATTTACCATAGAGCCACCATTCATCTACCATAAAGCCACCATTCATCTACCATAGAGCCACCATTTATCTACCATAGAGCCACCATTCATCTACCATAGAGCCACCATTCATCTACCATAGAGCCACAATTCATCTACCATAGAGCCGTCATTAATCTACCATAGGGCTACCATTCATCTACCATTCATCCACCACTCATCTACCATAGAGCCACCATTCATCTACCATAGAGCCATAATTCATCTACCATAGAGCCACCATTCATCTACCATAGAGCCACCATTCATCTACCATAGAGCCACCATTCATCTACCATAGAGCAACCATTCATCTACCATAGAGCCACCATTCATCTACCATAGAGCCACCATTAGTCTACCATAGGGCTACCATTCATCTACCATTCATCCACCACTCATCTACCATAGAGCCACCATTCATCTACCATAGAGCCACCATTCATCTACTATATAGCCACAATTTATCTACCATAGAGCCACTATTCATTTACCATATAGCCACCATTCATCTACCATAGAGCCACCATTCATCTACCATAGAGCCACCATTCATCTACCATAGAGCCACCACTCATCTACCATTCATCCACCACTCATCTACCAAAGAGCCACCACTCATCTACCATAGAGCCACCATTCATCTACCATAGAGCCACCATTCATCTACCATAGAGCCACCATTCATATACCATAGAGCCATCTTTCATCTACCATTCAGCCACCATTCATCTACCATTCATCTACCATAGAGCCACCATTCATCTACCATTAAGCCACCATTCATCTACCATAGAGCCACCATTTATCTACCATAGAGCTACCATTCATCTACCATAGAGCCACCATTCATCTACCATAGAGCCACCATGCATCTACCATAGAGCCACCATTAATCTACCATAGGGCTACCATTCATCTACCATTCATCCACCACTCATCTACCATAGAGCCACCATTCATCTACCATAGAGCCACCATTCATCTACCATAGAGCCACCATTCATCTACCATAGAGCCACTACTCATCTACCATAGGGCTAGCATTCATCTACCGTTCATCCACCACTCATCTACCATAGGGGTACCATTCATCTACCATAGAGCCACCATTCATCTACCATAGAGCCACCATTCATCTACCATAGAGCCACCACTCATCTACCATAGGGCTAACATTCATCTACCATTCATCCACCACACATCTACCATTCATCTACCATACAGCCACCATTCACCTACCATATAGCCACCATTCATCTACCATTCATCCACCACTCATCTACCATAGAGCCACCACTCATCTACCATAGAGCCACCATTCATCTACCATAGAGCCACCATTCATCTACCATAGAGCCACCATTCATTCACCACTCATCTACCATTCATCTACCATAGAGCCACCATTCATCTACCATAGGGCCACCTTTCATCTACCATTCAGCCACCATTCATCTACCATTCATTTACCATAGAGCCATTATTCATCTACCATAAAGCCACCATTCATCTACCATAGAGCCACCATTTATCCACCATAGAGCCACCATTCATCTACCATAGAGCCACCATTCATCTACCATAGAGCCACCATTCATCTACCATAGAGCCGCGATTAATCTACCATAGGGCTACCATTCATCTACCATTCATCCACCACTCATCTACCATAGAACCACCATTCATCTACCATAGAGCCACCATTCATCTACCATAGAGCCACCACTCATCTACCATTCATCCACCACTCATCTACCAAAGAGCCACCACTCATCTACCATAAAGCCACCATTCATCTACCATAGAGCCACCATTCATCTACCATAGAGCCACCATTCATCTACCATAGAGCCACCTTTCATCTACCATTCAGCCACCATTCATCTACCATTCATCTACCATAGAGCCACCATTCATCTACCATTAAGCCACCTTTCATCTACCATAGAGCCACCATTTATCTACCATAGAGCCACCATTCATCTACCATAGATCCACCATTCATCTACCATAGAGCCACCATTCATCTACCATAGAGCCACCATTCATCTACCATAGAGCCACCTTTCATCTACTATTCAGCCACCATTCATCTACCATTCATCTACCATAGAGCCACCATTCATCTACCATTAAGCCACCTTTCATCTACCACAGAGCCACCATTTATCTACCATAGAGCCATCATTCATCTACCATAGAGCCACCATTCATCTACCATAGAGCCACCATTCATCTACCATAGAGCCACTACTCATCTACCATAGGGCTACCATTCATCTACCGTTCATCCACCACTCATCTACCATAGGGCTACCATTCATCTACCATAGAGCCACCATTCATCTACCATAGAGCCACCATTCATCTACCATAGAACCACCACTCATCTACCATAGGGCTAACATTCATCTACCATTCATCCACCACACATCTACCATTCATCTACCATACAGCCACCATTCACCTACCATAGAGCCACCATTCATCTACCATAGAGCCACCTTTCATCTACCATAGAGCCACCTTTCATCTACCATTCAGCCACCATTCATCTACCATTCATCTACCATAGAGCCACCATTCATCTACCAAAAAGCCACCATTCATCTACCATAGAGCCAACATTTATCTACCATAGAGCCACCATTCATCTACCATAGAGCCACCATTCATCTACCATAGAGCCACAATTCATCTACCATAGAGCCACCATTAATCTACCATAGGGCTATCATTCATCTACCATTCATCCACCACTCATCTACCATAGAGCCACCATTCATCTACCATAGAGCCACCATTCATCTACCATAGAGCCACCATTCATCTACCATAGAGCCACTACTCATCTACCATAGGGCTACCATTCATCTACCGTTCATCCACCACTCATCTACCATAGGGCTACCATTCATCTACCATAGAGCCACCATTCATCTACCATAGAGCCACCATTCATCTACCATAGAGCCACCACTCATCTACCATAGGGCTAACATTCATCTACCATTCATCCACCACACATCTACCATTCATCTACCATACAGCCACCATTCACCTACCATAGAGCCACCATTCATCTACCATTCATCCACCACTCATCTACGATAGAGCCACCACTCATCTACCATAGAGCCACCATTCATCTACCATAGAGCCACCATTCATTCACCACTCATCTACCATTCATCTACCATAGAGCCACCACTCATCTACCATAGAGCCACCATTCATCTACCATAGGGCCACCTTTCATCTACCATTCAGCCACCATTCATCTACCATTCATTTACCATAGAGCCACCATTCATCTACAATAAAGCCACCATTCATCTACCATAGAGCCACCATTTATCTACCATAGAGCCACCATTCATCTACCATAGAGCCACCATTCATCTACCATAGAGCCACCATTCATCTACCATAGAGCCGCCATTAATCTACCATAGGGCCACCATTCATCTACCATTCATCCACCACTCATCTACCATAGAGCCACCATTCGTCTACCATAGAGCCATAATTCATCTACCATAGAGCCACCATTCATCTACCATAGAGCCACCATTCATCTACCATAGAGCCACCATTCATCTACCATAGAGCCACCATTCATCTACCATAGAGCCACCATTCATCTACCATAGAGCCACCATTAATCTACCATAGGGCTACCATTCATCTACCATTCATCCACCACTCATCTACTATAGAGCCACCATTCATCTACCATTCAGCCACCATTCATCTACCATTCATCTACCATAGAGCCACCATTCATCTACCATTAAGCCACCATTCATCTACCATAGAGCCACCATTTATCTACCATAGAGCTACCATTCATCTACCATAGAGCCACCATTCATCTACCATTCATCCACCACTCATCTACCATAGAGCCACCATTCATTTACCATATAGCCACCATTCATCTACCATAGAGCCACCATTCATCTACCATAGAGCCACCATTCATCTACCATAGAGCCACCACTCATCTACCATTCATCCACCACTCATCTACCAAAGAGCGACCACTCATCTACCATAGAGCCACCATTCATCTACCAAAGAGCCACCATTCTTCTACCATAGAGCCACCATTCATCTACCATAGAGCCACCTTTCATCTACCATTCAGCCACCATTCATCTACCATTCATCTACCATAGAGCCACCATTCATCTACCATTAAGCCACCATTCATCTACCATAGAGCCACCATTTATCTACCATAGAGCTACCATTCATCTACCATAGAGCCACCATTCATCTACCATAGAGCCACCATTCATCTACCATAGAGCCACCATTAATCTACCATAGGGCTACCATTCATCTACCATTCATCCACCACTCATCTACCATAGAGCCACCATTCATCTACCATAGAGCCACCATTCATCTACCATAGAGCCACCATTCATCTACCATAGAGCCACTACTCATCTACCATAGGTCTAGCATTCATCTACCGTTCATCCACCACTCATCTACCATAGGGCTACCATTCATCTACCATAGAGCCACCATTCATCTACCATAGAGCCACCATTCATCTACCATAGAGCCACCACTCATCTACCATAGGGCTAACATTCATCTACCATTCATCCACCACACATCTACCATTCATCTACCATACAGCCACCATTCACCTACCATATAGCCACCATTCATCTACCATTCATCCACCATTCATCTACCATAGAGCCACCACTCATCTACCATAAAGCCACCATTCATCTACCATAGAGCCACCATTCATTCACCACTCATCTACCATTCATCTACCATAGAGCCATCATTCATCTACCATAGAGCCACCATTCATCTACCATAGGGCCACCTTTCATCTACCATTCAGCCACCATTCATCTACCATTCATTTACCATAGAGCCATTATTCATCTACCATAAAGCCACCATTCATCTACCATAGAGCCACCATTTATCCACCATAGAGCCACCATTCATCTACCATAGAGCCACCATTCATCTACCATAGAGCCACCATTCATCTACCATAGAGCCGCCATTAATCTACCATAGGGCTACCATTCATCTACCATTCATCCACCACTCATCTACCATAGAGCCACCATTCATCTACCATAGAGCCACCATTCATCTACCATAGAGCCACCACTCATCTACCATTCATCCACCACTCATCTACCAAAGAGCCACCACTCATCTACCATAGAGCCACCATTCATCTACCATAGAGCCACCTTTCATCTACCATTCAGCCACCATTCATCTACCATTCATCTACCATAGAGCCACCATTCATCTACCATTAAGCCACCATTCATCTACCATAGAGCCACCATTTATCTACCATAGAGCCACCATTCATCTACCATAGAGCCACCATTCATCTACCATAGAGCCACCATTCATCTACCATAGAGCCACCATTAATCTACCATAGGGCTACCATTCATCTACCATAGAGCCACCATTCATCTACCATAGAGCCACCATTCATCTACCATAGAGCCACCACTCATCTACCATAGGGCTAACATTCATCTACCATTCATCCACCACACATCTACCATTCATCTACCATACAGCCACCATTCACCTACCATAGAGCCACCATTCATCTACCATTCATCCACCACTCATCTACGATAGAGCCACCACTCATCTACCATAGAGCCACCATTCATCTACCATAGAGCCACCATTCATTCACCACTCATCTACCATTCATCTACCATAGAGCCACCACTCATCTACCATAGAGCCACCATTCATCTACCATAGGGCCACCTTTCATCTACCATTCAGCCACCATTCATCTACCATTCATTTACCATAGAGCCACCATTCATCTACAATAAAGCCACCATTCATCTACCATAGAGCCACCATTTATCTACCATAGAGCCACCATTCATCTACCATAGAGCCACCATTCATCTACCATAGAGCCACCATTCATCTACCATAGAGCCGCCATTAATCTACCATAGGGCCACCATTCATCTACCATTCATCCACCACTCATCTACCATAGAGCCACCATTCGTCTACCATAGAGCCATAATTCATCTACCATAGAGCCACCATTCATCTACCATAGAGCCACCATTCATCTACCATAGAGCCACCATTCATCTACCATAGAGCCACCATTCATCTACCATAGAGCCACCATTCATCTACCATAGAGCCACCATTAATCTACCATAGGGCTACCATTCATCTACCATTCATCCACCACTCATCTACTATAGAGCCACCATTCATCTACCATTCAGCCACCATTCATCTACCATTCATCTACCATAGAGCCACCATTCATCTACCATTAAGCCACCATTCATCTACCATAGAGCCACCATTTATCTACCATAGAGCTACCATTCATCTACCATAGAGCCACCATTCATCTACCATTCATCCACCACTCATCTACCATAGAGCCACCATTCATTTACCATATAGCCACCATTCATCTACCATAGAGCCACCATTCATCTACCATAGAGCCACCATTCATCTACCATAGAGCCACCACTCATCTACCATTCATCCACCACTCATCTACCAAAGAGCGACCACTCATCTACCATAGAGCCACCATTCATCTACCAAAGAGCCACCATTCTTCTACCATAGAGCCACCATTCATCTACCATAGAGCCACCTTTCATCTACCATTCAGCCACCATTCATCTACCATTCATCTACCATAGAGCCACCATTCATCTACCATTAAGCCACCATTCATCTACCATAGAGCCACCATTTATCTACCATAGAGCTACCATTCATCTACCATAGAGCCACCATTCATCTACCATAGAGCCACCATTCATCTACCATAGAGCCACCATTAATCTACCATAGGGCTACCATTCATCTACCATTCATCCACCACTCATCTACCATAGAGCCACCATTCATCTACCATAGAGCCACCATTCATCTACCATAGAGCCACCATTCATCTACCATAGAGCCACTACTCATCTACCATAGGTCTAGCATTCATCTACCGTTCATCCACCACTCATCTACCATAGGGCTACCATTCATCTACCATAGAGCCACCATTCATCTACCATAGAGCCACCATTCATCTACCATAGAGCCACCACTCATCTACCATAGGGCTAACATTCATCTACCATTCATCCACCACACATCTACCATTCATCTACCATACAGCCACCATTCACCTACCATATAGCCACCATTCATCTACCATTCATCCACCATTCATCTACCATAGAGCCACCACTCATCTACCATAAAGCCACCATTCATCTACCATAGAGCCACCATTCATTCACCACTCATCTACCATTCATCTACCATAGAGCCATCATTCATCTACCATAGAGCCACCATTCATCTACCATAGGGCCACCTTTCATCTACCATTCAGCCACCATTCATCTACCATTCATTTACCATAGAGCCATTATTCATCTACCATAAAGCCACCATTCATCTACCATAGAGCCACCATTTATCCACCATAGAGCCACCATTCATCTACCATAGAGCCACCATTCATCTACCATAGAGCCACCATTCATCTACCATAGAGCCGCCATTAATCTACCATAGGGCTACCATTCATCTACCATTCATCCACCACTCATCTACCATAGAGCCACCATTCATCTACCATAGAGCCACCATTCATCTACCATAGAGCCACCACTCATCTACCATTCATCCACCACTCATCTACCAAAGAGCCACCACTCATCTACCATAGAGCCACCATTCATCTACCATAGAGCCACCTTTCATCTACCATTCAGCCACCATTCATCTACCATTCATCTACCATAGAGCCACCATTCATCTACCATTAAGCCACCATTCATCTACCATAGAGCCACCATTTATCTACCATAGAGCCACCATTCATCTACCATAGAGCCACCATTCATCTACCATAGAGCCACCATTCATCTACCATAGAGCCACCATTAATCTACTATAGGGCTACCATTCATCTACCATTCATCCACCATTCATCTACCATAGAGCCACCATTCATCTACCATAGAGCCACTACTCATCTACCATAGGGCTACCATTCATCTACCGTTCATCCACCACTCATCTACCATAGGGCTACCATTCATCTACCATAGAGCCACCATTCATCCACCATAGAGCCACCATTCATCTACCATAGAACCACCACTCATCTACCATAGGGCTAACATTCATCTACCATTCATCCACCACACATCTACCATTCATCTACCATACAGCCACCATTCACCTACCATAGAGCCACCATTCATCTACCATTCATCCACCACTCATCTACCATAGAGCCACCACTCATCTACCATAGAGCCACCATTCATCTACCATAGAGCCACCATTCATCTACCATAGAGCCACCATTCATTCACCACTCATCTACCATTCATCTACCATAGAGTCACCATTCATCTACCATAGAGCCACCATTCATCTACCATAGGGCCACCATTCATCTACCATTCAGCCACCATTCATCTACCATTCATTTACCATAGAGCCATTATTCATCTACCATAAAGCCACCATTCATCTACAATAGAGCGCCCATTTATTTACCATAGAGCCACCATTCATCTACCATAGAGCCACCATTCATCTACCATAGAGCCACCATTCATCTAACATAGAGCCGCCATTAATCTACCATAGGGCTACCATTCATCTACCATTCATCAACCACTCATCTATCATAGAGCCACCATTCATCTACCATAGAGCCACCATTCATCTACCATAGAGCCACCACTCATCTACCATTCATCCCCCACTCATCTACCAAAGAGCCACCACTCATCTACCATAGAGCCACCATTCATCTACCATAGAGCCACAATTCATCTACCATAGAGCCATCATTCATCTACGATAGAGCCACCATTTATCTACCATAGAGCCACCATTTATCTACCCTAGAGCCACTATTCATCTACCATAGAGCCACCATTCATCTACCCTAGAGCCACCATTCATCAACCATAGAGCCACCATTCATCTACCATAGAGCCACCATTCATCTACCATAGAGCCACCATTCATCTACCATAGAGCCACCATTCATCTACCATAGAGCCACCATTCATCTACCATAGAGCCACCACTCATCTACCATAGAGCCACCATTCATCTACAATAGAGCCACCATTCAACTACCATAGAGCTACCATTCATCTACCATAGAGCCACCATTCATCTACCATAGAACCACCACTCATCTACCATAGGGCTACCATTCAGTTATTTATTGCCCAAAACCCATGAACTTCCGGGGGTTTCTCCCCCTGGACCCCACGCTTATTCGCGACCTCCCAGTGTCACAAATAAGATTTAAAATATGCTCATCTGACGATAATTTGACGTATAAAACCCCTAAGCTTCTGGGGGCTTTGCCCCCGGACCCCACGCCAATTCGTGACCTGCCAGTATCACAACTAGGGTATAAAAGCATGCTCATCTTACAATAATTTATCGCCCAAAACCCTTGAACTTCCGGGGGCTCTTCCCCCTGGAGCCCACACCAATTCGCGACCTACCAGTGTCACCAAATAAGGTATAAAAGCATGCTCATCTGACAGTTATTTATAGCCCAAAACCCCTGAACTTCCGGGGGCTCAGCCTCTGGACCCCACGCCAATTCGCGACCTACCAGTGTCACCAAATAAGGTATAAAAGCATGCTCATCTGACAGTTATTTATTGCCCAAAACCCCTGATATTCCGGGGGCTCCGCCCCTGGACCCCACGCCAATTCGTGACCAGCCAGTGTCTCAACTAGGGCATAAAAGCATGCTCATCTTACAATAATTTATAGCCCAAAAACCCCTGAACTTCCGGGGGCTCTTCCCCCTGGACCTCCACACCGATTCGCGACCTACTACTGTCACCAAATAAGGTATAAAAGCATGCTCATCTGACAGTTATTTATTGCCCAAAACCCCTGAAATTCCAGGGGCTCCGCCCTGGACTCCACGCCAATTCGTGACCAGCCAGTGTCTCAACTAGGGCATAAAAGCATGCTCATCTTACAATAATTTATAGCCCAAAACCCCTGAACTTCCGGGGGCTCTTCCCCCTGGACCTCCACACCGATTCGCGACCTACTACTGTCACCAAATAAGGTATAAAAGCATGCTCATCTGACAGTTATTTATTGCCCAAAACCCCTGAAATTCCAGGGGCTCCGCCCTGGACTCCACGCCAATTCGTGACCTGCCAGTTTCACAATTAAGGTATAAAATCATGCTCATCTGACAGTTATTTATTGCCCAAAACCCCTGAACTTCCGGGGGCCCCTCCTTGGACCCCACGCCAATTCGCGACCTACCAGTGTCACCAAATAAGGTATACAATATGCTCATCTGACGATATTTTAATGTAGTAAAACCCTGAGCTCTTGGGAGATCCTCCCCCTGGACCCCACGCTTATTCGCGACCTCCCAGTGTCACAAATAAGGTTTAAAATATGCTCATCTGACGATAATTTGATGTATAAAACCCCCGAGCTTCTGGGCGCTTCGCCCCCGGACCCCATGCCAATTCATGACCTGCCAGTGTCACAAAAAAGGTTTAAATATGCTCATCTGACGATAATTTAACGTATAAAACCCCTGAGCTTCTGGGGGCTTCGCCCCCGGACCCCACGCCAATTCGCGACCTACCAGTGTCACAAAATAAGGTATAAAAGCATGCTCATCTGACAGTTATTTATTGCCCAAAACCCCTGAACTTCCGGGGTCTCCGCCCCTAAACCCAACCCCAATTCGTGACCTGCCAGTGTCACAACTAGGGTATAAAAGCATGCTCATCTGACAATAATTTATCGCACAAAACCCCTGAACTTCCGGGGGCTCTTCCCCCTGGACCCCACACCAATTCGCGACCTACCAGTGTCACCAAATAAGGTATAAAAGCATGCTCATCTGACAATAATTTATTGCCCAAAACCCTTGAATTTCCGGGTGCTCCGCCCCTGGACCCCACGCCAATTTGTGACCTGCCAGTGTCACAATTAAGGTATAAAATCATGCTCATCTGACAGTTATTTATTTCCCAAAACCCCTGAACTTCCGGGGGCTCCTCCTTGGACCCCACGCCAATTTGCGACCTACCAGTGTCACCAAATAAGGTATACAATATGCTCATCTGAAGATATTTTATAGAGTAAAACCCTGAGCTCTTGGGGGATCCTCCCCCTGGACCCCACGCTTATTTGCGACCTCCCAGTGTCACAAATAAGGTTTAAAATATGCTCATCTGACGTTAATTTGACGTATAAAACCCCTGAGCTTCTGGGAGCTTCGCCCCCGGACCCCATGCCAATTCATGACATGCCAGTGTCACAAAAAAGGTTTAAATATGCTCATCTGACGATAATTTAACGTATAAAACCCCTGAGCTTCTGGGGGCTTCGCCCCCGGACCCCACGCCAATTCGCGACCTACCAGTGTCACAAAATAAGGTATAAAAGCATGCTCATCTGACAGTTATTTATTGCCCAAAACCCCTGAACTTCCGGGGGCTCCGCCCCTAAACCCAACCCCAATTCGTGACCTGCCAGTGTCACAACTAGGGTATAAAAGCATGCTCATCTGACAATAATTTATCCCCCAAAACCCCTGAACTTCTGGGGGCTCCGCCCCTGGACCCCACGCCAATTCGTGACCTACCAGTGTCACAAATAAGGTATACAATATGCTCATCTGAAGATATTTAGTGTAGTAAAACCCTGAGCTTCTGGGGGATCCTCCCCCTGGTCCCCACGCCTTTTCGCGACCTCCCAGTGTCACAAATAAGGTATACAATATGCTCATCTGACGATAATTTAATGTAGTAAAACCCTGAGCTTCTGGGGGATCCTCCCCCTGTACCCCACGCCTATTCGCGAACTCCCAGTGTCACAAATAAGGTTTAAAATATGCTCATCTGACGATAATTTGACATATAAAACCCCTGAGCTTCTGGGAGCTTCGCCCCCGGACCCCATGCCAATTCATGACCTGCAAGTGTCACAAAAAAGGTTTAAAATATTATGCTCATCTGACGATAATTTAACGTTTAAAACCCCTGAGCTTCTTGGGGCTTCGCCCCCGGACCCCACGCCAATTCGCAACCTACCAGTGTCACAAAATAAGGTATAAAAGCATGCTCATCTGACAGTTATTTATTGCCCAAAACCCCTGAACTTCATGGGGCTCCGCCCCTGGACCCAACCCCAATTCGTGACCTACCAGTGTCACCAAATAAGGTATAAAAGCATGCTCATCTGACAGTAATTTATTGCCCAAAACCCCTGAACTTCCGGGGGCTCCTCCCCCTGGACCCCACGCCAATCCGTGACCTACCAGTGTCACAAATAAGGTATACAATATGCTCATCTGAAGATATTTTAATGTAGTAAAACCCAGAGCCTCTGGGGGATCCTCCCCTGGACCCCACGCTTATTCGCGACCTCCCAGTGTCACAAACAAGGTATACAATATGCTCATCTGACGATTATTTAATGTAGTAAAACCCTGAGCTTCTGGGGGATCCTCCCCCTGTACCCCACGCTTATTCGCGACCTCCCAGTGTCACAAATAAGGTTTAAAATTTGCTCATCTGACGATTATTTGACGTATAAAACCCCTGAGCTTCTGGGAGCTTCACCCCCGGACCCCATGCCAATTCATGACCTGCGAATGTCACAAAAAAGGTTTAAAATATGCTCATCTGACGATAATTTAACGTATAAAACCCCTGAGCTTCTGGGGGCTTCACCCCCGGACCCCACGCAAATTCGCGACCTACCAGTGTCACAAAATAAGGTATAAAAGCATGCTCATCTGACAGTTATTTATTGCCCAAAACCCCTGAACTTCATGGGGCTCCGCCCCTGGACCCAACCCCAATTCGTGACCTACCAGTGTCACCAAATAAGGTATAAAAGCATGCTCATCTGACAGTAATTTATTGCCCAAAACCCCTGAACTTCCGGGGGCTCCTCCCCCTGGACCCCACGCCAATTCGTGACCTACCAGTGTCACAAATAAGGTATACAATATGCTCATCTGAAGATATTTTAATGTAGTAAAACCCTGAGCTTCTGGGGGATCCTCCCCCTGGACCCCACGCTTATTCGCGACCTCCCAGTGTCACAAATAAGGTATACAATATGCTCATCTGACGATTATTTAATGTAGTAAAACCCTGAGCTTCTGGGGGATCCTCCCCCTGTACCCCACGTTTATTCGCGACCTACTAGTGTCACAAAATAAGGTATAAAAGCATGCTCATCTGACAGTTATTTATTGCCCAAAACCCCTGAAATTCCGGGGGCTCCGCCCCTGGACCCAACCCAAATTCTTGACCTGCCAGTGTCACAACTAGGGTATAAAAGCAGGCTCATCTGACAATAATTTATCGCCCAAAACCCCTGAACTTCCGGGGGCTCTTCCCCCTGGACCCCATACCAATTCGCGACCTACCAGTGTCACCAAATAAGGTATAAAAGGATGCTCATCTGACAGTTATTTATTGCCCAAAACCCCTGAAATTCCGGGGGCTCCGCCCCTGGACCCCACGCCAATTCGTGACGAGCCAATGTCACAACTAGGGCATAACAGCATGCTCATCTTACAATAATTTATCGCCCGAAACCCCTGAACTTCCGGGGGCTCTTCCTCCTGGACCCCACACCGATTCGCGACCTACTAGTGTCACCAAATAAGGTATAAAAGCATTTTCAACTGACTGTTATTTATTGCCCAAAACCCCTGGGCTTCTTTGGGCTCCGCACCCTGGACTCCATGCCAATTGGCGACCTACCAGTGTCACCAAATAAGGTATAAAAGCATGCTCATCTGACAGTTATTTATTGCCCAAAACCCCTGAAATTCCGAGGGCTCCGCCCCTGGACCCCACGACAACTCGTGACCTGCCAGTGTCACAACTAGGGCAAAAAAGCATGCTCATCTTACAATAATTTATCACCCAAAACCCTGAACTTCCGGGGGCTCCGCCCCTAAACCCAACCCCAATTCGTGACCTGCCAGTGTCACAACTAGGGTATAAAAGCATGCTCATCTGACAATAATTTATCCCCCAAAACCCCTGAACTTCCGGGGGCTCCGCCCCTGGTCCCCACGCTTATTCGCGACCTCCCAGTGTCACAAATAAGGTTTAAAATTTGCTCATCTGACGATTATTTGACGTATAAAACCCCTGAGCTTCTGGGAGCTTCACCCCCGGACCCCATGCCAATTCATGACCTGCGAGTGTCACAAAAAAGGTTTAAAATATGCTCATCTGACGATAATTTAACGTATAAAACCCCTGAGCTTCTGGGGGCTTCACCCCCGGACCCCACGCCAATTCGCGACCTGCCAGTGTCACAACTAGGGTATAAAAGCATGCTCTTCTGACAATAATTTATCCCCCAAAACCCCTGAACTTCCGGGGGCTCCGCCCCTGGACCCCACGCCAATTCGTGACCTACCATTGTCACAAATAAGGTATACAATATGCTCATCTGAAGATATTTTAATGTAGTAAAACCCTCAGCTTCTGGGGGATCCTCCCCCTGGACCCCACGCTTATTTGCGACCTCCCAGTGTCACAAATAAGGTATACAATATGCTCATCTGACGATATTTTAATGTAGTAAAACCCTGAGCTTCTGGGGGATCCTCCCCCTGTACCCCACGCTTATTCGCGACCTACCAGTGTCACAAAATAAGGTATAAAAGCATGCTCATCTGACAGTAATTTATTGCCCAAAACCCCTGAATTTCCGGGGGCTCCGCCCCTGGACCCCACGCCAATTTGTGACCTGCCAGTGTCATAATTAAGGTATAAAATCATGCTCATCTGACAGTTATTTATTGCCCAAAACCCCTGAACTTCCGGGGGCTCCGCCCCTAAACCCAACCCCAATTCGTGACCTGCAAGTGTCACAACTAGGGTATAAAAGCATGCTCATCTGACAATAATTTATCCCCCAAAACCCCTGAACTTCCGGGGGCTCCGCCCCTGGTCCCAACGCTTATTCGCGACCTCCCAGTGTCACAAATAAGGTTTAAAATTTGCTCATCTGACGATTATTTGACGTATAAAACCCCTGAGCTTCTGGGAGCTTCACCCCCGGACCCCATGCCAATTCATGACCTGCGAGTGTCACAAAAAAGGTTTAAAATATGCTCATCTGACGATAATTTAACGTATAAAACCCCTGAGCTTCTGGGGGCTTCACCCCCGGACCCCACGCCAATTCGCGACCTACCAGTGTCACAAAATAAGGTATAAAAGCATGCTCATCTGACAGTTATTTATTGCCCAAAACCCCTGAACTTCCGGGGGTTCCCCTCCTAAACCCAACCCCAATTCGTGACCTGCCAGTGTCACAACTAGGGTATAAAAGCATGCTCAACTGACAATAATTTATCCCCCAAAACCCCTGAACTTCCGGGGGCTCCGCCCCTGGACCCCACGCCAATTCGTGACCTACCAGTGTCACAAATAAGGTATACAATATGCTCATCTGAAGATATTTTAATGTAGTAAAACCCTGAGCTTCTGGGGGATCCTCCCCCTGGACCCCACGCTTATTCGCGACCTCCCAGTGTCACAAATAAGGTATACAATATGCTCATCTGACGATATTTTAATGTAGTAAAACCCTGAGCTTCTGGGGGATCCTCCCCCTGTACCCCACGCTTATTCGCGACCTACCAGTGTCACAAAATAAGGTATAAAAGCATGCTCATCTGACTGTAATTTATTGCCCAAAACCCCTGAATTTCCGGGGGCTCCGCCCCTGGACCCCACGCCAATTTGTGACCTGCCAGTGTCATAATTAAGGTATAAAATCATGCTCATCTGACAGTTATTTATTGCCCAAAACCCCTGAACTTCCGGGGGCTCCGCCCCTAAACCCAACCCCAATTCGTGACCTGCCAGTGTCACAACTAGGGTATAAAAGCATGCTCATCTGACAATAATTTATCCCCCAAAACCCCTGAACTTCTGGGGGCTCCGCCCCTGGACCCCACGCCAATTCGTGACCTACCAGTGTCACAAATAAGGTATACAATATGCTCATCTGAAGATATTTTAATGTAGTAAAACCCTGAGCTTCTGTGGGATCCTCCCCCTGAACCCCACGCTTATTCGCGACGTCCCAGTGTCACAAATAAGGTTTAAAATTTGCTCATCTGACGATTATTTGACGTATAAAACCCCTGAGCTTCTGGGAGCTTCACCCCCGGACCCCATGCCAATTCATGACCTGCGAGTGTCACAAAAAAGGTTTAAAATATGCTCATCTGACGATAATTTAACGTATAAAACCCCTGAGCTTCTTGGGGCTTCACCCCCGGACCCCACGCCAATTCGCGACCTACCAGTGTCACAAAATAAGGTATAAAAGCATGCTCATCTGACAGTTATTTATTGCCCAAAACCCCTGAACTTCCGGGGGTTCCCCTCCTAAACCCAACCCCAATTCGTGACCTGCCAGTGTCACAACTAGGGTATAAAAGCATGCTCATCTGACAATAATTTATCCCCCAAAACCCCTGAACTTCCGGGGGCTCCGCCCCTGGACCCCACGCCAATTCGTGACCTACCAGTGTCACAAATAAGGTATACAATATGCTCATCTGAAGATATTTTAATGTAGTAAAACCCTGAGCTTCTGGGGGATCCTCCCCCTGGACCCCACGCTTATTCGCGACCTCCCAGTGTCACAAATAAGGTATACAATATGCTCATCTGACGATATTTTAATGTAGTAAAACCCTGAGCTTCTGGGGGATCCTCCCCCTGTACCCCACGCTTATTCGCGACCTACCAGGGTCACAAAATAAGGTATAAAAGCATGCTCATCTGACAGTAATTTATTGCCCAAAACCCCTGAATTTCCGGGGGCTCCGCCCCTGGACCCCACGCCAATTTGTGACCTGCCAGTGTCATAATTAAGGTATAAAATCATTCTCATCTGACAGTTATTTATTGCCCAAAACCCCTGAACTTCCGGGGGCTCCGCCCCTAAACCCAACCCCAATTCGTGACCTGCCAGTGTCACAACTAGGGTATAAAAGCATGCTCAACTGACAATAATTTATCCCCCAAAACCCCTGAACTTCTGGGGGCTCCGCCCCTGGACCCCACGCCAATTCGTGACCTACCAGTGTCACAAATAAGGTATACAATATGCTCATCTGAAGATATTTTAATGTAGTAAAACCCTGAGCTTCTGGGGGATCCTCCCCCTGTACCCCACGCTTATTCGCGACCTGCCAGTGTCACAACTAGGGTATAAAAGCATGCTCATCTGACAATAATTTATCCCCCAAAACCCCTGAACTTCTGGGGGCTCCGCCCCTGGACCCCACGCCAATTCGTGACCTACCAGTGTCACAAATAAGGTATACAATATGCTCATCTGAAGATATTTAGTGTAGTAAAACCCTGAGCTTCTGGGGGATCCTCCCCCTGGACCCCACGCTTATTCGCGACCTCCCAGTGTCACAAATAAGGTATACAATATGCTCATCTGACGATAATAGTAAAACCCTGAGCTTCTGGGGGATCCTCCCCCTGTACCCCACGCCTATTCGCGAACTCCCAGTGTCACAAATAAGGTTTAAAATATGCTCATCTGACGATAATTTGACATATAAAACCCCTGAGCTTCTGGGAGCTTCGCCCCCGGACCCCATGCCAATTCATGACCTGCAAGTGTCACAAAAAAGGTTTAAAATATTATGCTCATCTGACGATAATTTAACGTTTAAAACCCCTGAGCTTCTTGGGGCTTCGCCCCCGGACCCAACGCCAATTCGCGACCTACCAGTGTCACAAAATAAGGTATAAAAGCATGCTCATCTGACAGTTATTTATTGCCCAAAACCCCTGAACTTCATGGGGCTCCGCCCCTGGACCCTTGCCCAAAACCCCTGAACTTCCGGGGGTTCCCCTCCTAAACCCAACCCCTATTCGTGACCTGCCAGTGTCACAACTAGGGTATAAAAGCATGCTCATCTGACAATAATTTATCCCCCAAAACCCCTGAACTTCCGGGGGCTCCGCCCCTGGACCCCACGCCAATTCGTGACCTACCAGTGTCACAAATAAGGTATACAATATGCTCATCTGAAGATATTTTAATGTAGTAAAACCCTGAGCTTCTGGGGGATCCTCCCCCTGGACCCCACGCTTATTCGCGACCTCCCAGTGTCACAAATAAGGTATACAATATGCTCATCTGACGATATTTTAATGTAGTAAAACCCTGAGCTTCTGGGGGATCCTCCCCCTGTACCCCACGCTTATTCGCGACCTACCAGTGTCACAAAATAAGGTATAAAAGCATGCTCATCTGACAGTAATTTATTGCCCAAAACCCCTGAATTTCCGGGGGCTCCGCCCCTGGACCCCACGCCAATTTGTGACCTGCCAGTGTCATAATTAAGGTATAAAATCATGCTCATCTGACAGTTATTTATTGCCCAAAACCCCTGAACTTCCGGGGGCTCCGCCCCTAAACCCAACCCCAATTCGTGACCTGACAGTGTCATAACTAGGGTATAAAAGCATGCTCAACTGACAATAATTTATCCCCCAAAACCCCTGAACTTCTGGGGGCTCCGCCCCTTGACCCCACGCCAATTCGTGACCTACCAGTGTCACAAATAAGGTATACAATATGCTCATCTGAAGATATTTTAATGTAGTAAAACCCTGAGCTTCTGGGGGATCCTCCCCCTGTACCCCACGCTTATTCGCGACCTGCCAGTGTCACAACTAGGGTATAAAAGCATGCTCATCTGACAATAATTTATCCCCCAAAACCCCTGAACTTCTGGGGGCTCCGCCCCTGGACCCCACGCCAATTCGTGACCTACCAGTGTCACAAATAAGGTATACAATATGCTCATCTGAAGATATTTAGTGTAGTAAAACCCTGAGCTTCTGGGGGATCCTCCCCCTGGACCCCACGCTTATTCGCGACCTCCCAGTGTCACAAATAAGGTATACAATATGCTCATCTGACGATAATTTAATGTAGTAAAACCCTGAGCTTCTGGGGGATCCTCCCCCTGTACCCCACGCCTATTCGCGAACTCCCAGTGTCACAAATAAGGTTTAAAATATGCTCATCTGACGATAATTTGACATATAAAACCCCTGAGCTTCTGGGAGCTTCGCCCCCGGACCCCATGCCAATTCATGACCTGCAAGTGTCACAAAAAAGGTTTAAAATATTATGCTCATCTGACGATAATTTAACGTTTAAAACCCCTGAGCTTCTTGGGGCTTCGCCCCCGGACCCCACGCCAATTCGCGACCTACCAGTGTCACAAAATAAGGTATAAAAGCATGCTCATCTGACAGTTATTTATTGCCCAAAACCCCTGAACTTCATGGGGCTCCGCCCCTGGACCCAACCCCAATTCGTGACCTACCAGTGTCACCAAATAAGGTATAAAAGCATGCTCATCTGACAGTAATTTTTTGCCCAAAACCCCTGAACTTCCGGGGGCTCCTCCCCCTGGACCCCACGCCAATCCGTGACCTACCAGTGTCACAAATAAGGTATACAATATGCTCATCTGAAGATATTTTAATGTAGTAAAACCCAGAGCCTCTGGGGGATCCTCCCCCTGTACCCCACGCTTATTCGCGACCTCCCAGTGTCACAAATAAGGTTTAAAATTTGCTCATCTGACGATTATTTGACGTATAAAACCCCTGAGCTTCTGGGAGCTTCACCCCCGGACCCCATGCCAATTCATGACCTGCGAGTGTCACAAAAAAGGTTTAAAATATGCTCATCTGACGATAATTTAACGTATAAAACCCCTGAGCTTCTGGGGGCTTCACCCCCGGACCCCACGCCAATTCGCGACCTACCAGTGTCACCAAATAAGGTATAAAAGCATGCTCATCTGACAGTAATTTATTGCCCAAAACCCCTGAACTTCAGGGGGCTCCTCCCCCTGGACCCCACGCCAATCCGTGACCTACCAGTGTCACAAATAAGGTATACAATATGCTCATCTGAAGATAATTTAACGTATAAAACCCCTGAGCTTCTTGGGGCTTCACCCCCGGACCCCACGCCAATTCGCGACCTACCAGTGTCACAAAATAAGGTATAAAAGCATGCTCATCTGACAGTTATTTATTGCCCAAAACCCCTGAACTTCCGGGGGTTCCCCTCCTAAACCCAACCCCAATTCGTGACCTGCCAGTGTCACAACTAGGGTATAAAAGCATGCTCATCTGACAATAATTTATCCCCCAAAACCCCTGAACTTCCGGGGGCTCCGCCCCTGGACCCCACGCCAATTCGTGACCTACCAGTGTCACAAATAAGGTATACAATATGCTCATCTGAAGATATTTTAATGTAGTAAAACCCTGAGCTTCTGGGGGATCCTCCCCCTGGACCCCACGCTTATTCGCGACCTCCCAGTGTCACAAATAAGGTATACAATATGCTCATCTGACGATATTTTAATGTAGTAAAACCCTGAGCTTCTGGGGGATCCTCCCCCTGTACCCCACGCTTATTCGCGACCTACCAGTGTCACAAAATAAGGTATAAAAGCATGCTCATCTGACAGTAATTTATTGCCCAAAACCCCTGAATTTCCGGGGGCTCCGCCCCTGGACCCCACGCCAATTTGTGACCTGCCAGTGTCATAATTAAGGTATAAAATCATGCTCATCTGACAGTTATTTATTGCCCAAAACCCCTGAACTTCCGGGGGCTCCGCCCCTAAACCCAACCCCAATTCGTGACCTGCCAGTGTCACAACTAGGGTATAAAAGCATGCTCAACTGACAATAATTTATCCCCCAAAACCCCTGAACTTCTGGGGGCTCCGCCCCTGGACCCCACGCCTATTCGTGACCTACCAGTGTCACAAATAAGGTATACAATATGCTCATCTGAAGATATTTTAATGTAGTAAAACCCTGAGCTTCTGGGGGATCCTCCTTCTGTACCCCACGCTTATTCGCGACCTGCCAGTGTCACAACTAGGGTATAAAAGCATGCTCATCTGACAATAATTTATCCCCCAAAACCCCTGAACTTCTGGGGGCTCCGCCCCTGGACCCCACGCCAATTCGTGACCTACCAGTGTCACAAATAAGGTATACAATATGCTCATCTGAAGATATTTAGTGTAGTAAAACCCTGAGCTTCTGGGGGATCCTCCCCCTGGACCCCACGCTTATTCGCGACCTCCCAGTGTCACAAATAAGGTATACAATATGCTCATCTGACGATAATTTAATGTAGTAAAACCCTGAGCTTCTGGGGGATCCTCCCCCTGTACCCCACGCCTATTCGCGAACTCCCAGTGTCACAAATAAGGTTTAAAATATGCTCATCTGACGATAATTTGACATATAAAACCCCTGAGCTTCTGGGAGCTTCGCCCCCGGACCCCATGCCAATTCATGACCTGCAAGTGTCACAAAAAAGGTTTAAAATATTATGCTCATCTGACGATAATTTAACGTTTAAAACCCCTCAGCTTCTTGGGGCTTCGCCCCCGGACCCCACGCCAATTCGCGACCTACCAGTGTCACAAAATAAGGTATAAAAGCATGCTCATCTGACAGTTATTTATTGCCCAAAACCCCTGAACTTCATGGGGCTCCGCCCCTGGACCCAACCCCAATTCGTGACCTACCAGTGTCACCAAATAAGGTATAAAAGCATGCTCATCTGACAATAATTTTTTGCCCAAAACCCCTGAACTTCCGGGGGCTCCTCCCCCTGGACCCCACGCCAATCCGTGACCTACCAGTGTCACAAATAAGGTATACAATTTGTCATCTGAAGATATTTTAATGTAGTAAAACCCAGAGCCTCTGGGGGATCCTCCCCTGGACCCCACGCTTATTCGCGACCTCCCAGTGTCACAAACAAGGTATACAATATGCTCATCTGACGATTATTTAATGTAGTAAAACCCTGAGCTTCTGGGGGATCCTCCCCCTGTACCCCACGCTTATTCGCGACCTCCCAGTGTCACAAATAAGGTTTAAAATTTGCTCATCTGACGATTATTTGACGTATAAAACCCCTAAGCTTCTGGGAGCTTCACCCCCGGACCCCATGCCAATTCATGACCTGCGAGTGTCACAAAAAAGGTTTAAAATATGCTCATCTGACGATAATTTAACGTATAAAACCCCTGAGCTTCTGGGGGCTTCACCCCCGGACCCCACGCCAATTCGCGACCTACCAGTGTCACCAAATAAGGTATAAAAGCATGCTCATCTGACAGTAATTTATTGCCCAAAACCCCTGAACTTCCGGGGGCTCCTCCCCCTGGACCCCACGCCAATCCGTGACCTACCAGTGTCACAAATAAGGTATACAATATGCTCATCTGAAGATATTTTAATGTAGTAAAACCCTGAGCTTCTGGGGGATCCTCCCCCTGGACCCCACGCTTATTCGCGACCTCCCAGTGTCACAAATAAGGTATACAATATGCTCATCTGACGATTATTTAATGTAGTAAAACCCTGAGCTTCTGGGGGATCCTCCCCCTGTACCCCACGTTTATTCGCGACCTACTAGTGTCACAAAATAAGGTATAAAAGCATGCTCATCTGACAGTTATTTATTGCCCAAAACCCCTGAAATTCCGGGGGCTCCGCCCCTGGACCCAACCCCAATTCTTGACCTGCCAGTGTCACAACTAGGGTATAAAAGCAGGCTCATCTGACAATAATTTATCGCCCAAAACCCCTGAACTTCCGGGGGCTCTTCCCCCTGGACCCCATACCAATTCGCGACCTACCAGTGTCACCAAATAAGGTATAAAAGGATGCTCATCTGACAGTTATTTATTGCCCAAAACCCCTGAAATTCCGGGGTTTCCGCCCCTGGACCCCACGCCAATTCGTGACCAGCCAATGTCACAACTAGGGCATAACAGCATGCTCATCTTACAATAATTTATCGCCCGAAACCCCTGAACTTCCGGGGGCTCTTCCTCCTGGACCCCACACCGATTCGCGACCTACTAGTGTCACCAAATAAGGTATAAAAGCATTTTCAACTGACTGTTATTTATTGCCCAAAACCCCTGGGCTTCTTTGGGCTCCGCACCCTGGACTCCATGCCAATTGGCGACCTACCAGTGTCACCAAATAAGGTATAAAAGCATGCTCATCTGACAGTTATTTATTGCCCAAAACCCCTGAAATTCCGAGGGCTCCGCCCCTGGACCCCACGACAACTCGTGACCTGCCAGTGTCACAACTAGGGCAAAAAAGCATGCTCATCTTACAATAATTTATCACCCAAAACCCCTGAACTTCCGGGGGCTCCGCCCCTAAACCCAACCCCAATTCGTGACCTGCCAGTGTCACAACTAAGGTATAAAAGCATGCTCATCTGACAATAATTTATCCCCCAAAACCCCTGAACTTCCGGGGGCTCCGCCCCTGGTCCCCACGCTTATTCGCGACCTCCCAGTGTCACAAATAAGGTTTAAAATTTGCTCATCTGACGATTATTTAACGTATAAAACCCCTGAGCTTCTGGGGGCTTCACCCCCGGACCCCACGCCAATTCGCGACCTGCCAGTGTCACAACTAGGGTATAAAAGCATGCTCTTCTGACAATAATTTATCCCCCAAAACCCCTGAACTTCCGGGGGCTCCGCCCCTGGACCCCACGCCAATTCGTGACCTACCAGTGTCACAAATAAGGTATACAATATGCTCATCTGAAGATATTTTAATGTAGTAAAACCCTGAGCTTCTGGGGGATCCTCCCTTTGGATCCCACGCTTATTTGCGACCTCCCAGTGTCACAAATAAGGTATACAATATGCTCATCTGACGATATTTTAATGTAGTAAAACCCTGAGCTTCTGGGGGATCCTCCCCCTGTACCCCACGCTTATTCGCGACCTACCAGTGTCACAAAATAAGGTATAAAAGCATGCTCATCTGACAGTAATTTATTGCCCAGAACCCCTGAATTTCCGGGGGCTCCGCCCCTGGACCCCACGCCAATTTGTGGCCTGCCAGTGTCATAATTAAGGTATAAAATCATGCTCATCTGACAGTTATTTATTGCCCAAAACCCCTGAACTTCCGGGGGCTCCGCCCCTAAACCCAACCCCAATTCGTGACCTGCCAGTGTCACAACTAGGGTATAAAAGCATGCTCATCTGACAATAATTTATCCCCCAAAACCCCTGAACTTCCGGGGGCTCCGCCCCTGGTCCCAACGCTTATTCGCGACCTCCCAGTGTCACAAATAAGGTTTAAAATTTGCTCATCTGACGATTATTTGACGTATAAAACCCCTGAGCTTCTGGGAGCTTCACCCCCGGACCCCATGCCAATTCATGACCTGCGAGTGTCACAAAAAAGGTTTAAAATATGCTCATCTGACGATAATTTAACGTATAAAACCCCTGAGCTTCTGGGGGCTTCACCCCCGGACCCCACGCCAATTCGCGACCTACCAGTGTCACAAAATAAGGTATAAAAGCATGCTCATCTGACAGTTATTTATTGCCCAAAACCCCTGAACTTCCGGGGGTTCCCCTCCTAAACCCAACCCCAATTCGTGACCTGCCAGTGTCACAACTAGGGTATAAAAGCATGCTCAACTGACAATAATTTATCCCCCAAAACCCCTGAACTTCTGGGGGCTCCGCCCCTGGACCCCACGCCAATTCGTGACCTACCAGTGTCACAAATAAGGTATACAATATGCTCATCTGAAGATATTTTAATGTAGTAAAACCCTGAGCTTCTGGGGGATCCTCCCCCTGGACCCCACGCTTATTCGCGACCTCCCAGTGTCACAAATAAGGTATACAATATGCTCATCTGACGATATTTTAATGTAGTAAAACCCTGAGCTTCTGGGGGATCCTCCCCCTGTACCCCACGCTTATTCGCGACCTGCCAGTGTCACAACTAGGGTATAAAAGCATGCTCATCTGACAATAATTTATCCCCCAAAACCCCTGAACTTCTGGGGGCTCCGCCCCTGGACCCCACGCCAATTCGTGACCTACCAGTGTCACAAATAAGGTATACAATATGCTCATCTGAAGATATTTAGTGTAGTAAAACCCTGAGCTTCTGGGGGATCCTCCCCCTGGACCCCACGCTTATTCGCGACCTCCCAGTGTCACAAATAAGGTATACAATATGCTCATCTGACGATAATTTAATGTAGTAAAACCCTGAGCTTCTGGGGGATCCTCCCCCTGTACCCCACGCCTATTCGCGAACTCCCAGTGTCACAAATAAGGTTTAAAATATGCTCATCTGACGATAATTTGACATATAAAACCCCTGAGCTTCTGGGAGCTTCGCCCCCGGACCCCATGCCAATTCATGACCTGCAAGTGTCACAAAAAAGGTTTAAAATATTATGCTCATCTGACGATAATTTAACGTTTAAAACCCCTGAGCTTCTTGGGGCTTCGCCCCCGGACCCCACGCCAATTCGCGACCTACCAGTGTCACAAAATAAGGTATAAAAGCATGCTCATCTGACAGTTATTTATTGCCCAAAACCCCTGAACTTCATGGGGCTCCGCCCCTGGACCCAACCCCGATTCGTGACCTACCAGTGTCACCAAATAAGGTATAAAAGCATGCTCATCTGACAGTAATTTATTGCCCAAAACCCCTGAACTTCCGGGGGCTCCTCCCCCTGGACCCCACGCCAATCCGTGACCTACCAGTGTCACAAATAAGGTATACAATATGCTCATCTGAAGATATTTTAATGTAGTAAAACCCAGAGCCTCTGGGGGATCCTCCCCTGGACCCCACGCTTATTCGCGACCTCCCAGTGTCACAAACAAGGTATACAATATGCTCATCTGACGATTATTTAATGTAGTAAAACCCTGAGCTTCTGGGGGATCCTCCCCCTGTACCCCACGCTTATTCGCGACCTCCCAGTGTCACAAATAAGGTTTAAAATTTGCTCATCTGACGATTATTTGACGTATAAAACCCCTGAGCTTCTGGGAGCTTCACCCCCGGACCCCATGCCAATTCATGACCTGCGAGTGTCACAAAAAAGGTTTAAAATATGCTCATCTGACGATAATTTAACGTATAAAACCCCTGAGCTTCTGGGGGCTTCACCCCCGGACCCCACGCCAATTCGCGACCTACCAGTGTCACAAAATAAGGTATAAAAGCATGCTCATCTGACAGTTATTTATTGCCCAAAACCCCTGAACTTCATGGGGCTCCGCCCCTGGACCCAACCCCAATTCGTGACCTACCAGTGTCACCAAATAAGGTATAAAAGCATGCTCATCTGACAGTAATTTATTGCCCAAAACCCCTGAACTTCCGGGGGCTCCTCCCCCTGGACCCCACGCCAATCCGTGACCTACCAGTGTCACAAATAAGGTATACAATATGCTCATCTGAAGATATTTTAATGTAGTAAAACCCTGAGCTTCTGGGGGATCCTCCCCCTGGACCCCACGCTTATTCGCGACCTCCCAGTGTCACAAATAAGGTATACAATATGCTCATCTGACGATTATTTAATGTAGTAAAACCCTGAGCTTCTGGGGGATCCTCCCCCTGTACCCCACGTTTATTCGCGACCTACTAGTGTCACAAAATAAGGTATAAAAGCATGCTCATCTGACAGTTATTTATTGCCCAAAACCCCTGAAATTCCGGGGGCTCCGCCCCTGGACCCAACCCCAATTCTTGACCTGCCAGTGTCACAACTAGGGTATAAAAGCAGGCTCATCTGACAATAATTTATCGCCCAAAACCCCTGAACTTCCGTGGCCCTTTCCCCCTGGACCCCATACCAATTCGCGACCTACCAGTGTCACCAAATAAGGTATAAAAGGATGCTCATCTGACAGTTATTTATTGCCCAAAACCCCTGAAATTCCGGGGTTTCCGCCCCTGGACCCCACGCCAATTCGTGACCAGCCAATGTCACAACTAGGGCATAACAGCATGCTCATCTTACAATAATTTATCGCCCGAAACCCCTGAACTTCCGGGGGCTCTTCCTCCTGGACCCCACACCGATTCGCGACCTACTAGTGTCACCAAATAAGGTATAAAAGCATTTTCAACTGACTGTTATTTATTGCCCAAAACCCCTGGGCTTCTTTGGGCTCCGCACCCTGGACTCCATGCCAATTGGCGACCTACCAGTGTCACCAAATAAGGTATAAAAGCATGCTCATCTGACAGTTATTTATTGCCCAAAACCCCTGAAATTCCGAGGGCTCCGCCCCTGGACCCCACGACAACTCGTGACCTGCCAGTGTCACAACTAGGGCAAAAAAGCATGCTCATCTTACAATAATTTATCACCCAAAACCCCTGAACTTCCGGGGGCTCCGCCCCTAAACCCAACCCCAATTCGTGACCTGCCAGTGTCACAACTAAGGTATAAAAGCATGCTCATCTGACAATAATTTATCCCCCAAAACCCCTGAACTTCCGGGGGCTCCGCCCCTGGTCCCCACGCTTATTCGCGACCTCCCAGTGTCACAAATAAGGTTTAAAATTTGCTCATCTGACGATTATTTAACGTATAAAACCCCTGAGCTTCTGGGGGCTTCACCCCCGGACCCCACGCCAATTCGCGACCTGCCAGTGTCACAACTAGGGTATAAAAGCATGCTCTTCTGACAATAATTTATCCCCCAAAACCCCTGAACTTCCGGGGGCTCCGCCCCTGGACCCCACGCCAATTCGTGACCTACCAGTGTCACAAATAAGGTATACAATATGCTCATCTGAAGATATTTTAATGTAGTAAAACCCTGAGCTTCTGGGGGATCCTCCCTTTGGATCCCACGCTTATTTGCGACCTCCCAGTGTCACAAATAAGGTATACAATATGCTCATCTGACGATATTTTAATGTAGTAAAACCCTGAGCTTCTGGGGGATCCTCCCCCTGTACCCCACGCTTATTCGCGACCTACCAGTGTCACAAAATAAGGTATAAAAGCATGCTCATCTGACAGTAATTTATTGCCCAAAACCCCTGAATTTCCGGGGGCTCCGCCCCTGGACCCCACGCCAATTTGTGGCCTGCCAGTGTCATAATTAAGGTATAAAATCATGCTCATCTGACAGTTATTTATTGCCCAAAACCCCTGAACTTCCGGGGGCTCCGCCCCTAAACCCAACCCCAATTCGTGACCTGCCAGTGTCACAACTAGGGTATAAAAGCATGCTCATCTGACAATAATTTATCCCCCAAAACCCCTGAACTTCCGGGGGCTCCGCCCCTGGTCCCAACGCTTATTCGCGACCTCCCAGTGTCACAAATAAGGTTTAAAATTTGCTCATCTGACGATTATTTGACGTATAAAACCCCTGAGCTTCTGGGAGCTTCACCCCCGGACCCCATGCCAATTCATGACCTGCGAGTGTCACAAAAAAGGTTTAAAATATGCTCATCTGACGATAATTTAACGTATAAAACCCCTGAGCTTCTGGGGGCTTCACCCCCGGACCCCACGCCAATTCGCGACCTACCAGTGTCACAAAATAAGGTATAAAAGCATGCTCATCTGACAGTTATTTATTGCCCAAAACCCCTGAACTTCCGGGGGTTCCCCTCCTAAACCCAACCCCAATTCGTGACGTGCCAGTGTCACAACTAGGGTATAAAAGCATGCTCAACTGACAATAATTTATCCCCCAAAACCCCTGAACTTCTGGGGGCTCCGCCCCTGGACCCCACGCCAATTCGTGACCTACCAGTGTCACAAATAAGGTATACAATATGCTCATCTGAAGATATTTTAATGTAGTAAAACCCTGAGCTTCTGGGGGATCCTCCCCCTGGACCCCACGCTTATTCGCGACCTCCCAGTGTCACAAATAAGGTATACAATATGCTCATCTGACGATATTTTAATGTAGTAAAACCCTGAGCTTCTGGGGGATCCTCCCCCTGTACCCCACGCTTATTCGCGACCTGCCAGTGTCACAACTAGGGTATAAAAGCATGCTCATCTGACAATAATTTATCCCCCAAAACCCCTGAACTTCTGGGGGCTCCGCCCCTGGACCCCACGCCAATTCGTGACCTACCAGTGTCACAAATAAGGTATACAATATGCTCATCTGAAGATATTTAGTGTAGTAAAACCCTGAGCTTCTGGGGGATCCTCCCCCTGGACCCCACGCTTATTCGCGACCTCCCAGTGTCACAAATAAGGTATACAATATGCTCATCTGACGATAATTTAATGTAGTAAAACCCTGAGCTTCTGGGGGATCCTCCCCCTGTACCCCACGCCTATTCGCGAACTCCCAGTGTCACAAATAAGGTTTAAAATATGCTCATCTGACGATAATTTGACATATAAAACCCCTGAGCTTCTGGGAGCTTCGCCCCCGGACCCCATGCCAATTCATGACCTGCAAGTGTCACAAAAAAGGTTTAAAATATTATGCTCATCTGACGATAATTTAACGTTTAAAACCCCTGAGCTTCTTGGGGCTTCGCCCCCGGACCCCACGCCAATTCGCGACCTACCAGTGTCACAAAATAAGGTATAAAAGCATGCTCATCTGACAGTTATTTATTGCCCAAAACCCCTGAACTTCATGGGGCTCCGCCCCTGGACCCAACCCCGATTCGTGACCTACCAGTGTCACCAAATAAGGTATAAAAGCATGCTCATCTGACAGTAATTTATTGCCCAAAACCCCTGAACTTCCGGGGGCTCCTCCCCCTGGACCCCACGCCAATCCGTGACCTACCAGTGTCACAAATAAGGTATACAATATGCTCATCTGAAGATATTTTAATGTAGTAAAACCCAGAGCCTCTGGGGGATCCTCCCCTGGACCCCACGCTTATTCGCGACCTCCCAGTGTCACAAACAAGGTATACAATATGCTCATCTGACGATTATTTAATGTAGTAAAACCCTGAGCTTCTGGGGGATCCTCCCCCTGTACCCCACGCTTATTCGCGACCTCCCAGTGTCACAAATAAGGTTTAAAATTTGCTCATCTGACGATTATTTGACGTATAAAACCCCTGAGCTTCTGGGAGCTTCACCCCCGGACCCCATGCCAATTCATGACCTGCGAGTGTCACAAAAAAGGTTTAAAATATGCTCATCTGACGATAATTTAACGTATAAAACCCCTGAGCTTCTGGGGGCTTCACCCCCGGACCCCACGCCAATTCGCGACCTACCAGTGTCACAAAATAAGGTATAAAAGCATGCTCATCTGACAGTTATTTATTGCCCAAAACCCCTGAACTTCATGGGGCTCCGCCCCTGGACCCAACCCCAATTCGTGACCTACCAGTGTCACCAAATAAGGTATAAAAGCATGCTCATCTGACAGTAATTTATTGCCCAAAACCCCTGAACTTCCGGGGGCTCCTCCCCCTGGACCCCACGCCAATCCGTGACCTACCAGTGTCACAAATAAGGTATACAATATGCTCATCTGAAGATATTTTAATGTAGTAAAACCCTGAGCTTCTGGGGGATCCTCCCCCTGGACCCCACGCTTATTCGCGACCTCCCAGTGTCACAAATAAGGTATACAATATGCTCATCTGACGATTATTTAATGTAGTAAAACCCTGAGCTTCTGGGGGATCCTCCCCCTGTACCCCACGTTTATTCGCGACCTACTAGTGTCACAAAATAAGGTATAAAAGCATGCTCATCTGACAGTTATTTATTGCCCAAAACCCCTGAAATTCCGGGGGCTCCGCCCCTGGACCCAACCCCAATTCTTGACCTGCCAGTGTCACAACTAGGGTATAAAAGCAGGCTCATCTGACAATAATTTATCGCCCAAAACCCCTGAACTTCCGTGGCCCTTTCCCCCTGGACCCCATACCAATTCGCGACCTACCAGTGTCACCAAATAAGGTATAAAAGGATGCTCATCTGACAGTTATTTATTGCCCAAAACCCCTGAAATTCCGGGGTTTCCGCCCCTGGACCCCACGCCAATTCGTGACCAGCCAATGTCACAACTAGGGCATAACAGCATGCTCATCTTACAATAATTTATCGCCCGAAACCCCTGAACTTCCGGGGGCTCTTCCTCCTGGACCCCACACCGATTCGCGACCTACTAGTGTCACCAAATAAGGTATAAAAGCATTTTCAACTGACTGTTATTTATTGCCCAAAACCCCTGGGCTTCTTTGGGCTCCGCACCCTGGACTCCATGCCAATTGGCGACCTACCAGTGTCACCAAATAAGGTATAAAAGCATGCTCATCTGACAGTTATTTATTGCCCAAAACCCCTGAAATTCCGAGGGCTCCGCCCCTGGACCCCACGACAACTCGTGACCTGCCAGTGTCACAACTAGGGCAAAAAAGCATGCTCATCTTACAATAATTTATCACCCAAAACCCCTGAACTTCCGGGGGCTCCGCCCCTAAACCCAACCCCAATTCGTGACCTGCCAGTGTCACAACTAAGGTATAAAAGCATGCTCATCTGACAATAATTTATCCCCCAAAACCCCTGAACTTCCGGGGGCTCCGCCCCTGGTCCCCACGCTTATTCGCGACCTCCCAGTGTCACAAATAAGGTTTAAAATTTGCTCATCTGACGATTATTTAACGTATAAAACCCCTGAGCTTCTGGGGGCTTCACCCCCAGACCCCACGCCAATTCGCGACCTGCCAGTGTCACAACTAGGGTATAAAAGCATGCTCTTCTGACAATAATTTATCCCCCAAAACCCCTGAACTTCCGGGGGCTCCGCCCCTGGACCCCACGCCAATTCGTGACCTACCAGTGTCACAAATAAGGTATACAATATGCTCATCTGAAGATATTTTAATGTAGTAAAACCCTGAGCTTCTGGGGGATCCTCCCTTTGGATCCCACGCTTATTTGCGACCTCCCAGTGTCACAAATAAGGTATACAATATGCTCATCTGACGATATTTTAATGTAGTAAAACCCTGAGCTTCTGGGGGATCCTCCCCCTGTACCCCACGCTTATTCGCGACCTACCAGTGTCACAAAATAAGGTATAAAAGCATGCTCATCTGACAGTAATTTATTGCCCAAAACCCCTGAATTTCCGGGGGCTCCGCCCCTGGACCCCACGCCAATTTGTGGCCTGCCAGTGTCATAATTAAGGTATAAAATCATGCTCATCTGACAGTTATTTATTGCCCAAAACCCCTGAACTTCCGGGGGCTCCGCCCCTAAACCCAACCCCAATTCGTGACCTGCCAGTGTCACAACTAGGGTATAAAAGCATGCTCATCTGACAATAATTTATCCCCCAAAACCCCTGAACTTCCGGGGGCTCCGCCCCTGGTCCCAACGCTTATTCGCGACCTCCCAGTGTCACAAATAAGGTTTAAAATTTGCTCATCTGACGATTATTTGACGTATAAAACCCCTGAGCTTCTGGGAGCTTCACCCCCGGACCCCATGCCAATTCATGACCTGCGAGTGTCACAAAAAAGGTTTAAAATATGCTCATCTGACGATAATTTAACGTATAAAACCCCTGAGCTTCTGGGGGCTTCACCCCCGGACCCCACGCCAATTCGCGACCTACCAGTGTCACAAAATAAGGTATAAAAGCATGCTCATCTGACAGTTATTTATTGCCCAAAACCCCTGAACTTCCGGGGGTTCCCCTCCTAAACCCAACCCCAATTCGTGACCTGCCAGTGTCACAACTAGGGTATAAAAGCATGCTCAACTGACAATAATTTATCCCCCAAAACCCCTGAACTTCTGGGGGCTCCGCCCCTGGACCCCACGCCAATTCGTGACCTACCAGTGTCACAAATAAGGTATACAATATGCTCATCTGAAGATATTTTAATGTAGTAAAACCCTGAGCTTCTGGGGGATCCTCCCCCTGGACCCCACGCTTATTCGCGACCTCCCAGTGTCACAAATAAGGTATACAATATGCTCATCTGACGATATTTTAATGTAGTAAAACCCTGAGCTTCTGGGGGATCCTCCCCCTGTACCCCACGCTTATTCGCGACCTGCCAGTGTCACAACTAGGGTATAAAAGCATGCTCATCTGACAATAATTTATCCCCCAAAACCCCTGAACTTCTGGGGGCTCCGCCCCTGGACCCCACGCCAATTCGTGACCTACCAGTGTCACAAATAAGGTATACAATATGCTCATCTGAAGATATTTAGTGTAGTAAAACCCTGAGCTTCTGGGGGATCCTCCCCCTGGACCCCACGCTTATTCGCGACCTCCCAGTGTCACAAATAAGGTATACAATATGCTCATCTGACGATAATTTAATGTAGTAAAACCCTGAGCTTCTGGGGGATCCTCCCCCTGTACCCCACGCCTATTCGCGAACTCCCAGTGTCACAAATAAGGTTTAAAATATGCTCATCTGACGATAATTTGACATATAAAACCCCTGAGCTTCTGGGAGCTTCGCCCCCGGACCCCATGCCAATTCATGACCTGCAAGTGTCACAAAAAAGGTTTAAAATATTATGCTCATCTGACGATAATTTAACGTTTAAAACCCCTGAGCTTCTTGGGGCTTCGCCCCCGGACCCCACGCCAATTCGCGACCTACCAGTGTCACAAAATAAGGTATAAAAGCATGCTCATCTGACAGTTATTTATTGCCCAAAACCCCTGAACTTCATGGGGCTCCGCCCCTGGACCCAACCCCGATTCGTGACCTACCAGTGTCACCAAATAAGGTATAAAAGCATGCTCATCTGACAGTAATTTATTGCCCAAAACCCCTGAACTTCCGGGGGCTCCTCCCCCTGGACCCCACGCCAATCCGTGACCTACCAGTGTCACAAATAAGGTATACAATATGCTCATCTGAAGATATTTTAATGTAGTAAAACCCAGAGCCTCTGGGGGATCCTCCCCTGGACCCCACGCTTATTCGCGACCTCCCAGTGTCACAAACAAGGTATACAATATGCTCATCTGACGATTATTTAATGTAGTAAAACCCTGAGCTTCTGGGGGATTCTCCCCCTGTACCCCACGCTTATTCGCGACCTCCCAGTGTCACAAATAAGGTTTAAAATTTGCTCATCTGACGATTATTTGACGTATAAAACCCCTGAGCTTCTGGGAGCTTCACCCCCGGACCCCATGCCAATTCATGACCTGCGAGTGTCACAAAAAAGGTTTAAAATATGCTCATCTGACGATAATTTAACGTATAAAACCCCTGAGCTTCTGGGGGCTTCACCCCCGGACCCCACGCCAATTCGCGACCTACCAGTGTCACAAAATAAGGTATAAAAGCATGCTCATCTGACAGTTATTTATTGCCCAAAACCCCTGAACTTCATGGGGCTCCGCCCCTGGACCCAACCCCAATTCGTGACCTACCAGTGTCACCAAATAAGGTATAAAAGCATGCTCATCTGACAGTAATTTATTGCCCAAAACCCCTGAACTTCCGGGGGCTCCTCCCCCTGGACCCCACGCCAATCCGTGACCTACCAGTGTCACAAATAAGGTATACAATATGCTCATCTGAAGATATTTTAATGTAGTAAAACCCTGAGCTTCTGGGGGATCCTCCCCCTGGACCCCACGCTTATTCGCGACCTCCCAGTGTCACAAATAAGGTATACAATATGCTCATCTGACGATTATTTAATGTAGTAAAACCCTGAGCTTCTGGGGGATCCTCCCCCTGTACCCCACGTTTATTCGCGACCTACTAGTGTCACAAAATAAGGTATAAAAGCATGCTCATCTGACAGTTATTTATTGCCCAAAACCCCTGAAATTCCGGGGGCTCCGCCCCTGGACCCAACCCCAATTCTTGACCTGCCAGTGTCACAACTAGGGTATAAAAGCAGGCTCATCTGACAATAATTTATCGCCCAAAACCCCTGAACTTCCGTGGCCCTTTCCCCCTGGACCCCATACCAATTCGCGACCTACCAGTGTCACCAAATAAGGTATAAAAGGATGCTCATCTGACAGTTATTTATTGCCAAAAAACCCCTTAAATTCCGGGGGCTCCGCCCCTGGACCCCACGCCAATTCGTGACCAGCCAATGTCACAACTAGGGCATAACAGCATGCTCATCTTACAATAATTTATCGCCCGAAACCCCTGAACTTCCGGGGGCTCTTCCTCCTGGACCCCACACCGATTCGCGACCTACTAGTGTCACCAAATAAGGTATAAAAGCATTTTCAACTGACTGTTATTTATTGCCCAAAACCCCTGGGCTTCTTTGGGCTCCGCACCCTGGACTCCATGCCAATTGGCGACCTACCAGTGTCACCAAATAAGGTATAAAAGCATGCTCATCTGACAGTTATTTATTGCCCAAAACCCCTGAAATTCCGAGGGCTCCGCCCCTGGACCCCACGACAACTCGTGACCTGCCAGTGTCACAACTAGGGCAAAAAAGCATGCTCATCTTACAATAATTTATCACCCAAAACCCCTGAACTTCCGGGGGCTCCGCCCCTAAACCCATCCCCAATTCGTGACCTGCCAGTGTCACAACTAGGGTATAAAAGCATGCTCATCTGACAATAATTTATCCCCCAAAACCCCTGAACTTCTGGGGGCTCCGCCCCTGGACCCCACGCCAATTCGTGACCTACCAGTGTCACAAATAAGGTATACAATATGCTCATCTGAAGATATTTTAATGTAGTAAAACCCTGAGCTTCTGGGGGATCCTCCCCCTGAACCCCACGCTTATTCGCGACCTCCCAGTGTCACAAATAAGGTTTAAAATTTGCTCATCTGACGATTATTTGACGTATAAAACCCCTGAGCTTCTGGGAGCTTCACCCCCGGACCCCATGCCAATTCATGACCTGCGAGTGTCACAAAAAAGGTTTAAAATATGCTCATCTGACGATAATTTAACGTATAAAACCCCTGAGCTTCTGGGGGCTTCACCCCCGGACCCCACGCCAATTTGCGACCTACACTGTAAAAAAATAATAGTCGAAATAACTCAATAAAATTGAGGAAAAGAATTGCCTTATTTTTATTAAGTAAATATTACCTACGGCATCTTAAGTAGAATTTACTTATTTTGCTGAATAAATTTTTACTCAGTTAAATCGAGTTACATTAACGTAAATAATTTAAGTATTGTAATCATTTTAGATAATTAAAAAAAAGCTATGATAGGATTACATATTGCACGATTTGGTACCCATCTAATCTAACAAGTAACATCCACTAATCATTCACTACTTCTATTTAAGATTAATCACTAATCACTAATCACTAACACTACTTCTATTTAAGATTAAGATTCGACACATATTGAAAGGCTCCAAATTGTATATATACTTGATCGTAGCATCTTAAAAGGAAAATTGGTTGACAATTTCCTGAAATATCAAGTTTTGATTTGTTTTGAACTGGGTAATAATTAAAAATTGTCTTGTCTTGGCTTAGCCATGTTAAATGAATTAGTAAATGTTTTAAAGTCCTTAAATTTTCATTCAACCACAAAAAAGAATTGTTTTATTTAAAAAAGAGTTTAATTTGGTCTTAATGAATATTCATAAATTATGTAAATATTTCTATTACGCACTGCATCGGTCCTTACTTTAAAAAGATAAGAATAATCAACATAAATTGTTTGAGTAAAACGTATAATTTCTGATTTTGAGTTAAAATTACTAAATTAATACAAGCTGAAATTACTTAAAGTTCTTATGTATTTGATTTTACTTAAATATTCCACGTATGTTCTACTAAATTGAAAGTTATGGGTTAGCAAGACTTAAATTTAGTGCGTAAGTGGCAAAACTAATGTTTTCAAGTAAATTCTACTTGGAAAAAATACGTACAAATTACCAATGAACAAATTATTTTTTACAGTGTACCAGTGTCACAAAATAAGGTATAAAAGCATGCTCATCTGACAGTTATTTATTGCCCAAAACCCCTGAACTTCCGGGGGTTCCCCTCCTAAACCCAACCCCAATTCGTGACCTGCCGGTGTAACAACTAGGGTATAAAAGCATGCTCATCTGACAATAATTTATCCCCCAAAACCCCTGAACTTCCGGGGGCTCCGCCCCTGGACCCCACGCCAATTCGTGACCTACCAGTGTCACAAATAAGGTATACAATATGCTCATCTGAAGATATTTTAATGTAGTAAAACCCTGAGCTTCTGGGGGATCCTCCCCCTGGACCCCACGCTTATTCGCGACCTCCCAGTGTCACAAATAAGGTATACAATATGCTCATCTGACGATATTTTAATGTAGTAAAACCCTGAGCTTCTGGGGGATCCTCCCCCTGTACCCCACGCTTATTCGCGACCTACCAGTGTCACAAAATAAGGTATAAAAGCATGCTCATCTGACAGTAATTTATTGCCCAAAACCCCTGAATTTCCGGGGGCTCCGCCCCTGGACTCCACGACAATTTGTGACCTGCCAGTGTCATAATTAAGGTATAAAATCATGCTCATCTGACAGTTATTTATTGCCCAAAACCCCTGAACTTCCGGGGGCTCCGCCCCTAAACCCAACACCAATTCGTGACCTGCCAGTGTCACAACTAGGGTATAAAAGCATGCTCATCTGACAATAATTTATCCCCCAAAACCCCTGAACTTCCGGGGGCTCCGCCCCTGGTCCCCACGCTTATTCGCGACCTCCCAGTGTCACAAATAAGGTTTAAAATTTGCTCATCTGACGATTATTTGACGTATAAAACCCCTGAGCTTCTGGGAGCTTCACCCCCGGACCCCATGCCAATTCATGACCTGCGAGTGTCACAAAAAAGGTTTAAAATATGCTCATCTGACGATAATTTAACGTATAAAACCCCTGAGCTTCTGGGGGCTTCACCCCCGGACCCCACGCCAATTCGCGACCTACCAGTGTCACAAAAAAAGGTATAAAAGCATGCTCATCTGACAGTTATTTATTGCCCAAAACCCCTGAACTTCCGGGGGTTCCCCTCCTAAACCCAACCCCAATTCGTGACCTGCCAGTGTCACAACTAGGGTATAAAAGCATGCTCATCTGACAATAATTTATCCCCCAAAACCCCTGAACTTCCGGGGGCTCCGCCCCTGGACCCCACGCAAATTCGTGACCTACCAGTGTCACAAATAAGGTATACAATATGCTCATCTGAAGATATTTTAATGTAGTAAAACCCTGAGCTTCTGGGGGATCCTCCCCCTGGACCCCACGCTTATTCGCGACCTCCCAGTGTCACAAATAAGGTATACAATATGCTCATCTGACGATATTTTAATGTAGTAAAACCCTGAGCTTCTGGGGGATCCTCCCCCTGTACCCCACGCTTATTCGCGAACTCCCAGTGTCACAAATAAGGTTTAAAATATGCTCATCTGACGACAATTTGACGTATAAAACCCCTGAGCTTCTGGGAGCTTCGCCCCCGGACCCTATGCAAATTCATGACCTGCAAGTGTCACAAAAAAGGTTTAAAATATGCTCATCTGACGATAATTTAACGTATAAAACCCCTGAGCTTCTTGGGGCTTCGCCCCCGGACCCCACGCCAATTCGCGACCTACCAGTGTCACAAAATAAGGTATAAAAGCATGCTCATCTGACAGTTATTTATTGCCCAAAACCCCTGAACTTCATGGGGCTCCGCCCCTGGACCCAACCCCAATTCGTGACCTACCAGTGTCACCAAATAAGGTATAAAAGCATGCTCATCTGACAGTAATTTATTGCCCCAAACCCCTGAACTTCCGGGGGCTCCTCCCCCTGGACCCCACGCCAATCCGTGACCTACCAGTGTCACAAATAAGGTATACAATATGCTCATCTGAAGATATTTTAATGTAGTAAAACCCTGAGCTTCTGGGGGATCCTCCCCCTGGACCCCACGCTTATTCGCGACCTCCCAGTGTCACAAATAAGGTATACAATATGCTCATCTGACGATTATTTAATGTAGTAAAACCCTGAGCTTCTGGGGGATCCTCCCCCTGTACCCCACGTTTATTCGCGACCTACTAGTGTCACAAAATAAGGTATAAAAGCATGCTCATCTGACAGTTATTTATTGCCCAAAACCCCTGAAATTCCGGGGGTTCCGCCCCAGGACCCAACCCCAATTCTTGACCTGCCAGTGTCACAACTAGGGTATAAAAGCAGGCTCATCTGACAATAATTTATCACCCAAAACCCCTGAACTTCCGGGGGCTCTTCCCCCTGGACCCCATACCAATTCGCGACCTACCAGTGTCACCAAATAAGGTATAAAAGGATGCTCATCTGACAGTTATTTATTGCCCAAAACCCCTGAAATTCCGGGGGCTCCGCCCCTGGACCCCACGCCAATTCGTGACCAGCCAATGTCACAACTAGGGCATAACAGCATGCTCATCTTACAATAATTTATCGCCCGAAACCCCTGAACTTCCGGGAGCTCTTCCCCCTGGACCCCACACCGATTCGCGACCTACTAGTGTCACCAAATAAGGTATAAAAGCATTTTCAACTGACTGTTATTTATTGCCCAAAACCCCTGGGCTTCTTTGGGCTCCGCACCCTGGACTCCATGCCAATTGGCGACCTACCAGTGTCACCAAATAAGGTATAAAAGCATGCTCATCTGACAGTTATTTATTGCCCAAAACCCCTGAAATTCCGAGGGCTCCGCCCCTGGACCCCACGACAACTCGTGACCTGCCAGTGTCACAACTAGGGCAAAAAAGCATGCTCATCTGACAGTTATTTATTGCCCAAAACCCCTGAACTTCCGGGGGTTCCCCTCCTAAACCCAACCCCAATTCGTGACCTGCCAGTGTCACAACTAGGGTATAAAAGCATGCTCATCTGACAATAATTTATCCCCCAAAACCCCTGAACTTCCGGGGGCTCCGCCCCTGGACCCCACGCCAATTCGTGACCTACCAGTGTCACAAATAAGGTATACAATATGCTCATCTGAAGATATTTTAATGTAGTAAAACCCTGAGCTTCTGGGGGATCCTCCCCCTGGACCCCACGCTTATTCGCGACCTCCCAGTGTCACAAATAAGGTATACAATATGCTCATCTGACGATATTTTAATGTAGTAAAACCCTGAGCTTCTGGGGGATCCTCCCCCTGTACCCCACGCTTATTCGCGACCTACCAGTGTCACAAAATAAGGTATAAAAGCATGCTCATCTGACAGTAATTTATTGCCCAAAACCCCTGAATTTCCGGGTGCTCCGCCCCTGGACCCCACGCCAATTTGTGACCTGCCAGTGTCATAATTAAGGTATAAAATCATGCTCATCTGACAGTTATTTATTGCCCAAAACCCCTGAACTTCCGGGGGCTCCGCCCCTAAACCCAACCCCAATTCGTGACCTGCCAGTGTCACAACTAGGGTATAAAAGCATGCTTATCTGACAATAATTTATCCCCCAAAACCCCTGAACTTCTGGGGGCTCCGCCCCTGGACCCCACGCCAATTCGTGACCTACCAGTGTCACAAATAAGGTATACAATATGCTCATCTGAAGATATTTTAATGTAGTAAAACCCTGAGCTTCTGGGGGATCCTCCCCCTGGACCCCACGCTTATTCGCGACCTCCCAGTGTCACAAATAAGGTATACAATATGCTCATCTGACGATAATTTAATGTAGTAAAACCCTGAGCTTCTTGGGGATCCTCCCCCTGTACCCAACGCTTATTCGCGAACTCCCAGTGTCACAAATAAGGTTTAAAATATGCTCATCTGACGACAATTTGACGTATAAAACCCCTGAGCTTCTGGGAGCTTCGCCCCCGGACCCCATGCCAATTCATGACCTGCAAGTGTCACAAAAAAGGTTTAAAATATGCTCATCTGACGATAATTTAACGTATAAAACCCCTGAGCTTCTTGGGGCTTCGCCCCCGGACCCCACGCCAATTCGCGACCTACCAGTGTCACAAAATAAGGTATAAAAGCATGCTCATCTGACAGTTATTTATTGCCCAAAACCCCTGAACTTCATGGGGCTCCGCCCCTGGACCCAACCCCAATTCGTGACCTACCAGTGTCACCAAATAAGGTATAAAAGCATGCTCATCTGACAGTAATTTTTTGCCCAAAACCCCTGAACTTCCGGGGGCTCCTCCCCCTGGACCCCACGCCAATCCGTGACCTACCAGTGTCACAAATAAGGTATACAATATGCTCATCTGAAGATATTTTAATGTAGTAAAACCCTGAGCTTCTGGGGGATCCTCCCCCTGGACCCCACGCTTATTCGCGACCTCCCAGTGTCACAAATAAGGTATACAATATGCTCATCTGACGATTATTTAATGTAGTAAAACCCTGAGCTTCTGGGGGATCCTTTCCCTGTACCCGACGTTTATTCGCGACCTACTAGTGTCACAAAATAAGGTATAAAAGCATGCTCATCTGACAGTTATTTATTGCCCAAAACCCCTGAAATTCCGGGGGCTCCGCCCCTGGACCCCACGCCAATTCGTGACCAGCCAATGTCACAACTAGGGCATAACAGCATGCTCATCTTACAATAATTTATCGCCCGAAACCCCTGAACTTCCGGGGGCTCTTCCCCCTGGACCCCACACCGATTCGCGACCTACTAGTGTCACCAAATAAGGTATAAAAGCATTTTCAACTGACTGTTATTTATTGCCCAAAACCCCTGGCCTTCTTTGGGCTCCGCACCCTGGACTCCATGCCAATTGGCGACCTACCAGTGTCACCAAATAAGGTATAAAAGCATGCTCATCTGACAGTTATTTATTGCCCAAAACCTCTGAATTTCCGGGTGCTCCGCCCCTGGACCCCACGCCAATTTGTGACCTGCCAGTGTCATAATTAAGGTATAAAATCATGCTCATCTGACAGTTATTTATTGCCCAAAACCCCTGAACTTCCGGGGGCTCCGCCCCTAAACCCAACCCCAATTCGTGACCTGCCAGTGTCACAACTAGGGTATAAAAGCATGCTTATCTGACAATAATTTATCCCCCAAAACCCCTGAACTTCTGGGGGCTCCGCCCCTGGACCCCACGCCAATTCGTGACCTACCAGTGTCACAAATAAGGTATACAATATGCTCATCTGAAGATATTTTAATGTAGTAAAACCCTGAGCTTCTGGGGGATCCTCCCCCTGGACCCCACGCTTATTCGCGACCTCCCAGTGTCACAAATAAGGTATACAATATGCTCATCTGACGATAATTTAATGTAGTAAAACCCTGAGCTTCTTGGGGATCCTCCCCCTGTACCCAACGCTTATTCGCGAACTCCCAGTGTCACAAATAAGGTTTAAAATATGCTCATCTGACGACAATTTGACGTATAAAACCCCTGAGCTTCTGGGAGCTTCGCCCCCGGACCCCATGCCAATTCATGACCTGCAAGTGTCACAAAAAAGGTTTAAAATATGCTCATCTGACGATAATTTAACGTATAAAACCCCTGAGCTTCTTGGGGCTTCGCCCCCGGACCCCACGCCAATTCGCGACCTACCAGTGTCACAAAATAAGGTATAAAAGCATGCTCATGTGACAGTTATTTATTGCCCAAAACCCCTGAACTTCATGGGGCTCCGCCCCTGGACCCAACCCCAATTCGTGACCTACCAGTGTCACCAAATAAGGTATAAAAGCATGCTCATCTGACAGTAATTTTTTGCCCAAAACCCCTGAACTTCCGGGGGCTCCTCCCCCTGGACCCCACGCCAATCCGTGACCTACCAGTGTCACAAATAAGGTATACAATATGCTCATCTGAAGATATTTTAATGTAGTAAAACCCTGAGCTTCTCGGGGATCCTCCCCCTGGACCCCACGCTTATTCGCGACCTCCCAGTGTCACAAATAAGGTATACAATATGCTCATCTGACGATTATTTAATGTAGTAAAACCCTGAGCTTCTGGGGGATCCTCTCCCTGTACCCGACGTTTATTCGCGACCTACTAGTGTCACAAAATAAGGTATAAAAGCATGCTCATCTGACAGTTATTTATTGCCCAAAACCCCTGAAATTCCGGGGGCTCCGCCCCTGGACCCCACGCCAATTCGTGACCAGCCAATGTCACAACTAGGGCATAACAGCATGCTCATCTTACAATAATTTATCGCCCGAAACCCCTGAACTTCCGGGGGCTCTTCCCCCTGGACCCCAGACCGATTCGCGACCTACTAGTGTCACCAAATAAGGTATAAAAGCATTTTCAACTGACTGTTATTTATTGCCCAAAACCCCTGGCCTTCTTTGGGCTCCGCACCCTGGACTCCATGCCAATTGGCGACCTACCAGTGTCACCAAATAAGGTATAAAAGCATGCTCATCTGACAGTTATTTATTGCCCAAAACCTCTGAAATTCCGAGGGCTCCGCCCCTGGACCCCACGACAACTCGTGACCTGCCAGTGTCACAACTAGGGCAAAAAAGCATGCTCATCTGACAGTTATTTATTGCCCCAAACCCCTGAACTTCCGGGGGTTCCCCTCCTAAACCCAACCCCAATTCGTGACCTGCCAGTGTCACAACTAGGGTATAAAAGCATGCTCATCTGACAATAATTTATCCCCCAAAACCCCTGAACTTCCGGGGGCTCCGCCCCTGGACCCCACGCCAATTCGTGACCTACCAGTGTCACAAATAAGGTATACAATATGCTCATCTGAAGATATTTTAATGTAGTAAAACCCTGAGCTTCTGGGGGATCCTCCCCCTGGACCCCACGCTTATTCGCGACCTCCCAGTGTCACAAATAAGGTATACAATATGCTCATCTGACGATATTTTAATGTAGTAAAACCCTGAGCTTCTGGGGGATCCTCCCCCTGTACCCCACGCTTATTCGCGACCTACCAGTGTCACAAAATAAGGTATAAAAGCATGCTCATCTGACAGTAATTTATTGCCCAAAACCCCTGAATTTCCGGGGGCTCCGCCCCTGGACCCCACGCCAATTTGTGACCTGCCAGTGTCATAATTAAGGTATAAAATCATGCTCATCTGACAGTTATTTATTGCCCAAAACCCCTGAACTTCCGGGGGCTCCGCCCCTAAACCCAACCCCAATTCGTGACCTGCCAGTGTCACAACTAGGGTATAAAAGCATGCTCATCTGACAATAATTTATCCCCCAAAACCCCTGAACTTCTGGGGGCTCCGCCCCTGGACCCCACGCCAATTCGTGACCTACCAGTGTCACAAATAAGGTATACAATATGCTCATCTGAAGATATTTTAATGTAGTAAAACCCTGAGCTTCTGGGGGATCCTCCCCCTGGACCCCACGCTTATTCGCGACCTCCCAGTGTCACAAATAAGGTATACAATATGCTCATCTGACGATAATTTAATGTAGTAAAACCCTGAGCTTCTGGGGGATCCTCCCCCTGTACCCCACGCTTATTCGCGAACTCCCAGTGTCACAAATAAGGTTTAAAATATGCTCATCTGACGACAATTTGACGTATAAAACCCCTGAGCTTCTGGGAGCTTCGCCCCCGGACCCCATGCCAATTCATGACCTGCAAGTGTCACAAAAAAGGTTTAAAATATTCTCATCTGACGATAATTTAACGTATAAAACCCCTGAGCTTCTTGGGGCTTCGCCCCCGGACCCCATGCCAATTCGCGACCTACCAGTGTCACAAAATAAGGTATAAAAGCATGCTCATCTGACAGTAATTTATTGCCCAAAACCCCTGAACTTCCGGGGGCTCCTCCCCCTGGACCCCACGCCAATCCGTGACCTACCAGTGTCACAAATAAGGTATACAATATGCTCATCTGAAGATATTTTAATGTAGTAAAACCCTGAGCTTCTGGGGGATCCTCTCCCTGGACCCCACGCTTATTCGCGACCTCCCAGTGTCACAAATAAGGTATACAATATGCTCATCTGACGATTATTTAATGTAGTAAAACCCTGAGCTTCTGGGGGATCCTCCCCCTGTACCCGACGTTTATTCGCGACCTACTAGTGTCACAAAATAAGGTATAAAAGCATGCTCATCTGACAGTTATTTATTGCCCAAAACCCCTGAAATTCCGGGGGCTCCGCCCCTGGACCCAACCCCAATTCTTGACCTGCCAGTGTCACAACTAGGGTATAAAAGCAGGCTCATCTGACAATAATTTATCGCCCAAAACCCCTGAACTTCCGGGGGCTCTTCCCCCTGGACCCCATACAAATTCGCGACCTACCAGTGTCACCAAATAAGGTATAAAAGGATGCTCATCTGACAGTTATTTATTGCCCAAAACCCCTGAAATTCCGGGGGCTCCGCCCCTGGACCCCACGCCAATTCGTGACCAGCCAATGTCACAACTAGGGCATAACAGCATGCTCATCTTACAATAATTTATCGCCCGAAACCCCTAAACTTCCGGGGGCTCTTCCCCCTGGACCCCACACCGATTCGCGACCTACTAGTGTCACCAAATAAGGTATAAAAGCATTTTCAACTGACTGTTATTTATTGCCCAAAACCCCTGGGCTTCTTTGGGCTCCGCACCCTGGACTCCATGCCAATTGGCGACCTACCAGTGTCACCAAATAAGGTATAAAAGCATGCTCATCTGACAGTTATTTATTGCCCAAAACCCCTGAAATTCCGAGGGCTCCGCCCCTGGAACCCACGACAACTCGTGACCTGCCAGTGTCACAACTAGGGCAAAAAAGCATGCTCATCTTACAATAATTTATCACCCAAAACCCCTGAACTTCCGGGGGCTCCGCCCCTAAACCCAACCCCAATTCGTGACCTGCCAGTGTCACAACTAGGGTATAAAAGCATGCTCATCTGACAATAATTTATCCCCCAAAACCCCTGAACTTCCGGGGGCTCCGCCCCTGGTCCCCACGCCAATTCGTGACCTACCAGTGTCACAAATAAGGTATACAATGTGCTCATCTGAAGATATTTTAATGTAGTAAAACCCTGAGCTTCTGGGGGATCCTCCCCCTGGACCCCACGCTTATTCGCGACCTTCCAGTGTCACAAATAAGGTTTAAAATATGCTCATCTGACGTTAATTTGACGTATAAAACCCCTGAGCTTCTGGGAGCTTCGCCCCCGGACCCCATGCCAATTCATGACATGCCAGTGTCACAAAAAAGGTTTAAATATGCTCATCTGACGATAATTTAACGTATAAAACCCCTGAGCTTCTGGGGGCTTCGCCCCCGGACCCCACGCCAATTCGCGACCTACCAGTGTCACAAAATAAGGTATAAAAGCATGCTCATCTGACAGTTATTTATTGCCAAAAACCCCTGAACTTCCGGGGGCTCCGCCCCTAAACCCAACCCCAATTCGTGACCTGCCAGTGTCACAACTAGGGTATAAAAGCATGCTCATCTGACAATAATTTATCCCCCAAAACCTCTGAACTTCTGGGGGCTCCGCCCCTGGACCCCACGCCAATTCGTGACCTACCAGTGTCACAAATAAGGTATACAATATGCTCATCTGAAGATATTTAGTGTAGTAAAACCCTGAGCTTCTGGGGGATCCTCCCCCTGGACCCCACGCTTATTCGCGACCTCCCAGTGTCACAAATAAGGTATACAATATGCTCATCTGACGATAATTTAATGTAGTAAAACCCTGAGCTTCTGGGGGATCCTCCCCCTGTACCCCACGCCTATTCGCGAACTCCCAGTGTCACAAATAAGGTTTAAAATATGCTCATCTGACGATAATTTGACGTATAAAACCCCTGAGCTTCTGGGAGCTTCGCCCCCGGACCCCATGCCAATTCATGACCTGCAAGTGTCACAAAAAAGGTTTAAAATATGTGAACCGGCACCATAAAACCAACAAAAAGTCGCAACCAGCGATTCTCCGTAATCTGCTAAAATGTCAATTTAGGTGAAAAAAATAGATTTTTGTTTTTTTGCATTTTCTGAAAGAGTGGTCTTTTCTGTACCTAGTATCAAAATTTGGAAGTCTAAAACATAGTAGAAGATGTGTTTTAAACGGTTTTTCTAGACCAGTTTTTTTCGCACAGCCTTCGGTCTCTTCCAAAATTTGATCACTTTTCCCGAGCGAAATTATCGTAGTCCGGAAATGGTCGGTCGTTGCTAACGGGTCGTGCTACGCGGGCTGTGATTGGTCCGTTATAGCAATCAGTGCGGCGCGCCATTTTGTTTGTATCCGCTTTCACATCCGAGTTCCAGATTTGCGTTTGTCTTATATTCTCCGTTAACGACTTCGAGTAGCTTGATTGTACATCACATATCCATAATTTGTTGATCAAGAGTAAGAACATTATTATATTTTATACATTTGATAGTGACAAGTTGCGAAAAAGTCTACAACGTCGTTACAATGCCAGGTTTTGTACGTGAGCAGAGCCGTGGGATGGTACCGGGATGGGGTGCACCAACGCAGTCATAGTAAAAATACTTTGAACCTCCTGTGAGAAAGAAAACAGTATGGGAATTAAGTATAAAGCAAGTTCATAATGTGGTTACAAATAATTGCCCAGATGTATACAAAACAAGATAGGTGACAAGCAGTGTTATGTAAGGGGGAACAAAAAGACTCCGGGTCCACCATGAATAGGCATTGTCTAGTGCAGGTGTCTCGGCACTATGTTGCAGTTCACTTAATCTGTCCAATTACAACTCTATACATTTACAACATAATAACTTTTGAAAGACTAAGTCCACACATTGAAACCTCAGAAACATAATGAACAGACTATGTTTGACCATCAGGCCAAATTTCAGCCTAATCTAAAAATCTCTTCATAGTGGTTGCTATGGCCTTTTGATTCACCCTTCTATTGATTTCCCTGTGGTTTGCTTGCTCCGCATGCTTGAATAGCCCCAAACTTTAAAGCTCTCTTTCTCACAATTTAATACCAGTAACCTCCCTCACCAGCTCTTTTCATTCACTAAATTGAAAGGGTTAGGAAGCTTCAATTTGGACAAGTAATATACCATTTTAATGAGGAGAACTTCTTCTTTCATAATCAGATGAAATCAGGAAAATAATTTTTTGCAACTTTTTGGTGGTTTTGTGGTGCCGGGTCACATATGCTCATCTGACGATAATTTAACGTTTAAAACCCCTGAGCTTCTTGGGGCTTCGCCCCCGGACCCCACGCCAATTCGCGACCTACCAGTGCCACAAAATAAGGTATAAAAGCATGCTCATCTGACAGTTATTTATTGCCCGAAACCCGTGAACTTCATGGGGCTCCGCCCCTGGACCCAACCCCAATTCGTGACCTACCAGTGTCACCAAATAAGGTATAAAAGCATGCTCATCTGACAGTAATTTATTGCCCAAAACCCCTGAACTTCCGGGGGCTCCTCCCCCTGGACCCCACGCCAATCCGTGACCTACCAGTGTCACAAATAAGGTATACAATATGCTCATCTGAAGATATTTTAATGTAGTAAAACCCAGAGCCTCTGGGGGATCCTCCCCTGGACCCCACGCTTATTCGCGACCTCCCAGTGTCACAAACAAGGTATACAATATGCTCATCTGACGATTATTTAATGTAGTAAAACCCTGAGCTTCTGGGGGATCCTCCCCCTGTACCCCACGCTTATTCGCGACCTCCCAGTGTCACAAATAAGGTTTAAAATTTGCTCATCTGACGATTATTTGACGTATAAAACCCCTGAGCTTCTGGGAGCTTCACCCCCGGACCCCATGCCAATTCGTGACCTGCGAGTGTCACAAAAAAGGTTTAAAATATGCTCATCTGACGATAATTTAACGTATAAAACCCCTGAGCTTCTGGGGGCTTCACCCCCGGACCCCACGCCAATTCGCGACCTACCAGTGTCACAAAATAAGGTATAAAAGCATGCTCATCTGACAGTTATTTATTGCCCAAAACCCCTGAACTTCCGGGGGTTCCCCTCCTAAACCCAACCCCAATTCGTGACCTGCCAGTGTCACAACTAGGGTATAAAAGCATGCTCATCTGACAATAATTTATCCCCCAAAACCCCTGAACTTCCGGGGGCTCCACCCCTGGACCCCACGCCAATTCGTGACCTACCAGTGTCACAAATAAGGTATACAATATGCTCATCTGAAGATATTTTAATGTAGTAAAACCCTGAGCTTCTGGGGGATCCTCCCCCTGGACCCCACGCTTATTCGCGAACTCCCAGTGTCACAAATAAGGTTTAAAATATGCTCATCTGACGACAATTTGACGTATAAACCCCTGAGCTTCTGGGAGCTTCGCCCCCGGACCCCATGCCAATTCATGACCTGCAAGTGTCACAAAAAAGGTTTAAAATATGCTCATCTGACGATAATTTAACGTATAAAACCCCTGAGCTTCTTGGGGCTTCGCCCCCGGACCCCACGCCAATTCGCGACCTACCAGTGTCACAAAATAAGGTATAAAAGCATGCTCATCTGACAGTTATTTATTGCCCAAAACCCCTGAACTTCATGGGGCTCCGCCCCTGGACCCAACCCCAATTCGTGACCTACCAGTGTCACCAAATAAGGTATAAAAGCATGCTCATCTGACAGTAATTTATTGCCCAAAACCCCTGAACTTCCGGGGGCTCCTTCCCCTGGACCCCACGCCAATCCGTGACCTACCAGTGTCACAAATAAGGTATACAATATGCTCATCTGAAGATATTTTAATGTAGTAAAACCCTGAGCTTCTGGGGGATCCTCCCCCTGGACCCCACGCTTATTCGCGACCTCCCAATGTCACAAATAAGGTATACAATATGCTCATCTGACGATTATTTAATGTAGTAAAACCCTGAGCTTCTGGGGGATCCTCCCCCTGAACCCCACGTTTATTCGCGACCTACTAGTGTCACAAAATAAGGTATAAAAGCATGCTCATCTGACAGTTATTTATTGCCCAAAACCCCTGAAATTCCGGGGGCTCCGCCCCTGGACCCAACCCCAATTCTTGACCTGCCAGTCTCACAACTAGGGTATAAAAGCAGGCTCATCTGACAATAATTTATCGCCCAAAACCCCTGAACTTCCGGGGGCTCTTCTCCCTGGACCCCATACCAATTCGCGACCTACCAGTGTCACCAAATAAGGTATAAAAGGTTGCTCATCTGACAGTTATTTATTGCCCAAAACCCCTGAAATTCCGGGGGCTCCGCCCCTGGACCCCACGCCAATTCGTGACCAGCCAATGTCACAACTAGGGCATAACAGCATGCTCATCTTACAATAATTTATCGCCCGAAACCCCTGAACTTCCGGGGGCTCTTCCCCCTGGACCCCACACCGATTCGCGACCTACTAGTGTCACCAAATAAGGTATAAAAGCATTTTCAACTGACTGTTATTTATTGCCCAAAACCCCTGGGCTTCTTTGGGCTCCGCACCCTGGACTCCATGCCAATTGGCGACCTACCAGTGTCACCAAATAAGGTATAAAAGCATGCTCATCTGACAGTTATTTATTGCCCAAAACCCCTGAAATTCCGAGGGCTCCGCCCCTGGACCCCACGACAACTCGTGACCTGCCAGTGTCACAACTAGGGCAAAAAAGCATGCTCATCTTACAATAATTTATCACCCAAAACCCCTGAACTTCCGGGGGCTCCGCCCCTAAACCCAACCCCAATTCGTGACCTGCCAGTGTCACAACTAGGGTATAAAAGCATGCTCATCTGACAATAATTTATCCCCCAAAACCCCTGATTTTCCGGGGGCTCCGCCCCTGGTCCCCACGCCAATTCGTGACCTACCAGTGTCACAAATAAGGTATACAATGTGCTCATCTGAAGATATTTTAATGTAGTAAAACCCTGAGCTTCTGGGGGATCCTCCCCCTGGACCCCACGCTTATTCGCGACCTTCCAGTGTCACAAATAAGGTATACAATATGCTCATCTGACGATAATTTGACGTATAAAACCCCTGAGCTTCTGGGAGCTTCGCCCCCGGACCCCATGCCAATTCATGACCTGCCAGTGTCACAATAAAGGTTTAAAATATGCTCATCTGACGATAATTTAACGTATAAAACCCCTGGGTTTATTGGGGCTTCGCCCCCGGACCCCACGCCAATTCGCGACCTACAAGTGTCACAAAATAAGGTATAAAAGCATGCTCATCTGACAGTTATTTATTGCCCAAAACCCCTGAACTTCCGGGGGCTCCGCCCCTGGACCCAACCCCAATTCGTGACCTACCAGTGTCACAAAATAAGATATAAAAGCATGCTCATCTGACATTTATTTATTGCCCAAAACCCCTGAACTTCCGGGGGCTCCTCCCCCTGGACCCCACGCCAATTCGTGAACTACCAGTGTCACAAATAAGGTATACAATATGCTTATCTGAAAATATTTTAATGTAGTAAAACCCTGAGCCTCTGGGGGATCCTCCCCTGGACCCCACGCTTATTCGCGACCTCCCAGTGTCACAAATAAGGTATACAATATGCTCATCTGACGATTATTTAATGTAGTAAAACCCTGAGCTTCTGGGGGATCCTCCCCCTGTACCCCACGCTTATTCGCGAACTCCCAGTGTCACAAATAAGGTTTAAAATTTGCTCATCTGACGATAATTTGACGTATAAAACCCCTGAGCTTCTGGGGGCTTCGCCCCCAGACCCCACGGCAATTCGCGACCTACCAGTGTCACAAAAAAGGTTTAAAATATGCTCATCTGACGATAATTTAACGTATTAAACCCCTGAGCTTCTGGGGGCTTCGCCCCCGGACCCCACGCCAATTCGCGACCTACCAGTGTCACAAAATAAGGTATAAAAGCACGCTCATCTGACAGTTATTTATTGCCCAAAACCCCTGAACTTCCGGGGGCTCCGCCCCTGGACCCAACCCCAATTCTTGACCTGCCAGTGTCACAACTAGGGTATAAAAGCATGCTCATCTGACAATAATTTATCGCCCAAAACCCCTGAACTTCCGGGGGCTCTTCCCCCTGGACCCCATACCAATTCGCGACCTACCAGTGTCACCAAATAAGATATAAAAGCATGCTCATCTGACAGTTATTTATTGCCCAAAACCCCTGAACTTCCGGGGGCTCTTCCCCCTGGACCCCACGCCAATTCGTGACCTACCAGTGTCACAAATAAGGTATACAATATGCTCATCTGAAGATATTTTAATGTAGTAAAACCCTGAGCCTCTGGGGGATCCTCCCCTGGACCCCACGCTTATTCGCGACCTCCCAGTGTCACAAATAAGGTATACAATATGCTCATCTGACGATTATTTAATGTAGTAAAACCCTGAGCTTCTGGGGGATCCTCCCCCTGTACCCAACGCTTATTCGCGACCTCCCAGTGTTACAAATAAGGTTTAAAATTTGCTCATCTGACGACAATTTGACGTATAAAACCCCTGAGCTTCTGGGGGCTTCGCCCCCGGACCCCACGCCAATTCGCGACCTACCAGTGTCACAAAAAAGGTTTAAAATATGCTCATCTGACGATAATTTAACGTATAAAACCCCTGAGCTTCTGGGGGCTTCGCCCCCGGACCCCACGCCAATTCGCGACCTACCAGTGTCACCAAATAAGGTATAAAAGCATGCTCATCTGACAGTTATTTATTGCCCAAAACCCCTGAACTTCCGGGGGCTCCGCCCCTGGACCCAACCCCAATTCGTGACCTGCCAGTGTCACAACTAGGGTATAAAAGCATGCTCATCTGACGATAATTTTTTGCCCAAAACCACTGAACTTCCGGGGGCTCCGCCCCTGGACCCCACGCCAATTCGTGACCAGCCAGTATCACAATTAGGGCATAAAAGCATGCTCATCTTACAATAATTTATCGCCCAAAACCCCTGAACTTCCGGGGGCTCTTCCCCCTGGACCCCACACCGATTCGCGACCTACTAGTGTCACCAAATAAGGTATAAAAGCATTTTCAACTGACAGTTATTTATTGCCCAAGACCCCTGGGCTTCTTTGGGCTCCGCACCCTGGACCCCACGCCAATTGGCGACCTACCAGTGTCACCAAATAAAGTATAAAAGCATGCTCATCTGACAGTTATTTATTGCCCAAAACCCCTGAAATTCCGGGGGCTCCGCCCCTGGACCCCACGACAACTCGTGACCTGCCAGTGTCACAACTAGGGCAAAAAAGCATGCTCATCTTACAATAATTTATCGCCCAAAACTCTTGAACTTCCGGGGGCTCTACCCCCTGGACCCCACACCGATTCGCGACCTACCAGTGTCACCGAATAAGGTATAAAAGCATTTTCAACTGACAGTTATTTATTGCCTAAAACCCCTGGGCTAGCTTCTTTGGGCTCCGCACCCTGGACCCCACGCCAATTGGCGACCTACCAGTGTCACCAAATAAGGTATAAAAGCATGCTCATCTGACAGTTATTTATTGCCCAAAACCCCTGAAATTCCGAGGGCTCCGCCCCTGGACCCCACGACAACTCGTGACCTGCCAGTGTCACAACTAGGGCAAAAAAGCATGCTCATCTTACAATAATTTATCACCCAAAACCCCTGAACTTCCGGGGGCTCCGCCCCTAAACCCAACCCCAATTCGTGACCTGCCAGTGTCACAACTAGGGTATAAAAGCATGCTCATCTGACAATAATTTATCCCCCAAAACCCCTGGACTTCCGGGGGCTCCGCCCCTGGTCCCCACGCCAATTCGTGACCTACCAGTGTCACAAATAAGGTATACAATGTGCTCATCTGAAGATATTTTAATGTAGTAAAACCCTGAGCTTCTGGGGGATCCTCCCCCTGGACCCCACGCTTATTCGCGACCTTCCAGTGTCACAAATAAGGTATACAATATGCTCATCTGACGATAATTTGACGTATAAAACCCCTGAACTTCCGGGGGCTCCGCCCCTGGACCCCACGCCAATTCGTGACCAGCCAGTATCACAATTAGGGCATAAAAGCATGCTCATCTTACAATAATTTATCGCCCAAAACCCCTGAACTTCCGGGGGCTCTTCCCCCTGGACCCCACACCGATTCCCGACCTACTAGTGTCACCAAATAAGGTATAAAAGCATTTTCAACTGACAGTTATTTATTGCCCAAGACCCCTGGGCTTCTTTGGGCTCCGCACCCTGGACCCCACGCCAATTGGCGACCTACCAGTGTCACCAAATAAAGTATAAAAGCATGCTCATCTGACAGTTATTTATTGCCCAAAACCCCTGAACTTCATGGGGCTCCGCCCCTGGACCCAACCCCAATTCGTGACCTACCAGTGTCACCAAATAAGGTATAAAAGCATGCTCATCTGACAGTAATTTATTGCCCAAAACCCCTGAACTTCCGGGGGCTCCTCCCCCTGGACCCCACGCCAATCCGTGACCTACCAGTGTCACAAATAAAGTATACAATATGCTCATCTGAAGATATTTTAATGTAGTAAAACCCAGAGCCTCTGGGGGATCCTCCCCTGGACCCCACGCTTATTCGCGACCTCCCAGTGTCACAAACAAGGTATACAATATGCTCATCTGACGATTATTTAATGTAGTAAAACCCTGAGCTTCTGGGGGATCCTCCCCCTGTACCCCACGCTTATTCGCGACCTCCCAGTGTCACAAATAAGGTTTAAAATTTGCTCATCTGACGATTATTTGACGTATAAAACCCCTGAGCTTCTGGGAGCTTCACCCCCGGACCCCATGCCAATTCGTGACCTGCGAGTGTCACAAAAAAGGTTTAAAATATGCTCATCTGACGATAATTTAACGTATAAAACCCCTGAGCTTCTGGGGGCTTCACCCCCGGACCCCACGCCAATTCGCGACCTACCAGTGTCACCAAATAAGGTATAAAAGCATGCTCATCTGACAGTTATTTATTGCCCAAAACCCCTGAAATTCCGAGGGCTCCGCCCCTGGACCCCACGACAACTCTTGACCTGCCAGTGTCACAACTAGGGCAAAAAAGCATGCTCATCTTACAATAATTTATCACCCAAAACCCCTGAACTTCCGGGGGCTCCGCCCCTAAACCCAACCCCAATTCGTGACCTGCCAGTGTCACAACTAGGGTATAAAAGCATGCTCATCTGACAATAATTTATCCCCCAAAACCCCTGGACTTCCGGGGGCTCCGCCCCTGGTCCCCACGCCAATTCGTGACCTACCAGTGTCACAAATAAGGTATACAATGTGCTCATCTGAAGATATTTTAATGTAGTAAAACCCTGAGCTTCTGGGGGATCCTCCCCCTGGACCCCACGCTTATTCGCGACCTTCCAGTGTCACAAATAAGGTATACAATATGCTCATCTGACGATAATTTGACGTATAAAACCCCTGAACTTCCGGGGGCTCCGCCCCTGGACCCCACGCCAATTCGTGACCAGCCAGTATCACAATTAGGGCATAAAAGCATGCTCATCTTACAATAATTTATCGCCCAAAACCCCTGAACTTCCGGGGGCTCTTCCCCCTGGACCCCACACCGATTCCCGACCTACTAGTGTCACCAAATAAGGTATAAAAGCATTTTCAACTGACAGTTATTTATTGCCCAAGACCCCTGGGCTTCTTTGGGCTCCGCACCCTGGACCCCACGCCAATTGGCGACCTACCAGTGTCACCAAATAAAGTATAAAAGCATGCTCATCTGACAGTTATTTATTGCCCAAAACCCCTGAACTTCATGGGGCTCCGCCCCTGGACCCAACCCCAATTCGTGACCTACCAGTGTCACCAAATAAGGTATAAAAGCATGCTCATCTGACAGTAATTTATTGCCCAAAACCCCTGAACTTCCGGGGGCTCCTCCCCCTGGACCCCACGCCAATCCGTGACCTACCAGTGTCACAAATAAAGTATACAATATGCTCATCTGAAGATATTTTAATGTAGTAAAACCCAGAGCCTCTGGGGGATCCTCCCCTGGACCCCACGCTTATTCGTGACCTCCCAGTGTCACAAACAAGGTATACAATATGCTCATCTGACGATTATTTAATGTAGTAAAACCCTGAGCTTCTGGGGGATCCTCCCCCTGTACCCCACGCTTATTCGCGACCTCCCAGTGTCACAAATAAGGTTTAAAATTTGCTCATCTGACGATTATTTGACGTATAAAACCCCTGAGCTTCTGGGAGCTTCACCCCCGGACCCCATGCCAATTCGTGACCTGCGAGTATCACAATTAGGGCATAAAAGCATGCTCATCTTACAATAATTTATCGCCCAAAACCCCTGAACTTCCGGGGGCTCTTCCCCCTGGACCCCACACCGATTCGCGACCTACTAGTGTCACCAAATAAGGTATAAAAGCATTTTCAACTGACAGTTATTTATTGCCCAAGACCCCTGGGCTTCTTTGGGCTCCGCACCCTGGACCCCACGCCAATTGGCGACCTACCAGTGTCACCAAATAAAGTATAAAAGCATGCTCATCTGACAGTTATTTATTGCCCAAAACCCCTGAAATTCCGGGGGCTCCGCCCCTGGACCCCACGACAACTCGTGACCTGCCAGTGTCACAACTAGGGCAAAAAAGCATGCTCATCTTACAATAATTTATCGCCCAAAACTCTTGAACTTCCGGGGGCTCTACCCCCTGGACCCCACACCGATTCGCGACCTACCAGTGTCACCGAATAAGGTATAAAAGCATTTTCAACTGACAGTTATTTATTGCCTAAAACCCCTGGGCTAGCTTCTTTGGGCTCCGCACCCTGGACCCCACGCCAATTGGCGACCTACCAGTGTCACCAAATAAGGTATAAAAGCATGCTCATCTGACAGTTATTTATTGCCCAAAACCCCTGAAATTCCGAGGGCTCCGCCCCTGGACCCCACGACAACTCGTGACCTGCCAGTGTCACAACTAGGGCAAAAAAGCATGCTCATCTTACAATAATTTATCACCCAAAACCCCTGAACTTCCGGGGGCTCCGCCCCTAAACCCAACCCCAATTCGTGACCTGCCAGTGTCACAACTAGGGTATAAAAGCATGCTCATCTGACAATAATTTATCCCCCAAAACCCCTGGACTTCCGGGGGCTCCGCCCCTGGTCCCCACGCCAATTCGTGACCTACCAGTGTCACAAATAAGGTATACAATGTGCTCATCTGAAGATATTTTAATGTAGTAAAACCCTGAGCTTCTGGGGGATCCTCCCCCTGGACCCCACGCTTATTCGCGACCTTCCAGTGTCACAAATAAGGTATACAATATGCTCATCTGACGATAATTTGACGTATAAAACCCCTGAACTTCCGGGGGCTCCGCCCCTGGACCCCACGCCAATTCGTGACCAGCCAGTATCACAATTAGGGCATAAAAGCATGCTCATCTTACAATAATTTATCGCCCAAAACCCCTGAACTTCCGGGGGCTCTTCCCCCTGGACCCCACACCGATTCCCGACCTACTAGTGTCACCAAATAAGGTATAAAAGCATTTTCAACTGACAGTTATTTATTGCCCAAGACCCCTGGGCTTCTTTGGGCTCCGCACCCTGGACCCCACGCCAATTGGCGACCTACCAGTGTCACCAAATAAAGTATAAAAGCATGCTCATCTGACAGTTATTTATTGCCCAAAACCCCTGAACTTCATGGGGCTCCGCCCCTGGACCCAACCCCAATTCGTGACCTACCAGTGTCACCAAATAAGGTATAAAAGCATGCTCATCTGACAGTAATTTATTGCCCAAAACCCCTGAACTTCCGGGGGCTCCTCCCCCTGGACCCCACGCCAATCCGTGACCTACCAGTGTCACAAATAAAGTATACAATATGCTCATCTGAAGATATTTTAATGTAGTAAAACCCAGAGCCTCTGGGGGATCCTCCCCTGGACCCCACGCTTATTCGCGACCTCCCAGTGTCACAAACAAGGTATACAATATGCTCATCTGACGATTATTTAATGTAGTAAAACCCTGAGCTTCTGGGGGATCCTCCCCCTGTACCCCACGCTTATTCGCGACCTCCCAGTGTCACAAATAAGGTTTAAAATTTGCTCATCTGACGATTATTTGACGTATAAAACCCCTGAGCTTCTGGGAGCTTCACCCCCGGACCCCATGCCAATTCGTGACCTGCGAGTGTCACAAAAAAGGTTTAAAATATGCTCATCTGACGATAATTTAACGTATAAAACCCCTGAGCTTCTGGGGGCTTCACCCCCGGACCCCACGCCAATTCGCGACCTACCAGTGTCACCAAATAAGGTATAAAAGCATGCTCATCTGACAGTTATTTATTGCCCAAAACCCCTGAAATTCCGAGGGCTCCGCCCCTGGACCCCACGACAACTCTTGACCTGCCAGTGTCACAACTAGGGCAAAAAAGCATGCTCATCTTACAATAATTTATCACCCAAAACCCCTGAACTTCCGGGGGCTCCGCCCCTAAACCCAACCCCAATTCGTGACCTGCCAGTGTCACAACTAGGGTATAAAAGCATGCTCATCTGACAATAATTTATCCCCCAAAACCCCTGGACTTCCGGGGGCTCCGCCCCTGGTCCCCACGCCAATTCGTGACCTACCAGTGTCACAAATAAGGTATACAATGTGCTCATCTGAAGATATTTTAATGTAGTAAAACCCTGAGCTTCTGGGGGATCCTCCCCCTGGACCCCACGCTTATTCGCGACCTTCCAGTGTCACAAATAAGGTATACAATATGCTCATCTGACGATAATTTGACGTATAAAACCCCTGAACTTCCGGGGGCTCCGCCCCTGGACCCCACGCCAATTCGTGACCAGCCAGTATCACAATTAGGGCATAAAAGCATGCTCATCTTACAATAATTTATCGCCCAAAACCCCTGAACTTCCGGGGGCTCTTCCCCCTGGACCCCACACCGATTCCCGACCTACTAGTGTCACCAAATAAGGTATAAAAGCATTTTCAACTGACAGTTATTTATTGCCCAAGACCCCTGGGCTTCTTTGGGCTCCGCACCCTGGACCCCACGCCAATTGGCGACCTACCAGTGTCACCAAATAAAGTATAAAAGCATGCTCATCTGACAGTTATTTATTGCCCAAAACCCCTGAACTTCATGGGGCTCCGCCCCTGGACCCAACCCCAATTCGTGACCTACCAGTGTCACCAAATAAGGTATAAAAGCATGCTCATCTGACAGTAATTTATTGCCCAAAACCCCTGAACTTCCGGGGGCTCCTCCCCCTGGACCCCACGCCAATCCGTGACCTACCAGTGTCACAAATAAAGTATACAATATGCTCATCTGAAGATATTTTAATGTAGTAAAACCCAGAGCCTCTGGGGGATCCTCCCCTGGACCCCACGCTTATTCGCGACCTCCCAGTGTCACAAACAAGGTATACAATATGCTCATCTGACGATTATTTAATGTAGTAAAACCCTGAGCTTCTGGGGGATCCTCCCCCTGTACCCCACGCTTATTCGCGACCTCCCAGTGTCACAAATAAGGTTTAAAATTTGCTCATCTGACGATTATTTGACGTATAAAACCCCTGAGCTTCTGGGAGCTTCACCCCCGGACCCCATGCCAATTCGTGACCTGCGAGTGTCACAAAAAAGGTTTAAAATATGCTCATCTGACGATAATTTAACGTATAAAACCCCTGAGCTTCTGGGGGCTTCACCCCCGGACCCCACGCCAATTCGCGACCTACCAGTGTCACCAAATAAGGTATAAAAGCATGCTCATCTGACAGTTATTTATTGCCCAAAACCCCTGAAATTCCGAGGGCTCCGCCCCTGGACCCCACGACAACTCTTGACCTGCCAGTGTCACAACTAGGGCAAAAAAGCATGCTCATCTTACAATAATTTATCACCCAAAACCCCTGAACTTCCGGGGGCTCCGCCCCTAAACCCAACCCCAATTCGTGACCTGCCAGTGTCACAACTAGGGTATAAAAGCATGCTCATCTGACAATAATTTATCCCCCAAAACCCCTGAACTTCCGGGGGCTCCACCCCTGGACCCCACGCCAATTCGCGACCTACCAGTGTCACAAAATAAGGTATAAAAGCATGCTCATCTGACAGTTATTTATTGCCCAAAACCCCTGAACTTCCGGGGGTTCCCCTCCTAAACCCAACCCCAATTCGTGACCTGCCAGTGTCACAACTAGGGTATAAAAGCATGCTCATCTGACAATAATTTATCCCCCAAAACCCCTGAACTTCCGGGGGCTCCACCCCTGGACCCCACGCCAATTCGTGACCTACCAGTGTCACAAATAAGGTATACAACATGCTCATCTGAAGATATTTTAATGTAGTAAAACCCTGAGCTTCTGGGGGATCCTCCCCCTGGACCCCACGCTTATTCGCGAACTCCCAGTGTCACAAATAAGGTTTAAAATATGCTCATCTGACGACAATTTGACGTATAAACCCCTGAGCTTCTGGGAGCTTCGCCCCCGGACCCCATGCCAATTCATGACCTGCAAGTGTCACAAAAAAGGTTTAAAATATGCTCATCTGACGATAATTTAACGTATAAAACCCCTGAGCTTCTTGGGGCTTCGCCCCCGGACCCCACGCCAATTCGCGACCTACCAGTGTCACAAAATAAGGTATAAAAGCATGCTCATCTGACAGTTATTTATTGCCCAAAACCCCTGAACTTCATGGGGCTCCGCCCCTGGACCCAACCCCAATTCGTGACCTACCAGTGTCACCAAATAAGGTATAAAAGCATGCTCATCTGACAGTAATTTATTGCCCAAAACCCCTGAACTTCCGGGGGCTCCTCCCCCTGGACCCCACGCCAATCCGTGACCTACCAGTGTCACAAATAAGGTATACAATATGCTCATCTGAAGATATTTTAATGTAGTAAAACCCTGAGCTTCTGGGGGATCCTCCCCCTGGACCCCACGCTTATTCGCGACCTCCCAATGTCACAAATAAGGTATACAATATGCTCATCTGACGATTATTTAATGTAGTAAAACCCTGAGCTTCTGGGGGATCCTCCCCCTGAACCCCACGTTTATTCGCGACCTACTAGTGTCACAAAATAAGGTATAAAAGCATGCTCATCTGACAGTTATTTATTGCCCAAAACCCCTGAAATTCCGGGGGCTCCGCCCCTGGACCCAACCCCAATTCTTGACCTGCCAGTGTCACAACTAGGGTATAAAAGCAGGCTCATCTGACAATAATTTATCGCCCAAAACCCCTGAACTTCCGGGGGCTCTTCCCCCTGGACCCCATACCAATTCGCGACCTACCAGTGTCACCAAATAAGGTATAAAAGGATGCTCATCTGACAGTTATTTATTGCCCAAAAAACCTGAAATTCCGGGGGCTCCGCCCCTGGACCCCACGCCAATTCGTGACCAGCCAATGTCACAACTAGGGCATAACAGCATGCTCATCTTACAATAATTTATCGCCCGAAACCCCTGAACTTCCGGGGGCTCTTCCCCCTGGACCCCACACCGATTCGCGACCTACTAGTGTCACCAAATAAGGTATAAAAGCATTTTCAACTGACTGTTATTTATTGCCCAAAACCCCTGGGCTTCTTTGGGCTCCGCACCCTGGACTCCATGCCAATTGGCGACCTACCAGTGTCACCAAATAAGGTATAAAAGCATGCTCATCTGATAGTTATTTATTGCCCAAAACCCCTGAAATTCCGAGGGCTCCGCCCCTGGACCCCACGACAACTCGTGACCTGCCAGTGTCACAACTAGGGCAAAAAAGCATGCTCATCTTACAATAATTTATCACCCAAAACCCCTGAACTTCCGGGGGCTCCGCCCCTAAACCCAACCCCAATTCGTGACCTGCCAGTGTCACAACTAGGGTATAAAAGCATGCTCATCTGACAATAATTTATCCCCCAAAACCCCTGAACTTCCGGGGGCTCCGCCCCTGGTCCCCACGCCAATTCGTGACCTACCAGTGTCACAAATAAGGTATACAATGTGCTCATCTGAAGATATTTTAATGTAGTAAAACCCTGAGCTTCTGGGGGATCCTCCCCCTGGACCCCAAGCTTATTCGCGACCTTCCAGTGTCACAAATAAGGTATACAATATGCTCATCTGACGATAATTTGACGTATAAAACCCCTGAGCTTCTGGGAGCTTCGCCCCCGGACCCCATGCCAATTCATGACCTGCCAGTGTCACAAAAAAGGTTTAAAATATGCTCATCTGACGATAATTTAACGTATAAAACCCCTGGGTTTATTGGGGCTTCGCCCCCGGACCCCACGCCAATTCGCGACCTACAAGTGTCACAAAATAAGGTATAAAAGCATGCTCATCTGACAGTTATTTATTGCCCAAAACCCCTGAACTTCCGGGGGCTCCGCCCCTGGACCCAACCCCAATTCGTGACCTACCAGTGTCACCAAATAAGATATAAAAGCATGCTCATCTGACATTTATTTATTGCCCAAAACCCCTGAACTTCCGGGGGCTCCTCCCCCTGGACCCCACGCCAATTCGTGACCTACCAGTGTCACAAATAAGGTATACAATATGCTCATCTGAAAATATTTTAATGTAGTAAAACCCTGAGCCTCTGGGGGATCCTCCCCTGGACCCCACGCTTATTCGCGACCTCCCAGTGTCACAAATAAGGTATACAATATGCTCATCTGACGATTATTTAATGTAGTAAAACCCTGAGCTTCTGGGGGATCCTCCCCCTGTACCCCACGCTTATTCGCGAACTCCCAGTGTCACAAATAAGGTTTAAAATTTGCTCATCTGACGATAATTTGACGTATAAAACCCCTGAGCTTCTGGGGGCTTCGCCCCCAGACCCCACGGCAATTCGCGACCTACCAGTGTCACAAAAAAGGTTTAAAATATGCTCATCTGACGATAATTTAACGTATTAAACCCCTGACCTTCTGGGGGCTTCGCCCCCGGACCCCACGCCAATTCGCGACCTACCAGTGTCACAAAATAAGGTATAAAAGCACGCTCATCTGACAGTTATTTATTGCCCAAAACCCCTGAACTTCCGGGGGCTCCGCCCCTGGACCCAACCCCAATTCTTGACCTGCCAGTGTCACAACTAGGGTATAAAAGCATGCTCATCTGACAATAATTTATCGCCCAAAACCCCTGAACTTCCGGGGGCTCTTCCCCCTGGACCCCACACCGATTCGCGACCTACTAGTGTCACCAAATAAGGTATAAAAGCATTTTCAACTGACTGTTATTTATTGCCCAAAACCCCTGGGCTTCTTTGGGCTCCGCACCCTGGACTCCATGCCAATTGGCGACCTACCAGTGTCACCAAATAAGGTATAAAAGCATGCTCATCTGATAGTTATTTATTGCCCAAAACCCCTGAAATTCCGAGGGCTCCGCCCCTGGACCCCACGACAACTCGTGACCTGCCAGTGTCACAACTAGGGCAAAAAAGCATGCTCATCTTACAATAATTTATCACCCAAAACCCCTGAACTTCCGGGGGCTCCGCCCCTAAACCCAACCCCAATTCGTGACCTGCCAGTGTCACAACTAGGGTATAAAAGCATGCTCATCTGACAATAATTTATCCCCCAAAACCCCTGAACTTCCGGGGGCTCCGCCCCTGGTCCCCACGCCAATTCGTGACCTACCAGTGTCACAAATAAGGTATACAATGTGCTCATCTGAAGATATTTTAATGTAGTAAAACCCTGAGCTTCTGGGGGATCCTCCCCCTGGACCCCAAGCTTATTCGCGACCTTCCAGTGTCACAAATAAGGTATACAATATGCTCATCTGACGATAATTTGACGTATAAAACCCCTGAGCTTCTGGGAGCTTCGCCCCCGGACCCCATGCCAATTCATGACCTGCCAGTGTCACAAAAAAGGTTTAAAATATGCTCATCTGACGATAATTTAACGTATAAAACCCCTGGGTTTATTGGGGCTTCGCCCCCGGACCCCACGCCAATTCGCGACCTACAAGTGTCACAAAATAAGGTATAAAAGCATGCTCATCTGACAGTTATTTATTGCCCAAAACCCCTGAACTTCCGGGGGCTCCGCCCCTGGACCCAACCCCAATTCGTGACCTACCAGTGTCACCAAATAAGATATAAAAGCATGCTCATCTGACATTTATTTATTGCCCAAAACCCCTGAACTTCCGGGGGCTCCTCCCCCTGGACCCCACGCCAATTCGTGACCTACCAGTGTCACAAATAAGGTATACAATATGCTCATCTGAAAATATTTTAATGTAGTAAAACCCTGAGCCTCTGGGGGATCCTCCCCTGGACCCCACGCTTATTCGCGACCTCCCAGTGTCACAAATAAGGTATACAATATGCTCATCTGACGATTATTTAATGTAGTAAAACCCTGAGCTTCTGGGGGATCCTCCCCCTGTACCCCACGCTTATTCGCGAACTCCCAGTGTCACATATAAGGTTTAAAATTTGCTCATCTGACGATAATTTGACGTATAAAACCCCTGAGCTTCTGGGGGCTTCGCCCCCAGACCCCACGGCAATTCGCGACCTACCAGTGTCACAAAAAAGGTTTAAAATATGCTCATCTGACGATAATTTAACGTATTAAACCCCTGACCTTCTGGGGGCTTCGCCCCCGGACCCCACGCCAATTCGCGACCTACCAGTGTCACAAAATAAGGTATAAAAGCACGCTCATCTGACAGTTATTTATTGCCCAAAACCCCTGAACTTCCGGGGGCTCCGCCCCTGGACCCAACCCCAATTCTTGACCTGCCAGTGTCACAACTAGGGTATAAAAGCATGCTCATCTGACAATAATTTATCGCCCAAAACCCCTGAACTTCCGGGGGCTCTTCCCCCTGGACCCCATACCAATTCGCGACCTACCAGTGTCACCAAATAAGATATAAAAGCATGCTCATCTGACAGTTATTTATTGCCCAAAACCCCTGAACTTCCGGGGGCTCTTCCCCCTGGACCCCACGCCAATTCGTGACCTACAAGTGTCAAAAATAAGGTATACAATATGCTCATCTGAAGATATTTTAATGTAGTAAAACCCTGAGCCTCTGGGGGATCCTCCCCTGGACCCCACGCTTATTCGCGACCTCCCAGTGTCACAAATAAGGTATACAATATGCTCATCTGACGATTATTTAATGTAGTAAAACCCTGAGCTTCTGGGGGATCCTCCCCCTGTACCCCACGCTTATTCGCGACCTCCCAGTGTCACAAATAAGGTTTAAAATTTGCTCATCTGACGACAATTTGACGTATAAAACCCCTGAGCTTCTGGGGGCTTCGCCCCCGGACCCCACGCCAATTCGCGACCTACCAGTGTCACAAAAAAGGTTTAAAATATGCTCATCTGACGATAATTTAACGTATAAAACCCCTGAGCTTCTGGGGGCTTCGCCCCCGGACCCCACGCCAATTCGCGACCTACCAGTGTCACCAAATAAGGTATAAAAGCATGCTCATCTGACAGTTATTTATTGCCCAAAACCCCTGAACTTCCGGGGGCTCCGCCCCTGGACCCAACCCCAATTCGTGACCTGCCAGTGTCACAACTAGGGTATAAAAGCATGCTCATCTGACGATAATTTTTTGCCCAAAACCACTGAACTTCCGGGGGCTCCGCCCCTGGACCCCACGCCAATTCGTGACCAGCCAGTATCACAATTAGGGCATAAAAGCATGCTCATCTTACAATAATTTATCGCCCAAAACCCCTGAACTTCCGGGGGCTCTTCCCCCTAGGCCCCACACCGATTCGCGACCTACTAGTGTCACCAAATAAGGTATAAAAGCATTTTCAACTGACAGTTATTTATTGCCCAAAACCCATGGGCTTCTTTGGGCTCCGCACACTGGACCCCACGCCAATTGGCGACCTACCAGTGTCACCAAATAAGGTATAAAAGCATGCTCATCTGACAGTTATTTATTGCCCAAAACCCCTGAAATTCCGGGGGCTCCGCCCCTGGACCCCACGACAACTCGTGACCTGCCAGTGTCACAACTAGGGCAAAAAAGCATGCTCATCTTACAATAATTTATCGCCCAAAACTCTTGAACTTCCGGGGGCTCTTCCCCCTGGACCCCACACCGATTCGCGACCTACCAGTGTCACCGAATAAGGTATAAAAGCATTTTCAACTGACAGTTATTTATTGCCTAAAACCCCTGGGCTAGCTTCTTTGGTCTCCGCACCCTGGACCCCACGCCAATTGGCGACCTACCAGTGTCACCAAATAAGGTATAAAAGCATGCTCATCTGACAGTTATTTATTGCCCAAAACTCCTGAAATTCCGGGGGCTCCGCCCCTGGACCCCACGACAACTCGTGACCTGCCAGTGTCACAACTAGGGCAAAAAAGCATGCTCATCTTACAATAATTTATCGCCCAAAACCCCTGAATTTCCGGGGGCTCTTCCCCCTGGACCCGACACCGATTCGCGACCTACCAGTGTCACCAAATAAAGTATAAAAGCATGCTCATCTGACAGTTATTTATTTCCCAAAACCCCTGAACTTCCGGGGGCTCTTCCCCCTGGACCCCACGCCAATTCGTGACCTACCAGTGTCACAAAAAAGGTATACAATATGCTCATCTGAAGATATTTTAATGTAGTAAAACCCTGAGCCTCTGGGGGATCCTCCCCCTGTACCCCACGCTTATTTGCGACCTCCCGGTGTCACAAATAAGGTATACAATATGCTCATCTGACGATTATTTAATGTAGTAAAACCCTGAGCTTCTGGGGGATCCTCCCCCACCTACCAGTGTCACCAAATAAGGTATAAAAGCATGCTCATCTGACAGTTATTTATTTCCCAAAACCCCTGAACTTCCGGGGGCTCTTCCCCCTGGACCCCACGCCAATTCGTGACCTACCAGTGTCACAAATAAGGTATACAATATGCTCATCTGAAGATATTTTAATGTAGTAAAACCCTGAGCCTCTGGGGGATCCTCCCCTGGACCCCACGCTTATTTGCGACCTCCCAGTGTCACAAATAAGGTATACAATATGCTCATCTGACGATTATTTAATGTAGTAAAACCCTGAGCTTCTGGGGGATCCTCCCCCTGTACCCCACGCTTATTCGCGACCTCCCGGTGTCACAAATAAGGTTTAAAATTTGCTCATCTGACGATAATTTGACGTATAAAACCCCTTAGCTTCTGGGGGCTTCGCCCCCGGACCCCAAGCCAATTCGCGACCTACCAGTGTCACAAAAAAGGTTTAAAATATGCTCATCTGACGATAATTTAACGTATAAAACCCCTGAGCTTCTGGGGGCTTCGCCCCCGGACCCCACGCCAATTCGCGACCTACCAGTGTCACAAAATAAGGTATAAAAGCATGCTCATCTGACAGTTATTTATTGCCCAAAACCCCTGAACTTCCGGGGGCTCCGCCCCTGGACCCAACCCCAATTCGTGACCTGCCAGTGTCACAACTAGGGTATAAAAGCATGCTCATCTGACAATAATTTTTTGCCCAAAACCACTGAACTTCCGGGGGCTCTTCCCCCTGGACCCCACAACAATTCGCGACCTACCAGTGTCACAACTAGGGCAAAAAAGCAGGCTCATCTTACAATAATTTATCGCCCAAAATCCCTGAACTTCCGGGGGCTCTTCCCCCTGGACCCCACACCGATTCGCGACCTACCAGTGTCACCAAATAAGGTATAAAAGCATGCTCATCTGACAGTTATTTATTGCCCAAAACCCCTGGGCTTCTTGGGGCTCCGCACCCTGGACCCCACGCCAATTGGCGACCTACCATTGTCACCAAATAAGGTATAAAAAGCATGCTCATCTGACAATAATTTATTGCCCAAAACCCCTGAATTTCCGGGGGCTCCGCCCCTGGACCCCACGCCAATTCGTGACCTGCCAGTGTCACAATTAAGGTATAAAATCATGCTCATCTGACAGTTATTTATTGCCCAAAACCCCTGAACTTCCGGGGGCTCTTCCCCCTGGAGCCCACACCAATTCGCGACTTACCAGTGTCACCAAATAAGGTATAAAAGCATGCTCATCTGACAGTTATTTATTGCCCAAAACCCCTGAAATTCCGGGGGCTCCGCCCCTGGACCCCACGCCAATTCGTGACCAGCCAGTGTCACAACTAAGGAATAAAAGCATGCTCATCTTACAATAATTTATCGCCCAAAACCCCTGAACTTCCGGGGGCTCTTCCCCCTGGACACAACACCGATTCGCGACCTACTAGTGTCACCAAATATGGTATAAAAGCATTTTCAACTGACAGTTATTTATTACCCAAAACCCCTGGGCTTCTTGGGGCTCCGCACCCTGGACCCCACGCCAATTGGCGACCTCCTAGTGTCACAAATAAGGTATACAATATGCTCATCTGACGATTATTTAATGTAGTAAAACCCTGAGCTTCTGGGGGATCCTCCCCCTGTACCCCACGCTTATTCGCGACCTCCCAGTGTCACAAATAAGGTTTAAAATTTGCTCATCTGACGATAATTTAATGTAGTAAAACCCTGAGCTTCTGGGGGATCCTCCCCCTGTACCCCTAGCTTATTCGCGACCGGCCAGTGTCACAAATAAGGTTTAAAATATGCTCATCTGACGATAATTTAACGTATAAAACCCCTGAGCTTCTGGGGGCTTCGCCCCCGGACCCCACGCCAATTCGCGACCTACCAGTGTCACAAAATAAGGTACTATAGCATGCTCATCTGACATTTATTTATTGCCCAAAACCCCTGAACTTCCCGGGGCTCCTCCTTGGACCCCACGCCAATTCGCGACCTACCAGTGTCACCAAATAAGGTATACAATATGCTCATCTGAAGATATTTTAATGTAGTAAAACCCTGAGCTTCTGGGGGATCCTCCCCCTGGACCCCACGCTTATTCGCGACCTCCCAGTGTTACAAATAAGGTATACAATATGCTCATCTGACGATAATTTAATGTAGTAAAACCCTGAGCTTCTGGGGGATCCTCCCCCTGTACCCCCACACCAATTCGCGACCTACCAGTGTCACCAAATAAGGTATAAAATCATGCTTATCTGACAGTTATTTATTGCCCAAAACCCCTGAACTTCCGGGGGCTCCTCCTTGGAACCCACGCCAATTCGAGACCTACCAGTGTCACCAAATAAGGTATACAACATGCTCATCTGAAGATATTTTAATGTAGTAAAACCCTGAGCTTCTGGGGGATCCTCCCCCTGGACCCCACGCTTATTCGCGACCTTCCAGTGTCACAAATAAGGTATACAATATGCTCATCTGACGATAATTTGACGTATAAAACCCCTGAACTTCCGGGGGCTCCGCCCCTGGACCCCACGCCAATTCGTGACCAGCCAGTATCACAATTAGGGCATAAAAGCATGCTCATCTTACAATAATTTATCGCCCAAAACCCCTGAACTTCCGGGGGCTCTTCCCCCTGGACCCCACACCGATTCCCGACCTACTAGTGTCACCAAATAAGGTATAAAAGCATTTTCAACTGACAGTTATTTATTGCCCAAGACCCCTGGGCTTCTTTGGGCTCCGCACCCTGGACCCCACGCCAATTGGCGACCTACCAGTGTCACCAAATAAAGTATAAAAGCATGCTCATCTGACAGTTATTTATTGCCCAAAACCCCTGAACTTCATGGGGCTCCGCCCCTGGACCCAACCCCAATTCGTGACCTACCAGTGTCACCAAATAAGGTATAAAAGCATGCTCATCTGACAGTAATTTATTGCCCAAAACCCCTGAACTTCCGGGGGCTCCTCCCCCTGGACCCCACGCCAATCCGTGACCTACCAGTGTCACAAATAAAGTATACAATATGCTCATCTGAAGATATTTTAATGTAGTAAAACCCAGAGCCTCTGGGGGATCCTCCCCTGGACCCCACGCTTATTCGCGACCTCCCAGTGTCACAAACAAGGTATACAATATGCTCATCTGACGATTATTTAATGTAGTAAAACCCTGAGCTTCTGGGGGATCCTCCCCCTGTACCCCACGCTTATTCGCGACCTCCCAGTGTCACAAATAAGGTTTAAAATTTGCTCATCTGACGATTATTTGACGTATAAAACCCCTGAGCTTCTGGGAGCTTCACCCCCGGACCCCATGCCAATTCGTGACCTGCGAGTGTCACAAAAAAGGTTTAAAATATGCTCATCTGACGATAATTTAACGTATAAAACCCCTGAGCTTCTGGGGGCTTCACCCCCGGACCCCACGCCAATTCGCGACCTACCAGTGTCACAAAATAAGGTATAAAAGCATGCTCATCTGACAGTTATTTATTGCCCAAAACCCCTGAACTTCCGGGGGTTCCCCTCCTAAACCCAACCCCAATTCGTGACCTGCCAGTGTCACAACTAGGGTATAAAAGCATGCTCATCTGACAATAATTTATCCCCCAAAACCCCTGAACTTCCGGGGGCTCCACCCCTGGACCCCACGCCAATTCGTGACCTACCAGTGTCACAAATAAGGTATACAACATGCTCATCTGAAGATATTTTAATGTAGTAAAACCCTGAGCTTCTGGGGGATCCTCCCCCTGGACCCCACGCTTATTCGCGAACTCCCAGTGTCACAAATAAGGTTTAAAATATGCTCATCTGACGACAATTTGACGTATAAACCCCTGAGCTTCTGGGAGCTTCGCCCCCGGACCCCATGCCAATTCATGACCTGCAAGTGTCACAAAAAAGGTTTAAAATATGCTCATCTGACGATAATTTAACGTATAAAACCCCTGAGCTTCTTGGGGCTTCGCCCCCGGACCCCACGCCAATTCGCGACCTACCAGTGTCACAAAATAAGGTATAAAAGCATGCTCATCTGACAGTTATTTATTGCCCAAAACCCCTGAACTTCATGGGGCTCCGCCCCTGGACCCAACCCCAATTCGTGACCTACCAGTGTCACCAAATAAGGTATAAAAGCATGCTCATCTGACAGTAATTTATTGCCCAAAACCCCTGAACTTCCGGGGGCTCCTCCCCCTGGACCCCACGCCAATCCGTGACCTACCAGTGTCACAAATAAGGTATACAATATGCTCATCTGAAGATATTTTAATGTAGTAAAACCCTGAGCTTCTGGGGGATCCTCCCCCTGGACCCCACGCTTATTCGCGACCTCCCAATGTCACAAATAAGGTATACAATATGCTCATCTGACGATTATTTAATGTAGTAAAACCCTGAGCTTCTGGGGGATCCTCCCCCTGAACCCCACGTTTATTCGCGACCTACTAGTGTCACAAAATAAGGTATAAAAGCATGCTCATCTGACAGTTATTTATTGCCCAAAACCCCTGAAATTCCGGGGGCTCCGCCCCTGGACCCAACCCCAATTCTTGACCTGCCAGTGTCACAACTAGGGTATAAAAGCAGGCTCATCTGACAATAATTTATCGCCCAAAACCCCTGAACTTCCGGGGGCTCTTCCCCCTGGACCCCATACCAATTCGCGACCTACCAGTGTCACCAAATAAGGTATAAAAGGATGCTCATCTGACAGTTATTTATTGCCCAAAACCCCTGAAATTCCGGGGGCTCCGCCCCTGGACCCCACGCCAATTCGTGACCAGCCAATGTCACAACTAGGGCATAACAGCATGCTCATCTTACAATAATTTATCGCCCGAAACCCCTGAACTTCCGGGGGCTCTTCCCCCTGGACCCCACACCGATTCGCGACCTACTAGTGTCACCAAATAAGGTATAAAAGCATTTTCAACTGACTGTTATTTATTGCCCAAAACCCCTGGGCTTCTTTGGGCTCCGCACCCTGGACTCCATGCCAATTGGCGACCTACCAGTGTCACCAAATAAGGTATAAAAGCATGCTCATCTGATAGTTATTTATTGCCCAAAACCCCTGAAATTCCGAGGGCTCCGCCCCTGGACCCCACGACAACTCGTGACCTGCCAGTGTCACAACTAGGGCAAAAAAGCATGCTCATCTTACAATAATTTATCACCCAAAACCCCTGAACTTCCGGGGGCTCCGCCCCTAAACCCAACCCCAATTCGTGACCTGCCAGTGTCACAACTAGGGTATAAAAGCATGCTCATCTGACAATAATTTATCCCCCAAAACCCCTGAACTTCCGGGGGCTCCGCCCCTGGTCCCCACGCCAATTCGTGACCTACCAGTGTCACAAATAAGGTATACAATGTGCTCATCTGAAGATATTTTAATGTAGTAAAACCCTGAGCTTCTGGGGGATCCTCCCCCTGGACCCCAAGCTTATTCGCGACCTTCCAGTGTCACAAATAAGGTATACAATATGCTCATCTGACGATAATTTGACGTATAAAACCCCTGAGCTTCTGGGAGCTTCGCCCCCGGACCCCATGCCAATTCATGACCTGCCAGTGTCACAAAAAAGGTTTAAAATATGCTCATCTGACGATAATTTAACGTATAAAACCCCTGGGTTTATTGGGGCTTCGCCCCCGGACCCCACGCCAATTCGCGACCTACAAGTGTCACAAAATAAGGTATAAAAGCATGCTCATCTGACAGTTATTTATTGCCCAAAACCCCTGAACTTCCGGGGGCTCCGCCCCTGGACCCAACCCCAATTCGTGACCTACCAGTGTCACCAAATAAGATATAAAAGCATGCTCATCTGACATTTATTTATTGCCCAAAACCCCTGAACTTCCGGGGGCTCCTCCCCCTGGACCCCACGCCAATTCGTGACCTACCAGTGTCACAAATAAGGTATACAATATGCTCATCTGAAAATATTTTAATGTAGTAAAACCCTGAGCCTCTGGGGGATCCTCCCCTGGACCCCACGCTTATTCGCGACCTCCCAGTGTCACAAATAAGGTATACAATATGCTCATCTGACGATTATTTAATGTAGTAAAACCCTGAGCTTCTGGGGGATCCTCCCCCTGTACCCCACGCTTATTCGCGAACTCCCAGTGTCACAAATAAGGTTTAAAATTTGCTCATCTGACGATAATTTGACGTATAAAACCCCTGAGCTTCTGGGGGCTTCGCCCCCAGACCCCACGGCAATTCGCGACCTACCAGTGTCACAAAAAAGGTTTAAAATATGCTCATCTGACGATAATTTAACGTATTAAACCCCTGACCTTCTGGGGGCTTCGCCCCCGGACCCCACGCCAATTCGCGACCTACCAGTGTCACAAAATAAGGTATAAAAGCACGCTCATCTGGCAGTTATTTATTGCCCAAAACCCCTGAACTTCCGGGGGCTCCGCCCCTGGACCCAACCCCAATTCTTGACCTGCCAGTGTCACAACTAGGGTATAAAAGCATGCTCATCTGACAATAATTTATCGCCCAAAACCCCTGAACTTCCGGGGGCTCTTCCCCCTGGACCCCATACCAATTCGCGACCTACCAGTGTCACCAAATAAGATATAAAAGCATGCTCATCTGACAGTTATTTATTGCCCAAAACCCCTGAACTTCCGGGGGCTCTTCCCCCTGGACCCCACGCCAATTCGTGACCTACAAGTGTCAAAAATAAGGTATACAACATGCTCATCTGAAGATATTTTAATGTAGTAAAACCCTGAGCCTCTGGGGGATCCTCCCCTGGACCCCACGCTTATTCGCGACCTCCCAGTGTCACAAATAAGGTATACAATATGCTCATCTGACGATTATTTAATGTAGTAAAACCCTGAGCTTCTGGGGGATCCTCCCCCTGTACCCCACGCTTATTCGCGACCTCCCAGTGTCACAAATAAGGTTTAAAATTTGCTCATCTGACGACAATTTGACGTATAAAACCCCTGAGCTTCTGGGGGCTTCGCCCCCGGACCCCACGCCAATTCGCGACCTACCAGTGTCACAAAAAAGGTTTAAAATATGCTCATCTGACGATAATTTAACGTATAAAACCCCTGAGCTTCTGGGGGCTTCGCCCCCGGACCCCACGCCAATTCGCGACCTACCAGTGTCACCAAATAAGGTATAAAAGCATGCTCATCTGACAGTTATTTATTGCCCAAAACCCCTGAACTTCCGGGGGCTCCGCCCCTGGACCCAACCCCAATTCGTGACCTGCCAGTGTCACAACTAGGGTATAAAAGCATGCTCATCTGACGATAATTTTTTGCCCAAAACCACTGAACTTCCGGGGGCTCCGCCCCTGGACCCCACGCCAATTCGTGACCAGCCAGTATCACAATTAGGGCATAAAAGCATGCTCATCTTACAATAATTTATCGCCCAAAACCCCTGAACTTCCGGGGGCTCTTCCCCCTAGGCCCCACACCGATTCGCGACCTACTAGTGTCACCAAATAAGGTATAAAAGCATTTTCAACTGACAGTTATTTATTGCCCAAAACCCATGGGCTTCTTTGGGCTCCGCACACTGGACCCCACGCCAATTGGCGACCTACCAGTGTCACCAAATAAGGTATAAAAGCATGCTCATCTGACAGTTATTTATTGCCCAAAACCCCTGAAATTCCGGGGGCTCCGCCCCTGGACCCCACGACAACTCGTGACCTGCCAGTGTCACAACTAGGGCAAAAAAGCATGCTCATCTTACAATAATTTATCGCCCAAAACTCTTGAACTTCCGGGGGCTCTTCCCCCTGGACCCCACACCGATTCGCGACCTACCAGTGTCACCGAATAAGGTATAAAAGCATTTTCAACTGACAGTTATTTATTGCCTAAAACCCCTGGGCTAGCTTCTTTGGTCTCCGCACCCTGGACCCCACGCCAATTGGCGACCTACCAGTGTCACCAAATAAGGTATAAAAGCATGCTCATCTGACAGTTATTTATTGCCCAAAACTCCTGAAATTCCGGGGGCTCCGCCCCTGGACCCCACGACAACTCGTGACCTGCCAGTGTCACAACTAGGGCAAAAAAGCATGCTCATCTTACAATAATTTATCGCCCAAAACCCCTGAATTTCCGGGGGCTCTTCCCCCTGGACCCGACACCGATTCGCGACCTACCAGTGTCACCAAATAAAGTATAAAAGCATGCTCATCTGACAGTTATTTATTTCCCAAAACCCCTGAACTTCCGGGGGCTCTTCCCCCTGGACCCCACGCCAATTCGTGACCTACCAGTGTCACAAAAAAGGTATACAATATGCTCATCTGAAGATATTTTAATGTAGTAAAACCCTGAGCCTCTGGGGGATCCTCCCCCTGTACCCCACGCTTATTTGCGACCTCCCGGTGTCACAAATAAGGTATACAATATGCTCATCTGACGATTATTTAATGTAGTAAAACCCTGAGCTTCTGGGGGATCCTCCCCCACCTACCAGTGTCACCAAATAAGGTATAAAAGCATGCTCATCTGACAGTTATTTATTTCCCAAAACCCCTGAACTTCCGGGGGCTCTTCCCCCTGGACCCCACGCCAATTCGTGACCTACCAGTGTCACAAATAAGGTATACAATATGCTCATCTGAAGATATTTTAATGTAGTAAAACCCTGAGCCTCTGGGGGATCCTCCCCTGGACCCCACGCTTATTTGCGACCTCCCAGTGTCACAAATAAGGTATACAATATGCTCATCTGACGATTATTTAATGTAGTAAAACCCTGAGCTTCTGGGGGATCCTCCCCCTGTACCCCACGCTTATTCGCGACCTCCCGGTGTCACAAATAAGGTTTAAAATTTGCTCATCTGACGATAATTTGACGTATAAAACCCCTTAGCTTCTGGGGGCTTCGCCCCCGGACCCCAAGCCAATTCGCGACCTACCAGTGTCACAAAAAAGGTTTAAAATATGCTCATCTGACGATAATTTAACGTATAAAACCCCTGAGCTTCTGGGGGCTTCGCCCCCGGACCCCACGCCAATTCGCGACCTACCAGTGTCACAAAATAAGGTATAAAAGCATGCTCATCTGACAGTTATTTATTGCCCAAAACCCCTGAACTTCCGGGGGCTCCGCCCCTGGACCCAACCCCAATTCGTGACCTGCCAGTGTCACAACTAGGGTATAAAAGCATGCTCATCTGACAATAATTTTTTGCCCAAAACCACTGAACTTCCGGGGGCTCTTCCCCCTGGACCCCACAACAATTCGCGACCTACCAGTGTCACAACTAGGGCAAAAAAGCATGCTCATCTTACAATAATTTATCGCCCAAAATCCCTGAACTTCCGGGGGCTCTTCCCCCTGGACCCCACACCGATTCGCGACCTACCAGTGTCACCAAATAAGGTATAAAAGCATGCTCATCTGACAGTTATTTATTGCCCAAAACCCCTGGGCTTCTTGGGGCTCCGCACCCTGGACCCCACGCCAATTGGCGACCTACCATTGTCACCAAATAAGGTATAAAAAGCATGCTCATCTGACAATAATTTATTGCCCAAAACCCCTGAATTTCCGGGGGCTCCGCCCCTGGACCCCACGCCAATTCGTGACCTGCCAGTGTCACAATTAAGGTATAAAATCATGCTCATCTGACAGTTATTTATTGCCCAAAACCCCTGAACTTCCGGGGGCTCTTCCCCCTGGAGCCCACACCAATTCGCGACTTACCAGTGTCACCAAATAAGGTATAAAAGCATGCTCATCTGACAGTTATTTATTGCCCAAAACCCCTGAAATTCCGGGGGCTCCGCCCCTGGACCCCACGCCAATTCGTGACCAGCCAGTGTCACAACTAAGGAATAAAAGCATGCTCATCTTACAATAATTTATCGCCCAAAACCCCTGAACTTCCGGGGGCTCTTCCCCCTGGACACAACACCGATTCGCGACCTACTAGTGTCACCAAATATGGTATAAAAGCATTTTCAACTGACAGTTATTTATTACCCAAAACCCCTGGGCTTCTTGGGGCTCCGCACCCTGGACCCCACGCCAATTGGCGACCTCCTAGTGTCACAAATAAGGTATACAATATGCTCATCTGACGATTATTTAATGTAGTAAAACCCTGAGCTTCTGGGGGATCCTCCCCCTGTACCCCACGCTTATTCGCGACCTCCCAGTGTCACAAATAAGGTTTAAAATTTGCTCATCTGACGATAATTTAATGTAGTAAAACCCTGAGCTTCTGGGGGATCCTCCCCCTGTACCCCTAGCTTATTCGCGACCGGCCAGTGTCACAAATAAGGTTTAAAATATGCTCATCTGACGATAATTTAACGTATAAAACCCCTGAGCTTCTGGGGGCTTCGCCCCCGGACCCCACGCCAATTCGCGACCTACCAGTGTCACAAAATAAGGTACTATAGCATGCTCATCTGACATTTATTTATTGCCCAAAACCCCTGAACTTCCGGGGGCTCCTCCTTGGACCCCACGCCAATTCGCGACCTACCAGTGTCACCAAATAAGGTATACAATATGCTCATCTGAAGATATTTTAATGTAGTAAAACCCTGAGCTTCTGGGGGATCCTCCCCCTGGACCCCACGCTTATTCGCGACCTCCCAGTGTTACAAATAAGGTATACAATATGCTCATCTGACGATAATTTAATGTAGTAAAACCCTGAGCTTCTGGGGGATCCTCCCCCTGTACCCCCACACCAATTCGCGACCTACCAGTGTCACCAAATAAGGTATAAAATCATGCTTATCTGACAGTTATTTATTGCCCAAAACCCCTGAACTTCCGGGGGCTCCTCCTTGGAACCCACGCCAATTCGAGACCTACCAGTGTCACCAAATAAGGTATACAACATGCTCATCTGAAGATATTTTAATGTAGTAAAACCCTGAGCTTCTGGGGGATCCTTCCCCTGGACCCCACGCTTATTCGCGACTTCCCACTGTCACAAATAAGGTATACAATATGCTCATCTGACGATAATTTAATGTAGTAAAACCCTGAGCTTCTGGGGGATCCTCCCCCTGGACCCCACGCTTATTCGCGACCTCCCAGTGTCACAAATAAGGTATACAATATGCTCATCTGACGATAATTTAATGTAGTAAAACCCTGAGCTTCTGGGGGATCCTCCCCCTGTACCCCACGCCTATTCGCGACCTCCCAGTGTCACAAATAAGATTTAAAATATGCTCATCTGACGATAATTTGACGCATAAAACCCCTGAGCTTCTGGGAGCTTCGCCCCCGGACCCCATGCCAATTCATGACCTGCCAGTGTCACAAAAAAGGTTTAAAATATGCTCATCTGACGATAATTTAACGTATAAAACCCCTGAGCTTCTGGGGGCTTCGCCCCCGGACCCCACGCCAATTTGCGACCTACCAGTGTCACAAAATAAGGTATAAAAGCATGCTCATCTGACTGTTATTTATTGCCCAAAACCCCTGAACTTCCGGGGACTCCGCCCCTGGACCCAACCCCAATTCGTGACCTGCCAGTGTCACAATTAAGGTATAAAATCATGCTCATCTGACAGTTATTTATTGCCCAAAACCCCCCGAACTTCCGGGGGCTCCGCCTCTGGACCCCACACCAATTCGCGACTTACCAGTGTCACCAAATAAGGTATAAAAGCATGCTCATCTGACAGTTATTTATAGCCCAAAACCCCTGAACTTCCGGGGGCTCCGCCTCTGGACCCCACGCCAATTGGCGACCTACCAGTGTCACCAAATAAGGTATAAAAGCATGCTCATCTGACAGTTATTTATTGCCCAAAACCCCTGAAATTCCGGGGGCTCAGCCCCTGGACCCCACGCCAATTCGTGACCAGCCAGTGTCACAACTAAGGAATAAAAGCATGCTCATCTTACAATAATTTATCGCCCAAAACCCCTGAACTTCCGGGGGCTCTTCCCCCTGGACCCCACACCCATTCGCGACCTACTAGTGTCACCAAATAAGGTATGAAAGCATTTTCAACTGACAGTTATTTATTACCCAAAACCCCTGGGCTTCTTGGGGCTCCGCACCCTGGACCCCACGCCAATTGGCGACCTCCCAGTGTCACAAATAAGGTATACAATATGCTCATCTGACGATTATTTAATGTAGTAAAACCCTGAGCTTCTGGGGGATCATCCCCCTGTACCCCACGCTTATTCGCGATCTCCCAGTGTCACAAATAAGGTTTAAAATTTGCTCATCTGACGACAATTTGACGTATAAAACCCCTGAGCTTCTGGAGGCTTCGCCCCCGGACCCCACGCCAATTCGCGACCTACCAGTGTCACAAAAAAGGTTTAAAATATGCTCATCTGACGATAATTTAACGTATAAAACCCCTGAGCTTCTGGGGGCTTCGCCCCCGGACCCCACGCCAATTTGCGACCTACCAGTGTCACAAAATAAGGTATAAAAGCATGCTCATCTGACAGTTATTTATTGCCCAAAACCCCTGAACTTCCGGGGGCTCCGCCCCTGGACCCAACCCCAATTCGTGACCTGCCAGTGTCACTACTAGGGTATAAAAGCATGCTCATCTGACAATAATTTATCGCCCAAAACCCCTGAACTTCCGGGGGCTCTTCCCCTTGGACCCCACACCAATTCGCGACCTACCAGTGTCACAAAATAAGGTATAAAAGCATGGTCATCTGACAGTTATTTATTGCCCAAAACCCCCGAACTTCTGGGGGCTCCGCCCCTGGACCCAACCCCAACTCGTGACCTGCCAGTGTCACAACTAGGGTATAAAAGCATGCTCATCTGACAATAATTTATCGCCCAAAACCCCTGAACTTCCGGGGGCTCCGCCCCTGGACCCAACCCCAATTCGTGACCTGCCAGTGTCACTACTAGGGTATAAAAGCATGCTCATCTGACAATAATTTATCGCCCAAAACCCCTGAACTTCCGGGGGCTCTTCCCCTTGGACCCCACACCAATTCGCGACCTACCAGTGTCACAAAATAAGGTATAAAAGCATGGTCATCTGACAGTTATTTATTGCCCAAAACCCCCGAACTTCTGGGGGCTCCGCCCCTGGACCCAACCCCAACTCGTGACCTGCCAGTGTCACAACTAGGGTATAAAAGCATGCTCATCTGACAATAATTTATCGCCCAAAACCCCTGAACTTCCGGGGGCTCTTCCCCCTAGACCCCACACCAATTCGCGACCTACCAGTGTCACCAAATAAGGTATACAACATGCTAATCTGAAGATATTTTAATGTAGTAAAACCCTGACCTTCTGAGGGATCCTCCCCCTGGACCCCACGCTTATTCGCGACCTCCCAGTGTCACAAATAAGGTTTAAAATATGCTCATCTGACGATAATTTGACGTATAAAACCCCTGAGCTTCTGGGAGCTTCGCCCCCGGACCCCATGCCAATTCAAGACCTGCCAGTGTCACAAAAAAGGTTTAAATATGCTCATCTGACGATAATTTAACGTATAAAACCCCTGAGCTTCTGGGGGCTTCGCCCCCGGACCCCACGCCAATTAGCGACCTACCAGTGTCACCAAATAAGATATAAAAGCATGTTCATCTGACAGTTATTTATTGCCCAAAAACCCCTGAACTTCCGGGGGTTCCTCCCCCTGGACCCCACGCTAATTCGTGACCTACCAGTGTCACAAATAAGGTATACAACATGCTCATCTGAAGATATTTTAATGTAGTAAAACCCTGAGCCTCTGGGGGATCCTCCCCTGGACCCCACCTTATTCGCGACCTACCAGTGTCACAAAAAAGGTTTAAAATATGCTCATCTGACGATAATTTAACGTATTAAACCCCTGAGCTTCTGGGGGCTTCGCCCCGGACCCCACGCCAATTCGCGACCTACCAGTGTCACAAAATAAGGTATAAAAGCATGCTCATCTGACAGTTATTTGTTGCCCAAAACCCCTGAACTTCCGGGGGCTCCGCCCCTGGACCCAACCCCAATTCTTGACCTGCCAGTGTCACAACTAGGGTATAAAAGCATGCTCATCTGACAATAATTTATCGCCCAAAACCCCTGAACTTCCGGGGGCTCTTCCCCCTGGACCCGACACCGATTCGCGACCTACCAGTGTCACCAAATAAAGTATAAAAGCATGCTCATCTGACAGTTATTTATTTCCCAAAACCCCTGAACTTCCGGGGGCTCTTCCCCCTGGACCCCACGCCAATTCGTGACCTACCAGTGTCACAAAAAAGGTATACAATATGCTCATCTGAAGATATTTTAATGTAGTAAAACCCTGAGCCTCTGGGGGATCCTCCCCCTGTACCCCACGCTTATTTGCGACCTCCCGGTGTCACAAATAAGGTATACAATATGCTCATCTGACGATTATTTAATGTAGTAAAACCCTGAGCTTCTGGGGGATCCTCCCCCACCTACCAGTGTCACCAAATAAGGTATAAAAGCATGCTCATTTGACAGTTATTTATTTCCCAAAACCCCTGAACTTCCGGGGGCTCTTCCCCCTGGACCCCACGCCAATTCGTGACCTACCAGTGTCACAAATAAGGTATACAATATGCTCATCTGAAGATATTTTAATGTAGTAAAACCCTGAGCCTCTGGGGGATCCTCCCCTGGACCCCACGCTTATTTGCGACCTCCCAGTGTCACAAATAAGGTATACAATATGCTCATCTGACGATTATTTAATGTAGTAAAACCCTGAGCTTCTGGGGGATCCTCCCCCTGTACCCCACGCTTATTCGCGACCTCCCGGTGTCACAAATAAGGTTTAAAATTTGCTCATCTGACGATAATTTGACGTATAAAACCCCTGAGCTTCTGGGGGCTTCGCCCCCGGACCCCAAGCCAATTCGCGACCTACCAGTGTCACAAAAAAGGTTTAAAATATGCTCATCTGACGATAATTTAACGTATAAAACCCCTGAGCTTCTGGGGGCTTCGCCCCCGGACCCCACGCCAATTCGCGACCTACCAGTGTCACAAAATAAGGTATAAAAGCATGCTCATCTGACAGTTATTTATTGCCCAAAACCCCTGAACTTCCGGGGGCTCCGCCCCTGGACCCAACCCCAATTCGTGACCTGCCAGTGTCACAACTAGGGTATAAAAGCATGCTCATCTGACAATAATTTTTTGCCCAAAACCACTGAACTTCCGGGGGCTCTTCCCCCTGGACCCCACAACAATTCGCGACCTACCAGTGTCACAACTAGGGCAAAAAAGCATGCTCATCTTACAATAATTTATCGCCCAAAATCCCTGAACTTCCGGGGGCTCTTCCCCCTGGACCCCACACCGATTCGCGACCTACCAGTGTCACCAAATAAGGTATAAAAGCATGCTCATCTGACAGTTATTTATTGCCCAAAACCCCTGGGCTTCTTGGGGCTCCGCACCCTGGACCCCACGCCAATTGGCGACCTACCATTGTCACCAAATAAGGTATAAAAAGCATGCTCATCTGACAATAATTTATTGCCCAAAACCCCTGAATTTCCGGGGGCTCCGCCCCTGGACCCCACGCCAATTCGTGACCTGCCAGTGTCACAATTAAGGTATAAAATCATGCTCATCTGACAGTTATTTATTGCCCAAAACCCCTGAACTTCCGGGGGCTCTTCCCCCTGGAGCCCACACCAATTCGCGACTTACCAGTGTCACCAAATAAGGTATCAAAGCATGCTCATCTGACAGTTATTTATTGCCCAAAACCCCTGAAATTCCGGGGGCTCCGCCCCTGGACCCCACGCCAATTCGTGACCAGCCAGTGTCACAACTAAGGAATAAAAGCATGCTCATCTTACAATAATTTATCGCCCAAAACCCCTGAACTTCCGGGGGCTCTTCCCCCTGGACACAACACCGATTCGCGACCTACTAGTGTCACCAAATATGGTATAAAAGCATTTTCAACTGACAGTTATTTATTACCCAAAACCCCTGGGCTTCTTGGGGCTCCGCACCCTGGACCCCACGCCAATTGGCGACCTCCTAGTGTCACAAATAAGGTATACAATATGCTCATCTGACGATTATTTAATGTAGTAAAACCCTGAGCTTCTGGGGGATCCTCCCCCTGTACCCCACGCTTATTCGCGACCTCCCAGTGTCACAAATAAGGTTTAAAATTTGCTCATCTGACGATAATTTAATGTAGTAAAACCCTGAGCTTCTGGGGGATCCTCCCCCTGTACCCCTAGCTTATTCGCGACCGGCCAGTGTCACAAATAAGGTTTAAAATATGCTCATCTGACGATAATTTAACGTATAAAACCCCTGAGCTTCTGGGGGCTTCGCCCCCGGACCCCACGCCAATTCGCGACCTACCAGTGTCACAAAATAAGGTACTATAGCATGCTCATCTGACATTTATTTATTGCCCAAAACCCCTGAACTTCCGGGGGCTCCTCCTTGGACCCCACGCCAATTCGCGACCTACCAGTGTCACCAAATAAGGTATACAATATGCTCATCTGAAGATATTTTAATGTAGTAAAACCCTGAGCTTCTGGGGGATCCTCCACCTGGACCCCACGCTTATTCGCGACCTCCCAGTGTTACAAATAAGGTATACAATATGCTCATCTGACGATAATTTAATGTAGTAAAACCCTGAGCTTCTGGGGGATCCTCCCCCTGTACCCCCACACCAATTCGCGACCTACCAGTGTCACCAAATAAGGTATAAAATCATGCTTATCTGACAGTTATTTATTGCCCAAAACCCCTGAACTTCCGGGGGCTCCTCCTTGGAACCCACGCCAATTCGAGACCTACCAGTGTCACCAAATAAGGTATACAACATGCTCATCTGAAGATATTTTAATGTAGTAAAACCCTGAGCTTCTGGGGGATCCTTCCCCTGGACCCCACGCTTATTCGCGACTTCCCACTGTCACAAATAAGGTATACAATATGCTCATCTGACGATAATTTAATGTAGTAAAACCCTGAGCTTCTGGGGGATCCTCCCCCTGGACCCCACGCTTATTCGCGACCTCCCAGTGTCACAAATAAGGTATACAATATGCTCATCTGACGATAATTTAATGTAGTAAAACCCTGAGCTTCTGGGGGATCCTCCCCCTGTACCCCACGCCTATTCGCGACCTCCCAGTGTCACAAATAAGATTTAAAATATGCTCATCTGACGATAATTTGACGCATAAAACCCCTGAGCTTCTGGGAGCTTCGCCCCCGGACCCCATGCCAATTCATGACCTGCCAGTGTCACAAAAAAGGTTTAAAATATGCTCATCTGACGATAATTTAACGTATAAAACCCCTGAGCTTCTGGGGGCTTCGCCCCCGGACCCCACGCCAATTTGCGACCTACCAGTGTCACAAAATAAGGTATAAAAGCATGCTCATCTGACAGTTATTTATTGCCCAAAACCCCTGAACTTCCGGGGGCTCCGCCCCTGGACCCAACCCCAATTCGTGACCTGCCAGTGTCACAATTAAGGTATAAAATCATGCTCATCTGACAGTTATTTATTGCCCAAAACCCCCCAAACTTCCGGGGGCTCCGCCTCTGGACCCCACACCAATTCGCGACTTACCAGTGTCACCAAATAAGGTATAAAAGCATGCTCATCTGACAGTTATTTATAGCCCAAAACCCCTGAACTTCCGGGGGCTCCGCCTCTGGACCCCACGCCAATTGGCGACCTACCAGTGTCACCAAATAAGGTATAAAAGCATGCTCATCTGACAGTTATTTATTGCCCAAAACCCCTGAAATTCCGGGGGCTCAGCCCCTGGACCCCACGCCAATTCGTGACCAGCCAGTGTCACAACTAAGGAATAAAAGCATGCTCATCTTACAATAATTTATCGCCCAAAACCCCTGAACTTCCGGGGGCTCTTCCCCCTGGACCCCACACCGATTCGCGACCTACTAGTGTCACCAAATAAGGTATGAAAGCATTTTCAACTGACAGTTATTTATTACCCAAAACCCCTGGGCTTCTTGGGGCTCCGCACCCTGGACCCCACGCCAATTGGCGACCTCCCAGTGTCACAAATAAGGTATACAATATGCTCATCTGACGATTATTTAATGTAGTAAAACCCTGAGCTTCTGGGGGATCATCCCCCTGTACCCCACGCTTATTCGCGACCTCCCAGTGTCACAAATAAGGTTTAAAATTTGCTCATCTGACGACAATTTGACGTATAAAACCCCTGAGCTTCTGGAGGCTTCGCCCCCGGACCCCACGCCAATTCGCGACCTACCAGTGTCACAAAAAAGGTTTAAAATATGCTCATCTGACGATAATTTAACGTATAAAACCCCTGAGCTTCTGGGGGCTTCGCCCCCGGACCCCACGCCAATTTGCGACCTACCAGTGTCACAAAATAAGGTATAAAAGCATGCTCATCTGACAGTTATTTATTGCCCTAAACCCCTGAACTTCCGGGGGCTCCGCCCCTGGACCCAACCCCAATTCGTGACCTGCCAGTGTCACTACTAGGGTATAAAAGCATGCTCATCTGACAATAATTTATCGCCCAAAACCCCTGAACTTCCGGGGGCTCTTCCCCTTGGACCCCACACCAATTCGCGACCTACCAGTGTCACAAAATAAGGTATAAAAGCATGGTCATCTGACAGTTATTTATTGCCCAAAACCCCCGAACTTCTGGGGGCTCCGCCCCTGGACCCAACCCCAACTCGTGACCTGCCAGTGTCACAACTAGGGTATAAAAGCATGCTCATCTGACAATAATTTATCGCCCAAAACCCCTGAACTTCCGGGGGCTCTTCCCCCTAGACCCCACACCAATTCGCGACCTACCAGTGTCACCAAATAAGGTATACAATATGCTAATCTGAAGATATTTTAATGTAGTAAAACCCTGACCTTCTGAGGGATCCTCCCCCTGGACCCCACGCTTATTCGCGACCTCCCAGTGTCACAAATAAGGTTTAAAATATGCTCATCTGACGATAATTTGACGTATAAAACCCCTGAGCTTCTGGGAGCTTCGCCCCCGGACCCCATGCCAATTCAAGACCTGCCAGTGTCACAAAAAAGGTTTAAATATGCTCATCTGACGATAATTTAACGTATAAAACCCCTGAGCTTATGGGGGCTTCGCCCCCGGACCCCACGCCAATTAGCGACCTACCAGTGTCACCAAATAAGATATAAAAGCATGTTCATCTGACAGTTATTTATTGCCCAAAAACCCCTGAACTTCCGGGGGTTCCTCCCCCTGGACCCCACGCCAATTCGTGACCTACCAGTGTCACAAATAAGGTATACAACATGCTCATCTGAAGATATTTTAATGTAGTAAAACCCTGAGCCTCTGGGGGATCCTCCCCTGGACCCCACCTTATTCGCGACCTACCAGTGTCACAAAAAAGGTTTAAAATATGCTCATCTGACGATAATTTAACGTATTAAACCCCTGAGCTTCTGGGGGCTTCGCCCCGGACCCCACGCCAATTCGCGACCTACCAGTGTCACAAAATAAGGTATAAAAGCATGCTCATCTGACAGTTATTTGTTGCCCAAAACCCCTGAACTTCCGGGGGCTCCGCCCCTGGACCCAACCCCAATTCTTGACCTGCCAGTGTCACAACTAGGGTATAAAAGCATGCTCATCTGACAATAATTTATCGCCCAAAACCCCTGAACTTCCGGGGGCTCTTCCCCCTGGACCCCACACCAATTTGCGACCTACCAGTGTCACCAAATAAGGTATACAATATGCTCATCTGAAGATATTTTAATGTAGTAAAACCCTGAGCCTCTGGGGGATCCTCCCCTGGACCCCACGCTTATTCGCGACCTCCCAGTGTCACAAATAAGGTATACAATATGCTCATCTGACGATTATTTAATGTAGTAAAACCCTGAGCTTCTGGGGGATCCTCCCCCTGTACCCCACGCTTATTAGTGACCTCCCAGTGTCACAAATAAGGTTTAAAATTTGCTCATCTGACGATAATTTGACGTATAAAACCCCTGAGCTTCTTGGGGCTTCACCCCCGGACCCCACGCCAATTCGCGACCTACCAGTGTCACAAAAAAGGTTTAAAATATGCTCATCTGACGATAATTTAACGTATAAAACCCCTGAGCTTCTGGGGGCTTCGCCCCCGGACCCCACGCCAATTCGCGACCTACCAGTGTCACAAAATAAGGTATAAAAGCATGCTCATCTGACAGTTATTTATTGCCCAAAACCCCTGAACTTCCGGGGGCTCCGCCCCTGGACCCAACCCCAATACGTGACCTGCCAGTGTCACAACTAGGGTATAAAAGCATGCTCATCTGACAATAATTTATCGCCCAAAACCCCTGAACTTCCGGGGGCTCTTCCCCTTGGACCCCACACCAATTCGCGACCTACCAGTGTCACAAAATAAGGTATAAAAGCATGGTCATCTGACAGTTATTTATTGCCCAAAACCCCCGAACTTCTGGGGGCTCTGCCCCTGGACCCAACCCCAACTCGTGACCTGCCAGTGTCACAACTAGGGTATAAAAGCATGCTCATCTGACAATAATTAATCGCCCAAAACCCCTGAACTTCTGGGGGCTCTTCCCCCTGGACCCCACACCAATTCGCGACCTACCAGTGTCACCAAATAAGGTATACAATATGCTCATCTGAAGATATTTTAATGTAGTAAAACCCTGAGCTTCTGGGGGATCCTCCCCCTGGACCCCACGCTTATTCGCGACCTCCCAGTGTCACAAATAAGGTTTAAAATATGCTCATCTGACGATAATTTGACGTATAAAACCCCTGAGCTTCTGGGAGCTTCGCCCCCGGACCCCATGCCAATTCAAGACCTGCCAGTGTCACAAAAAAGTTTTAAATATTCTCATCTGACGATAATTTAACGCATAAAACCCCTGAGCTTCTGGGGGCTTCGCCCCCGGACCCCACGCCAATTAGCGACCTACCAGTGTCACCAAATAAGATATAAAAGCATGCTCATCTGACAGTTAATTATTGCCCAAAACCCCTGAACTTCCGGGGGTTCCTCCCCCTGGACCCCACGCCGATTCGTGACATACCAGTGTCACAAATAAGGTATACAATATGCTCATCTGAAGATATTTTAATGTAGTAAAACACTGAGCCTCTGGGGGATCCTCCCCTGGACCCCACGCTTATTCGCGACCTACCAGTGTCACAAAAAAGGTTTAAAATATGCTCATCTGACGATAATTTAACGTATTAAACCCCTGAGCTTCTGGGGGCTTCGCCCCCGGACCCCACGCCAATTCGCGACCTACCAGTGTCACAAAATAAGGTATAAAAGCATGCTCATCTGACAGTTATTTATTGCCCAAAACCCCTGAACTTCCGGGGGCTCCGCCCCTGGACCCAACCCCAATTCGTGACCTGCCAGTGTCACAATTAAGGTATAAAATCATGCTCATCTGACAGTTATTTATTGCCCAAAACCCCCCAAACTTCCGGGGGCTCCGCCTCTGGACCCCACACCAATTCGCGACTTACCAGTGTCACCAAATAAGGTATAAAAGCATGCTCATCTGACAGTTATTTATAGCCCAAAACCCCTGAACTTCCGGGGGCTCCGCCTCTGGACCCCACGCCAATTGGCGACCTACCAGTGTCACCAAATAAGGTATAAAAGCATGCTCATCTGACAGTTATTTATTGCCCAAAACCCCTGAAATTCCGGGGGCTCAGCCCCTGGACCCCACGCCAATTCGTGACCAGCCAGTGTCACAACTAAGGAATAAAAGCATGCTCATCTTACAATAATTTATCGCCCAAAACCCCTGAACTTCCGGGGGCTCTTCCCCCTGGACCCCACACCGATTCGCGACCTACTAGTGTCACCAAATAAGGTATGAAAGCATTTTCAACTGACAGTTATTTATTACCCAAAACCCCTGGGCTTCTTGGGGCTCCGCACCCTGGACCCCACGCCAATTGGCGACCTCCCAGTGTCACAAATAAGGTATACAATATGCTCATCTGACGATTATTTAATGTAGTAAAACCCTGAGCTTCTGGGGGATCATCCCCCTGTACCCCACGCTTATTCGCGACCTCCCAGTGTCACAAATAAGGTTTAAAATTTGCTCATCTGACGACAATTTGACGTATAAAACCCCTGAGCTTCTGGAGGCTTCGCCCCCGGACCCCACGCCAATTCGCGACCTACCAGTGTCACAAAAAAGGTTTAAAATATGCTCATCTGACGATAATTTAACGTATAAAACCCCTGAGCTTCTGGGGGCTTCGCCCCCGGACCCCACGCCAATTTGCGACCTACCAGTGTCACAAAATAAGGTATAAAAGCATGCTCATCTGACAGTTATTTATTGCCCTAAACCCCTGAACTTCCGGGGGCTCCGCCCCTGGACCCAACCCCAATTCGTGACCTGCCAGTGTCACTACTAGGGTATAAAAGCATGCTCATCTGACAATAATTTATCGCCCAAAACCCCTGAACTTCCGGGGGCTCTTCCCCTTGGACCCCACACCAATTCGCGACCTACCAGTGTCACAAAATAAGGTATAAAAGCATGGTCATCTGACAGTTATTTATTGCCCAAAACCCCCGAACTTCTGGGGGCTCCGCCCCTGGACCCAACCCCAACTCGTGACCTGCCAGTGTCACAACTAGGGTATAAAAGCATGCTCATCTGACAATAATTTATCGCCCAAAACCCCTGAACTTCCGGGGGCTCTTCCCCCTAGACCCCACACCAATTCGCGACCTACCAGTGTCACCAAATAAGGTATACAATATGCTAATCTGAAGATATTTTAATGTAGTAAAACCCTGACCTTCTGAGGGATCCTCCCCCTGGACCCCACGCTTATTCGCGACCTCCCAGTGTCACAAATAAGGTTTAAAATATGCTCATCTGACGATAATTTGACGTATAAAACCCCTGAGCTTCTGGGAGCTTCGCCCCCGGACCCCATGCCAATTCAAGACCTGCCAGTGTCACAAAAAAGGTTTAAATATGCTCATCTGACGATAATTTAACGTATAAAACCCCTGAGCTTATGGGGGCTTCGCCCCCGGACCCCACGCCAATTAGCGACCTACCAGTGTCACCAAATAAGATATAAAAGCATGTTCATCTGACAGTTATTTATTGCCCAAAAACCCCTGAACTTCCGGGGGTTCCTCCCCCTGGACCCCACGCCAATTCGTGACCTACCAGTGTCACAAATAAGGTATACAACATGCTCATCTGAAGATATTTTAATGTAGTAAAACCCTGAGCCTCTGGGGGATCCTCCCCTGGACCCCACCTTATTCGCGACCTACCAGTGTCACAAAAAAGGTTTAAAATATGCTCATCTGACGATAATTTAACGTATTAAACCCCTGAGCTTCTGGGGGCTTCGCCCCGGACCCCACGCCAATTCGCGACCTACCAGTGTCACAAAATAAGGTATAAAAGCATGCTCATCTGACAGTTATTTGTTGCCCAAAACCCCTGAACTTCCGGGGGCTCCGCCCCTGGACCCAACCCCAATTCTTGACCTGCCAGTGTCACAACTAGGGTATAAAAGCATGCTCATCTGACAATAATTTATCGCCCAAAACCCCTGAACTTCCGGGGGCTCTTCCCCCTGGACCCCACACCAATTTGCGACCTACCAGTGTCACCAAATAAGGTATACAATATGCTCATCTGAAGATATTTTAATGTAGTAAAACCCTGAGCCTCTGGGGGATCCTCCCCTGGACCCCACGCTTATTCGCGACCTCCCAGTGTCACAAATAAGGTATACAATATGCTCATCTGACGATTATTTAATGTAGTAAAACCCTGAGCTTCTGGGGGATCCTCCCCCTGTACCCCACGCTTATTAGTGACCTCCCAGTGTCACAAATAAGGTTTAAAATTTGCTCATCTGACGATAATTTGACGTATAAAACCCCTGAGCTTCTTGGGGCTTCACCCCCGGACCCCACGCCAATTCGCGACCTACCAGTGTCACAAAAAAGGTTTAAAATATGCTCATCTGACGATAATTTAACGTATAAAACCCCTGAGCTTCTGGGGGCTTCGCCCCCGGACCCCACGCCAATTCGCGACCTACCATTGTCACAAAATAAGGTATAAAAGCATGCTCATCTGACAGTTATTTATTGCCCAAAACCCCTGAACTTCCGGGGGCTCCGCCCCTGGACCCAACCCCAATACGTGACCTGCCAGTGTCACAACTAGGGTATAAAAGCATGCTCATCTGACAATAATTTATCGCCCAAAACCCCTGAACTTCCGGGGGCTCTTCCCCTTGGACCCCACACCAATTCGCGACCTACCAGTGTCACAAAATAAGGTATAAAAGCATGGTCATCTGACAGTTATTTATTGCCCAAAACCCCCGAACTTCTGGGGGCTCTGCCCCTGGACCCAACCCCAACTCGTGACCTGCCAGTGTCACAACTAGGGTATAAAAGCATGCTCATCTGACAATAATTAATCGCCCAAAACCCCTGAACTTCTGGGGGCTCTTCCCCCTGGACCCCACACCAATTCGCGACCTACCAGTGTCACCAAATAAGGTATACAATATGCTCATCTGAAGATATTTTAATGTAGTAAAACCCTGAGCTTCTGGGGGATCCTCCCCCTGGACCCCACGCTTATTCGCGACCTCCCAGTGTCACAAATAAGGTTTAAAATATGCTCATCTGACGATAATTTGACGTATAAAACCCCTGAGCTTCTGGGAGCTTCGCCCCCGGACCCCATGCCAATTCAAGACCTGCCAGTGTCACAAAAAAGTTTTAAATATTCTCATCTGACGATAATTTAACGCATAAAACCCCTGAGCTTCTGGGGGCTTCGCCCCCGGACCCCACGCCAATTAGCGACCTACCAGTGTCACCAAATAAGATATAAAAGCATGCTCATCTGACAGTTAATTATTGCCCAAAACCCCTGAACTTCCGGGGGTTCCTCCCCCTGGACCCCACGCCGATTCGTGACATACCAGTGTCACAAATAAGGTATACAATATGCTCATCTGAAGATATTTTAATGTAGTAAAACACTGAGCCTCTGGGGGATCCTCCCCTGGACCCCACGCTTATTCGCGACCTACCAGTGTCACAAAAAAGGTTTAAAATATGCTCATCTGACGATAATTTAACGTATTAAACCCCTGAGCTTCTGGGGGCTTCGCCCCCGGACCCCACGCCAATTCGCGACCTACCAGTGTCACAAAATAAGGTATAAAAGCATGCTCATCTGACAGTTATTTATTGCCCAAAACCCCTGAACTTCCGGGGGCTCCGCCCCTGGACCCAACCCCAATTCTTGACCCTGCCAGTGTCACAACTAGGGTATAAAAGCATGTCATCTGACAATAATTTATCGCCCAAAACCCCTGAACTTCCGGAGGCTCTTCCCCCTGGACCCCATACCAATTCGCGACCTACCAGTGTCACCAAATAAGATATAAAAGCATGCTCATCTGACAGTTATTTATTGCCCAAAACCCCTGAACTTCCGGGGGCTCTTCCCCCTGGACCCCACTTCAATTCGTGACCTACCAGTGTCACAAATAAGGTATACAATATGCTCATCTGAAGATATTTTAATGTAGTAAAACCCTGAGCCTCTGGGGGATCCTCCCCTGGACCCCACGCTTATTCGCGACCTCCCAGTGTCACAAATAAGGTATACAATATGCTCATCTGACGATTATTTAATGTAGTAAAACCCTAAGCTTCTGGGGGATCCTCCCCCTGTACCCCACGCTTATTCGTGACCTCCCAGTGTCACAAATAAGGTTTAAAATTTGCTCATCTGACGATAATTTGACGTATAAAACCCCTGAGCTTCTTGGGGCTTCACCCCCGGACCCCACGCCAATTCAAGACCTGCCAGTGTCACAAAAAAGTTTTAAATATGCTCATCTGACGATAATTTAACGCATAAAACCCCTGAGCTTCTGGGGGCTTCGCCCCCGGACCCCACGCCAATTAGCGACCTAACAGTGTCACCAAATAAGATATAAAAGCATGCTCATCTGACAGTTAATTATTGCCCAAAACCCCTGAACTTCCGGGGGTTCCTCCCCCTGGACCCCACGCCAATTCGTGACATACCAGTGTCACAAATAAGGTATACAATATGCTCATCTGAAGATATTTTAATGTAGTAAAACACTGAGCCTCTGGGGATCCTCCCCTGGACCCCACGCTTATTCGCGACCTACCAGTGTCACAAAAAAGGTTTAAAATATGCTCATCTGACGATAATTTAACGTATTAAACCCCTGAGCTTCTGGGGGCTTCGCCCCCGGACCCCACGCCAATTCGCGACCTACCAGTGTCACAAAATAAGGTATAAAAGCATGCTCATCTGACAGTTATTTATTGCCCAAAACCCCTGAACTTCCGGGGGCTCCGCCCCTGGACCCAACCCCAATTCTTGACCCTGCCAGTGTCACAACTAGGGTATAAAAGCATGTCATCTGACAATAATTTATCGCCCAAAACCCCTGAATTTCCGGAGGCTCTTCCCCCTGGACCCCATACCAATTTGCGACCTACCAGTGTCACCAAATAAGATATAAAAGCATGCTCATCTGACAGTTATTTATTGCCCAAAACCCCTGAACTTCCGGGGGCTCTTCCCCCTGGACCCCACGCCAATTCGTGACCTACCAGTGTCACAAATAAGGTATACAATATGCTCATCTGAAGATATTTTAATGTAGTAAAACCCTGAGCCTCTGGGGGATCCTCCCCTGGACCCCACGCTTATTCGCGACCTCCCAGTGTCACAAATAAGGTATACAATATGCTCATCTGACGATTATTTAATGTAGTAAAACCCTGAGCTTCTGGGGGATCCTCCCCCTGTACCCCACGCTTATTCGTGACCTCCCAGTGTCACAAATAAGGTTTAAAATTTGCTCATCTGACGATAATTTGACGTATAAAACCCCTGAGCTTCTTGGGGCTTCACCCCCGGACCCCACGCCAATTCGCGACCTACCAGTGTCACAAAAAAGGTTTAAAATATGCTCATCTGACGATAATTTAACGTATAAAACCCCTGAGCTTCTGGGGGCTTCGCCCCCGGACCCCACGCCAATTCGCGAACTACCAGTGTCACAAAATAAGGTATAAAAGCATGCTCATCTTACAGTTATTTATTGCCCAAAACCCCTGAACTTCCGGGGGCTCCGCCCCTGGACCCAACCCCAATTCGTGACCTGCCAGTGTCACAACTAGGGTATAAAAGCATGCTCATCTGACAATAATTTTTTGCCCAAAACCACTGAACTTCCGGGGGCTCTTCCCCCTGGACCCCACAACAATTCGCGACCTACCAATGTCACCAAATAAGGTATAAAATCATGCTCATCTGACAGTTATGTATTGCCCAAAACCCCTGAAATTCCGGGGGCTCCGCCCCTGGACCCCACGCCAATTCGTGACCAGCCAGTGTCACAACTAGGGCATCAAAGCATGCTCATCTTACAATAATTTATCGCCCAAAGCCCCTGAACTTCCGGGGGCTCTTCCCCCTGGACCCCACACCGATTCGCGACCTACTAATGTCACCAAATAAGGTACAAAAGCATTTTCAACTGACAGTTATTTATTGCCCAAAACCCCTGGGCTTCTTTGGGCTCCGCACCCTGGACCCCACGCCAATTGGCGACCTACCAGTGTCACCAAATAAGGTATAAAAGCATGCTCATCTGACAGTTATTTATTGCCCAAAACCCCTGAAATTCCGGGGGCTCCACCCCTGGACCCCACGACAACTTGTGACCTGCCAGTGTCACAACTAGGGCAAAAAGGCATGCTCATCTTACAATAATTTATCGCCCAAAACCCCTGAACTTCCGGGGGCTCTTCCCCCTGGACCCCACACCGATTCGCGACCTACCAGTGTCACCAAATAAGGTATAAAAGCATTTTCAACTGACAGTTATTTATTGCCCAAAACCCATGGGCTTCTTTGGGCTCCGCACCCTGGACCCCACGCCAATTGGCGACCTACCAGTGTCACCAAATAAGGTATAAAAGCATGCTCATCTGACAGTTATTTATTGCCCAAAACCCCTGAAATTCCGGGGGCTCCGCCCCTGGACCCCACGACAACTCGTGACCTGCCAGTGTCACAACTAGGGCAAAAAAGCATGCTCATCTTACAATAATTTATCGCCCAAAACCCCTGAGCTTCCGGGGGCTTTTCCCCCTGGACCCCACACCGATTTGCGACCTACCAGTGTCACGAAATAAGGTATAAAAGCATGCTCATCTGACAGTTATTTATTGCCCAAAACCCCTGGGCTTTTTGGGGCTCTGCACCCTGGACCCCACGCCAATTGGCGACCTACCATTGTCACAAAATAAGGTATAAAAAGCATGCTCATCTGACAGTAATTTATTGCCCAAAACCCCTGAATTTCCGGGGGCTCCGCCCCTGGACCCCACGCCAATTCGTGACCTGCCCGTGTCACAATTAAGGTATAAAATCATGCTCATCTGACAGTTATTTATTGCCCAAAACCCATGAACTTCCGGGGGCTCTTCCCCTGGAGCCCACACCAATTCGCGACCTACCAGTATCACCAAATAAGGTATAAAAGCATGCTCATCTGACAGTTATTTATAGCCCAAAACCCCTGAACTTCCGGGGGCTCCGCCCCTGGACCCCACGCCAATTGGTGACCTACCAATGTCACCAAATAAGGTATAAAAGCATGCTCATCTGACAGTTATTTATTACCCAAAACCCCTGAAATTCCGGGGGCTCCGCCCCTGGACCCCACGACAACTCGTGACCTCCCAGTGTCACAAATAAGGCATACAATATGCTCATCTGACGATTATTTAATGTAGTAAAACCCTGAGCTTCTGGGGGATCCTCCCCCTGGACCCCACGCTTATTCGCGACCTCCCAGTGTCACAAATAAGGTTTAAAATAAGCTCATCCGACGATAATTTGACGTATAAAACCCCTGAGCTTCTGGGAGCTTCGCCCCCGGACCCCATGCCAATTCATGACCTGCCAGTGTCACAAAAAAGGTTTAAATATGCTCATCTGACGATAATTTAACGTACAAAACCCCTGAGCTTCTGGGGGCTTCGCCCCCGGACCCCACGCCAATTCGCGACCTACCAGTGTCACAAAATAAGGTATAAAAGCATGCTCATCTGACAGTTATTTATTGCCCAAAACCCCTGAAATTCCGGAGGCTCCGCCCCTGGACCCCACGACAACTCGTGACCTGCCAGTGTCACAACTAGGGCAAAAAAGCATGCTCATCTTACAATAATTTATCGCCCAAAACCCCTGAGCTTCCGGGGGCTTTTCCCCTGGACCCCACACCGATTCGCGACCTACCAGTGTCACGAAATAAGGTATAAAAGCATGCTCATCTGACAGTTATTTATTGCCCAAAACCCCTGGGCTTTTTGGGGCTCCGCACCCTGGACCCCACGCCAATTGGCGACCTACCATTGTCACAAAATAAGGTATAAAAGCATGCTCATCTGACAATAATTTTTTGCCCAAAACCACTGAACTTCCGGGGGCTCTTCCCCCTGGACCCCACAACAATTCGCGACCTACCAATGTCACCAAATAAGGTATAAAATCATGCTCATCTGACAGTTATGTATTGCCCAAAACCCCTGAAATTCCGGGGGCTCCGCCCCTGGACCCCACGCCAATTCGTGACCAGCCAGTGTCACAACTAGGGCATCAAAGCATGCTCATCTTACAATAATTTATCGCCCAAAGCCCCTGAACTTCCGGGGGCTCTTCCCCTGGACCCCACACCGATTCGCGACCTACTAATGTCACCAAATAAGGTACAAAAGCATTTTCAACTGACAGTTATTTATTGCCCAAAACCCCTGGGCTTCTTTGGGCTCCGCACCCTGGACCCCACGCCAATTGGCGACCTACCAGTGTCACCAAATAAGGTATAAAAGCATGCTCATCTGACAGTTATTTATTGCCCAAAACCCCTGAAATTCCGGGGGCTCCACCCCTGGACCCCACGACAACTTGTGACCTGCCAGTGTCACAACTAGGGCAAAAAGGCATGCTCATCTTACAATAATTTATCGCCCAAACCCCTGAACTTCCGGGGGCTCTTCCCCCTGGACCCCACACCGATTCGCGACCTACCAGTGTCACCAAATAAGGTATAAAAGCATTTTCAACTGACAGTTATTTATTGCCCAAAACCCATGGGCTTCTTTGGGCTCCGCACCCTGGACCCCACGCCAATTGGCGACCTACCAGTGTCACCAAATAAGGTATAAAAGCATGCTCATCTGACAGTTATTTATTGCCCAAAACCCCTGAAATTCCGGGGGCTCCGCCCCTGGACCCCACGACAACTCGTGACCTGCCAGTGTCACAACTAGGGCAAAAAAGCATGCTCATCTTACAATAATTTATCGCCCAAAACCCCTGAGCTTCCGGGGGCTTTTCCCCCTGGACCCCACACCGATTTGCGACCTACCAGTGTCACGAAATAAGGTATAAAAGCATGCTCATCTGACAGTTATTTATTGCCCAAAACCCCTGGGCTTTTTGGGGCTCTGCACCCTGGACCCCACGCCAATTGGCGACCTACCATTGTCACAAAATAAGGTATAAAAAGCATGCTCATCTGACAGTAATTTATTGCCCAAAACCCCTGAATTTCCGGGGGCTCCGCCCCTGGACCCCACGCCAATTCGTGACCTGCCCGTGTCACAATTAAGGTATAAAATCATGCTCATCTGACAGTTATTTATTGCCCAAAACCCATGAACTTCCGGGGGCTCTTCCCCTGGAGCCCACACCAATTCGCGACCTACCAGTATCACCAAATAAGGTATAAAAGCATGCTCATCTGACAGTTATTTATAGCCCAAAACCCCTGAACTTCCGGGGGCTCCGCCCCTGGACCCCACGCCAATTGGTGACCTACCAATGTCACCAAATAAGGTATAAAAGCATGCTCATCTGACAGTTATTTATTACCCAAAACCCCTGAAATTCCGGGGGCTCCGCCCCTGGACCCCACGACAACTCGTGACCTCCCAGTGTCACAAATAAGGCATACAATATGCTCATCTGACGATTATTTAATGTAGTAAAACCCTGAGCTTCTGGGGGATCCTCCCCCTGGACCCCACGCTTATTCGCGACCTCCCAGTGTCACAAATAAGGTTTAAAATAAGCTCATCCGACGATAATTTGACGTATAAAACCCCTGAGCTTCTGGGAGCTTCGCCCCCGGACCCCATGCCAATTCATGACCTGCCAGTGTCACAAAAAAGGTTTAAATATGCTCATCTGACGATAATTTAACGTACAAAACCCCTGAGCTTCTGGGGGCTTCGCCCCCGGACCCCACGCCAATTCGCGACCTACCAGTGTCACAAAATAAGGTATAAAAACATGCTCATCTGACAGTTA